>CM042956.1:4805000-6008750 GCA_023678885.1 Pogostemon cablin
TTTGATGGGGATGAGTAATTTTTTTGATATCATCTGCTATGGTGAGATGAGAAATTCTTTTGAACAAATTTATTTTCTAATATTTTCTCTCCAAAGCAGTTGATTTTGTTGTATACAAGTGTGTTTTTTTTTACTGGGGCGATCTCTTTGTATTTTTGTTTTAAATCTTCTTTGTATTTTTGTTTTAAATCTTCTTTGTATTTTTGTTTTAAATCTTACATCTTACTCCCCCCTTGTTTTATGTTTTCTTGATCGCTCTGGTATCAATTCGAATATGCTATTACATTTAATATTACATTTTATATTGCGAATTGTTAGATGATCGGTAGGTATGATATAATAAAATCTATACACTAAAAAAAAGTATCAACGCTGAACAGAAAGATTGAGATTTTTCTCTTTCCGCATCTCATTTATTAATGCGTGTAATTGGAGGTATCAAAATATAACAGGTTATTCTAAATTGCTTTGACAATGAGCAAATCCAAGCACTGAATATATAACCATCAAGTCACCTAATTAAACCATCGCATTCATATTAGGACAGACATTGAATCAGAGTAAAAAAAGTAATTATCTACACCATTAATTAAACTTTTGTGCTCTGGATGATACTTGCAATTTAAACTCCTAACAATATGGTTAAATAGAATATGAAGTTTTGCCATTTAAATCCATAGCAATAAATAGGATTAAATATAATATGGGGAGGGTTGGGGGCACAGTCTTTTGCATTTAAATTTAAACCTTTACTAATACATAGTGTTCAATAGAATATGGGGAGAGAGGGTTGGGGGCACAATGTCCCCTTTGCAATTTAAATTTAAACCCCTACCAATTAGGGATGACAACGGGTAGAGTACCAATACCCATATCCGATTAAAAAAAAACTACCCGTCTCTATATCCGTCCCGTTTAAAAAATTTATTAAGGTACCCGTACCCGTCCTATTACCGTTTATCAATACCTGCGGGTACCCATACCCGTTTAATATTAATTTATTTTATATATATTTATATTTTTTATTGTCTAACTAAGTATAATAATAAAAATTGCATTATTATTAATTAAATATAAAATAAATATAATATAAATTGTATTATTTTAAATAAATATTTAATAAATAAAACTTATAACTATTAATTAAATATATAAAATATCTTATAATATATAAATTATATAAAAAAAAATATATATAATCGGGTACCCTCTACCCGTACCCGTCCCAAACCCTAATGGTATTTTTCACAACTACCCGTACCCGTCTCAAACCCATTTACAACTACCTGTATCCTACCCATTAGGATTCGGGTAGACCGGGTACCCGAAAAAACCCGTCTCATTGCCATCCCTACTACCAATATGTGTTAAATAGAATATGGGGAGAGGGTTGGGGGACAGTGTCCCTTAATTAATTGCAATGACATTAAATGACAGTCCTTGAATTAATTAACCGAATAAAAAGACGGGTGAAAATACAAAGTAGGTTTTTCTTTGGATGGTAATCTAGGAGTTAAAATCATTTTTAGTTCCATAACTATAGAGAATTTTTTATTCCGTCCCAAAAAAGATAAGATTTCAATTCCGTCCCGTAACTCTTGATATTGGCCAATTTTTGTCCCAAAATCGCCAAAAATTGACTTTTTGGCCGAAAAATTGCATATGCACCGCACATGACGCCTCAAATTGGGGCTTTCCAGTAGTTTCATCCAATGTGTCAATTGAGGAAGTATTTAGACCCATTATGCAAGAACTCTGAAGCATCGATAATACCATAAACAAGGATCAAGCCTCCTTCAGGCGAGACCCATCTGCCTCAATGGGCCCAGAGCAATAGAGGACAAGTGAAATTTGGAGCCTCTAATTGTTGAGGAGAGTTGCAATGTCTGGAGAGACCACTGCTTGAATATTAACCCCCCAACAACGGGAATGCTTGATGAGCTGCAGCAAGGGCAAATATCTGAAAAATTGGTTAATATTAAAAGTTATGGAACGAAATTGAAAATTTTATTTATTTTTAAATGAAATCAAAAATTCTTTAAGGAAAAAAAATTATTTTAACTAGACACATCAATTCAAACTCGCACTTTTCTTTTTCGATTTTTTTTAAAATTTTAATTTTAATTTGTTTTCCTAGTATATAGCGTAACGCGCACATTCCATAGGAGAGAGAAAATATCGAATATTGGAAGAAAAATAAGCGATTTAGTGAGAGAGAGAGAGCAGATGGCATCATTCGACGCGTACAGCGTGGACGGCGACGCGTCGGCGCGTTCATTTGACGACGGCGGATATACCGCCTATGACGACTCCTACGCCGCCTTTTCTTCAGCCGACACACCGCCTTACTCAGCTCCAGTTTATACTCCAGAGTACGGCGATACTGAGGATGTGACGGTGGAGCAAGCGAACAGTCCCGATCCGTTTGGTGTCGGATCGATTAATCAACCATTCGGATCAACCGGTTCGGTTCCGATCTCTAATGGCAATGGAAGTTTGACGTACAACATTGGGGAAGATTCCGAAGGTATATTCAGCTCGGATGGACCGATCCTTCCGCCTCCTACTGAGATGCAAGAAGAAGGATTCGAACTCCGGGAATGGCGAAGGTTAGATTTCCTTTAGTTGTAGTGGTTTCATGTATGTTCATAGCAAGAATCAGATTTGCTTCGTACTATTTCTCAGATTTAAATTTGATCTTTCAAAATGATGAGTGGAATCGAAATTTGGTGTCAAATCTCAACTATCTACCCTAGTTATTATGAGTGGACAATGTCTTCGATACCTTAATCACCCGATCTCTTGTTAATGAATATATGAAGGATTCTTCGCGATCACATGCATCTTGATCAGTTGCAATTCTGATTTTGACTTGATATTTAATTCTACATTAATACACATCCAGAAAAATGAGTGGATTGAGTGTGTATGTTTTCCAGATGGCTAAACACAATTGTTCCCTGGTAGTCCTTTGGCTTTATTACTTACATCACATGGATAACTGCTAATTCGTTACATTTATCCTCTAGATCTTTTACACTTTCAACATATGGTTGTTATGTTGTCCCCACTGTTGCTTTTAATATCATGAACAAAGAACATTAGTGAACTGTAAATGTAGCAAGAAAGATGCATTTTCATAAGTTAGTTGAAATAGAAACATCAAAAGATAAATTAGCTTGAGAATTAATTTTTATGTATCTATCTTTCCAAAGCATGCAAGTTGGAATTGCAGGGAAATAAGCTGAATTTGCACTTGGCTTGAAGAATATGATGTTAAGGAATTTTAAATGGATAGTTTCAGCTCAAAATTAGATGGTTTTGACTCTGCCTGTATCGACTCAACATATTGTTATAAGTGCCAACACAACCTATGAACTTGCTGTTACAGATTTCCAAATCCATCTTTGAATCCTCCCATCCAAATGGTAGTGTGTAATCAAAAAGTAAATTCAGGCCAAGAGAAATCAAGGTGGGCATGTCAATAACCTAAGAGGATTGTCTTCTAGTTAAAACATAGAGAAGGAAGTTGATGTAGTTAGGAAGGAATGGTTGAATTACCGACCCACTGTGGTCAATTTTCCACTGCTTACATCTAAAGTGAGCATATATGTGCTGAGCCTTTCTCAGTCATAAAATTTAGATTTCAAAGAAACCTGACATTGTGAAGCATTTAGATGACTACTCTAATTCCCTGGTGCATTTTAGATGGAAAATAATATCCTCTTTATATGATTTATATATTATTTTAACATAATTGCCTACACGCATTTTTTCTTAAATTGATGGGATGGAAAACAATCTAATTTTTCTGATTGATTCTATTCCACATTACCATCTTCTGTTTTTATACTGACCAGAGACTATACATCGATAGACTAATTTCTTGTACTATGCATTATATTTTTTCAGGCAGCAGAATTAGCATATTCTTTTTTTCTAAATTAAGTTCTTTAATGTGTCATATCAAGCATTTCCAACCTTTCTAATTGATTTCACGAGTGTCTTGTATTGTGTATTGAAGTTTTTTATGTATAATGTTAGCACTCCGCCAAATCCTCTGCAATTTTTTCTGTGTATGGTATAATGCTGTTTGTTGATATTGAAACTACTTCTGATCTTTGTGTGCTTCGATGCAGACAAAACGCTAATCGGCTGGAGGAGAAAGAGAAAAAGGAAAAGGAAATGCGAAGCCAAATCATCGAAGAAGCTGAAGAATATAAACAAGCTTTTTATGAAAAAAGAAAGCTTAATATAGAGACTACGAAGACTAACAACAGAGAGCAAGAAAAGGTATGTTTGTTGTGGGTTGTTCATTACATTACCTCGACTAACAGTCATTCTGACACATCTCTATATCTCAATAGTTGTCATTGGCAAATCAAGAAAAATTCCACAAAGAGTCTGACAAACAGTACTGGAAAGCCATAGCAGAGCTCATCCCAAATGAGGTGCCCAATATTGAGAAGAGGGGAAAGAAGAAGGATCAAGATAAGAAGCCATCAATCACAATCATCCAAGGGCCCAAACCCGGTAAACCAACTGATCTTTCAAGGATGCGTGGAATATTGGTGAAGCTCAAGCACAATCCCCCACCCCACATGTTACCACCCCCACCTGTTCCAGCCAAGGACGGGAAGGAAAACAAGGACCGGAAGGATCCAAAAGGTGCAGCGCCTAATGCTACGAAAGAGGCCACAGCTGCACCTGCCAAAGGTTCTGTTCCGAATGGCGTTTCACAGACGACAGAAGAAGCAGTTGCACCAGCCAGTGACAAGTCGGCGGCTTAATTACATATTTTTGATTGCATACAATTCTTTTTAAAACAATTTTTTGTTATTTTATCTTTGCGATTTTTCGTTCCTTTTGCGTATGCCATTATTATTGTGAATGATGTGCTGATGATGGATGTTGTCGCTGTAATATTTTGCTGAACCTTTTTTTGGAGTTTTAATCATAATCTTGTGTTAATTCTTCCTATTGTCGGAGAAGATGGTTGGTTGATCATCACTGCAGCTTACATCTCTAAGGACGCTTACAGGGATTGAGATTCCATGGGTAATACAGGGCGAATTTCTGATTATATTTGTTTAAATACAATTGAGGGAACATTTTTGAATTTACAAATTTAAGGTATTCTATTCAATTCATTTTGTAGAGAATGATGTGGGAATGAATTAGTTATTTTATGTCTAAATCAATTTATATATATTTTATATAATTTTATTATATGATTATGTATTATTTATATATTTTACTATATGATTATATATTAGTCCCATAATATCGTTTAATTGTGGAGAACATAATTAATTATTTCGGTCGTAACATCATTATTTTTATTAAAAATATTTTTATTTAATACATGCATAGTTTTATTTTATAAATATTTGGTCAAGAATAGGAAGGAATAGCCGATCATACATAAAAAAAAATAAAAAAAAAAGAGACCATCATCATGATATTCCGACCCCCACACCGGATATTTTGCGCTTTTTTCGTGCATCATCTCTGCGCCTTTTTCGTGCATCATCTACTGTGTCACGCATTAAGTGATTGACACGTAAGAGGGGAATTAAATTAAACTATCGCCCTTAGAGTTTAAGAATTAGGGTATAGTTTCCTCTCTCCTACGTGTCGTCCATATAACGGTTTGGCACAGGAGATGATGTACTAAAATGACACAGAGAATCCGAGCCGCCGACCCCCCAAATGTCGACATGGAAGCAACCCTCAAAAACATAGATTTGCGAACATGTTGCAATAGATATACATACATGTGCTAATGAAAGAATCATGTGATTTGAGTACAAATATTTGAAACTCTTTGAGTCATCTATAGTGCCAATCAATTTTGATGTTCAGATCCTTGAGGAGAGGAAAAGGGCCTTACCACATGAAATTGTCCTCTCGAATCAAAGCATTCGGCTTCATCTCGGTCCCACCTCAGTAATGGGAACGGGAAAAGAAGTCATTTGGTGGCTGGTTGAGGTTTGTGGCAACTTACTCTTGGACCCTTTAGCATCTGAATCTTGAAAGAAATCAGGCGGAGTGAGTTGCTTTTCGTTTAGCTTTACGTTCTTAGAGAGCATCTCGATCACCTGGCTCATCAATGGCCTTCTACTTGCATTTGCTTGAATGCAAAATAGGGCCGTTTTTATATACCTTATAACCACATTACTTGGAAACTCCTCAAGTTCTGGATCAACTAGGTTGAGCAGTCCCCCCTCTTCGTAAAGCTCCCAGGCCTACGAATATCAGAGATGGGACGGGAGCTTAGCAAGAAATGGAAGTGATCATAGTACCAAATGATATCAAGAAAATTGCAAGAGATTACGCACCCATTCCACTAACAACTTATCACCTCCTCCATAATTAGTATATCCACTGCTTCTTCCGCTTATAACTTCAAGTGTTAGGATTCCAAAGCTATAAACATCAGCCTTCAGAGTTAATTGACCGCCTAAGACATACTCGGGTGCTAGGTAACCTCTGGTTGGAACAATTCCAATACATAATAAGATTATATGATATATATTCGTATGGATTAAAGCTTAACTTCAGAATTGATGGGGCAACCCCGTGAACATAATTGTTAACCAGATAATCTGTTCCAACTTGTGTTAACGTTCCAGCATGTCTATTTTGTTTGTGCAGATATGAGGGGAGAAAGGGGAAAAAGTGAGGCTTACGTTGTTCCTGCTATTTTTGTGCTGATGTGAGTAATGTCATCGGGAAAAAGCTTAGCTAATCCAAAGTCTCCAATTTTTGGTTGAAGGTCCTCATCCAGAAGTATATTACTAGCTTTGATGTCTCTATGCACAATGCGCGGTACTAGTTCTTCATGAAGATATGCAAGCCCCCTGGCTGTCCCCATGCAAATGGCAAACCTCTTTTCCCAATCTAACTTTATGGACTTCTTCATCCCTGTAGGTACATAAACAACAATAATGAGCATCATGGGCAGTATGAAATCTCTAAATTGCTTCAGGCTGCTAATGACTGCATACCTAATAGCACGCGATCTATGCTACTATTTTCGAAATATTCATACACCAGAATCCGGTTGGATCCATACACACAGCAACCAAGTAGCTCGACAAGGTTTGGATGCTTGACATTAGATATGGTTTGTATCTCAGCCAAAAACTCGCGCTCTCCCTGTTTTGACTCCACAGAGAGCACCTTCACAGCAATTTCTGTTCCATTTTTGAGAACTCCCTATGCAACACCAGAGGAGTTAATACAACATAATTGCTTGAAAAGCCACGGAATAAGCTTTCTCAAGTACTAAAGATTAGGAACTAATGTAGGGCTAATTTCAGGCAATACCATTAATGCTTAGGCGTTTTAAGACCTACAATTTGACACCAAATTAAAAGATTACACAAGCCTTCGCTTGTGTAATCTTTGTAAATGATAGCTAGACCATATTACAAAGATGAAAAAAGAGGATGAGAGCAAATTGACGTCTAATCAAAAGATGAAGCTAAATCCTACTGTCAATTTGGATTGAAATTTTATAGAAGTAACAGGTTATATGGACATCGAAGGGATAAAAAACTCTGCATCAGTGATACCTTGTATACTGTACCAAAACCTCCTCGTCCTATTTTGTTTCTTTGATGAAAGTTGTTCGTGGCTATTTTTAATTCATTGTAAGGGAAATTTTTTATCCTTGCAACCGAGGCTCCTGGATAAAGAAGAGATACATACAGAGGGAAAAAAAATAAAAAATAGCGTGAGGTATAATATCATAAAAGATATACTATAAGACACCATACCAAAGATAATGTCATATTCCCCCATCCCCCCTATTGCATGCCATAAAACTTATCTTTGTCAATCAGACAACAGATGCAAGCCACATGAATGGAACATTACTTTGCCTGAAGAATTTGGTTGAGTTGCACACTGTGCCTGAAGAATTTGGTTGAGTTGCACACTGTGGTAGGCATATACTTGGTTGTTTAAAGCATAACATTTGTCTACGTCTATCATTAGTACCAAGTATACGTATGGGTGGTTATAATGTCAAGGCAAGGATTAAGAATGTAAAAACTAAAACTTCAACCATCTGAGATATTGGAAAAGCATTCTTATAGTGTATTCATGGACCCAACATTACATTAATATATGTAGGCAAAACATTCAAAACAAGTTTGGTGCGTTTGGTTGTGCAAAAGAAGTCTCTTTCATATTTCAATTTTCTTTTTTTACATTCAATCACAATTTCATTTCTAGACATGTCACATCAACTGCAATCATTACACTTCTACTCCAACATTGTCATTTTTCACAACTATTCATCAAATAAAAGAAAGAAGAGAAATCATTATATTCAACTAAAATTGAACTATCCAAATTTTCTTAAAACCAATTCTATTACCTTCTTCATCTTGTTTGGGTCCATGAGCATGAATATCTCGTTTCTTCTGTAACACAGATGAGCCACCAAAGCATCCACAACTCATAACCTAGTTGTCTACAGATATAATCTCCTAATCGTGCTCAAGTAATTTTCAATCAAGACAAAGAGATCAATACATGTCCATCAGCCATCAATATCTTTTACTGTCCACATTTCTTCCTGGATGAACTTATTCTATCCCTGCAAACAATTCAAAAACATGAGACAAGAAAAATCTTTCCACAACACAAAGCCTTCACGAATACTCCATATTCAACACCAATGCACAGAATTGTCTGCTTCTGCGAATGGGAATAGCTACTGCCTAATATACTCCACAACTGAAGACGAACTAACAGGAAGTGCAAATAGATGTGTTTAAGTTACTCGCAGTATATCACGTGACTTACGTACAATATATATACCCCTGAATTTAACCATTTCTCTCTCACAGACACACACACATACACAAATAAATCAGCGACAAGCCAAAGGTCATCATATGAATACCTAATATGCACACTCATATTTAATCAAAAGAAACAACTATCATCGCAAACCAGAATCTACAGTAAGCATTTCATATCTATTAAATAATGTGTTGCACATTTCTTGTTAAGCATTCTAGAAAAATCAAGCCAAAATAAGAAATGATAGTTAATAATTAAATAATGTAATAGTCATGTGATTAAAGGATAGTCTAGAAAATCAATACATAATCTAGAATATAGATTTATCTAGATTAGTCTAGGAAAGAAAAGCCATGAGCAATCTAGAACCTACTAATACCTAGTATAAATAGGTTGTGATGTATGGCATTTGGAAAATGAAAAAAACAACAAACATTCTTCTAAATCTCCAAAGCCTTTCAACTCCCCTATTAAACATCTTTTCCAACATTCACTAATCCAAACCTCTAGCCTAAATCACTAACCACTTACATATAAACCTTCCATCCTAAACACTACCAACCCATATCCCATATCCTAATTACCATCAATATCAATCGTTTAAAGTAAAGCAAATGAATATTTCTAACAGATATCACCAGTTGAATGCAGAAGTCAATATCGGTTCATCGCCTTCACACAGATCGCCTAATCCTAATTCACACCAAATAAACATGGAATTCAACACTAGACAAACGAATTGAATCAAAAAGTAAATTCGAAAAGTGAAACACCATAGCAACTCACGAATCAATCGGCTACGTTAGCGCTGGCGGTGAAGAAAAGCTGTGAGCAGTTGGGAAGTATCAGCTGAAGGAAAACTCGAATTGGATTAGTGGTTTTGGTAGCGGAGTAGAAAATGTGCATCCAGAGCGAGGAAGGGTCGTAAGTCATAGCTTGCGCGAGAGATTTGATCTGCGTTCTCACCTTATTATATCACTGTGTGTTAGTGCGTGAAGTTTGATTTTTGACGGTGACCGTTTTCTTCCTTTTTAATTTTCGCTAGCTTTTATACCACACTCCAACTTAGTTTTACTCCTTCCGTCCCTCGAGTTACTGTTTCATTTTTTATGAAAAATTACTCCTTTTATCTAATTTTAGAAAAACACTTATGTAAATCGGGCTCGCGATATAAATTTTGTAGTCCATCTTTCAATCTTATATATTCTATAAATTATTAGGGTGTTTAAATTAAGATGATCATATTATTTATAAGAATTTATGATGTAAACCCAATTTACAAGAGACTAACTCCTAATATAATAAATTGTGAGGGTAATATGACATTTTTAAATGATAAATAATCTATAAACGATTTCTTTGATAGGTAAGATAAGATAAGAGTGTATATATAAGAATTGAGATTTAATTAAAGATAAGAATACATTAAATGAAAAGTGGAGATTGTTTGATAGGAAGTATTAAGATGAATATAATAAAAAATTGAGATGTTTGGTAAGAGAAATCCTATTAAATGCTCAAATTACTTTTATAACCCTTATTTATATATTTATTTGCAACTTTACCATTTCCTGCAGGTTCCTACGTTTCCAAAATCCCACAGAAGCACCATTCCTCATAATTTCTCACTAAAATCTATCAAGGCAAAAGTTCCCGGGACACGGTTTTAGGAAGTTTAAATTGCAAAAGGGGCATGTGTCCGGACGCACAAGAGACTTACTCATCTATAAATTCCTCAAAGAAGAACGATTCCAAGTTCTCAAACTTTCGCAATTCCTCACAGTTCACAATTCCTCACAAAAGTTTTCCTGACTTTCACAATTCCTCACAAAAGTACCACTACAAAACCCTCCAAATCGAAACCTATCGTTGTGCGCCATCCACATTGCATTGTCTTAGCAAATTTTAAATCTGAAATTAAAGTAAATTGAATCATTGAAAACCTCCGATTTGCGCCGCAGCTTCACCGCCACCCGTGTTTTCGTAAAAGGAGGCCCAAATTCGAAATCTGAAATTGGAGTGAAGTGAATATATTTTGTTCTTGCTGAGAGGATGACTTTCCCATCTACATTATCCAATTTGACGTGAGAACAAATCTTTCCTAGGTGAGATTTCTCCGATTGAATGAGTGATGAAGGTGAGTTGGAGAGGCGAGGCCATATGATTGGGAATTTGGCGTGAGTAAATATTGGTTCCAGATTTTTTTTTTAATTTGAAGCATTATAAAAGTCAAGGACAAATTAAGTAATTACATACTCTTATCTAACGGCACTGTTGAGTCTTTAATACTAACACTGCGTTCTGGTCATATAATTTTGTTGAAGGGAATAGTGTATTGCACCGGGCTGGGACCGGGCCTGAAGAAAACTACAGGGCCCCTCTAGAAAAATCTATGTTCTACCAAATATTTTAAAACACCATATAAATTATGTGATTTGTCTGTAATATGGGCAACCAAACGAGCCGAAAGTGTGTTATGTAATTTAAAAAATATGATAATTTTTGTTAATGCGTATTCTTAATTAGTTAATTTTAGGATTAAGGAATAAGATAGAGTTGTGTAACTGAACTAAGAATGATCACAATCAAACACAATAAATCAATAAATATATGAGAGATGGGAAATCATACCAAAAACCTTAACCAATTTTATTACTCTCCTACAGAACAACACTCATAAAATTTCTCTCAATTACAAGTGTAATGTCTAGTATGAGAATGAGTAACATGTCTCTCTCTTGTGAGAGAAGCTATTTATACTACCAACAAACCCTAACGATTATCCAATCCCGTGGCGCCACCTGGACGAAGACATGCAGTCATAAATGGAGCTGGCCGGTACACCGATGAATTTGGGGCTAGTGCAGCCGTGCAGGGAGCCACCAGATGTCTTGCATAATGCAGCAGGTCTTCTTTTGTCCTTTGCTTGCTTCCTATTGGCGGACAATGAAGGATGTACCTGTCGCGTGTTGTCTTCTAGTTGTGAGTGTTGCCCAATACATCATTTCTTACCGTTATTCTTGTCCTCTAGCCTGCCACCACTAGCCGTTATCACAGTGGTGTCTGTACTTTACCCCTAAGTCTGATAATCCCTTCCGCACTCGGATAGATAGTTTTTCCAATACTATGCTGTCCATCCAGGTCCCTGAACGTCTGCTTCAGCTTCAGAGCCGAGATGTCTCGGCCGCCTATTCCCTGGGTGGGTTTCCTGCCTCTCGACCCTCTCCCGGTCTTGTCTTATCGGGCTCTTCGGCCCCTGATGGTGGGCCTCTTTCTCGGGCTTCTTCTCGGTTATTCCCCGTGTACCTCTTGGGCTATCCTTTGGGCCGTCATCATTCCATAGGTTGTCGTTTATTCCTGCTCTTGGGCCTCTCCATAGTTGGGCCTTTTGTTCGTGATGGTCTGGTTTGTTGGGCTTTCGACCCTTTTGACATAAGGGATATAATATCCACAACAATTTTAAATTAAATCATATTGAATTTAAAGCATGTTTTTAAAATTTTTAATCGAGTGATTGTTGGTAAACTTGAGCATGGAGCAGTAAAATTAGTTCTATTATACACCAATATCTCCATTTATGGAACCCACAATTATTTTTCTCTCCATAGACCTACTCATCACACTAATACAACTATTTATTATATTTTAAATTTTATTTCTCTCACCTCAATATAAATTAAAATATTATTCCATAATTCAAATGAAAAAAATAAACGTAACTGTTATTATGAAAGGGAGGGAATAATTTGTTTTGTATATAAGCTCTCACTCCTTACGCATCAAGTAATATCTTATTCAATAATGTAATTATTCTTTTTATTCACCGATAAAGAAAAGAGGACTTAGATGAGATATGTTAGCTCTGAATGGACATTTGTTTTGAAATAATACTAAATTATCTAAGTTGCTTGCTAACAATCAAACAAACAAACACTAATTACTCCACTAATTAGCTGTCTACGTTGACCTATACTTTTAAAATGAGTGTCCTTTTGTCAAGCACGTGTCACAACATTGTTGGCTCTGAGATACTTGCAAAACATGTACTCCCTCCAATGGAGAAAATACCTAGGATAGAAAGAAGAATAGAGAGACGGAGTAGTAAATTTTAGGGATCTAGACTATAGTGTCCACTGTTAAAAAATAATATTAAAAAATATCCGATGCAGAAAAAAAAAATGTCCACTTTAAAAGAAAAAGACTCTAATACACTTAATTTGACGTGAAGAAGTATCACTTTTTTTTACTGCAGAACATATGTTTCACTTGATCTTTGAAAATATATATATATATATCACTCGGGTCTTGAACTTGTTTTAAATATATATATATATATATATATATATATATATATATATATATATATATATATATATATATCACTCGGTCATGATCCGAGACCTTTGAGAATATATACATATCACTCAGTCTTAAAGCTTTGAGAATATACATATATCACTCGGTCTTGAACTTTTAAGAACATATATATCACTCGGTCTTAAAGCTCTGACAATATACATATATCACTTGGTCTTTGACTTGCTTTAAGAACATATATATCACTCGCTTTTGAGAATATATATATATATATACACCACTCGATCTTGAAACTTTGTAGAATATACATATATATATATACATATATCACTCGCTCTTTGACCTTTAAGAATATATATATCACTAGGTCACGAGAGCTTTGAGCACTCGGTCTTGAATCTTTGAGAATACACATATATCACTCGGTCAATACATACATATATCACTGGGTCTTTGACTTCTTTAAGAACATATATATCACTTGATCACGAAAACTTTGAGCACTCGGTCTTGAAGCTTTGAGAATACACATATATCACTCGGTCTTTCAATTCATATGTTATGCTTTAATAATACAATATTATCACTCGGTCTTTTAATTCATACGTCATTTTAAGCTTTAAAAACATATATGATATTGAGATTTTTTATATTTGCTGTAATAAAATTAGCAAAAATTAATGAAATATATTATTTGAGATTTTTTTCTATCCACCCAAATTAATATTTAAATATTAAATTACAATAAAATTGAAAAAATTATAAAGAACTTTATATTTTAATTCGAGATAAATTAAATGTTTTATAAAGAATGACAAAATTAAATATCAACATTAATTAATATCCAATTATAAATTAATATTTATAAATATTTATAAATAAAATTATCAAATTAATATTTAAATATCAAATTAATATTATAAAATTATAAAGAACTTTACATTTTAAATTGTAACAATGTAATAATTAAATATTTATGATTATTACTTGTCTTTTAAGGCCACTCGGTCTTACAGTGTAACATTTAATAATAAACACTAAGCCACTCGATTTTTCACTTTTTCTTTTTAAGTATAAATTTATTCATAAACTCTTCTTGTGATATCTCACTCGGTCTTTGTATACATTGATCGTGTTATCTTCATGTTAGTGTTTGAAAAGTGCTGACACATCAAAAGTAGGGGTAATTCAGTAAGCTTATCTTCAAAGTGGGCATTTTTGTTCATTTTTAGTTAATGTAGGCATATATGCATTTGTCAAAATTCATTTGGACAACAGACAATATTTCTCTAAATTTTATAAACGGAGTATCAAATTATATGGGCCGTTATTGACCCGCTCTGGAATGGGCCGACCCATGATGTAGGGTGCGTCTTTTGACTTTTGAGTACGAATTATTCGTTCGTTGAAGTTGTTCCTTTTATCAATGACAAAGTCTATTGTGAGATGCTAATTATGTGAGACCGTTTGTTTGACGTATTAAAGTATGTCTATTATTTAGAAAAAGTACGTTTAATAATTATTAAACTATATTTTATAAAGTATGCTGAATTATGCATTAAATTATAATTTTAGCATATTATGATTAGATTTATCATTGACATACTTTAACTACAAATAAGCATACTTTATCTATTTAATAAGTAGTATACTTCAGTGAAGGATCGACTCGTCTCATACCCATCTCAATTATAAGAATAAATGGTAATTTCAGGAAATCATATAATAAAAATATTAATCTAATTTTGAATAAATGGATGATAAAATCTTAAAATAACAGTCAATATATATGGACCATGGTGAACACTGCATATATATACTTAAAAAATAAATAAATTGTTAAATGACCATATTTCATTACGTATATTTTTATTATTTTTCTGAATTATAATATCAAAATTTGTTTATTATAATGATCATGTTAATTTTAACTTTAAATGTTGTTATAATTTTATATTTAAGTATATTGCAATGTACTTTTTTCTACTTACTATAAGTTACATTAAAAATTCTTTTATTACTATGAGATACAAATATACAAAAATATTACTACTAACTACATATATAATGATATTCCAATATTATCCTTACAATGTGTTGCACATAAATGTTTGTGTGCAGCAAAAATTATGTGCAGTAAAAAAAGTGTGTAGAAAAAAAGTGAATCGTAAGTGTCATGTGCAGCGAAAAAATTATATATTCCTACTCTCCGGCGATGGTCCGGCGGTGGTTCGGCAGCAGAAGTGGGTGGGTGAGGGGTTTAGGGTTTGTGGTTTAAAAGTATATTTATAAGGTTATATTTGATATTTTACTTTAATATTTTGTATGTGGGAGTAGTTTTTAAACTCATTATATCTCCTAGTAATTTAGGGTACAAAGTGTGTACTTATGAGTAATTTTTCTATTTTAATTTTCTCCGTCAAATATTAATCTATCCGTTTACTTTTTACGCGTAGATTAAGGAGTATTACTCCCTCCGTTCTAAGAATACATCCGCCCTTTCCATTTTGGTCCGTCCCAAGAATACATTCGTCCCCTAAAAATGGAAACAATACACAATATCAATAACCTTACAACACTACAATATTACAAAAATGCCACCTTCTTTTTACACACAATTTAGTCAAAGTCAACTATATCATACACTTTATTCTACTCAATTACCCAAAATACCCCTTATATTTCTTACATCACACCACCAAAAAGTTACTTTTCTTAAACTTCGTGCCAAGAATACTCGAATGTATTATTGGGACGGAGAAAATATTATTTTATGTGTAATGGGTAATTGTATTAGTGAGATGTGTGAATCCCATATTTTAATTGTATTGGTGTGTGGATGGGTCCCATGCGTCTAAAAAGGGAAATAGATAGATTAAGATCGGACGTCCCAAAATGGTAAAATGGATAGATTGACGGTGGACGGAGGGAGTATTAATTTTGTATACAAATTTGAAAATAAAAATACACATTTTTAATTAAATAAAAAATAATAGTAAAAAAATAAGTAAAGACTATACGATTCTTTATTTTTTTTTAAATTTTATTTTCAGTGGCTTTTATAAATAAAAAGGGAGAGAGTTTTTTTTTTTTTTTAAAAATACAAAAAGGAGCGTTATGTCAAATCACACCAGCCGTCAATTTTTAAAAGCATCTCTAAAACTCTTAAAATTTTTTTTTTCTTAATAAGTGAATAGTACTTAAAAAATTTTCTTTTTTTTTTTTTTTTAGCTCTAGTACTAGTACAACAAATAAATGGTGGAGTAAATCTTTTATCTTTTATAAGTAAAAAAAGAAAAAAGAAAAAAAATTGGTTAAATTAGAAAAGAATTGGTCAAATTAAAAAAGGAAATTAATGTTGAATTAATGAGAAGGCAGGTGTTTGAGCGGAAGAGAGAGAAAGTGAGGAGGTGGAGTTGGACAGCACACAACAACTGTACAGTTCTTACCGTGAGAGAGAAAGAAGAACATAGCTTTTATCAAAAGTGATTAAAAGAAACAAGAAACACCATCTGGAATCTCTCGTCTTTCTTTCAAAATAACCCTAACCCGCCTCAATCCCCCAATCATCCCCCTCCCCCCTTTCCCTCTCACTCACTACAGTGATTTCTGTCGCCTTCAATTGCGACTTTCTCACCTCTCCACTCTCTCTCTCTCTCTCTCTCTCTCCCCAATACGTACCAATTATATATATATATATATTAGGGTTTTTGGTCATTTGGCGTCCTTTCTAGATGAATAACATTACCAATAATTCCAATTCCAATTCCAATCAAGCCCCACAAGAACCAGCAGCACCAGCACCCGCCACTGGTGCGAAAGAATCTGAGCGGGAACCATCTTCTCCTGAATCTTCTTCTCTTGGAAAGAATTCTGCAGAGAAAGCAGCGGACGCTGCCATTGGGGAAGAGGACGTGGTGATGGCGGAGAAGGACTCTGTTTCTGCGGGTGCTGATGATCCTATGGATGAGGATTCTACGACCCCGGCTACCGTATTCTGTATCAAACTTAAGCAGCCCAACTCCAATTTGCTGCATAAAATGAGCGTCCCGGAACTCTGCCGCACTTTTAGGTGTGTTTTCTTGATTAAGTTTGGAAGTATAGAGGCTGTAACTTTTGTTATTTAGTCGTAGTTTCGTCGGAGTTTTGTGAAATTATGCACTAATTTTATGTATGGAAGGTTGGTTCGGTTGAGAACTTGTGGTGGGTGAATGTAAATTCTTGATTGAGAATGTGGGAATCAAGATTGTCAAGAAATTTTCTCATTTAACATGACCTCTGAACCATTAGTTAAGTCGAATTTTAGTCTACTTAATGTTGTGTGATCCTCAAATGTCTAGTTCTTGTGCTCCGTCGATGAAGATTTCAACTACTTGAAATATGGATGGTGATGAGTCGTATAGTATCAGTGATTTTAACGCCAAATTCTCAAGATTTCATTTAAGATTTCTAAAATTGAGATTTAACAGGTAAAAGAAGAATTCAAAAGGGCAGTAATCTTTAGTTGATTCTGTGAGAAGCTATCATGTTGTAAAGCTTGAATTTCTAGATGTTCTACGGTAGTATTCTGTGATAATAGATAATATTTTTCCTTGATGCATAATCACATAATATGGCTGGATGGTTTCCTTACAGAAGAGTGATTGTTGTATCTTTCCTTTTGCTATGGTGCTGTCTGAATCTTCCTGTCCTTTTTCGTGAATAGTATCCTTTATTTTATTTCATCATTGCACCTTCTTTGCCTGTATTTTTGAACCTGTTTTTTTTTTTTTTTTTCAAATTTATATATATACTTTTAATTTTGCAGTGCTGTTGCTTGGTGTGGGAAGTTAAATACCATAGCTTGTGCATCAGAAACGTGCGCAAGAATTCCGAGGTTATTTGATCAAATTATCTCTTTTGATATTCTTCACAATTCCATCATCTAAATACTAAATGTCGCCTTCCTCCCTGTTTCCTCTGCAAGAGGTATCATAGAAAGACAGATTTAGTTCTTAGATTATTCAAAATCAACCTGGCTCTCCACTCCATGATGATTGATGCACTTCAGAATTACATTCACATCTAAAATATAGGCAGCACCATTCTTTGCTGAAGTTTAAGAAATCTGAGATGATTAATTTCTCTACTAATAATGTTCCTATCTTTCAATTCACATTTTCTCACTGTTCTTGCACTTGATTGCAATATTTTATGTGGTCAGTTGGTTGTATATTTTTATTGATCAGTTATCATGAAAATTTGGCATGCTATCTGAAGCATCTTCTAAACAGTATTTTGCTTCCAGACTTCCAGGATGAATATTCTGGAATATTGTTCTCCTTTCAATTCTAGGAAAATAGATTAAAGGTCTTTTCTCTTTTTCATTTTTGTATGAATGGGCGGTCTCTGTTCTATGTGCTATTGGCCTTGTAGATGAGAGGATGTTCAATGTTCACTAATTTATGGGTTCATAATTGTAGATGGTTAGAACTATGTTGTGCTTTCTGCTGTATTATTTGTAATTTATTATATATGATGAACATATTCATTATATGTCTTTGTAGTTCAACAGCCAACCCTCCGTTTTGGATCCCTATACATGTAATTATACCAGAGAGGCCAACGGAATGTACGGTCTTCAATGTTATTGCAGGTATCATCTGTAACTTGGTAATTTTGATGCAAAAGTCTTCTTCTCTCCTCATTAATGTGAACATTACCATTTTTTAGGTTTGTGGATAATCTTCATCAGTAGATATTAATGGGAGTTTTGAGATGATCCATTATGTTGCTAGGATTGAGATACAAGTATCCTTTGTTTATTAGAAAGATACGGTTTGTGTTTTTTTAATCTAAGATAGTTAAAGTTAATGTTTTGGTTATTTTTTAAAATTTTTATGTTTGACAGATTCTCCTTGCGACTCAGTTCAGTTCATTGAGTGGTCACCTACTTCATGTCCACGTGCGCTCCTTGTAGCTAATTTCCATGGGCGAATAACCATTTGGACTCAGCCTTCCCAGGTACGCTAGTATAGATCTTAACCAGAGTCGAAAGATTTGTAGCTTTAATGTGAATTCATTCTGGCACCATGTCTCTGTTCTGTGTGAAGTAAATAAACTTTTCTACTAATTTGTTCTTCAAATTGCACCTCTATTTGGTCTTGGCATTCAGGGACCGGCAAATCTTGTGAAAGAGGCCAGTTGCTGGCATTTGGAATATGAGTGGCGCCAGGACATTGCAGTTGTCACAAAGTGGCTTTCAGGAGCTTCTCCTGTATGTAGCTCTTTTATCATCTAGCACTTTGAGAGAAAGCATATTTGAAATGTGAGAATACCTTTTATGCTGACCCTTTTTTCATAAATTAGTATAGGTGGCTCTCAGCTAGATCCAGTGGATCCACAAAATCTATGTTTGAGGAGAAATTCCTTTCACAGCAACCACATGCTCCAGGTTCCTCTTTCTCTGATGCCTCTTGTACTTTGAATTTAATTTTAATATGTGTCTGATAGTTATGTTGGAATGTTTATGTTTGAATTATTTTTGTTTGTTATTCAGTTAGCGGGATTTTTCTTCGGGAAATGGTTGTTGATGCAATCTATCCCTTAAATTTTTTTGTTATAGCTTTGTATTTTAATTGTTAAAAGGTCTGTTGCATGATAATTCTGTATAATTAATACTTAGTTTGCTGCAAACAGTGGAAATAAGTGATCTGAATCTGATTATTCCTGATACTGCAAATGTGACTTAAAACTGCTTCTGAAAATCAACTCTTGTTAGCAGAAGTTATCAAATGCAGATTCGTCAATCTTGATTTTACTGCTATAGTTCATTACTTCATTATGCAATTGAAGCTGGTCATAAATCATTTCTGATATTAGCTTTTGACAACTGCTTTGATGGCAGGTTGGCCATATTTTCTCTGTGTTTGCTCTGTTTTCTCATCGGGCTCTGTTCAGCTACATTGGTCACTATGGCCTCCCAATCAGAGTGGTGCCACCTCCAAGTGGTTTTGCACAAGTAAAGGGCTTTTGGGAGCTGGGCCGAGTGGAATAATGGCAGCTGATGCTATTGTTACAGATTCTGGAGCTATGCATATTGCTGGTGTCCCCATTGTTAACCCATCAACTGTAGTTGTTTGGGAAGTTACACCTGGCCCTGGAAACGGTTTTCAAGCCACCCCAAAAGCAAGTGTAAACAACGAAATTCCACCTTCTCTCAATCCTCCTTCCTGGGATGGGTTTGCACCACTAGCTGCATATCTTTTTAGCTGGCAGGAGTATTTAACATTAGAAGCCAAAAAAGGGGTTAAGAAAACAGAACAAGATTACAGTGATATGATAGCACTTCATTGTTCTCCAGTTTCAAACTTTTCTGCATATGTAAGTCCTGAGGCTGCTGCTCAATCGGCAGCTACAACGACTTGGGGTTCTGGAGTTACTGCTATTGCCTTTGATCCTACGCGTGGTGGTTCTGTGATATCCGTTGTAATAGTTGAAGGTTTCTACTTTTATATCAAAACAAATGTGTTTTTCTTCCATTTTACATATCTTCTTAGTTCTCATCATTGATGAACTAATCTGCTTACCTTAGCTTGTTGGTAGGTAATCACTAGTACTCTAGTGCAAAGTACTCAGTGATCTGGTATAACTTACCAGTTATTTGCTTTGAAATTCTCTTTATTGGAACTCAACTTATAGTTCTATATTCGAATCATACATGTATATACAAATATGTATCATTGGCCCTTATTTTGATGGTTGGGTTCCGGGATCCCTCTTTTCAGCACACAATTTTGCATAAATAGGAGTCATGGATTGTTGCTCTGTTCTTATTTTATAGGCCTCCATTGGCTGATTTTAGAAAAATTTCGTTATACAGAAGTTAATTCAAGGTTAAAGATGTGTACGACATTAAATCATAGGTCCAATGAACAGAAAGTGCTAGTGCTTCCTTATAGATAGGCAGATTCCATGAAAGAGGGATGTAAATCAGAATATAATAGCCTTAAGAATCTGTAATCCTGTGGCTAGGAATTAGCATCTTAATAAAAGCACTTCTTTGAGTCCTATTTTTTAATTGCTTTATTTCATCAGCTTAGATATGTTGCAGTGATAATTAAGCTGACGCCATCAAAATGATGGTCATGGTGTGTCTAGACATTTTATGTTTTGATAATACTATATATACACTTTGAAGAGGGAAGGTTGTGAATTTATCCAAAAGGAAACCGTGAATGCTGCTTTTTTATGGTGTTGCCCTTATTTTTGTTTATTTATAAAAAAGTAATGACTTGTGGCTCTGTTCATGCAGGGCAGTACATGTCTCCATACGATCCTGATGAAGGTCCTTCAGTCACAGGTTGGAGAGTTCAACGTTGGGAATCATCTGTCGAGAATGTTGTGATCCATCAAATATTTGGAAATCCTAGCTCAAACTTTAGTGTTCAGGCACCTAAGCAAACAGTTTGGGTAAGTAAAGTGATTAAGTGCATCCCAGCATCCATTGAGTTTAAAGGCCATGGAGCAGTAGACGTCCCACCAGCTTCTGATGGGAAAACTACTCCTGAATATGGTGTTGAAGATGTCAAAAGGGTCACTTTTGACCCCTTTGATCTGCCCAGCGATATTAGATATCTTGCACGGATTGTGTATTCTGCTCATGGTAGTGAGATTGCTGTTTCTTTTCTGCAAGGCGGGGTGTATGTTTTCTCTGGTGCAAACTTTGAAGCAGTTGACAGCTACCAAATTAATGTTGGCTCTGCGATTGTTTCTCTTGCTTTCTCTTCTACTAGTTGTTGTTCAGCTTCTGTTTGGCATGATACTACCAAAGATTGTACCATGTTAAAAATTATACGGGTCCTTCCTCCTGTTCCTACTACTCAAGCTAAAGCAAACTCCGCAATGTGGGAGCGTGCTATTGCTGAGAGGTATTCTGAATAAATAATTGCATGGTTGCACTCTAAATTGACTACCTGTTTCTCATACTGATGTACTCCGAGTGTTGTGCTGTAATTTTTTTATGCCTCTGATCTAAATAGTCTACTGCAGATTCTGGTGGAGTCTTTTGGTGGGAGCTGATTGGTGGGATGCTGTTGGCTGTACACAGAGTGCTGCGGAGGACGGAATTGGTAAGACTGCTTAACTATTTCTTTGAGGAGGAAAAAAACTATTTTAGCCCAAGTTTGGGCTACATTGGCCTTGTCAATATGCCTCAGGCATACACCTGGTGTCTTTTAAAAATAATATTGAATCATTTTAGCTATAATGTAATTATTATTGCACCTCATGGCATACACCATGTAAGAATTTTGGTGTGTTTCTGCTCTCACTTAGCTGATTATGCTGTAATGTACTACTGCAGTAATTTGATGTTGATTATTTGGCTCTTCTAATAATCATGGTACAAAAAAAAAAGGTTTGAGGAGCAAGTAAACTTATAAATTTATAATTCTAAAAAGCATTGGTTTACTTCTTTTGCTGATAAAGTTTTATTTTCCAGTTTCACTAAACAGTGTCATTGCTATATTGGATGCTGATTTTCACTCTCTTCCTTCAACTCAGCACAGACAGCAGTATGGACCTGTAAGTTGGTTCAGTCTGCTGTTCATTGCCTTTTTTTTTTATTGGCTTGCATTAGATGGATGGGTGCTCGGAGCTTGATTCTTGTTACTCATGTTTTGAGACATGGTTTTGTTGTTGTTTGGAAAATTGCAGAGTTTGGACAGAATAAAATGTAGGCTTCTAGAAGGCACAACTGCTCAAGAGGTTAGGGCTATGGTCCTTGACATGCAAGCAAGGTTATTGTTGGACATGCTTGGTAAAGGTATTGAATCAGCATTGATAAATCCTTCTGCTTTGGTGCAAGAACCTTGGCAAGCATCTGGTGAAACATTATCTAATATCGACCCTGAAGCGATGGCTGTTGAACCGACACTTGTTCTTAGTATCCAGGTTCCATCTTTTGCATATCTTCATTATTTTTCTTTCATTGGTTTATGAGCCTCTTTTCTTTGAAAGCATATAAATGTGTTTGTGCGCAGATAATGCTGCTAGCTGTTAACTACATGTATGATAATGCAGGCTTATGTAGATGCAGTGCTTGATCTCGCTTCACACTTCATTACACGTTTACGACGATACGCAAGTTTCTGTCGGACTCTGGCAAGTCATGCTGCTACAGCGAGCACAGGTGGAAGTCGTAATTTGGTGACGAGCCCGACACAAAGTACTTCTGCTCCAGCAACAACTCCTGGTGAGTATACCATGATGTGAAAATATTTATTCCTCTGAACACCTTATTAAACTCTATCCAATTGAAAAGGTTTCCTGTTGTATTTTGTGGTCTTCCCATGTTATGCATAACTTGTTAACTTCATATTCAGGACCCCCCGGCGGAGCAGCGAGCTCCACAGGTACTAGTACTCAGATGCAAGCCTGGGTACAAGGAGCTATTGCCAAGATTAGTAGCACAAATGATGGTGCTCCAAATACTGCTCCAAACCCTATAAGTGGCCCTTCAACCTTTATGCCAATAAGTATCAACACAGGCACTTTTCCAGGAACTCCAGCTGTTAGGCTTATTGGAGACTGCCATTTCTTCACCGATTGTGCCAGCTCCTGTTATTTTGTTTTTTCTTCCGGCGAACACAACTACCTCGCTTTATTGGAGCAGCTCAAAGAAATGCTGATACTTCAATTCAAAAGCCCCAGCTTGGTGTACCAGGCAAATCAGAAGAGACCAACTCAGTCACTGGAAAACCTACACTGAATGTAATAAGATCAGAAGAAACACAAGTTTCAAGGACTGGACAGGTTGGAAATGGTGCAAAAGCTCCTGAAGAAGGTCCAACTAGCCGGTCAAGATTAGGCTCTGGTAATGCTGGTCAAGGGTATACATTTGAGGAGGTAAAGTGGTCACAACTACCTTTTGACCTTGGAAAAGTAAATTAAATGCGGTGTGTTTGAAGGAATAAAGAAAAAGTGAATGTTTAGCCTCAGTTAATGTGGAGTGTCTGCTTTCAAAAAATAAAAAAAGGTTAATGTGGAAAGTCATGCACCATTATGGTTTCCTTTGTTTAATCAAATGGTTTATATGACCCTGATTGCAGGGCGATGTTTACATAGCTGTTATCAATCTTGTCCTTGTGTGACTGAACAAAAGATAATCTGTCCATAGAATTCTATTTTTTTTTTTTTATAGATCTATTTATGATCTCAATCTATTGTGATATGGTAGTGCTTATAGTTAAGAGTTAACAGCAATCAAAGGAATCAAACATGCAAGATAGAGCCAATCAAATAAATGTATTTAATGAAAGGTGATTAACTGGATTTGGTGGCACCTGAAGCTATATTTATCTTTATGCTTTGCCTAGCACTAAGATTTTGAAATTGAGGTGCATGGTAATTTTGATTACCATGCCTTCTTTTAAATCATCTGTAGGCTCATTGGTATATCTTGCAGGTAAAGGTCCTTTTCCTTATACTAATGGATCTCTGTCGGAGGACATCAGGGTTGGCACATCCACTGCCTGTTTCCCAGGTTGGGAGCAGCAACATCCAGGTCCGCCTTCATTATATTGATGGAAATTATACTGTTCAACCAGAGGTGGTTGAAGCGTCACTTGGCCCTCACATGCAGGTACTTACCTGCAGATGAAGTTTTATTTAGTCTATAACTTCTTATGTATTGGCTGCTCGATCTTTGGAGATTTCAAACTAAAATAATCGCTGACCTCGTACTGCACATTGTTCGCCGATGCTGACATTCTCATTCCTTCTGCTTTCCTCTTTCTCTCCCTCTCTCAGAATATGCCCCGGCCTAGAGGTGCAGATGCTGCAGGTCTGCTTCTCCGGGAGTTGGAACTCCATCCTCCAGCTGAAGAATGGCATAAGAGGAATATGTTTGGTGGACCCTGGTCAGATCCAGATGATGTTAATCTTTCAGATGATGGTACTAAACGCAGCTCAATGGATTTGGTTGACCCAGTTTCATCTGAAAATGGTGATGCTTATAATGGAACTCACACCTTGTGGCCAAGAAAGCGAAGGATGTCAGAACGAGATGCAGCTTTTGGATTGAACACTTCAGTGGGCCTTGGAGCATATTATGGGATCATGGGATCTCGAAGGGATGTAGTTACAGCTGTCTGGAAAACAGGGCTAGAAGGAACATGGTATAAGGTTAGTTTTCCATCTGTAATTGATTTTTTTTTTTACCGTGTGTTGTCCCTTTTCAGTGCTTGAATCTATACTTGGTGAGGAATGCTCACTCTAACTATGCCTTCAGAGGTCATAAAGATCAATGAATCCATTATACTTAACATCATTGTTTGGAATAATTATGAAAGTTATTTCCTACGTTCAAGGGTTTGACCTTATTAAAAGGAAAACCAATTTGTGTGATACATTGACCTTCCCTGAAATTTTCTGATTTTAAAAGTTGCTCCTGTTGAGGGGTAAATTTGAGAAATTAAATACCTCAAGTGATGCTTGTAGTGCAGGGGTGGTGATGGTTATTTCAAAATAAAATAGGATTTCTCCGTTATAGGTTTAGCCCTTGAGGCTGAATATCTAGTATACTTCCATTATTGCCTTTTGTCTTGTAATATTTTCCTTGATATAAACAGTTAAACTGTAGCTTTTTTCCTCACCATTTCATTGATTTCCAGTAGTAATAGAATGAATCAGTAAAACCAAGTGCTGATAATCTTAACAACTAGTTAATTGCTGAGATTTGAAACAATTATGTACTTGTTTTTTATGCAGTGCATAAGATGCTTGAGGCAGACGTGCGCTTTTGCTTCCCCTGGTTCAAGTAGTAGTACACCTCCTAATCAGAATGAGAAAGAAACCTGGTGGATCAGCCGCTGGGCATATGGTTGCCCAATGTGCGGAGGAACTTGGGTTCTTGCCGTGTAGGTATATTTCTATACAAGCTCTTGATTATGACAGCAGAAAGTCACTCCTTAGAACGATGGATATTGGCATCCTGCACAATGTATTCCTGTGTAAGTAAATGAATATGTACATTTAGTTAGGACAAAGATTCTCAATCCAGACTTGATGTGGAATATTGTATTTTTCGCTCTCAGTTTTGTTACATTATGTTGAAATACGATAGTTGAACACACCAAGATTTGATTGTAGTAACTTGAATTCAATATATTTAATTTTTGTATTATTGATAAAGAACCTGCAATTATTCAGATCAAACTGACGGATAAATTAAAAAATTAATGGATAAATAATGTGTGAAAAATTTACTCTAGATTGCACACCATGCATAAAAAATTTTAAGTTGAACCTTGTCGATTTATTATGAAGTTTTTCTTATTTTTTAATATATCATAACCAACCTTTCAGTTGTCTTGTAAAGCCCAACAGAATTATTCAAAATAAAATTCCCAAATAGTGAGAACAGAAATTTAAACTTGATATGATAAGCTAGTTTCCTGAATATATAATAAAATCTACTTGTTTAGAAACTGCATTTACAAAAGCTCCTAGAGGAGGAGCCCATTTCTTCAGAAACAAAGTCCAAACCTCTCAGGTGATCACACTTATTTACATTCTGAGAGGGACTAAAATATAAAAGGAAAAGAAAAAGAAAATCTTTATGTCCAAATTATTGAAGAGCACGAAAAAAACAAAAATTCAAAGAGAATTGTTCAGAAGCAAGTCTCTTCAACAACACTAGGAGCCTTGGACAATCAGCCCCAGTTAGCAGAACTCCCAACTCGGGGCATGCTATTAACCTTAGAGTACGCGTCAACCGCAAAATATGCACCACACATTGCCCCCTCACTATCAACTCTTGGCATCGCTTTCATCTTATGCATTGGATGCTCAAAGCTCATCAATCCTCGGTCACTATGATACATGCACCCTGTGGACAAATCCCCAGTCAAAACACAACAAAGCATTATTGTATTTTCTATCCACAAACACAACACATTTAAATGTATATTTCAGTTGCATGACCCATCTTGTGGTGATTAGACATTTTGCGCAGAATTTATCACCTTTCATACTACGAACAACATGTTATCATTGACGTACCAGGTGGGAATGGAGCAAATGATTTTCTACAGCTTCCTTTAATGAGGTCAACATTATCTGAGATCATAACAGAGCCATCAGCTGATACACCCCAGAACAGATTCAATGCCTTGTCAGAACCCTACCAACATATTAACAATTTAAATTCGTGAACAGATCACAGCACAAGAAATCAACATGAGAACTGAATATGAACTGCACTTACAAGGGAAGCAAACACAGTTCCATATTTGTGATCATAGATTACAAATGCAAAGCTGCCCTCGAGTTCTTTCAGAACCTGATGAGCAGGGACAGGGCTCCGGTCACGTAGAGTCCGATACGCTTCAATCACAAACATGGCTTCATTTCCACACTTTGACAACCCATATTGCTTGTTCAGGTTGCATAGGTTGTTTAAGCCCCCCATAAAAATGCAGTATACATCATCCACACCACAGAATAGACTGTAATACAACAATGGAATGCCATAATCTCAGATCATCGCATGGCATAACCCTTCATTTCAATCTCTTTTTTTTTTCTTCCAGAATGAAATATTTATGATCTATACTATTACTTGGAGCCCTCAAATCTAGGAAAGAAAATCCATAAATAACTAATAATGATACTGGCAAGCACAGTGGCGAATCCAGAAAACCACGGTGGGCGGGCTAAGTTTATTAAAGAAAATAAAAAATAATAATAATAATTAAAAAAAAATAATATATACATATATATATACACATATATATATTCACACACGAATTACCTTCTCGAAAGAGACGAAGGATGAGCTAAATTTTAATATTTATTGTAATGTACTCATAGATATATACTCCCTCCGTCTCACTTCAGATGAGACACTTTCCATTTTGGGATATCCCACAAAAGTTTGCACATTCCAAAAAAAGCAAAAAGTAAAAAACAATCACCCTTCCCCATACACTTTAATTACAAAAAAACCATCTCTACCTATCATACTTTATCATTTATATATTACCTAAAAATACCATTATACCCCTAAAAGTTATCACTTTCTTAATCTCCGTGCCGAAAAGAGGGGTGCAAGCTTTTTAGATATGGAGGGAGTATAATTTAAGAAGATATATGGGTAAATATCAAAATTGGTCCTATAAGTATGTCATTTTTCAACTTTAGTCATTTTTCATTTACAATTCTCAATTTTGGTATTTTTTGTCCACTTTTAGTCATTTTTGTTCAAATTTAATCATTTATGTTAAAAAATGTCAAAAAATGATCCGAAAGTGTATACATTTAGGACCAAAAGTGGACCAAAGAAGGACCAAATTTTGAAAAAATGATCAAAACTGGACAAAAATGACTAAAAGTGGAGAAAAAATGATCAAAATTGAGAATTGCAAATGAAAAATGACTAAAGTTGGAAAATGTCATACTTACGAGACTAATTTTGATATTTACCCAAGATATATTTATTTTTTAGCTTTATTTTGGTGGACTTAAAATATTATTGGGCTGAGCTAAATTTAAAAACACAAAGAAGATATATTTATTTTTTAACTTCATTTTGGTGAGCTTAAAATATTTTTGGGGTGAGCTAAATTTAAAACATAAATTATTTACAAATTATTCACATATGATATAATGGGCTTTTGGGGCAGCCTGGGCTTGGGCCGGGGCAGCAACATACATCCGCCCCTAGGCAAGCCCTGATCTCCAATTTTAATTACAGTTTGAATTATCTACAACCTAACCTAAATTTTCATCATGTCTCTTCAAGCAAACACATATTTTCACAAAACTACACATTTCAGTCAGGGCACATACATGCAAATGGATGGGAAAAAAACTACACACGATGGATCCACATGTGAAATAAAATGTGTGCCAGTGTGTGAGAGAGAGAGAGAGAAAGGGAGAGAGAGATACATCCGATTAGCAGCCGGAGATTGAGAAGGGGCATAGGCCAAAATAGCTTTGTCAAATTGGAGAGAGAAGCCATTGGAAGGCTTAGAAGCGAAGAAATCCTTCAAAACATCATCGGGAGATTTAGATCTGCCAGGAATTGAAGCAGGGCTATGCAATTCTTTAGGTGGATCCACCAAACCATTCCTGAATACCGCCAGCATTTTCTTGTCCCTTGTGATTTGTGTCCCAAAGAAAATCTGGAGTATAAATCTAAACGAACGATTATGCAGAAAATTTCAAATTAGGGAAAACACGAATGGATCAGAGAATTTTGGGTGAAGAATTGAGTTTCTATAGGCGTTGCCATGGCCGGAAAATTAGGTGGCGATGTTATACAAATCCAATGCTTTTCCATTTATAGTAAGCACATCACATCAATCATCGATTTCCTTTCCATTTCATTTTTCAGTATTCCCTTTCACACTGCTTAGAGAATTCATTCACGTGATTTACATGTACATATAATATTTATAATCTTTATTAATTTTATGAGAGCCGAAGACTAGAGTCATTAATATTACTGATGAAAAATAATATTAATTTTATAAATTATTTTATTAGCAATTTATAATATAAATAAAAAGTAAATAATGGAGTAATATATTACTTTATATTTTTAATGAAAAGTGATTAATAATTTAAGAAAGAAAAATGATGTTGCTCATGCATAAATTAACATTGTTTAAAAGAAATCTTGATGATTTTTTTTATTAGTTCACATTATTTAAGGCTTAAATAATGAGTATGTTAATTTATTATTTGTTTTGAATTTTTAATATGTAAAATTGAATTTTATGTTAAAACATTGCAGAAGAGATGAACGAGAAAAAAATGTATACAAAGTAATCGAATTAAGAGGAAAAAAAATTAATTGAATTAAGGATTAATATAATTTAGTAACTTTGAAAACCGCAGACAAAAATGATGAAACTAGGCACATTAATTTATTGTTTTCTCATAAAAAAGAAAGTTTGGAATAAATCCATAAGAACATTTCATTTTTTTTTAATTATTTAAGAAATAATTTAATGAATATCAAGTAATAATATTTTTAATAATAATATTTTAAATATATTTTGATGTAAGGTCCATTATAATTTATTTCATTCTAAGAAATTAAGAATTATGGGGTGATTTGCTCATTCATATTACATTATTATTGGGGTCAAATTGTTGGGTCCATATAATTCATTTCATGCTAAACAATGAGATGATAGATTACCTTTAGAGATATTGATAGGCAGAGTTCTGTATGAAATTTAATGCAATAAATACTGTGTCTTTTTTTTTTTTTTTATATAAGTTTACAGTAAATGATATTCCTTTCCTTCTCATTTTCATATAGTATAAAGGAATTAAGAAAAGTAAATTTTTTTTTTGGCAATATGATATTTTTTAAATAAATAAATTGTAAAGTGTGTGAAATACCCAATTTTAAAGTAAAATTGTGTTTTAAGAAAAGTAATATTTTTTTTTGGTAATATGATATCTTTTAAATAAATAAATTGTAGAGTGTGTGAAATACCCAATTTTAAAGTTAAATTGTGTTTTGTGGACTGTGGACAGTAGTTGAGTATAAAAGTGTAAAGTTGAAGTTTGAGACTAATTAAAATGGAAAGAGTAAGGTTGAATTGGGACGACTCCGTCCATCTCACTAAGTTTTTTACTTTTTATTCTTTTCTCTTTTATTTATCTCATTACATTCTTCACCCTAAAAATAGTAAAAAAATTTCAAAATAAATAACCTACCAATGAACCATATTTTAAAAAATGTTATTCTCACCTAACCTAGAGTATAATTAATTTACTACTTAAAAATGCTACTCTCTCTGTCAGTCCAATATGTATACATTTACTTTTTCACGTGAATTAAAGATTATTATTATTTAATATGTAGTAGGTAGTTATATTAGTGAGATGTGTGGGACCCATATATTAAATGTATTAGTGATGTGCGTGAGTTTCATGTGTTTAAAAAGTGAAATATATACCTTTATTGTGGACGACCAAAATAGGAAAATGGAATATATACCTTTCCAACGTACGGATAAGTAAAACTTTACCTCAAACTCATTAAAACTGGTAAAAGAAAATAATTATTTTTAAACTTCATGTATAGAGAAAAAGTGAAAAGTTAATTAAGACATACTAAGGGTATTTTAAAGAGTACAAACTTGTTATAAAAGAAATAATATTTTTTTCACATAAGTTTTTTTGTGCTCCATATACCAATTAAGTATCTATCTTTCATATAGTAGTATTATTTATTGTAGCCAAATTGTTGAGTCCATATAATTTATTTGATTAAAAAAGAAAGAGAAAAAAAGTAAATACTTCAATCACCATATTTTGTTATTGTGGCTAAATTATTGGGTCCATAAAATTAATTTCATGCTGAATATGGGATGATAACCTTTATCTTCATTGCATTCTTTTTGTGGCCAAATTGTTGACACGTTAATTTTATCAATTAAGTGAAATCATCACAAACTGTCACTAATCGAGTACCACTACTGCATACGTTTATTTCATGGCATATTCGTATCACGTATTAGAATATAGTTTTATTTTGATTATATTAACTTCAATCTTTATGTATTTTTGCCAAATGTTGACAGAATTAATGAAGTTAATTAATGGAAATGAAAGTACATTTACGTAATTACCATATGTATCAAGATTAGAGGATAGTAGATAGTGGGTGGGACTAATGCCTACAAAATCATTTCATAGCATGACAACTCTACTATGTATAAATAATGCATTAATAATTGTTTGATTTTTATTGAGTTGGGTGTGTTTCGGTCTTTAGATTTGTGCTTATAATGAGTTTTATAACTATGTATACTCCACATGAATTTATGCTTATAATATACTCCCTCCTTAAAGAGGGTGTTTTTCTCATTTTTGTCGTTCCACCCAAATGGTCATTTTTTTTATTTTTACAAAAATGTGACTCACACACCCCTCTAATACAATTAAAATATGAGGTTCATACTCCCACTAATACAACTATCAACTACACATTAAATAATAATACTTCTTAATCTACATGCAAAAAAACAAAAGACCCTCTTTTGACGAGACGAAGGGAGTATTTTGTTACGTTTAGGTATTTTTGGATTTAATAATTTAAATTTAACAAATCTTTCTTTATCTTCTGTTATATATAAATCATATTAACTCTTACTCACCTTATATTATCTCTCTTCCACTAATATTTTTTCTTCATTTTTCTATCCTCTTTATCTATTTTCTAACATTACTTAATTGACATAAAATTTAAATTTATCACACTCAAATCAAATATACTCTTTTATAGAGTTAAAAAAGTTCAATTTATATAATTTTATAACAAACATTAAGAAATAAAAGTAAACAAAGTAAACACGATTTCATTATCCACCCCAAAATTATATTCTAAATATCCTATTACATTTGATTGTTGCATTTTTTTAACAGCATTACATGCGTTACACATATGTTAACTTTGATTTATATTTTTTTTAGATTATAAATTGTATTTATTTTCTACATTTGGTTATGATTCGCAATCTAAAAACGTGTAACATCACGTAATAGAAATCCCACCACAATATTTCTTACCAAATGCTTCCTAAGAAATTAATTTATTTACTTTTAAAAAAAGTTAAAATTCATAAATCTTCATTCATCACAATCACATACTACTTCAATTCAAATCTGGACCCCACGCTGACTCTATATAGGTTTGGATATTTGATGATGCGACCAATTTTACCATTGTCTTTCTAAAATCTGCTAAACCACCAAAAATAACGTATCGAATTGGCTAAGGTTTATTAAATTTAGAGTTATACTGGTGTATCGGTGTAGTACTTTATATGGGTGCACCGATGTAATTAATAATCGGATCAAATACTTATTTAATTTTAATCATTAAATAAAATAAAATAATAAAAAAAATACAGTAACTAACCACTACCCAATAACTTTTATTTATTCTATAAAACATCAAGTGCACTACAGAATAATCCTTAAATTTATTGGAGGTTAACATCGTCATTATGACTGATTTAAACTTTGAACAATTTTCTTTATTTTCGATTTTGATTTTTTTTTCAAATGAAATATATTAATAAACGAGCCCAAATTTAAAACTTGCATTAAAAATGGGCTTTTTATGAAAAATTTCCCTTTCTAATATTTTTATATTATCAATTGAAAACCTAATGCCCAATATAAGTAATTGTATCCGATTGTATTCTTTCTTTGACTCATTCAAACAAGTGTCAAGAAAATGGGCTTTTTTAATCAAATATTGTAGTTTTCAAAATTTTTTAACCTTGTAGTTGAGCGAGGTTTTAATTAAATAAGTAAAGTTGTTGCACAAGCCACATATCAATAGTGAAGTTGCCGAAAAGTCAACTTTGAATCTCAGATAATTTTGAGAATTGATTAGTAAATAAAATTGCTTTTAGTGGAGACAACTTTTGAATTGATGAATAAGAGTATTATCATTACAAAATGATTGAATAAATGATAATTGAATTTAATTATTAAATCAAATTAGCAATCATTACAAAATAATTATCCTATATTATAATGATTTATTATTTTATTATAATTCATAAATTATTGTATAAATAATAATGTAATTAAATGATACTCCCTCCGTCCCACACACTTTCCGTTCTCATCCGTCCCACACTTATATTCACCACCCAAAAAAGAAAACTTCACATTAACCAACAACCTTAAAAGTTATCTTAATTTCAAAAATATAACTCACACCTAACACACATAACATACTTTATAATTTATTTATTACTTAAAAATACCACAATACCCCTAAAAGTCAATAAAGTTGGTTAAAAAATAACTTTTCTTAAACTCCGTATCTATAGTGTCAGTGAATAACTATGAGATGAAGGGAGTAATAATTATATAATAAGTGAGTTTTGTGTGAATCGAGTTCACATGTAAATCTTATTTTTGCAAAATTACTCTTTAATATATAAAAAAAACTCTTTGAATAGTAATATTTTTTATTTAAAAGAATAATAGTACATTTTTTAAAGAGAAAATTTTCATGTGCAAAAAAGTAATCAAGTACAATAATTTGAAGAGTAGTTTTTATATTTAGAAGAGTAATAATTTATGTTTTTAAATAGTAATTTTTCATGTATTAAAGAGTAATAATAGCTGAAATAGAGTTCACATGTGAATACGGTTCACACAAGTGTTTTTCTTATATAAGTAATTATAAAAATATTTTTAATTTATCTTATTATATTATATAAGTATGTAATTTTTAAATTTGAAAATAGGGTTCACATGTGAATACGGTTCACACAAGTGTTTATCTTATATAATTATACTGTATTATTTTTATTTACTTAAAAAGTAATTATAAAATATTTTTAATTTATCTTATTGTATTATATAAGTATGTAATTTTGTATCCGACGAGAGCCAACATCTTGAGGATGGGATGGATGATTCAAGAGTTGCCTTTGCGAAAAGCAACTTTATCGGTCAAAAATTGTCTGACATTCACTATTAAAAGTTACCCATGCTATGGACAACTTCACTATTTCAGGTTTTTTTCATCCCACGTAAATAAAAGTTGCATTTACAAAAGACAATTTTACTATTGAAAGTAGTTGACTATTCAAAGTTGCCTCTGCAAGAGACAACTTTACTTATTTGATTAAACCCTATGCAACTACAATATTTGATTAATTTTTTTTTGAAAACTACACTATTTGATTAAAAGAGCCCAAGAAAACGTATGACCTAATGAGCTTTTATTATGATTTCTTCGTAAAATAACGTACGTATTACGTATAGCATTGAAGTTACACTAGTCAAGCTAACTATAAATTGGTCATATTAAAACAAATTTTGGGCAATTAACTCAAATCAATTCTTTAATTGCTTTCTCATCATCCCATTAATTGAAATGGTTTAACGCCATCCTTTTTTCTAATTTTTAATCACTTTTCTATCCTTCCAATTAAACAATTCTGACCTTAAGATTTTCGAACTTTCATGTTAAAATAGGCAAAAGCTTGTGTGTGTCCAGCACACAGGAGAATATTCCGCGTGCCTTTAGAATTTTGTGCTAAATTGTATATCATTTAGTATAAAGATGTGTACCCTTTATTTTACAAGACAAAAATTTGTGTACGCCCGGGCACACGGAAGCACACTCCGTGTGCCTTTAGAATTTTTTGTTAAATTGTATACCATTTTAGTATAAAGATATTTATCCTTTATTTTCTGAAGAAAAATAAAAAATAGTATGATGAAAAGTATATATACCATTTAAAACAAAATGATGTACCCTTATTAATTAAAGTGTATACCCTTTAAAATAAAATAATGTACTCTTATCCATAATACTAAATTCTAGGCGCACGCAAGCCTCACTCGTTAAAATAAAACCATTTCTTGCGATTTTTTTATCTATAATTTTAAATAAATTATTCGTTTTTATACCGCAAAAACTGTGTGAGACTATTTCTATTGGGTTCCACAGAAATGTGATAAGAATTACTCCGATTTATAAATAGTTTATGTCATTAACAAAAAATGAGGGGGATGGATAGGAGTATTTCATAAAAAAATTATGAAATTAATAAAAAACCATACTTACTCTCTAGTCTCTACCATTATCATAGACACGAAGCTTAAAAAATTTTATTTTTTTATTAATTATATTAACTTTTGGGGATAATGAGTTTATTCTAAGCAATAAATAATAAATTATAAACTATGCTAAATGTGGAGTATGTGACATTCATGAAAATATTATGTATTGAGATAATATTTATTTTTAAAGTTTTATTATTTAAAAGGTGAAAAGTATAATAAAATAAATAAAGAAAAAATAAACAAAAGTATAATGAAACAACGGAGTACTATTTTTAATAATATATATATATATATATATAATCCACTGATGATAAAAAGATACTTATAATAAATAAATAAATTTGAAGCACGTTACAACTTACAACACGATCAAATAATACTCACTATACACTTGTCCTTTACTATTAAAATATTGTATTCATTAATAATTTATACTTTTAATTTTTATTATTATTTTTTAAATCTTACCTAAATAAATATCATTCAATATTACAACAAACTATTTTATTGAAAAAATAATATATTTATTAATTAATTAAATTATATACTATCTTTTAAAATAAAATAGGATTAATTGAAAAAAAAATCACGAACTTTGCAAATTAATCCTCATTTTTTAGAAATTGCAAAAAAAAATCAACACCTTTAAGTATTATTGCAAATCACACTTAATTTATGACTAAAAGTATGATTTTTTTTGTGTGTTTTGCAACAATACTTAAAGGTATTAATTTTTTTACAATTTTTCAAAAGTGGGAATTAATTTACAAATAAAAGTAAAGTTCGTGATTTTTTTTCAATTAACTCAATAAAATATTTTACCATTAAATGTTTTGTAACCCGAAGCACCCAAGAGATCTAACTCATATTTTTATAGTTAAAGATTGCACTCATATTTATACTTCATCATTTTTAAAGCAAAAGTTGACTATTAAACTCCATTCAAATTTGGGTGGAATAATATGTAAAATTTCTGAGGTTCTTCTGTAATTATATAAGATTTCCACTAAAAATCACAAATCCAACACCCCACTTGTTGGAAATCACGGCTGCACCTACCCACCTGTATCCAGAGGGCCAGAATATCTCAATATTCTTAGTTAAATCAGAATATCTCAATATTCTTAGAACACTAGTATAAATCGAATTTATTGTGTAAATCATTTGACCACCACTTTTTCAATTTTAGTATACCTTATGTATTGCTAGATATTTAAATTAAGAGAACCACATAATTTATAAGGATTTATAATGTAAACTCGATTTATCAAAGACTAACTCTTTACAAAACAAACACTTATGTAAACCGAATTCAACGTATAAACTTTGTATCCCCTCCCAATACTTTACGTAATTATCGAATTAAAATTAGTAACTCTCCCGTGCATGGAAACACCTCTTTTATTAGATAACAGAAATTTTATTTTAATATATTGGGGTGGGTAATTTAGGTAAATCCGCCTATAAATAGTAGGCATTCAGATTCAGTCAATGAAAATACCCTTGGTTTCTTCCATTACCATTTCCGTACAATCTCTGTATTTCATTCCTATATCGTCGTCACTGCTTTCTCTATCTATATATATACACACGCGTATATACGCGCAGAGCAAGCGAGATTCCTTCGGCGAAGGCGCCTTTTCTTTCTCTCTCTTTCATACAATTCAACGACATCGTTGCATGGTACCCAGATTTCTCAACGGAGAGGTCTCAGAGTTGTGTTTAGGGAAGCCGGAGCTGAAGTGGATCTCCGCCACCGCCACCGTCTCCGAAGCCGCCGCCGGGCTGAAGAACACCGGAGATGCCTTCGTAAGCGTCTGGCTATGCCGCGGCGACCGTGCCGTGAACGGTTCCTGCGTGTGCGTTGGGAAATTATGCATGGCAGACGTGATTCTCTTTCTCTGCAGGGAGGAAAATTTGGTCGATCCATTCAAGGCTCTCGAATCCCCTGTTTCTGATATTTTACCCAAGGGATTACCCATTGTGAGGCATATCGAATCCAATTCTAGGTTTGTTTTCAATAATTCCCCCTTTCTTTCCAATGATCTTGTTATTTATTGCTTTGATTTTTAAATTCATCTCGACGATTCACAATATTCATGTGCACTTGGTTGAGAAGAAAATGATCGTTGACGGTTGAACCAATTCTGCAATTTTCATAATGACGTTTGTCTCGATTTAGAAATTGATTCGGTTTTTACGTTTAATGTTTGAATTGAGCTGATTGTCTCTGATCTTGTGATAATACACATTCATAATCTTGCGGAGTAATTCATTTTTGAAACTCCCTTTTTTCCCCAAATTGCTGAATTCTCAGAATTTGGTTTCCTCTCTAATTTCCCTGTTTTCCCTGTTTTGTAGCTTGGTGGAAGCCATAGATTACATACTTGAAGGCACACAAAACCTTGTGATCCCAATCACAAACCACTCGATCAACAATTCTAAAAAGAGGTTCGACAATGGTGGCCACATTGGCCACGAGTGCTGTTGGCTAACCCCAGAAGACGTCGTCCGTTTCCTCCTCAACTGCGTTGGAGCCTTCTCTCCAGTTCCAACTTTCACCATTGAATCACTCAACATCATCGACAATGAAATCTTGACCATAACTTACGACAAGCCAGCATCCTCCGCACTCGACTGCTTTCACCGAGCTCTCACCAAGCACAAGTCCGTTGCAGTGGTGACAGAAGACAACAGATTGATAGGGGAAATCTCACCTTCAACCCTAGCCTGCTGTGACGAAACAGCCACACCTGCGATCATGGCCCTCTCGGCTGTGGACCTCATGACTTGCATCGACTGTGGTGGTCCGTCTGAGCACTTGGTCCAGTTGGTGAAGATGAGGCTTGAGGAGAGGAACTTAGGTGCATTGGTGGATATGATGGACGACTCTTCAATGTCGTCTTCTGCTTCCTCCTCCTCCTCTTGTTGTTCCTCAGACGACGAAGCTGGGTTGGGTAGGAATGGGTGGGCAAATAGGAATAGAGAGTCGGGTCGATACAATGTTGCTAGGAGATGCGAGGCCATTGTCTGTGGCCCGAAGAGTTCGTTGGTGGCAGTGATGATCCAAGCACTCGCACATCGTGTTAGTTGTGTTTGGGTTGTTGAAGAAGATCGTATCTTGATTGGGATCGTCACTTTAGCTGGAATCTTGACTGTTTTCCGCAGTGTTGTTGGTGGGATTCATTGCAAGTCATAGATGGATCTTTTATCCTACCAGATTATATGTAATGCTGATCCTACTATATCCAAGTTCAACTTTACAATATAAAGCAAAAAATACTCAATGTTAGACATTTTACAGGGAGTGTATTACAACTATAACAAAATCTATACACAGCCATAATGTTGATCCACATTAGGAATAAAAGCTTAGTTGATTAGGAAATAGTGTTTTTACCTTATTCATAAAAATATTAAAAAGCAAGTTCATCAGCTGTTCGACCATAATTAGAAATAAAAAATAAAATGCTCTACCTCAATAACTTTCTGATTGGGTTTATGTGGATCAGGGGGTTATGTATGGTTCACAAATATCTGCATTATTTAATTTTGGTCCACCAAAATTCAACCTGTTGGGATATTATTATTATTTTGATGGAAATGGCTTCAAGAAAGCAGCCAAAACAAAGAGGAGAAAGCAAAAGGGCTGGTCCAATGTTGAGAATCAAAGGACCATATTCATTGTCCTGACTCTACCAATAATCCAGCTCAGATATGCAAGATGACAAGGCCTCTTGAAGCTGCGGATTTCCGGAATCCATGTTAAGCGCGTCTTCATACAGTCGTCTGGCTTGCTGCAATAACTTGGCCCTTTCTCTACTGCGACTTGGTCTTAGCCAAGACCTATGCTGCAATGCTGCGCCCCATCTGAAAAGAGCTGCAATATACGAGTTTCAAATAAAATTATTAGTACGTCATTATAATCCTTTTAATAAATGCCAGTTAAATGTATAGAGTGACAATTCGATGGAACGAACACATTAGATCCTTCAAATAAGAAAGCAACATCCATCATACCATCAGATGCATAAACATTGCTTTTGGACATCATGGCATCAAATTTCTCTATCGCAGCTAAATAAATATTGTCAGCATCACGAGCAGCACTCTGTAGCATCAGCAAGAAGTTAAATGAATTTTGAGTGAAAAAAAAAAGAAAAAAGATGATTCAATCAAATATAAATTTGCACATTATACTCTTTTTTCTTCTTTCAATTGGTAGTATTGAGCTATTCAATTTTAGGTTATTTAGAAAGTTGAATCTTGCTCATTCACTGTCAATGATAAGCTGGGAGGTAAACTGTAACTAAGAAACTTCAATACGAAAAGGTAATGCTATTAGAGACGATGCTTACAGGTCCAACATCTGCAATCAACTGTGCGCGAAAAGAGAGCGCAAGGCCCCAATTATACAAGGCTCTCATATCATTTCCATCAATTGACAATGCCATTCTGTACTTTCTACCTGCCTTGATGAGTAGCTCTTCACATTCTTCACAAGCATTCACAAGAGCTGATGCAATCTTGTCTTTACAAGAAAGTTGATCATCAAGCCTATCATCCATGTTCACACACTCCACCAAAAAGGGATCAGTTCTCACAAGTTGGGAGCGCAAGTCCCTGCTCATTCTTAGTTTTAATTCTCCGTGAAGAAGATATGTGTTTCCCAACTGGCCAACGGCCAATAAACTCATTGGCCTCATGTCTATTGCTTTTGAGAGTAGTATTGCAGACTTATGTAGTGTATGCTCCACTCTACCATCAACTTGTCGCTTCAAGCCTCTCTTCGCTTCTTTCAAAAGACCATTAGCTTCTTCAAGATATCTATTAAATCTCAGATCATCCCCAAGTACTGAAGGAGAAGGATCAAACATACCTTCGCGCTCATATTCTTTATTTGCAGGTCTCCTTTGGGAATTGAAAATTCCCTCCTCGAATGGGTATCTATGAGACTCCTTTAGTTCCTCATCTGAATTTTGAAGATGCAAATAATTTCTCCCCGTGGTTTCACGTTTCTGCTGGTGATGAGAGGAAGCTACAGTTTTTATATGGTTCATACTGATGCTAACATCCATAGAGTCGTACATATTATTGTGATGAGTGGAAATCGCTTCAATCTCATCCTGAAACTCTTTGAAATGAATTTGTTGATTGTTCACAAATCTTGATGTCTTATTCTGGTAATTATAAATAGTCTGGTCTAAAACTGCTTCAGCAGAATAATTCATCTCACCTACATAATTCCTTTCATTATCAACATCTATACTTCCCAAGCCAGCTTCAACAACAAAATTTTCAGCTCTGTTCTGAGCTATACCAGTATTATCAAAATGATTACCAAATATACTTGCATTCATATTTTCCATGCTTTCATCACGACTTGAATTTCTTTCTTTCACAGATGAAGCTAAGATGTTGGGAATTCTTTTATTATTTACATCAGCATCCTTCACTTCCATCCAACCAGAGCCCTCTATTTTCCTCGATTTTGAAAACTTCCCTCCAAACAAACCCCCAACATATTGAGAAAATTTCAGCCCGTTTTCGCCTGATTTCTTTCTTCTCCTGCTGAACTCATGATCAGAGGATTCACAACCTCCCTCCTTATCTTGGTTACCACCTAAAATATTATGCATACAACTTTCTATAACATCTAATGTGTTTCGTAAGGATGTATCAACAGATTCTATAACATCTATATAACCCTGTAAATCATTCACAGTAACTTGATTGCATTCAATGCTTCTTTTAAGACCATTCTTTAAGTCAAGAACACTGACATTGTAACCCTTTAATTTCTCAATGCAACCTCTTAGAGTCTCATCTGTAAGCTTTTTTCGGTTCCCATTTAATCTAAATTCTCTCAAATGGCCACCTTTCACAAATCCAACTGAAAATCCAATAGCAGACACTATAGCACAAGCTGGATAAACCATAATCGAGGAAACCTTAACTCTAGATATTGCTAAGGCACAAACAAACCCAAACAAATACACAAACACATACTTCTTACCGCCAATTCCAAACGAACTAAGAAGATTGTGAAACAGATTTGCCTCACCTGACTCGACTGAGTCGCCATTGAGTTGAAAATCGTCCCATCCACCGTAGCTCAGCGGTGGGGGAGATGTGGCAGAGCATAAGCTCAGCGTCTTGAAACCATTTCTGGGTTGAATTCCGAGGAAATCGAGGTTATTTTGAGATTGCAAGAGGAAAAAATTAGAGGTGTTCAGATTGGGAGGAAATAAAATCGGTTTCTTGTAAATTAGGGTTTGCATGATCGGATTGGAGGAAGATCACTTCAACATTGATGGGAATTGAATCCTGTAATTTGTAAATGTCGCCTTTGATACTGTTCATCAACACCAACCACTAAGAACAGTTCAACCGCTTGTTCAATCTCAGGTTCCAAGCTTCCATTTGTTTGCTTCTAAAATTATTAACGAGTATTATATTTTTTTTGGGCCGTGAAAACTGGGCTGATTCTTAACAGGCCCAAATTATAATTCTATTACATTTCATCATTTACTGGGTTAATTTTTGTTTTATTTCAAAAATAATAATTATCATGCAGTGTTTCGAAGTTCAATTTAACATGAATATGAAATCAGTAATATGCTATACATTTTTCTTAAATTTCATAACCATATTAATCAATATTCTATGCCAAATAATTCTTGATATTTGATATTACTAATCTCAATCACATTGTAGATAATTATTTACAATATAGTAATACTATAAATTATGCTCTAAAATCCCTCACATCTATCTCTTGCCAAGGCAGTGAATTCTAATAGTTCATGTCCTGCAATTATATTTCTAGGTTCAACATTTATTTTTAGAATTTAGAATAGTTGAGTATATAATTATCTTTAAAGTTCAAAATATTTAAATGTATGATTATCGAAACAAGATGACTCATAGAGTTCACATAAATCTTTTCATATATTAGGGCATAGAATAATGGCAAAAGTTCATGCGCCCGGAACGGGGGTGGCAATTTCCGACACGATACGATAGCACGACATGAGCACCACATGATAATTGCAGGTTAGTGTTTGGCCTTATTGTGTTCGTGTCAACCGTTAAGCACGATTAATATTAACAGATGACCCATTAACCGTTAACAACACAATAACCTGTTAACAACCCAATATAAATATAAAATTAGAAAAATATATGATAAAAATATTCAATAATAATTTTAAAATATATTAATTTAAAAATTTTATTTATTTTAATTAATATTTTTTATTTTCTTATCTTGTTGTTATCGTGTCGTGTCAACCCGTTATTTTTCGTGTTCGTGTCGTGTTGGAACGAATTCTTATCGTGTCGTGTTCGGGTTTGCCCTTATCGTGTCGTGTCACTATTGTGTCGATACGAAACCCAACCCGTTAGCACGAATTGTCACCCCTACCCCGGGACACGGCGACACGGTCCGTGTCCCCATGTGAACACAAACCTTCCTCTCTCTATTCTATTTAAACGTATGTATTGCTAGGAAGTTTAAATTGTAAAGGGTACGGAAATTGCAAAGGGACACAAATCTAAATCCGTGTGTCGGGGCGCAAAAGAGACTCACTCTAGAATAATCGAATCATTCCCCTAATTAGAATACATCAAATAAAGTTTAGATAGATTAAATTGAGAATGAAATATGGAAATACATCAAAACAAGGCTAATTATTATTTTAATAAAAAGCTTACCATATAATAGAGGGCAACGCCATCTATTAAATTCAATGCAATTATTAATCATAGAATAATAAAACACTAATTATCCTATAATTCAACCCTAATGGCTTTTATTAGCTTTTCTCACCTTCTCGTCCTTTCGCTTTGCTTTGCTGCCCTTGTTACTCCTCATCAATGTAAGTCGTTCATTCAATTGGCTTTTAACTCACTTGATGATTGATCAAGTAATTTATATGTCTAATTTTTTTAATTATTTATTTATTTATTTATATTTCTCAAAATGATGAGTTCTTTTGCAATAAAATGTTCATGTTTCTTTATGACTACTTGATCAACACTTGAGGTTTTGCTCCGTAGTAGCACAAAGTTATAGTTTGAAATAATTATGACTAAGTGGATGAACCCTCCAAACAACTATTAACTTATACTTTTTCAGATATAAATGCATCGTGACAATTGTAGGATAGAGATTCAAATTCTATCTTTGACATGAATTTGATTCTTTGTGTATGCAGTCAAATATTGAATAATCCCTAAATAAGCTACTTAAGATATCTTCAATTTATTTTCTCATCCAATCCCATAACATAGGGTGGTGGGCTAATGGTGAATGTGTCCTATTTTAGTTAAACGTTATTGTATGTAAATGTGTGGCATAGGTCACAATATTCATTTAATAATTAACAAAATTAATTTTTTTTTAAAATATAGGCATGTATTACGAAAGGAGAAGGGCAGAATTGGAAATTACAAAGTCAGAATATATGAGGAGCAGAAGCGAAGCTGGAAAGGATGAGAAAATAAATTTGTTTGTGTGTGTGAAGGACAAGTGCGTTACTCCAAAGCCATGTTGGTGCTGCAGAATATTGGGCCCAAAGGCTTGTTGGACTGTCCAGTCCATTTGCGACGCTTATTGTCATGATTAATTTGGCCCAATAATCTATTTAAAATTTAATCAACTAATTATGACTCCCAGATTGATTTTTCAAATTAAAGCTTCGTTTCTTATCCATAGCTATTAGGTTAATTTACAGAAATAATTTTTTGAGTTGAGCAATTATTTTAGTTCCTGAAAAATAAATTAAACTTTGGTAAAGACTTGTGTGAGACCGTCTCACGGTAAGGGCTTACGTGAGACGGCCAGAAAGTGATAACTCTTACGAAGAAAAGTAATAATAAATTAATAAAAAGTGATAATGCTCATCCATGAACAATTTATATTATAAATAAAAAGTTATAACAATTTATAGCGAAAGTGATAACAATTTATAGCGAAAGTGATAATTATTTTAAAAAGTAAAAAATGGTCTCACGTGAGATGGTCTCACGCAAGACCTACCCTTAAACCTTAAGAAAGGGAAATTTTGAAAAATCTACGATAATTTAATATTTGCTTCAATAATATGATAATAAAATTATAATTATTTTATTAATTGAGAATTCATTTCTAAATATATAAATTGCATTGAAAATAATCCGGTGTTTTGGAACGTAAAAAATAGTAGCAAAATTTATTTATATACTTCGTTTATATTTTGGAACCTAGGAAATAGTTGCCTATTCTTCTTTATTACATCTTTAACTGATATTTAATAATTAAGTTATATTTATACTTGGCATGTAACATTAATAATAATAGTAGTAAATATATACGGGCATGTAACATTATTACATATATTTTTAACTTTTATATAAAATATATGAAGTGGGCCGATTTTGACCGACTTGGGCTCAGTCTGGGCCGAATATGGGCCTCGGACATGGGCCACAACTTATTAGAATAGGAAAAAGATCAAATATTTCCTTGGGCCTGTCATAGGTAATTCTTAATGAACTCTTAAGCCTCAAGTGTTTGATGTATGTTTTCGTAATTATTACAAATATTTTTTTTTTTTTAATGACCACCTAAATAATTGGCACATAATAAAATAATAAGATTTAGTGTGGTGATAAAGAAACTAAAATTCAAATTCTTACATATTTCATTTAGCTTGTAACACAATGTTTATTTATTTTGATTTTACCATAATTTTTAAGTTAAGTGTGAAGACATTTTTTAATATTTACATTTTTCTTAAATGGATTTTGAAAAATATGTGTACAATAAAGAGGCTTATTTAATATATGTTATTGCTTATATAAGAAAATTATTTTATGGATACAAAACAAAATATAAATAATGATTTTAGATCAAATTATTTTTCTAGGTTAGCCTTAAATCAGTCCTAATTTTTTTTATTAATTTTTCTTTTAATAATTTTCTATATCGATTTATGTATTATTTTCTATGGCATGTACAAGTGAACGACCCTATTTGTATATTTAATTTTATTTAATGATGTATATATATTTTTTAACAAATATAACTTTTTTAAATAATTTTTAATTAAAAGAATTAATAAAACTCGTTAAAAGACTTTATAAAAAAATTATTAGCGTATGAAATGTTGTTATTTGTTTATTTTATTTTATGAAATGAGAAAATTAATACGTAATACAACTTGGATAGATTTTCACATTCCATAATAATGAAAACATCAAACAAATAGTATTGTGAAGTATTGATTTCGACGTTGACAAGTCTCAAGTTGAATAGCAGTCTTTCTAGTGCCTCTAATTTTCATCTTATCCCATCACAAATTGGACCCAAGATATTTTCAGATTTTCCAACCAACAATCGCATACAACTAATCTTTATACTATTATTATCATCATCATACTATATTTCTGAAGTTCTATTTATAAGATGGAGCATGATTTAGTGTTGTTGCACTAGAAAATTATCTTGTGGAATGAAAAAAAGCAGTGCAAACTCCTATTTGTATCTAATATCTTAATGAATGCTAGAATTGACATAAACCCCCACGTCTTTTATGAAGCTTAATGTAGATGCGGCCTTCTTTGCAGACTCTTATGAAATTGGTATAGGTATGATTTTGAGAGATGAACCTAGAGTGGAAGAAGGATAAATATTGGGCTTACATGAAGCCTTTCATGGATCAAGGACTATGAGGATGAGTCAGATTATAGTGGAAGTTAATGCTAAATTAGTAGCTATTGCAGTATATTCGGTTCGGGAAGATGATTCAATTTTTGGATATATCTTGACAGCTTGCAAACAAATCTTATTGTTAAATCCTGAGTTTGTAGTGCGTTTTGTTCGTCATAATGCCAATATAGTGACACATCGTCTTGTTAGGGCCTCTAGTTCTTTTTCGAGCCCTCATTGTTGGGTTGAGCCACCGTCTCTTGTGGATGGCCTACTTGATGTTTGTTCTTTGTGAACTTTTAAATATTTTTTGTAAAAAAAAAAAGTTCTATTTATAAAATAAATAAAAAAATAAATTAGAATCCTATATTGTTATTGCTTTTTGATAAGATATCCTTCCCCTATTAAAGTACAGATGAGATACTTCAACTGGAATATCATATATATACTCCGTAACAACAAGTAGTTATGTATATTTACTGCAAATTAAAAAATTGTTATTTTAAATATAGATGATGTAAGAAAAAAAGACATAAAGGTGGATTAGAATAATTTTTTTAAAAAAAGTATTTTAAAAAAATACATATACATTATTAAATAAATTTAAATATAGTCATCAAGCCGTGCTATCAAACATATTGATTTTTTATCATTCATAGAAATTAGCTTGGAATGAATAAAGGTCGATTGACTTCAAAATTAGAACTATCATAAAATTATTAAAGTTTCTTTTTCTTTAATCACATTTTGACAAAATTAATCTCAATTATTAAATTAATATTATTTTTAGACGGTGCTAAATTAATTCATTAGGTAAAGCAACTATCAAACTTGATGTGTCTAGCCATAATATTAATTAGGGTCTGAATAATCTAAAATGACAACTCATTGCAGCTTATCACAAACCACACATATAAATAAAGCAAATTGGGAAATCCGCGATAAGAGAAACATCTAGAAAAATACTAGTGGCTAATTTTTTATTCACGTCAACCTTTTATTTGATAGAGAGATCTAGAAATGCAACATTACACCATAAATAAAAATATATCATCCAAATGCAATAATAATATTATAGTATATACATGAAGCATTTGTGATGAAATAAACATAAAATTAATTTAGTATTTTTGATATTATATTCGATTCTAAAAGTTATTTGATATAATTAATAATAAATTTATTCTATTATTAAAATTATATATTCCATTGAAATCATGAATGTTAATGTATAATTTTTTATTAATCGAAAATTATAAATTTTTTTAATTTTAAAATAAAGTATATTGATTTTTGTTAAAATGTATATTTAATTTAAGAGTAAAACTTGAATGCAATTGGTGCATCGAGACGATTTTATTCGTTAAATTAAATTTTAATATAATCTTAAACTTTAAATAAAATAAAATAATAATAAAAATTTATTACCCACTACATGTATCGAGTGCACTCGAAAATAATAACAAACTATTATTTTAGGTGTGTTATATCAAGTCAAATTTAAATGTACAAATTTAGACCTACAATAGCTACATGAGATTTTGCTGTATATATTTATCAATATTTGTATAATAATATGATTTCTATCTATTCAAAACAAATTATTGAATCGTGGTTAAATGTGCACTTAAAATTTTAATTGACGCATAACACATTATAATTGCCAAGTTCACGTGATTATACCTTTTCAAATTACTTATATTCAAAATACCAAAAATTATATTGAATTGATTTTCGTAATCAATTTTCTCACACAGCAATGACAGCATTTCTAATTTTTTATATGTATACTATTATTATGGGATTAATGGTATAATTTTTTATTTTTTTTAAAGTTATGATATTAATTAAATATTAACTGTGAGATGTAAAGAATATTACTATGAGACAAAACGATAGAGAATGAAACGAATTTTATGGGGACAGCGGACGGTGGGGCATCCTTATTATTTTTCATTATCGTTTATTAATTAATTTAATTATTACTATTAATTGAACCCGCACAGAATGTGTTATTTTTAGGGTAACAACTTCATTTAATTTTATGATGTTTGAACCGAATAATATTTTTTTGAATTTTATATAACCTAATGTTTTAATATTATAGCATAATGTTGTTATGGAAAAAACACTTATAAAATCTTGCGAGCCTGTTAAGTTGATCAATTCGTATAAGTTTATTAATATCTTTTGTAATGAGGTTAAAATGCAGAATTTTAGCAATTTAAAATGCAACAATAAAATTTTCTTTTTTAAAAATTATAAGATCAGATTCTATATTAATAATTTATAAACATCAATCAATTAATAAAATGTTTTACGGTTAATTAACTCAACCAAAATTCCATTGCAAATAATTTAAAAGACTCATCTAAAGTTTCGTTTGTTTGAAAATTTTAATATACTCAAATAATATATTTAATATTATTTAAATTTTAATAAATAATATCTTATTTTCTGATTTAAAAAAGTCATAACTATAATTATTTAATTATTTTAATGGTTGAATGAGATTTGTTTCAGAAATAGATGGTCAGGATTTGTACTAATTAAATTATTTTTTTATTGAAAAAATCACAATTACAATTATTTAATTATTTTAATGGGTTGCTGAGATTTGTTTTAGAAATAGATGGTCAGGACTTAGCCCTCTGGAAACATTATTCCCTAAACTCTAAAACCCTAAACACTAAACCCTAAAACTCTAAAATCCTAAACCCTAAACCCATAAATCTTAAACCCTAAACCCTTTGATGGTTAGGATTTGATTTATATTTAATATTATTAATTTTTAATAAATAATATTTTATTTCATAATTTTAAAAAGTCATAATTATAATTATTTAATTATTTTAATGGGTGGCTGAGATTTGTTTAAGAAATAAATGATCAGGATTGGATTTATAATAATATCTTATATTCTAATTTGAAAAAATTATAATTATAATTATTTGATAGATAGGGGTCAGATTTGTTTGACATCTATGCCTCCCTGCCTTCCAAACAGTACGGGAGCCTTTCAGCTCGTACTGTTCACACACCTAGATCTTCACGGCACCTCCTCTACCATAGTGTAAGCTGGGAGCAGCTCCGAAAAGCGAGGCTTACAACTCGCTTTCAACAACGTCAACAACACCACGAAAAAAGTCCACTTTGGTTGCCCACTGATCTGATCATAGGTGAAATCCAATCCCTTCGTTTCGCGCCTTTATTTTCTTTGGGCTTAGTTACGGCCATTCTCGTTTGAACAAGAGTGTGATCTCCCCTGGTATTCTCCGAGATTATTTTAATGGGTGGCTAAGATTTGTATAAGAAATAGATGGTCAAGATTTTCCCTTTGAAACATTATGCCATAAACTCTAAAACTCTAAACCCTAATCTCTAAACCCTAAAACACTAAATCATTTGATGGTTAGGATTGAATTTATATTTAATATTATTAATTTTTTAATAAATAATATTTTATTTCTTAATTTGAAAAAGTCATAATTATAATTATTTAATTATTTTAATGAGTGGCTGAGATTTGTTTAAGCAATAGATTATCATGATTGGATTTATAATAATATCTTATTTTCTAATTTAAAAAAGTCATAATTATAATCATTTAATTATTTTAATGGGTGACTGTGATTTGTTTAAGAAATAGATGGTCAGGATTTGATAGAAAATAAATAACAACAGCGTAAAAAATATTAACAAACCTCAGTATAGTGATAAACACCTTCCAGATTTGTTGAACCAGGAATTTGATAATTAGGATACTCAAACAATCTAACGCATCTGAGTATGACGACAATGTTTGTTTTGTTACTTGGTAGAGAATTAATTGATGTATACTGTGAAACCATTGTAAAAGCTAAGTTCTTAAAAAAAATTCAGAATTATAAAATACTTTATTGAAATGTAAATATTAGTGATAAACACCTTCCAGATTATTTGAACCAGAAATTTAATAATTAGGAGACTCAAACAATCTAACGCATCTGAGTTTGACGACAATGTTTATTTTGTTAGTTGGTAGATAATTAATTGATGTATGTTTTGTTAGTTGGTAGAGAATTAATTGATGTATATTGTGAAACCATTGTAAAACCTAAGTTCTTAAAAAAAATTTCAGAATTATAAAATAAACTTTATTGCAATGTAAATATTACGTTAATAATGTGTATATACACTAATGAGATTATTAACAATATTTTACAAAATTGCATATATTTATTTTTTAATTTTTTTTATGTTCATTATTGGTAAAGATTTAATGAGATTATTAAAAATTTTAAATTAAATATCTCAATGTAATATAATTTCACGAAAATAATAAGTATATATTCTTGCCATATAAAATTATTAAAAAATTGGCATATATTTATTTTTTTGATTTTTTTTGTGTGTTTATTGTTGCTATATTAGTAAAAGATTTAATGAGATTATTAAAGTTTTAAATTAAATATCTCAATATAATGTAATTTCACGAAAAAAATATTTATTTATTTATAGGTCATAAAGTTGTAATATATTTATTTTTTAATTCTTTAAGCAGGCTTAAATTCGAGCGGTTTAGCACCTGAATCCCAGATTATAGGCTGTTCACTGAAGAACTTGACTTGCGAGCGCTTAAATCCAAACGGTTTAGCACCTGATTATAGACCGTTCACCAAATGTGAACCTGACTTACGAATGCTTAGATTATAGACTGTTCACCAAAAAATTTGACTATAGAATGCTTAATCCGGACGATTTATAACCTGAATCCCAAATGTATTCTGTTCTTGAGTTGATTCTCGTTGAAGAATTCGAAGACTATTCAGACAATTCTAAAGTCTTTGATCTTCGTAGAGCTTGAGTTGATTCTCGTTGAAGAATTCGAAGACTATTCAGACAATTCTAAAGTCTTTGATCTTCGTAGAGAATCACTCTCGGTGTATCTAGAATTAATGGAGGAGAGTTCCTTATATAGGTGAAGGGTGAGGAAGCCCCATATATAACTCGCAATTTGATTGGTCAATGGTTGATTTGACCTAATTTTGCGGGTTGGGCCTAATTTGAAAATGCCATAATTATAATTATTTAATTATTTTAATGAATAACTGAGATTTGTTTTAGAAATAGATGACCAAGATTGAATTTATTCTGCTTTTATGTATATTAAGATTAAGATTAAGATTAAGATATGACTTTTTTTCCTTGAAAAGAAGTCGCACTTAAATGTCACTTTAATAAATATAATTTCTATTTAATTTATAAAGCTAATATGTGGATTATTAATTAGTTTATTTTATACTCCCCGTCCCCTTTAAAGAGGGTATTTTTTTAATTTTGGGCGTCCCACTCAAAGAGTCCCCTTTCATTTTTTATACATGAGACCCACACACATCTACTAATACAATTAAAATATGAGATCCACACTCCAACTAATACAACTACTAACTACATATTAAATAATAATATTTCATAATTTACGTGCCAAAAACAAAAGACCCTCTTAGTGAAAGATGGAAGGATTAAATATTAAGTATCTCCCTTTTTTTTCATGCATATTACTTTTAACTTTTTTAGTTAATACAATATTTCATAATAATATAAACACATTATCAACCAAATAATTTTAGATTATACATACTGCTCCCTCATCCTACTCAAAGAGTTTTCTTTTTTATTTTGGGCGTCTCACCCAAATGTTCTCTTTCCTTTTTAATATACATGGATCTCATACATATCATCTAATATAATTAAAATATGAGACTCACACTACCACTAATATAATTATTCACTACACATTAAATAATACTCTATCCGTTCGCTTCTAAGGTGTCCATTTTTTCTATTTTTGGCGTCCAGTTCTATTTCACTACACATTAAATACTTCTTGATTTACGTGTAAAAAATAAATGAATACTTTAAAATCCAATAAAAAGAGAAAAATTCCTTAATCCACGTGCAAAAGTAAAATGCACTATTTCGACAGAGGGGAGGAGTATGATTATTGAGCCGGTGGATGATGTTGATCCTTAAAGAACGTGAACAATTTGTCCTCTAATACGGATGGTGAGACCGTACATGAACCCTCTACTTTATTATTGTGTTTTATAGCATAGTTTTATTTTAGTAGAAAGCTTCATCAATGAAATCCACGGGCGACTAATATAAATTATCCATGATATGACATATTAAGTAAAACAAAGATTTAGATAAAAATCTCCTACGAAATGAATCTGTGAATTAAATTAAAAAAAATAATATTTTAATAAAAAATTGATACATATACAGTAAATTATTTAATGATTAATTTATAATATAAATAAAAATGCTACTAACATTTTAGAAAAAAATAATAATACCCTTAATAAAAAGTTATAACTAATTAAAAATGTGTAAAATGATTTAACTGTAAATAGTTTCACACAAATATATTTCATTAAATAATAATATTCCATAATTCACTTATATAAAATAAATTATACGATAATTATTAATAAACAGAAAGAGAATAATATCAAATTAATACACTTTAAAAATAAATAATATTACACAATAAAATTTTAGATTGATTCTGTGGTGCACTGGGTGTACCGGTGCATCTGGGTTAATGGGTTAAATAAAGGAGTTAGTGGGTAGTTATATTTTAAAATTTTAATTATTTTATTTTATTTGATGATAGTGATCGAATTAAAATATAATCTAACAGTTAAAATTATCCAGATGCACCAGATTCATAGCAATTCGACTCTTATTTTAATCTATACACAATTCCATGTTATACTGCCATCTAAACGTTTAAATTTCTAACCTTACCGCCACTTATTTAAAATTTCATATGAAAATTTGAAGCAAATTAATATATCTGCTCATAAAAGATTATGTCAGACTAATCTGGGGTTATATTGGAATCTCCTTAATTATTATAAAATACAAATTTATAAAAATATTACTACTAACTACATTATAGTGATATTCCAATTTTACCCTTACAATATGCTGCACACAAACAGTTACGTTGCACACAATCATTTACGTTATGTGCATCAAATGTTGTGAAAAAAAATTTATGTGCAGCAAAAAAAATCGTAGATCTTATGTGCAGCAAAAAAATCGTAAATATTACGTGTCGTAAATGTTATGTGCAGCAAAAAAGTTGTTAGATCATATTAAGGTGTGGTTTTATTGGGTAATTGATCTTAATATTGTATATCTATGAATAATTATTTTAAATTGATGTATCTTATAGTAATAATAGGTACTAAGTGTGTACCTGGTAGTAATTATTCTATTAAATAATTTTTTTTTTGAATAGCAAAAAAAGTGTCAATATTATTAAGATAGAGGGGTAATGAGATATACCCAAGAGTACATCCATTAAATAAATGATAATATCTCTACCAACTTAATTACTTAAATTATGTTATTCGAACGCCATAACTAAGAAAATTATCATATCATAACAAAGAAAGTAGTTATGATACATTAACATCCGCTTAATATTAGAAATTTAGAATACTATAAAAGTATTATTCATTTTTTTATATTTTATTTAGTTGAAATCAACAATATCATACTTTCATCTCATTAATTCACTAATTTTTGTATTTATTTTTTTACATCAACCATCTCAAAAACAACTTTTCTATTTCTAAACTTTATATTGGAAAATATGTGCTTATATTCCGAGGGAGTATCCTATTTATTTTCAATGGACAAATAAGATGTATGGGGACAAAAAGTAGATATATAATGAAAACGTAACAATGAATGAAACCGAAAGCTACTCCCCACGGATTACAATGCGGATGCATTATTACTATATTTTCTAAATTGTTTAATATCTTTAAATTTATTAAAGAAGTGGCAGACACAAAATAAAAAAAAGTAGGAAATATATAGGGTAAATAAATATATTATTTAGGAGAAAGAGAAGAGAGAGAAAGGGCGAGGGTAAGAGCGTACTAATATAGAGTAAGAGGACGTGTCCATTATGGATAAGGGCGTCACCACAAAGTTGACCCACTTCTCCATATTCTATCTTATTATTTTAATAAATAAAAACCTTTTTTATTAAGTGGTTAACCGAAATTATTTTTAAATTTAATCTATGTTATTTTTTCTTTTTCTTTTTTCTAGATAAGCTATAGTATAACAGTTTTATCAATCACTTTTTTCAACCTTCGTACTAGCTACGACCCCCACCACCTCTTAATAGATTACATATTAGGGGTGGGAAAAATACTAAAAACTCGGTATATCGAGCTTATTGTATTGAAAATTATCAAAAAATATCGAAATTTAGGTATATCAAAAATTTCGGTATGATATCAGTAACATATTCAAAAATTTTTGGTGTTTCGATATACCGAAAAATATTTTCGGTATTTTGGTATTCGGTATCGGTATACCGTATCGTGAATACAAAAATAAATTATATTTATTTTAAACAAATTTTAATTATATATAATATATTTTTTAGTACATTTCTTATCATTAAAATTTTTATATCTAACTTTAAGAACAAATGACCTATACATATATTTTAAAATTTTATTTAGATATATTTTTATTATCTTATAATAAGATATAAAATTTATTATTAACTATATGTGTAGTTATGCAACACATTTATTCATATATATTTTTGTTAAGTATGAAAGTAAACTTTAATATTTATAAATAAAAATATTTAATATTAGAATGTAGGGTAACAAATAATAAATAAATTTATATAGTACTTATTTTTTAATAAATTAGTAGTTGATATAAATATCATCTAAATCATTATCATATCATTGATTGTAATATAAAACTAGTTGCTTTGCATTCTTGTGGTAAATTTTTATTTTTTTCTTTTGCACATCATCTACTTTGAGTTATGGTCTTGATATTCTTAAAGTCACAGCTATATACGCAGCCCCTTTAAATTTTTGCTTATTAATTAAAGATTAATAATGAGTTCTTGCAATGGGCCATGTATAAGATTATTAAAATTAGAATATTAGATCTTTATTAAAAGAATTACTTAAAATAAAGTATTAATGGCAAGATTACAAAATATTAATTATTTTAAATTTAATAAAATTATTAAAATATATTACTTAAAATAAACATTAATTGCAGAATTAACGTGGGAGTGCCACGTACACAGTTTTTTTAAGAACGAACGTGGTGACGCCACATAAACAATTTTTTTCAAGAAGGAGCATGACGTTGCCACATACACAAATCTAAGATTTTATTTTTGGCAAGCACTTGTAAATTAATATTATTAATGATGTGTTATAATATTTTATTTTATTATTTTTTAATTAAAATTTTAAAAAAAATCGGTATGACTCGGTATATTGATTTGTTTCGGTATACCGATATTTCAGTATGAAACAGTATGTCAAATTTTCGGTATAAATCAATATTTATCGAAAAATCATTATAGAATCAATATCGGTATGATATCGGTATGAAAATAAATTTTACTGAAATTTAGGTATGCCGAAAAACTGTATACCGAATATTCGATATCGACATCGGCATGAAAAAATTTATACCGATATTTTCAGTACGGTATCGGTATTTTCGGTATACCGATTTTCCTCACCCACTACATATATTATAATGTACATAAGTGAGTTTAAATTATAATTTACTCTTTTTACTTAATTTTAATTAATGAAAATAATTTTTTAAATTTTAATTTGATGTGAACTCTATTCGAAATTAGTGGTCCATTAAAATATAATAAAATACAAAGGTTCTTAATTATGAGACGGTTAAATATGGAAATATATTTATAAATTATAAATATTTAAAATATATTAATAGTGAATTATCTCAAATACTACTTTAATATATCATTCATCATATTTTAAAATTTTATATTTTAACTATTACTATTAAACATTAAATTTAATCTAGAATGGAGTATAACGAGATAAAGAAATATTATATTAAATGTTTTGTATTAGGGGGCGGCTATTTACACCCTTAAATTTACTGAACACACCCCATTATCATTAAATTAAAATATCATTCAAATTATAAGACCAAAATGCCCTTGTATCATCCTTAATGAATGAGTTTTCTCTCTCAACCCCATCGTTGCCCCCACTGCACTGCAACACCACCTGAAGTCGCATCCCTTTCTTCCCCACCCCCTTCAATGCTTCGACGACGATGAGCCTCTTCAACTCCATACGGCGCCATCGTCGCCCACCTCGACGGAAGTGGCTGTTAGGGCTATTCCTGAGCACCCTGCCTTTGCTGCCTCCGAATCCCTGTCTGTCTTCACCTTTCTTGTCGGTATGAAGGCGCCGCTGCTAAAAATCAGACTTCTGTCGACATTGTTGTGGTGCTGAATGTGAGTGGGAGCATGGCGGGGATGAAGTTGGTGCTGGTGAAGAGGGCTGTTTGTTTCATGATTTATAATTTGGGTGGTTCAGATCGACTCTATGTGGTGTCGTTCTCCGATCGAGCGAGAAGTTTATTTTCTTTGAGGAAGACGACAAAGCATGGGCGCGTTACCTAATCAAGTTTGTTTTTTGATGGCGCCTTACCCAGTCGGATCACCGTCGTCTCCACCAAAATTTTAGCAGTTCCCAACTCGGTTTCAGCAAACTGATTTTGGTTGGATTTCAAGAATGACAATTGTAGTAACTCATTTGATAATTTTTAATTTGTCTTGAAATTTAAGAACAACTATTGAGCTCTCTAAGTAATTCCAGCAAGTAAATGTGTATTCCACCAGTGATATTCATGATGAATACTTTAATATAGTGATACGGTGAATTCTCTACTATTCCATCAAAGTTGATATCGCATTTCAAGTTCCAAGAACAGTTTGTTGTGGTACTCGTAGTGTTATGTATCATCTGTTGTTAACAAAACGCTTTTCCTGTTACTTCGATTTTTTAAGGTTTTAAAATTATATTGGGTGTGTTTAGTAAATTATATTTTATGTTTAATTATAATTACAAGGGTAAAATGGTAATATATGAGATATGTTTAGGGATTAATGTTTATTTATTATAATATTAGTAGTGTGTATTTAATAATTTAGGTTCATTTAATAGATTTGGGTGTAAATAGCCGTTATTGAGAAGAATAAATTACATAAATGTTACAATGAGAATCAAATTAGATTTAAAGTTGTGTATTATTTAGATTTTTTTTGGAAAAGTCACAAGTATAGAATCCATCTATTGTTCTCAATAAACAATTAGTTTGATAAAAAGTTAAATAATTGTATCCAGACTCCAATAATAACCTCAATCTTTATTCTAATCCTAATTTAAAATAAATTATTTAAAAAAGGGGGAAATTATCTCTTACTCATCATCTCATGTACACGTGTCCCGTTTATCTCTTTCTCTCGCTCTCTTTCCTCTAAGAAGGAAGACACTTCAGAATTTTTTGCGAGCGAGTCTCAGTCAGAGAGAGCTCTCCTTCAAAATTCTCCATTAAAGGGGAAAAATTAGATAAATTATCCCTCAATTTTTATTTTTTTCTGTTTTGAAAATTACACCGTCTGAAATCATTTCTGGAATTTTTGGAATTCGAGCGCTGTTGATTGATCATCCGTACTGATGGTTTTTTGATTCCGAAAAATATAGTGAAGAAGGAAAATTGTTGGAAGAAGAGATGTACGTAAGCGGCGGAGGTCCAATGCGTAAGTCTTTCAAGGACTCGCTCAAAGTTCTTGAAGCCGATATTCAGCATGCTAATACTCTGTGAGTGATTTTTAACCCCTTCATTCAGCGCTATTTTCGGGAGCAATTTTTTTTTTAAATTGTTTTTTTCCTGATTTTTCTTTTGATGATCAATCAGGACTTTTTGGATTTTTTCGTCTATTTCTATATTTTTGTATGTTTTTTGAAAATTTTTCTGGAATTTTTTTTGGTTTTATTTCGGAAAACGTTTTATCTGTGCCTTGTGTGTTTAGGAGCTAGTGAATTTTACCATTCTCTAAAGTTGTACCAGAAACTTTTGCTGGTATAATTATTTGAACTCAGGATCTGCATATTGACTTAGAATTTTTTTTGGGAAGGTGGTTTGGTTTTCACTCTATCTGTTGCTTAAGTTTGCAGTAAAGGTATCGTTTTCAGGTTCAAGTGACTATCTTTCAGTTGCTTCTGAAATGTGTTCTCGAAGTATTCTGCATTTGTTCATGAATTTTGAGAAGAGCTTCGTCTTAATTACATTTCCACGAGCTCAAGTTATGCTAAATTTGGTTAATATGTGAAATAATCTGTACGTGTGATTTTGTGTTAATATTTTTAATATGTCATAACTGTAACTAAATTTGGAAATGATTCACCATAGGTAGAAATATTGTTAAAATTCTAAACAGCTTAGCTAGATTTTCCCCTTAGGTACTGAAATCCTTACATCCAGTTGGAGATTTTTTGTTTCAACCTCAGAATTCTACTGCATTACAGGGCATCTGATTTTCCGACTGCATTACAGGGCATCTGATTTTCCGAGGGAGTATGATGGCGCATGCCTACAAATGAGAATGTCCTATAGTCCAGCTGCGCACTTTTTCCTCTTTCTTGTACAATGGACCGATTGCCACCTTGCTGGTGCTCTTGGATTGTTGAGAATCTTAATTTATAAGGTGAGGTCGTTGTGCTTTATGTGATCACATATTATGTTCCACTCGCTGAATGTGGATGTGTAGTATCAATAATATGCTTCCATACTTGGATTAAGTTATGTTTTGTACAGGTTTATGTTGATGGCACCACCACTATGTCTACTCATGAGAGAAAAGCAAGCATTAGGGAATTCTATGGTAAAAATTCTTGATTTCTGTTAGATTACAGAACTTCCTAAGCAACCGAGAATTAATGGGTCTGAAATGTTACATATCTTGTGGCCAGCTGTTATTTATCCCTCTTTATTGCAACTTCAAAGAGGTGTCACTGATTCAGAAGATAAAAAGCAGAAAGCTGTATGCTTGGAGAGATACAAGAGAAAGGATGAAGAGGAGCGCTTGCTTTGCTCGGAATTAGATGTCGAGAGGGAAGAAGAATGTGGGATTTGCATGGAGATGAACAGTAAGATTGTGTTGCCAAACTGTAACCATGCCATTTGCCTGAAATGCTACAGAGACTGGTATTCCTCCTCTCCTCTTTGATATTTAGTTTTGCATACATATAGAAGTGTTATGTTCATTTTGATTACTGGATAGTATGCTCTTTCTGGTTCGTGATTTACGTTTACTTTGGCCTTAAGTTGTACAATTTCCTTGAGACAATTAATAAGAACTCAAATCAGCAATACCCAACTAAATTAACATCGAATCACTTAGTTATTTTATTTTAGTAGATAAAGATTTTTCTAATTTCTTCAATGGAAAAACATAGTTGAAGTAAAGCTCTATGTTACTGTATATAGTCGCTCTTATTTGCAAAACTTAAAGCTTCTGACATGATGTATGTTTACAAAAAAGAGAAAGAGAAGAGTGAATTGATGGTGTTGTGGCACAAATTTATTTCTAGTGTAGATTCTTTTATAGGTTAAAGTAATTTGCGGTCTTTTCCTAGAACATTTTATTTGATCATCAGTTTTTTCATGTACATATTTTTTCTTGGAAATTAACAATATCTTAAAAAAATGAATTTTTGGATTTCTGATGGGAATATGAGGAAATAATATCGATTGTGTTACACAATTCCAGGGACTGGATATTGGCTGGCTTTCTGATTTAACGATAACCTTGCAAATGGAATTCATACTTAACAACTAGCATTCCATTCCACCATTTCATTCATTAATGTTTGAATTCTGATAGCTATGTTATTCTGATAGCACGTTCTTAATTATCTGCTTGGTGATTTAGAATTACTATCTCATTAAGGGCATTTTCTACGAGAAACTAGGCAGGTCTAAAAGATCCTTCTGTTCTTTAATGTGGCCCTTTTAGGAAGCTAAGCAGTACACACAGTGATCTGTTGGCACTCTCCTATGTCATGTCATTCTGATGGAAAGATTTGTGATGTTTGATGTTATGTTCATTCGACAGTGCCTGATAACACAGCCTGATTGTTGCAGGCGTTCAAGATCTCAATCATGCCCATTTTGTCGTGATAGCTTAAAGAGAGTAAACTCCTGTGATCTATGGGTTCTTCTGGACAACAAGGATGTTATAGACATGGCAGCCATAACTAGGGAGAATTTGAAGAGGCTGTTCATGTATATAGATAAACTGCCGGTGATCGTCCCTGATAACCTATTTGATGCCTATGATACACACGTGAGGTAATTAATGGTTGAGTCTGTGAAGGCTTATATGCTCTACTGGATGGATTATGGGTCTTTTCTTTCTCATTCTCAGTCCTTTATAGAGGACAGAAATGATCTTTTCAAATTAGATTAGAAACTTTTATCATTAGGGAAAACCCTGCCCTGATTTATTGTGGGCAGAGGTTTACGTTTAGAGAAACAAAGGGAAGGTTACTACCCATGTTATGTGTCGAGAAAGTTGTAAATTCTTGTATAGTTTTCAAGCCTCGTCGGTAACTTGAGATTGTGGCTACCTAAAGAAGGAAATCTCTTGCGTGTCATTTCTTTGTTCTTGCTGTTGTGAGGTGTAGCTGAAATCCCTTGTTTGGTCTTGCGTGGTTTTGAACACAGTTTATGATTCTTGTATGCTAGATGAATATAGGGAGCTGGTCTTAACGTGTCTCTAACTACATCACTGTAATTTGATGTTGGAGTTGTAAACATGGATAGAGAGCTTCTCAGATTAGGTTTAAATATGGATGACTTGGATGGAGTTGAAAGGCCATCAAGCATGACTAAATGTGTAGAGGCTTGATTCAATTACAAAATTAGTCAAAAACAAATGTATAATATATTGATTGAAGCAAGCAGTAGGGCCGCCTTGCAGTTGGACTTTTCAGATTTTGGAATTATCTCTCCCAAAAATAAGTGTTGTTGCCCAGTTGACTGTCACATAAAACCTGTTTCTCCAGCTTGCGACTCGAGTCAGGTAAGCCGATCTCCAGATGAACCAGCTCATGAATCCTGCTAATGATATACCTTTTGCATCCTGAAAGCATACACCAAGATTGAAAACGCCATGTCCATGCATGTACTTTTTCAAAGTCATGATTATATTAATGGAAAATAGGGGTGCAATTTGCAAAGCCCAGTAAACTTGCCTTGGACTGTCGCAGATCGACCAGAGCTTTGTAGCGCCCAACGGATGCCATACTTCCGAGATGCTTGTAGACGAATGGCTCACCTAGGGCAATATCTCTTGCAGATGAGGCCTTGCCTCCGTTGTTCTTACCGATTCTAGAGAACAACTCGACCAGGTACTTCCCTTGCCGTTCTGCCACCTGATCAACATTTCTAGATGTCATGCTCGTGCCTAATGACCATGAAAACTACTCTATTAGAAGAAACATGATCAGACCTGAGCTAGAGCTGGAAGAACAGGCCTTGCTGTCTGTTCAAGGAATCCAGCGCAGTCTCCAAGGGCAAACACGTCTTCTACCGAGGGTACGCGTAGCCACTCATCAACACCAATCCTGTCATATAATAGACCGTTTCATCAGGTTCCTAGTTATAGGAAGTATACCTAGCATGTATAGGATAGAAGAGAACAACCCAGAGATAATACCTTCCACCTGGAGACTTGGGGAGATCGAGTGATCTAACGAATTGTGAGGGACCAACCCCAGTAGACCAAACAAGGAGACCATAAGGAACATCACTTCCATCGCTGAGAACTATCTTATTTGGGTGAACCTCTTTAACAACGCCACGAACAAGGCGAACTCCACACTAATTTAGAGCACAAATGATCAAATAACGACTTGGAAGTTGGAACTAGTTTAGTGCAAGATTCTACCTTCGTCAAGTGCTTCGTTGCGTATTGCCTTAATCCAACATCAAAAGATGATAAAATCTCATTCGCCTGAACAAAGTTGTGATAGTAAAATAAGTAAGTTGATCCCACTACATGATAAATATCACAAGATTAACTAATGGAATGCGGAAACACAAGAAGAGACCATACCTCAATTAGAGTGACACGAATGTAGTTTTTGACATGAGCATACCGCTGCTGAACATCTCTCATAATAAAATCACTCAATTCTCCACTAAACTCGACCCCAGTAGGTCCACCACCAATAACAACACAATGCAGCAGTCGCTCCTTTTCTTCCTCCGACATGCCTGCAGTAACATTCATTAGTGAAAATAACCGAGAAACCTCATCAAAGAATGTGATAATGATGTCAATGCATACATCTCATTGAATGCATATTAACTTTATATTTTGTAAAACAATAGTACTGGTTATAACTTGAACACCGCTTAACTCAGAGTAATGCAGGTTTATGAGCTTCATTCACAATAGCATGTCATGATTTGATCTATTTCACATAAGGATCGGAGCAATTTTTAACACCACATGTCCACAAACATCCACTGACTAGCTTGGAAGCAATATGTAGTTGTAAAGATTGTTTGAAGAAGAAGCACAACATGCTTTATCCTATTGTCTTAAAAGGCTTGCAATTAATATGAGAGAATTTTAAAAAATCTGCAGGATTATAATTTATACAAGCGTAAATGCATTTAGATGAACATTTATAGTTACCCGGATTTTCGCAGTACATCAGATTTAGGAGAAGCTTCCTCCTTATTTCTTGGGCTTGAGCCACCTCACGCAGAAAAAAAGCATGTTCCTTAACTCCCTTTATGCCAAAAGTCAATGGTTCAGCACCGGAGGCAATGACCAGCTTGTCATATGCAACTTTAAAACCATATGGTTCACGAGAAAGTCCATCACCACCAGCTGTTTCACAATACACCTGACATAATGAGGCAATTCAATGTCATGCTGACTTATTTAATCAAGTGAAATAGAAAGAACTAGAAAAGCGAAGGGTGATCCAATTGAAAGAACGTGAATATTTATGGAGCTACTTACTTCATGCTTGTCCATGTCGATACCAGTGCAAGAAGCAAGGTAAAAGTGAGAATTTGGATCCTTGGCTAAAGCTGTCTGTATCTGGGTGACTGGCTCTGCTACTGAGCGGAACTCCAAGGTTCCAACACAAGTTGAGGCTAGCAGAGGAGTGAAGACCATATGATTTCTTGGAGATATGCACACAAGATCGTACATACTAGTGTCGACCCCTTTCAGGAATCTACATGCTGCCCATCCACTGCCTAGAACAACTACTCGAGGCTTTTCACTGGGTTTTGTGGCTTCAAGGGTGGGATACCTCACACTTTCATTTTCTCTGTCAGATTCCTCCACAACTCTTTGTGCATGACCAAATTCATGTTGAGGGCTTGCCTTCATTCCCCTAAGTCCAAACTTAGGGCCAGCTGGTGCGTTAATGCTCGAGAAGAACAAGTTGATGCGCGGAGTAACATTTTCATGGAAATTTGTGAAGTTTCTTCTAAAGGGTGAGTGACATTTTTCCAAAGGTACTGTGTCACATAGCACCTCTGTTACTTTAGCATGATTGCTAGTGGCACCTCCAGACCGCTGGCAACTGTTTCTGGCTATTCTTGCCAATGCCATTTTGAGATTGATAAAATGGCCGATAATCTTTATATCTTCAGACCAAAGCAACTTGAACTTGTATATTTCTCTTGACTGCAATTGACAGTTTATAAGTGAAAACACCAAAAAATCTTATACTAGAAGAACCATACATTCGGAAGAATATCTAGAAGTAAAGACAAGGACCAAGTCACCAAGGCTTATACTTTCTTGTTAATAGCAATCCAATTTGTTTGTTGGTGTGAGATAACTATGTCATATTTACAAATAAATGAAATGAAAGATTACATGACACCACATTTTGATGATAGCTCGAAGAAAAACTCTAACCTCTGCTTAAGGACCTATTATCAATTTTGTAAAAAAAAAAGATGATGGAACCATGAACTGTTTAGCTGGCTAACGTCAAGACGATGGAACCATGACTGTTTACAGCTGGCTAAACTCTTTCTTGATAGTAGGTCCTTTTTTTTTTCTTAATTGGAAAATAGATTACAGTCAAAACCAATTACAATTAAGATTTCCTTTTAGGACTATTGCTAGCATATATGCACCTTCCGTAAATCATCAATAATGGAGGATTATTCAAGAAAAAAAAAATTCATGTTTTATCTCTCAGATTTATCTGTTATAAGCCACACATAGACTCTTATTATTTCCTGATACATAGGCCTGGCCGATGCTTAACGCGCCAATGCTAAAAAGGGATCTCAAATATCCATTGGAATAAGGCAGTTTACATCAAGAACTCATGCTCAATCGATGAAATCACAAACCCAGTGAATATGCCATGAAAATGATAAGTAAGACTAGCATTGAAAAAGAAACAGAAACAAAATCATCTTCCTGTTCTGATTCGAAAAGAACAAGAAATCACGAACACAAAACAAGGTGCATTTTCACTCCCCAAAAAATGGCCAAATTTTGTGTATGCGGATTAGTATATGATCGATCGTCCATATATTGAAAGTTTATTGAAATTGTATTCATAAAGACAAAAATAAAAAATAAATCAAACAAATACTCATTAAAAGCGGAAGAACCGAGGTAAAATCAAAAAGCAAAATAAGAAAGAAAAAAGTTGGTAGATGCACAATAAGTGAGCAGAAATCACCTGTTCCTCTCTGTTCGTATGTGAATTCTTAATACATTCCACAAATTCCGTGAATGTTGTAATGCAAAATGCTTGTATACATTGCAAGTATATGTGTATATAGCAGTCAAAACTCAAAAGGGTTTAACGGAGGGTTTTGGGTAGAGAGAGAGTCTAATCAGAAAAGGCACATGCCCAAGATCTGCGGAGAGTATCCGCCATTCAATATTTAAAAAAATAATAATAATAATTAAAAAAAAAACGTAGAAAACAATCTCAAATTCTGGAAATCAACTTGTTTGCACATGAAAACACAAAATTATTGAGCAAACCATGCTGAACAAGAAAAGTTAGGTGAACACAAAATACCTGCTCTGACCTATCAGCTACCACCAATTTTCTTCAGATGCAGCAATATTGTATACATACACCTAGATGATTGTATAGGCGGCGTGACCTAAATGCAGCAGATGAGTAGTTTTTGGCACTGTGTGTTTATTTCGGTTTTGTAACGGTTAGCTCCCATGAAACACGTTATCATAGCTGTATTTTCTCTCCACACTGTACTTGTTCTGTATTCATTCTCTCTCCTCGTATTTATACAGAAATAAAATGAAAAGAAAAATAAAATAATTATTGAGGCCTCATTTTATTTATATTTACCTAATAAAATGAGTAGCACAAAAAAACATACCTCTAAGATTAATTTCAGAAAGTTCAAACCACGAAATATAAAATGACAAACTATTGTGAGACGCTACATATGTGAGACAGTTTGTGAGACGTGTTAAAATATGTCTATTATATAGATAAAATATGCGTAATGATTGTTAAAGTATGTTTTCAAAAGTATGATAAATGATGAATTAAAGTATGATTTTAGGGTGTTATAATATAATTTATTATTTACATACTTTAACTTCAAATAAACATATTTTACTTATATAATAAACATACTTTAGTCATGAGTCCACCCGTCTCACACCCGTCTCACAAGAGAGTTTCTCACATAAAATTAAATTTTGCAGATGCTCCAATTTTTAATTTTATTTTTAAAGTTGCGTCAATTACTTAGTTTGTCTCATCTCAGTTTGGTATATGTGTTGATTATGTGCAGTTTAAATAAAGAAAATATGAGAATTAGACATTGATGATTTTATTTTATTTTATTTTGTAGTATTTTGTAGAGCAGAAAACGTTGGAGTGACTTATTATTATCTTAATAAATTCTCATAATAAAAATTATTTGATCAACTTCATGCCACCTAAATAATTAGGTAGACGTGGTTTGATTTCCTCATTAATTAATCATATAAACGTAGGATGAGACGGGTTATTTGTGAACGGGCGTGAGACATGTAGATTCATCACTAAATTATGTTTATTGTATAGATAAAATATAGTATTTATTTGTAGTTAAAATATGTCAATAATAAATCATATTATAATACTTTAAAATCATACTTTAATGTATAATTCAGTATACTTTAGTAAATATACTTTAACAATAATTAAATATACTCTATATAAATATTTTAGTACGCCTAATAACTTCTCACATGCATTTTACTCTTTATTTTATTATTATTATTATTATTCTCTTCATATTTATTTAATTATTATTGCATTAGTAGTCCCTCCATTTCATATAGCGCATTCTATCATAAATTCAGGTGAATCGTAATTTAGAGTTTAGACTATAACTTTACACTTCTTTAATTTTGTGATGTAATGATTTTTTTATTTTTCGAGTTGACTGCATTTTTTATCGTCAATGTTAAAATTTAATTGCTCACATCACTTGAAAATATAATATTAATACTTATTTATAGTTCATAACTTTTTTTATTTTTATTTTTAGTATTTTTTACATTCTATATGTATTTCGTTTTTAAAAGTTATTTTATGCGCAACATTTTATAGTTCTACTGGATAGGAACAAAAAAAATATTTCCAACAAACTTTTATTTTAAGTTTTATTATTTTAATATTTTAATTTTAAATTTAATGTCATGTCAAATAATTCCTTATAATTAATTCTATCACACGATCTATTATCTAATACCTTTCTTTTTGAACAAGTAAACTGGATTTATATACATTAATAAGTAAATCTTGTTATTTTTTAGTATATAAAAAATTACTACTTTTTAGCATATGAATGGTTATTTTTTTAAATTAAAAAATTACTCTTCAAATTTTTTATAAATTCTAATTTATCAATTATTTTTTAATAATTGAAAATTTACTCTTCAAAAACATAAATTATAATACTTTAAAAAGCAATTTTTATGTACTAAAAGATAATTTTAAAAAATAGAATTTACATGCAAACACAACTAATTCATTTTGTTGGTAATATTCTCATTTCTACTAAGTTTACCATTTCCAACCAATGATGTCGTATTGTCCAAACAACGAGGTTCCATTATTTTCTGTTACACTTAAATGCTAAAACACGTGCTTAATGAATTTAAGGAACCGTTGATTATTGCACCAATAGAATATCCCAAAGAATTTGGTGGGATATCTCAGATGCTTTGTGTTCTTAGTAAAATTCTAAACGCAAATCAGAATACTAGTTTACCAATTTGAATTAAGAGACTATTGATCTCCCCGATACACCGTGTTCACATGGGACACGGTGTATTCCCGAGAGCACATGAGTTTTTACCTTGACCTAAAGATTTAATTGTATTTTGAAATGTTATACTTATGCATGATAATTATCATATTTATGCTTGATAATTAAATGTTACTATTACATTACAATATATAGAAATTTTAATTATATTTTAGAAGAGTATTATGACTATATTATCTTTACGTGTATGATAAAATATTGTTGTTCCAATAGTATAAATCAAATTTAATTTAATTAAGTTTTGGGAGGTAATAATTATCGTTATTATATACATAACATTTAGCTTATCTAAACATATGAATTGTGCGGGATTTGATGTAAGTGACTCATTTTAGTATTATTTTAATTAAAATTATAAGTATTTTTACAATGAATTACAATTATTTGCTATTCCTTCGAGATTATTACACTCTTCAACATTTCTTTATTGATTTGTTACATTACATTTTTCACTTTATAAAAAAAAGTAAAAATTTCAAAACAAATAACGTCTTAATATATTATATTTTATAAATTATTGTCTCTCCCAACACGTATGACTTACTTTACTATTTTTTTTTAAGAAATTTTATCAATCCAATACTTGAAAAATGGGTAAACTATCAATTCAGGGTCTGAATCATTTTTTCTATCAATTCGAGGCCTGAAATATGTAAAACTATCCATCCAGTGCATGAATTTATCAAATATTATCTCATATTTCATTAATTTAGGCCCTAAATTCAGGCCCCAAATTAATAGTTATACATATTTTAGATCCCAAATGAATAGAAAAAATAATTAGATTCCGAATTAATAGTTTTTACCCATTTTTCAGACTTTGTATTGATAAAACTTCTTTTTTGGAATTTTATTAATACATGGCCTGAAAAATGGGTAATCTATCAATTCGAGGCTTGAATTATGTATATTATCAATTATGGACCTGAATTATGTAAAACTATAAATTCAGGGCCTGAACTTAGGCCCTAAATTGATAAAATAGGTGATAATATTTGACAAATTGAGGTCTTAGATTGATAGTTTTACATATTTCATGCCTTAGATTGATAGAAAAAATAATCAAGACCCCTAATTGATAGTTTACCCATAATTCGAGCTTTGAATTGATTAAAGCCCATTACAATTTCACTTCAATTAAAAAAAATCCATATAATATAATTATATTATAAAAGAATTATTACAGACAAGATTCTACAGTTAAGATAGTCACATTATTCTTTCCAGTAAATGGGTATACTAACATCTTGTATTCTTGTGCAAGGTGTTAGTGTTAATTAATGCAAGTTAGATATGCCCTATAATATAATGAAAAATGAATGAGACTAAAATATTGCTAATTAAAATACAGAAAAGATGAAATGATATATTTTGGTGGTATTCTATTAAGTAGCAGCCACAGAATCCTCTTGGCTACTACCAAACACCCGATTCAAAATCATGGCTAATCGAACTCCACCTTGAGCTATCCGTTTCATAACAATGGGAAATCTTGAGTTAAAATAATCATCTGTAAACAGAAACAACAAAAGAACTGTTTGATTAATCATACACAATCAAAAAATCAAGAAAACGAGCTAATAGATGACAGAAGATGGCTATGTGATTCTCTCATTTTTCATCTGTGATGGATTTAAAAAAAGCCCCGTATACCTGAAAGAGTTTCTCCTGCTTTAACGCCTTTGTATCCCCATTTGCAAGCTATATCAATGCTCTCAGTAGCGTACCTGGAAAATGAAATGAATTCAATACTATAATATAGGAAAGGACACTAATGTTCTTGAAATATTCTTGTAGTAGTGAAAACGTCAATCATTCTTTATATGATTTTCAAGTTTGCATTTGTTGAGACTCACTTGTTGACACAAGAAGCAATGTCTCCGCAATCCCTCCAGGAGGTAACATCACTCAGCCAGATCCCCTGTTTTGTAACATGGAAAGAGGTATATCAAGTCATTAATAATTTTGAGAGAATTTTTTTAAAGTTATGTTTGGACTGTGGAACATTATTATGTAGGTGTGTTGTCTGTAAGTGTGTGTATTATCTGGATATAAATAAATGTGGGAGAAAAAAGATGCATTTCAAATGACTGTTGTAAAATAAACTTTGAAATGAAAAAAAAAAAACCAAAAATCTGTATTTAATCTAAATACATCCGAATAGTATAATTCAACTACTAGCAATATCTTTTTGGTAATTGGCATATATGGATGAAAAAAGGAACATTTTATCTCTTACAATGGTAAGTCTCTCTTTACTTTTAAGAATAGAAGTTGATGAGTTCCAATGTGTATACTTACATCAGTGAAGTTTCCTTCAATGTCTTCTTGAAGGAGGCTAATATCCTTCCCATAGTAATCAGCTGCAGCCGTAAGAATTATTTCTCTATCCCACAACTAATAAAATTCAACGGTGTTAAACTTACTGGAATTGCCATATAAGACATTTAAAGAAGGGAAAATTTCTTCTTTTTATTATGAATATTTCCTGATGACCCACCCTTTCTAGACATATTAACTATGATTATATGGCTTATATAGCATCCAATAGACCAAGTAATATTGCTAATCTGATAGATTGTTACATTCTGTAGTTTCAAACATTAAGCAGTAGAGAAACTGTGATACATGAAATATGTTCATCATAGAAGTACTGGCATCTGGTAATAAATACTCACATGGTGAAGATTTGACTTGTGTCTGAACCAGCGCAACTCCACAGTGTTTCCTCCTTCATCACTAGTGAACCCGACATGCATCGGCTGTCAAAACGAGATTGATTACAGCAAGGAAAATCGACAAGATAAAGAAACTGATTATTATCCTATCATAGAATAAACCAAGTTTTTACAGATAAGCATCTTTTTTAATGTTTCTTTTGGTTACCTGGTGGATATCTCCCATGAAGTGAGCTAAGAATAACAAGGCTTCTGTCATGTTATCTGAGAGAATCATTGCAACAGAAAACATTTATTATTCCACCCTGAGCGCTTTTAAATGAAGATATTTAAGTTACAGTATTTTGAAAAAGATTAGGAAAAAGATATATCTTACGACGCCGATCGGAGGTACCATGCTGGTAATGCGTAAGTTGTTCTGTGAAGTTCCTTATGGCGCCCGCGACACACATATCCTTAACTCCATGTTGATCATGACAGTCCCCTTTATTCATGCATCATCAACCCATATTTAATAATCAATCAGAAGAAAAACCATTTGTTAGCTTAAAAACGTGATGGATTTTGACTCACTCTTGTAGTTGAAGTTGCAGGCTTGATCGGGCGTGTCGATGAAGTGAAGAGGGCTCGTCCAGCGGTATTTATACCAGTGTCGTACTTGGTCGGGCCACACACACAGAGCCGATAAATTCCCATTGACATAGTCAGGTAACAGCATTTTAACAGCATGCTTCGCTTCTGGTTCCAGCAAGTCCTAAGTTCACCATAAAAGTCAAAAGTTATGTCTCTGTTGTCTGAAAGTATGATCGCAGCAATCAAAATGTTATCAGTGATGAACACTGCTCTTTAGTATACCTGAGCAATTTGGCAAGTCATGACGTGGCCCTCTTTGCTCCATGCTTGAACACAGGTTTCATTAACAAAACAATAGCACACAAGGAAAACAAGAAGATATACAGAAATCCCCCTAAAATACAACATTTTGGACTCGAATAACAGATACTGAGACCCACATAATAATAGACATAGCTTTTATATAGGCACATAACTTATTGATGTTATACAATGCGTACAAGCTAAAGACTTTTGCTCATCTGTAAAGTGATATAGACACCATTTATTGATGACATACAATACGTACAAGCTAATCATTTTGCTTATCTATCAAGTGCCTTATTAATTGTTGACTTTGATTATAACCCTAAAGGGTAATCTTGTCGAGTGGGCATATAATATAAGGTTACATATTTCAATGGCTACAGAAAAATGTTGACTTTGAATATAATCAACCCCTTAATTAGGCAATAATGGAATGACGTGAAGGAATGTACAAGCCAAGAGGGAATATGCCACAGATGTCCATCTCCAGAAGTAATGTAGCCCTCATCCATATCCTCAAATTAGGCATCACTCTTTGGCAATTGATTTATGTTCCAAGAAGATCGAATTGAGCAAAGCAGCCAAACGGACCCCACCTTGGGCTAGTCTCCTCTCAACAACAGGCCAACGAGAATAGAAGTAATCATCTGCAGAAGAAATAAAGAAATAATTAGCTCCCAAGCTTACAAAACCAAAAAAATGACCCGCCATATCACTAATTTTACGGATAGATTGTCAATTGCAAGCAAGATGATGTATAAAGGAGTTAGATTTTTCTTGTGTTGTAGAAAGATGCCATAGGAGTTGGATTTTAAAAGAACATGTGACCAACTGGAAGTGAAAAAGTACAAGAAGAGCCGAAGCACATAGATGTAACAAGACAAGTCATTGAAGAAAAGAAGCGCTGCATTAAACGTCTTTACCTCCTAAGGTGCTTCCAGGAGTAGCATTTCTGTAAGCAAACTTGCAAGCTAAATTGATGCTTTCAGAAGCATACCTGCAAAGGGATCAACACAATGCAAACAGTCATTTTCCAATCCAATCCAACCAAATCAAATCAAGATAAATAAATAAAGAAATGGAAATCCAAAAGGAAAAATAAAAGAAAGAAAAATTCATGAAGTATATGCAGCTCTAGTATTATTTTATACTTACGGGTCGGGACAAACTGTATGATTGCAATTCTTCCTAGATAATTCATCAAAAAAGGCATCCTGCATCCAGTTAAATTAGACACAAAAAAAGAACCATGGTAAGTCCATGATCGCAGGGCATCTACCCCAGATATGTAATTCCATAGGTTGAAACTGAGTCATCTAGTGTTAATATGTGATGGGGAGTGCCTTAAAAATCTACAGCTACATAAAAGACTGCAATCGTCAATTAGTTAATAATAAGGAGATGCTACAGCACAATACACTTAAAAATACAAATTAATTTAGAGAGACCTAAATCGATGAGCAACAAAAAATTTAAAAATCTTTATAAGAGGAAAATAGAGCATATATTTTTCTTCATATATATATATTATTTTTTTTTTTTTAAAAAAAATTTCCTTCCTTTTTTATATTTTTTTTAACGAAACTTTACGAAGGGCTGACACAAATAACTAACACATAAGTCCAACTCATAAAGTATAAGCAGAGTCGCATTGCAATTTTATTTTTTAATCAGCATCCAACAAAAGTGGGATTGATAATTGATTATTATAAGTATAAACAGAAATACAGAATAATATTTCAATTTATTTTAAAAACATCAAACACAAACTGCATTCATATTTATTACTATAAATATTTGAGTCACCTTTCTTGCCACGACATTGACCTTGTTTATTGATTTCATAAAAACATTCTGCATATACCAGTGAATTTAGCAATTCTGTAAGCATACCGTAATATTGCTCTCAATGGATCGGATTAATGCAGTGAGATCTTTGTTGTAGAATGTCTTTAAAGCAGACTCAATTATCATATTGTCCCACACCTGAAATAACAAAAGAAGAGGACATATAATATCCATGTTAGTGCTTCCAATTCTCTTCCATGCTTCCATGATAGTGGAAAATATGTCATATTATTAATGTGATCTAATGTTTTGAGTCCAAATTACTTGTTACTCACATGGTGCAAATTAGTTTTCCTCCGGTACCAACGGACAGTAATTGTGTTACCACCTTCATCTCCAAGAAAGCCAACATGCAATGGCTGCCAATCAAAGTCAAAATTCAGAAACTCTAGGACCAAATTAACTCATATCAAATACACGTGATAGATTAGGACAGTGAAATGTGGACAGCAGAGAAATTTCTAATCAAAATGAGTAACCTGATGAACATCACCAATAAAATGCGATAGGAACATGAGTGCTTCTGTTAAGTTGTCTGTAATTGGAATAAATCAGACATCAATATCCAGGTATCGAAATCAGAAGAAACTTTATTGATACTTACACTTTGTTGCAGATAACCCTAAATTATGATGCTCTGACATAAGCTGCATTGTGTAGTTATTTATCGCTCCAGTGACACACCTATCTTTCCTTCCAACAGAGTCATGGCAGTCTCCTGACATGCATTAGGAAAGCGATCAATGCAAGAATTTATCAACTGCATTCATCTGCTCTTTAAGAATTGCTTGTTATAAAGTGCTGCAAGAAGTGAACGAAAAGACATTCTTGACCCAGATTCAACCACAGCCAGTTAAATCATGAGATAAACCATGAAGACAGGATCTTAGCGTTTCAGCCAATGAGCATCATTTGCAAGTGTCCTTTAGCTAGTTATTAAATTGTAAATGAGCAGTGGCTAATGAATTGAACATCTTCAATGGAAATTGGCTGAGAAGTAACTGATTAATGTGAAAGATAAAAACCTAACTGTGTATAGGGCCCTAGAAGCAAGTATTGAAAAACAACTGATAACACAATTATGGTGCGGATCACATTACAGCCACTTGCATTGGCATAGATTGCTCAACTGACATTGGCTAAATCTTTTGCTCTTAGAGAAGCAATTCAGAAAAAGGAAAAGGTCATAAATCAACTTTAATACAAAAGAAATATGCTTACTGCAATAGTTGTAGTTACACCTGAAGTCGGGTGTATCTACATAATGTAAAGCGCTACTCCAGCGATAGTGCCACCTAATCTGATCTGGCCAGGAGCAAACAGCAGCAAGATCACCTTCAGCATGATCTGGAAGCAATGCTTTGACCGCAGTCAAGGCATCTTCAGTAAGATAATTCTACATCAAGCAAAAAATTCATTTTAATTTATATAGTCTTCAATAAAAAGGCTCATACACCTCCATTATTGTGAACTGGAATTAAGTGCCAACAGAGAATGAAAGATATTCAGAAAAAGAAGGTTTATCAGTAACGAATAAAAAAGATTAACTCCACATTAAAGATTCCCGCACTAACCCTTTCAACAATGATCCAAAAAATACATCTAGGAAAAACTTGTAAATTATTACAATAATAATATGGTCCCCAAGGACAATTCCATAATGGGCAAACTTAAGTATAATACCTAATAAACTTGAAAAAAAAAAAATTTAAACCAGCAATTAGTAAATGACACTGGCCTTCTCTAATATCGGTGCTTGAACCGCCGGTATACACGATCAATATCAGTAAAGGCTCAGGCCCGTGATTATCAACCAATCGTTTTGCAATGACAGACAGATCTGCCTTCACATCCCATACATCCTTTCACTTGATTATTAGTTCATTGAAAAAATCATTGTGGATCTCTAGCAAGGTAATACACCACGATAAAAACAATATATAGTGTAATATGTGGCGTCTTTTTTTAATTTTTTAGTTTTTTGCACTCAATATATAACTGCAAAGATATCCCCCACCCAAGAAAAAAAGAACAGCAATAAGGCACTAATTTAACTTCTGTACACAAACAGAGTTCCAAGAAAATCGCAGATGACAAGTCGCAACAAACTGTTCGATGGTCAACTCTGTCAAGATTTCGGAATAGGGAAAAATCAATTTCTTAAGAAAAAAGAAGAAATACCTCAGCAATCTTGCAAATTGCATAGTGGCCATCTTTTCCCCAACCATGAGTTCTTGGAAGTACTTCCAAGATGATCATCCCCATTAACCACAACCGCTGGAAAGCACCCATTTATGCTATACATGTCAAGAACAAGAAGAGAGTAAGTCGAAGCCGAAGTCAAATTGTCATCAATCATTTATAAACAACTGTTTACCAAATTAAAGGATAAAAAAAAAGGCAGTTAACGATATTTACCTACAGCGGATATGGATTTTGGGGATTGGAGCCTCCGAAAAAAACCTAAAAATTCAATGATTACCGCAGAGAACTTCTCCTGCTGCAGAAAGAAGCACGTTCTACTTCCAAACAAACTGCAATATATTCATGATGTGATATCAACTCCAACGACCTATGCAGTGGCGTGTTAATATCTAACGCCATAAAAAATCTTCCCAATTTTTTTTTCATCTATTTAATCAGTTAAATTTAAATCCAACATCTCGTCTAATACTTTTATTTTTTATTTTTATCTGTCCAAAATTAAAAGTTCATCGTCGAAATAATTAATTTATTTTGATATCATTAATTATAATTAATTATTAAATCTTTTAATATAAATATAATTAAATTAAGAGAGAAACTAGCATGGGACCGGTTCAACCAAATTTTCATGAACCGGATCCTATTTTACTTTTTTTTAACACGTATATGTCCTATCTCCCAAGTCCCAACCTTTATGGCCTTCCCCCTTTTTCTCTCTCTCTTCTTAATCTCTTTCCTCTTTAATCCTTTTTTCAATACATATCAGTCCTTTCTTCCCACCTTTATCGTTTTTCCCCCTCTCTCTCTTCCTAATCTATTTCTTCGTTCGATTTGACGGAATCCTTAGTGCGACCAGCGCCGGTGAATTAGCGGCCAAAGGCTGGTGGCAAGACCGAAGCATCTGACCAAGCTGGTTTTCGATGGCAACGTGCCGACTGTTGCGGCAGTCTCCAGCAACGGGTTCGCGTTTTCCGGCAGCCGACTAGCCGGTGCGCGGCTGTTGGCGCTAAACCCAACAGCAGCTCGCGAGTCCGGCAGCTGGGGTCGGAGGTCGCGACTCGGTGATGAAACAACTGGGTTGCATTTTCTGACAAACTCGTGGCGTGCGTTCGGCGGTGAATGATTAACGACGGCTTAATGAATTTCTCATTTTTTGCTTTGGGGAAAGAGGTTGTGCTTGTTATTCCTTGAGAGAGAAAGATACGAGAAAAAGAGCTCATTTGAAAAAGGAAGCCTAATCAACTAGTGGATGTTGAATTGGCATTCTCGATTATGTTGTTGCTCAATTAATTTATTATACTACATCATTTGGATTTATTTACATTATCAGATTTTAAGAATGGATTAAAACTGTTGTTTTTTTCCTTATTTTGTTTGATGGGGTGTTTAGGGATGCTGAATATCCATAGCTGCGTTTTCAAGTAGAATTTAACTTCATAAAAGCTTGTTAATTAGTAAAATGGGCTTTTCAAAATTTGTTAATTAGAAAAACAAGTTTAGCAGAACTTGGTTGGTGCTTGTATTAAATCTTTGCAGAACCAGTTTGTCAATGTAGAGTGTATACGAGGTATTGAAACCTAAATGATGCACATTCGATTGTTGAAAAACCAAATCTCCTTAGTGATACGCATTTGGTTGTCAATGTTATTAGGAGGAGTTATTATCTAATTAATTCCAAAAGGCGATGCAATTAAGTTAAAAAAGTAATCTAATTAATTATAAAGAGTAGTTTAATTAAATAAAAAGTAATCTAATTAATTTTAAAGAGTGATTCAATTAAGTCAAAAGAGTATTCTAATTAATTTCTAAGAGTGATCCAATTAAGTCAAAAGAGTAATCTAATTAATTCCAAAGAGTTATTCAATTAATTTCAAAGAGTGATCTAATTAATTCTAAAGAGTGGCCCAATTAAGTCAAAAGAGTAATTTAAATTATTTTACGTATTACATACGGAGTATAATTTAATTCTTCACAATACATGACTTAATTTTCAGAAGATCAGAGTATCAAATCAAAGAATACCTCAATTCATTACAAAAAGTAACACAATTCATAGAAAAAGTAATCATAGTAACTCAATTAATAGAAAAAAAAATAATTTAAAAGATGTTGACAAAACAAAACAATGTATAAAATAATCATATAAAGAATAATTTAAAATTTTATTCATAGTAACTCAATTTATTATAAAGAGTAATTCTATTAATAAGAAAGAATAACATGGTAGATCAATAATAAAAATTTCAACACAAAACTAAATTAATTAAGTAGAATAATCTAGTTTATTTATAATTGATGCAGTCGATTACCAGGCTTCTCCTAATTACTAAGGAATGGATCAAGTTAGTACACCAAAAATTGGGAGAAGAAAAGTGAAATTTCTTAAAGGAACAACTAAAATAGCTTCACAAGAGTCCAACCATGTAGGATCGTGGAGAGCACTAAATACCTAGAATTTAGTCTCACTGTGGAATAAAACAATCAAATTGAGTTTCTCCAGTAGACAGTAAGTCCTTGCTGCAAAGAACATTTCTACAGTAGTGAAATTTTGTTCTATCTATAATGACAATTTCCCTATTATACACATTTGATGTCAATTTTCATCCCCTTTTGACCAGATTTCTCCGGTCGGCGCCCCATCACCATTTTGTAACCACATACAATGGAACTTCCATGAGAGTATAGGAAGCACTAATTCAATTAACATATGTTGAATAACACATCCATGTCGAAGTGACCCCAAGGAAAGATTGGGTTGAAATACACTTGTCAATGTAATAAAGAAAATAAAAAAAAATCAATGTTCTCGCTCTCACTCACATCACCTCAAAATAACAACATAATATTTTGGTTACTGGCCTTGTTCCATGTGCCGTGAGAAGTATCATCCACTAAAACAAGTCCCTTCCTTTGAACGTGCTTTAGAGTATAATACCCAGACGGCTCGAACAGCGTGCACGACTCATTCGTCTCGTCCTCCTCTGGTTTGTCCGACGACACCACCACCCACCAGTTGTCGTAATCTGCTCCGGCTCGTCTCCAGTATTTGTTGATGTAGCAACTCCGCAGGTAACGATATCTCGGATTGCCCGTCGCCTTGACGAATGGACTCATGCGCTCGCTCCTTGGGCGCCTATGTGATCGTTTACCAGATGTATATACAAATACCCAATCTTTGCAAAAATCGGAAAGACTCTCCACAGCTCGGAGAATTCCTCCTGGCCCGCAGGCGAGGCGAGGTGCGGTGAAGAGACGGTTCTTGAGCAAGATTCCAACGCCAAGGCTGATTCATGACAGGGCTATGAGTTGGGGTGGCGGAGGGGGAGTATATGGGCTCGGAGAGGGTGCGGCGGAGAGGGCTGAAGGGTTCACCAAAAAGGGCTGTGGGAGTTGGATTTTGGTGAATCCAAGGAGGTGGTAATCAAGGGGGGAGGAGTGTGGGCATCTCGGGGAGTGGTTCGTCCAATTGGGATGGAGAATCAGAAGAGTGTCGCTTGGTGGGGCTGAATTAAGTGGCCGTGATTTTGGAGGGGAGGAAGGCGGAGGAGTGATGGTCGGCGGCTGTGGAGAGGTGGAGCATGGAGCGGCAGATGTCATCTTCTTCGAGGAATTCTCGAGTTATCCGGAGAGAGAAAGAGAGCGTACAGTAGAGAGAGGAAGAGAAGATTGAGGATCCATTTTAAATCTTTAAATCTTTTTGAACCACCGGACTAAAAAGATTGACCCACTCCACTAAAATATCCGGTCTTATAAATTTGAAAAATAAGAAAGATCCATTCTAGTGATTTGTCTTAAATTAATTAGAATCAAATCACTAATGTATAGTAGATTGTTAAAAGCACCTGTCAAAATTTATTTTTTGAATTTGCATATGTAACATCACCACATTTATTCTTTAAAATATTTAAGTATGTGTCGCACTCGTGTTAATTTCAATTTTGAAAACAATATAAATTACTCTCTTTAATATTCGTTTGAGGTATCGATTATGATGTTTCTTCAACACGAAAAGTAACTTTGTTTGATTTCATAGACGTGTTCTTTTCGTAACAATCTCTAATTTTTTTTCTTTGTGCGTCAAAAAATTCAGACATTGTGATACACCAGCAAAATACGGTGCTTATAATATAATTAAAAAATATATACCCTTCAAATAATAAGTTGTTATCGATGGTTAGCCAACAATTAAAAGAGTATATTTAGCTATACACACCATCAAACTGTTCACTTCCAAGTGATTTCTAGCCCATCCATAACTTCAGCACTTTATCCTTACCGCCAGATGCTACTTTCTCACCATCTGGGCTCCAATCGACTGCGAAAACCTGCAGATAAAATCTTACCACCCGGTTTTCCATCCGTAGATCAAAAGAGATCGAAAACGAACAACTTTGTCCGATTTCATTGGGGTTGGGGGATATAAAACATGGACTTACTTCGTCAGCATGCCCGGGAAGATCCTGTTTCAAATTCTGTGTTCGGATATCCCAAACCTGTTGACAGACTTTCACATCAATATTTGAATGCAAGCCCGCAGAGATTAATTCTCGGAAACCGATTCACCATTTTTCATGTGAAATAGAATGGTTATAAATATTGAAACAACTGAGAACATTCAAATTATCAAAGATGCCTTACCTTTAATGTCGAGTCTTTACTTCCACTCAAAAGCAGTCTACTGTCTGCTGATCAACTGTAGCAAACACATGGTGATTAGATTTTCAGCCTCTGGATGGATTATTATACACTTAAAAGAATATAATTCCAACCTTATTTGATATACGGGCCCAACATGACCACGGAAGGCAGCCACAAAACTTCCAGTGACTCCATTCCATAATTTGACCGACTTATCAAAGGAGGCACTTGCTATCAATTGTCCATCAGGAGAGAAGTAAACGTGATTCACAAGCTACAACAGAGAAATTCCCAAAGATAGGAGAAAATAAGAACCTCATGAATCATTAATAATGCATTGCCAAGAACACAAGTGATTTAGAAATGGAATTTTCTTACCTGTTGATGACCAGTCATCCGAGTTTTGGGGTATTTGCTGACAGCAGGTTCCCATAGAAACATAGTGAAATCATCTGAACCTGAGACCAATCTTTCAGGGGCACTGCCCTTCATCTTGTTATACCTTTCCAAGGCTACCTGAAAAAAACATTGGAGGGATTTAAGATAAGTGACTCTGATATAAGTGCAAAGTAAACAAAAAAAAAGAGAGTGATAGAGAGATTAATTCTAAAAAGAAAATGTGCAAGGGAAGAAAAGGAATTACAGTCACACAGAGCAATAATTAATTTTGATACAAATGCTTTATTCACCAGAAGATGTTTACAAGAGGTCCGAAAGTCACATTTTGATACACATGCTCAGGGGAACAAAAAATGGCTCATTCTCTCAAAGGATGTAAGGGAGAACTTAAAAAGACCAAATCCCACACCTTAACCACCTCAACTCCACTTTCAGTCCTAACTGAAGATCCCAGTATTAATAAATTATATAATTATATGCAAAACTAAACAGTAGATATGTGATTTATCTTGATTGAAAGGTTTAGTTCATCAAAAGGAGATGTCTGATTAGCAATTAACATCTAATGAGGAAGAAAATTAATTATATCATAAATTACCACAGATAAAATCAAACCACCTTCTTCATTTCCTCTGGAGATGAATATTGTTTACCAGTGTGATCAAAGCCACCAGTTCGGAGGACATATTCAGTACTCAATGCCAACGAATTCACCCAATGCCCATGGCCCTACATAATAACATGCAAGAATTAGCTAAATGAAAAAATATATTGAAGGAAAATCCAAAGCAATAAATAAAATCTACCCAAAACTTCACTCACATTGTAAAAATGATTAAACATAAAGCTTACAGGGAAAACCCTCTATGAGAGAGCAAAAAAGAGATAAATTCCAGTGGAAGCAGCAAGTACTATAGTGCATAGAAGTAATAGATGTACTATAAGAAAAACACAGTGCCACATAAGGGAAAGAAGATTGTTGAGAAAATAGGGGGGGAAACCTTTAATTCACGTATTAGTTTCCCCTGTGAAGTTTCCCACATTTTAATTGTGCAATCCTGAGATCTGCAAATAAGAAGCAGAAATTATGTGTCACTAAATAGAATTTTACATCAACTGTGAAACCAAATGAAACATTCCCCAGCCCCTCCCTCATATTCCACAACAGAAATAAATTTTAGATAAATTTCCCATTTTGCTTCCCTTTTTCCCAAAGGCATGTTTTGGGATGAAACTTGAGTTTTATACACAGCAAAACTGCACTATTATTGGAGGCATTCTGAAATTCTCCTATTGGGAAAAATATGCATAATGCATTCATCTCTAATTGAAGAGATGATGCGTTTGTGCCTGTTTAATCCCATAACTCAGAGATCAAATGAGCCTAGAATAATTGTTACCCCTTTAACATCATTTAAGACTGCTTGACAAGGCACACACCAGGTTTCATGAAAATTAAAGCTCCATCATAAGGATAAAAGCACAATCAGTTAACTTTACTGCCAAAAGTCTAAAAAAGGTCTTCATGCAAGAAACATCTCGTAAAACAGAAAATCATACCCAGTATATATGATTCCATCTCCACCCCATTTCACACAAGTTATGGCAAGTGTGTGCCCAGTAAGACTTATTATACACTTTCTCAAAGAAACATCCCATATCCTTGCATCACCATATTTACTTGCACTCACGAAGCGACGGCATGGAGCATTAAGATGCACTGGTTCCCATGAAATTCCAGTAATCCATTTTTTGTGCCCCTGAGACATAAATTATGTCATTCAACTAGACATGAGTTCTTCTAGAAGATGGACAGACTCTTTTTTTATGGGCCATGATTCAGGGAAAATTGAAAACTAAATAATATAAAACCAAAACATCGAACATAAATGAGTATCTGGAGATGATAATTCAGTATGGAGATTTATAAACAGAATATGCATATAATATATTGTTTCCTGTTGGTCCAAAATTCAATTTCTTGAAATTTAAATTATCAAAATTATGTCCGTGTGTAGTTCAATTCTACGCTATACATGCTTTAAAATTGACTTTGCATGTTTATTTTAAAACATGGTTTGAAACATTCAGTGCCGGACATACTTAATAACTTAAGTGCAAAGCTCATGGTGGGCTATCTACTGTGAGTGTTTCCAAATATGATAAGAAATCATAATTTGCATAATTTACATTCTCTAAAATGTATTTGATACAAAGACTAATGAATGCATTTCGGAAATATCTAATCTAAGGTAAGTGTGAATATCAAATCAATTTAAAAACTTAGTTTGAGTGAAAATCTTTGTTTCTAAGCTTACAATCAGAGGGTTGCCTGATGGCTCGCCAGTACGTGGATTCCAGCATATTAATTCTCCAGCCTTGCTTCCACTGACAAGATGTTTACCATCTAGTGACCATGCAATACAGAGAACCCAGTTTCTCTGTCCTGGAAAGCAAGCCACAAAAGGTGGTCAAACAAACATAACTATAATGTGTAAACTCTTTAAACTATTGAAATATGCACAACTGATACACAAGATGTGAGACTAACCTTTACACGTGAACAATGGTGTCTGTGTATTTAAATCCCATAAACGAACAGTTGTATCACCCGAACCACTAGCCAACTGACGCCCATCAGGACTAAATGCAACTGAAAGGACAGCCTCAGTATGACCTGCAACAAACCACACAGAATAAAATAATGCATTGACAAATAATTCTCATGTCCAACTCAACCATCAGCAGATATATGAATTAAAAGGAAATACATAAATTCCACATATAATAAAGTCAAGACAGTTACCAGCAATAGTTGAAGAACATCGAGTCACTGGGTATTCTAAATACTGCCTGGGGCTGGTATACTATTGTGGTGACCTTCTCCACAGACACTGCATCAATATATACTCAAAATCAGCGTCTTAGCAGCTGCTTTTAGAAAAGGAGCAAACAAAGCAGGGAATCGCTTAATCGGATAAATAGCACTGTTAGAAAGTTCTCACCTTTATTCTTCTGAAGGTATGTCCCGAGCGGCACCACAAGCTCGTGATCTGACACATAAAATGCACAAGGCAATTTTTCCTCCTGAAATAAATAAGATATCAATATCAAATTAATCATGTCGACAAAGATTCATATATGTAAATAATTTCATGTCTAACAAAAATTTGAGCAACCTGATCCCACAAGTGATGCCAAACGTAGAACTACTGAAACATTTACAAGAATCGAAATAAACAAAATTACAGATTTCACAATTACGCCTTGCAAACAATGAACATTCAGACGAAGAAGCATTTACGTTGTTGAGGAGCTTATTAACAAGTTGCTGGAGTTCCTTAGGGCCGGTAGTTTCAGGGAGGAAAATCGACGCTCCGAGGGGAGTACCTTCTGCGTTCGTCAATTTACAAATTACGCTGCTGCTCAGCTCTCTTTCTCCTTCCAAAGCCCCTCCTACTGCGCCACCTTCCTCCTCCATTCTTTTTTTCTTGATCAGGCGGAATCTGGCGGGGTAGGGTTTTAGGGGGGTTATGAACTCAAACTCTTCACTTAAACCTCGGGTTCTTGTGTAAGGTTGCAAAATAAATAAATAAAATAAAGCGAAAATTATTTTTTTAAAAAAAATTAATCTTTCTAATTTTTTATTAAATTAAATTATTTAAAATATTCGTATATATGTGTAAAAAGAGTGGTACTTCCACGCGTCGGTCTATGTGAGTAGAACATTCTGTAGAGTTCTAACAAGTAATCAATAGAGTGGATCCCAAAACCATATCAAAATCCATCCATCGAAGCAAGATCGAGAAATTATGAAGGCGATCGTGATCACGGAGGCTGGTGGACCTGAGGTGCTGCATTTGCAAGAAGTGGAGGACCCCCAAATCAAAGATGATGAAGTTTTGATTAGAGTTGCTGCCACTGCACTCAACAGAGCTGATACGCTTCAGAGGCAGGGTAGGTACCCTCCACCTAAGGGTGATAGTCAGTATCTCGGTCTTGAATGCTCCGGTACAATCGAAGCCGTAGGCAAAAACGTTCGTCGATGGAAGACCGGCGACCAGGTATTTTAATTACAACTGTTTTGCTGCTTCGATTGATGGATCTGATGTTGACCTCACTGTGTTAATAGCGATGATAATTGATGTAATTAAGCTTTGCGAGTTACCTTTTTTACTGTGATTGTGTTGGAAAGGTGTGTGCTCTTATTGGTGGAGGGGGTTATGCGGAGAAAGTTGTTGTTCCTGCGGGGCAAGTTCTTCCTGTTCCGCCGGGTGTTTCCTTGGAGGATGCGGCGAGTTTTCCGGAGGTAGCTTGCACTGTGTGGTCCACTGTATTTATGATGAGCCACCTCTCTAAGGGCGAACTATCCTGGCAAGTTTCCTCACCCATTTTGTGTTTCTCTGGCTGCATTTGGATTGTAGTTGGCTTTTCTGATCAATAGTAATTTTTAGATAATGGAATTTGATGTCTATTATGAAGGAAATGTGTGGGTGGGTATGACAGTCTAGCGTTTATACTAATTACAAGTGCATTTTGAATGCATATTATAATTTTGGAGAGATCCAATTATGTGGATATAAGTTCATAATGATTTATATGGTTGTCTTCTCTGCAAGACTGCATTTCATGATGAAAATCCCAAACTGAGAGAAGAAATGCTTGATGATTGTGGCTCTCTGCTTTGATTGAATCAGTGAAGCTGTGAGGTTCACCGAATCCTCTGTGATATCAAAGAAGCTTACATGCTTCTACTGTGGAAATAGGCAGCTATTAACACATTTTTCTAAATTTATTGATCATTCAAGTCTTATAGAACTGTAGAGGCTTTCTGATACGACTTGGCATAGTTATTTCCATAATTTACATAGATTTTGACTGGATCACATGTATTCTCAGATACATGGTGGCTCCAGTGGGATTGGTACATTTGCTATGCAGCTAGCTAAATACTATGGCAACAAAAGTTTTTGTCACTGCAGGTTACTGCTATTTTATAACTTTCAGTGATTCCATCTAATATGTATTCCTGCAAATTTTTATTAATAATAATAGTACTTTGACATTTAGGAAGCGAAGAAAAACTAGCGGCTTGCAAGGACCTTGGAGCTGATGTCTGCATCAATTATAAGTCCGAGGATTTTGTTTCGCGAGTTAAGGAAGAAACATGAGGAAAAGGTTCGACAATTGATTGTCTTGGTTTATATTGTTCTACTAGCTGACCATCATACTGTTACCTTATCAAAGCCGTCTCTAGGATGATATTATAATCTCAACTCTTCATTTCTTCTGATGATTATTGGTTTCAATACTAAATTGTAGTTGTTCAACAACAGGTGTTGATGTCATACTAGATAACATTGGGGCTTCATATCTACAAAGGAACCTGGAAAGCCTAAATTTCAATGGGAGGTTATTCATAATAGGTTTTATGGGTGGATCGGTAACTGAAATCAACCTTGCCAGCTTGTTAGTGAGACGCCTTTCAGTGCCGGGTAACATGCCTAGCCTTTTACGTACTCTTATAATATTTCTTTTCGTTTGTCTCTAATAGACTAAAAACACACATTCACCCCTCCCTTCAACTATGCTTCTTGAAAAAGGGTCAATCCAGAAAACTTAATAGTAGTAAAATTAGTTATAATGTATGGCAAGAAGCTCGGCTCAAAGTCATTTCTGAACTTCTATATGTTACCAAACGCTATGCATGTACCATTTGATTTGCCGATGCTGAGTTCAATTTTTTCTTACCTTGTTATAGCTGCGGGACTGCGAAATAGGGATCCAGAAAACAAAGCTCAGATTGTGAGTGAGGTGGAGAAAAAGGTGTGGCCAGCAATTGCAGCAGGCAAGGTTAAACCAGTTGTATACAAGCGTCTTCCTCTGATCGAAGCTTCTGAAGGTCACTGTCTCATGGAATCCAGCAAGCATATTGGAAAGATAGTCCTCATTGTTCAGTAAAGATCTAGTTCCAGGTTTTTCAAGATGAGTTTATGTTGCAGTAATTGGTTTCCCTGTTCTGCATCGTCTTTGTTACAATTATACATTGCTGAGTGATGTCGAATAGAGAAGTACATAGATCAACTACTTCCTCTGCACCTCATCTCATGGCTCTCAAATACCGAGAGAGCTTCATTCTCTTCTTCTCCATTTTTAGTCCCCCTGTGTGTGTGGATATTCTACCATAAGAAATGAAGGACCTCTTTGCATAATAAACCTAATGATTCTGAACAGAACTAAAAAAAAGTGGGAATTACAATGAAATAGAAAGGATTTGTCTGAGAGCGATAAGTTGAGAAATGATGGAAAATGAGAAGAGAGTATAAGAGTGATGTTTCACTCTCGACAGATAGCTTCAACTGCCAAGCTTTTGAGAACATTTGGACATGGATCTCCCAGTGTAGCCGTCGACACTAGAACCGAACATCCTTCCTTCCCTACACACATCTGCATCCATACACCACAATCACATTACTAACATCTTGTGGAACAAAGATATGCAAGCTAACAAAATTACCTGCTCAACGGTAGAAACCACATCAGCATGACAACTGCCCGAAACAAATGCTCCACACTTCCCTTGAGGATTCCCAAAGCTAGCAAAACTAACAGAAGCAACACGACCTCCTGATTCACATTTCAGTCAAAGCTGTGGTGTTGTCGATACAAAACCCACACCAGATTCCCATGTATCAGCGGGTGGTGGATCGTCTTCTGATACACGCCCGCATATCATCACTTCCTTGTTTCTAGTAACAAATGAGATCTTAGTAGGGTCGCCACCGAGCTCTTCGTGCAGGACGAGCAAGTTCTCACCAGGTTCTAACCAAGAACGGGGAATGTGATACCTTAAAAGATTCATTTTCCTTAAGCAACTGTGAAACAAGCGATCTCATACAATTATAGCTTGTATCTTACAATGTTTGAGCAGGTTGACCACACTTTCTCAAACATTTTGATGCATCGTAGGTTCCTCTATAGTCAATTATCAGAGCATCCAGTGGATGGTGAGAGATAAGCGGACCAGTATCGCCCTATGCTCTGCCCGTTCACCCACACCTGACCTTTACCCATGCTCGTAAGATTAATCGAGACAGGACCTTTCCCTCCCGGAGTCTTGAAAACCGTCTGAAAAAATGACACAATGAGTGTTAAATCAAGTATCTTGCTAATTGAAGTTTCTTTCTATGGAAGAAAATATAACGTACTTCAAATTCTTAATAAGAAGTAGAGTGCAAAGTCCACAGTTCAATTTCACCTATATGGCTATACGGATGCTATAATTTGAAATGAAACAAATCTTAGCATTTTTCCCAGAAACATCCAAATGAAACCTCTGGAATCACTTGAGAATTAGTTAAAAATCAAAGGTGGATTTCAAATGCAAAATAGAATAACCAAGATGGGTGAATTTGTCATTGATGTAAATGCAAGCAATATGAATTGTTTGAGAAAAAGAAAAAGGTGCATTCAATTACCTTGTACCATATCAAGGTGTGATTAATTGGCGGATTACTTCCGTGAGTCCATATTGAACTATTCGCAAGAGACACATTCTCGAGTCCGAGGAATTCACCTTCAACCCCAACCTGAAAACACATATTTCTGGGTGTCACATGTTGCAATAAAATCCCAAAGCGGACCTACTTAATAGTGAAAAACATGACGACATGTATGGATTAAGTGGGTACCTGATAGGCCCATTTCATGGAAGAAAGGTCCTCTTCTGAGCCCATCGAATCAGTAAGAATAACAGAGTGAACACTTGCTCCTTGGACATCAAACCATGGTCCATAATTCTGAAGAACAGTTAAGCAATAGAAATTTCTAAAATTGTTAACAGATCAACCAAAACTTTAAGCTAAATATCTTAATTTATAAAGAGGCTGAAGTATTACTCGAGTATCACTCTGTTGCTATATCTACCTTGAAATCAAACACCAATTTACAGTATACTTATCTAGTTCCTATCATAAAATCATATGTTCCCCTGCATTTACACGACGTAACAGATAGAATATTCGATTTTAAAAACAACCCAACTTTTCTTCTTGTTCTTCATGTAAGTTATCAGTAGGGATTAATCTTCCTTTCTTCCTCAACTTTATGCAGTTGAATCAGAATCTTGGTCTACTCAGAGGGAATATTAGTTAAATGTCTTCAGTTAAAATGAACGTACCTGTAAACCAATCATCATACTCAGCAAGTCTAGGGTGTTGTTTCCACTGTGAAGGTTAACCTTTGCACTCAAGATGAAGCTGGCATCATCATGATTGCCATATCCAAATCCTGAGGGTGGTACAACTCTATTAGCACCACTAACCAATATTCACAACTCGTATTTTGCATAGAACAGCTTACCGATTAGTCTTTTGTTGACGAAAAGAAGAGCTGCGTGTCCCAAGCTCCCAATAAGCAAACCTACTTTTGTTTGATTTTTCTCCATCTTGGAATCAATATTTATGCTAACATGGAGAGAAATAGAGAACAAAGTAGTATATCATAAAATAATCTTCATTGAAAGGATGAAAAGAGCCAAGGGTAAAACAGATATATACAATCTTATCTTGAACCAGTCCAATAGAACAGAATGAATGCAATATAGAATGACAGTAAACATATAAATTTGTTAAAATGGTCAGATGTCTAAAATTGGGCAAATTCATGTTAATATGTATTTTGCTACATCCCAAAAGACTCAAATAAACAAAATAAAAAAAGATGTGCCTATTTATAATGATATATCCTTTGATTGTATCGTTGCAACTTGCAAAGCTCAATTTCATCTCCAAAATATTCTCCACATGCATAACATTACAGTTTTTGGAATTTGGGAAAAACACAATGCTAGATCATTTCACAAGATGCAAAATTTTTTCAAACATACGGTAGAAAAGAAGACATAAAATACTTAAGAACAGAAAATTAAATGAAATACCTTGTAGTATACCAAAGAAAATCACTCATGTCTTTTGTAGTGTTTATCTGCTCTAGTAATCCTGATGCCTCCAGTGAGGTGTTACCCCAAATGCCAACCTTTTCTTCATACCAACTCCAAGATGACGATGACAGAGAAGACTCATACTCTTTAACAGCATCATCAGCAAGAGTTGTTTGTGAAATAACCTTCATCCAAGATCATTGTAAGAAAGTGTTACCATAAGATGTTAAGCCAAGGCCCTCATAATATGTATTCAAATGAACTTCCGAATACAGTTTGAGTAAATTTCCATGTTACATCGTACAAATATACTAGTTTGTTTCAACAGTATCATATGTCATCAGTTGTTTCACACATGGCTATCACGTATTTCAAACTTAATAGATAAAGTGCCAACCCTTCGTATGTCGACGGTGAGGCATTTCAGAGAGAGAACAATAAAAGGTCCAGATCCAAGTTATACATTTTAATTTATCTTTTAACAGCCCTAATGAAAAAGGAAGCAAGAAGGGGAGGGTACCTTAGCTGAGTTGTATATGACATTTACACAGTCTGGAAGAATGCTCACAGACCATGCAGGAAGCGAGTAAGAATTCCCCCGAAATTGACAGTTGCATCGGAAGTGCTGCCATAATTAGCAAGAAATGCTACACAGTCTTCAGGAGATTTGTAGTATACATGAGCCTGTTGGCAATTACGACAGTAGAATGCACAGTTTAGGTGAATCTCTTCCAACTTCAACATGAATGTGTCTAGTTTCCAATATCATTTACAGTCCAATAAATGAATAGAACTCTTCAGAATTAACAAATGTTATCCAGACACAACTTTTCAGAATTAACAACACAAGAGATGTATTCTATTACTAGATATCCAAAATTCAAGCTCAAAGTCAGAAAAATCATGCTGAATTGTCTGTTTATTCAAGTTGATATTCCATCTTTTCCTGTTTTTAATTTCTCCACTCTCTTTTTTTTTAAGATGACTATAAGATATGAATATAGAAATTAAAAGAGTAATTTCTCACTATTTTCTGAACTCTTTCATAGAAGTTCTGATGTGGAACATTCTCATATATTGTCGTGAACATACCTCTAGATTCACACCTAGAGACATTTGAGTTGCGTTGGCGTCAACCAGATGTTCCTCACACTGTTTAATTGCAATGTGTAGGTCACGCAGGTGTCCCCACTTTGGCTGATTGATGGACCCTGCACAATATCTCTGAGTAAATCTAAGAGATTAATATTTGTGAAGTTCTTAGAATACAATCCCAGAAAGGTACTCTCCAATAGGGTGAATAGTGAATGATAATGCTCATATCATGTTATCAAATTAATGAACCCTCGTTAATGAACTAAGAAAGTTAAAAAGATGGGACATTGTGTTGCCTAATTCTATCACTTTTTAGTTTTTTCTGTCCAAAATAGAGTCCTGTGCAAGATATTCCATGTATGAGAAAGATTGCACCATCTGCCATATTTCACACTGAGTGGAAGTGGTGTTACCATGACATCTCACACATAGGGAACACTGATGTGAAAAGCACCACCATAAATTAGAATGATTACCATACTCATTAATCGGGGCATCATAATCGTAACTAGTTGCGACGAGAGGTCCCCCTGCAGTCCTACCAAAGTTGGTGCCACCAAAATACTGCAAGAAGCATTGAGAAAAGTAAAATGCTCTGAAGCAATTGTATTAAGCAGGTTATAAAGATGCATATAATTGATATTACCTACTGAACTCACCATGTAATAGTTTTGGAATGTTCCACCTGTTTCAAAGAAACGTGCAACAGCAAAAGCCAGGTCTTCAACAGGTCGATAAGGAACGGCATATCCAAATGCTAGGAACCTGATATAGATTTATCATTGGACTCCCAAAGAAAAAAAAGAAGTAAAAACAATATAAGATTGCTAATCAAATACTTAGGCAGTTTACCATCCCACATAATTCTCTGTCCACATTTTTGGCTTGAGTGGTGAATTTGGAGAAAACCTATCACAGTAAAACACCCGTTGCAAGTGTTTATCTGCATCATCATGCATTTCTTTTAATAGTTATGCATAATTAGAAGCATTCAATTCTCGTAATCAATACTCTGAAATAAATTTATATGAACTATTAAGTAAAACAAATTATACTATACGCTCTCATTGTATGAATGCATGGCTATGTATCACCATAGAACATACTTACAATTGGATCTGGGGCGTCTTCCTGTGATACATAACCCAAGGAACAGAAGTATTAAGATCAACAGCTGTTTGAGCAGCCCAATTTACATATAGCTCTCCACCTACACCATAAGCCCATTCAACATTTCCATATTCATTTTCCACCTATAAGAATCCACCCTTAAAGAATTAATAATTTTAAAAAAATGACAAAGTCCAGTCTAGATTTACCACACCAGTAATTTTAGCAATATCTTCAGAAAATCATATCTAGGTTCTAAATTGCATATAAAGGCAACCAAGTAAAGAAATGGAAACAACCTGTGCAAGAATTATTGGCCCTCCTTGCGATGCAAATAGATTCTCATCCTTCATCAAGTTAACTATTTTTGCAAGAAAACGTTTCATTTCTCTCTGCATTGATGATAAGATATACTTCATATGAAATCTTATGAATCAAGAAACTTGAGAAAGTATTTAGTTTTACCTGGAAAAGGCTATTCGTTGTGATGAATTGTATTCCAGGAATTAAATGCAACCACATTGGAAATCCCCTGTTCATACAGAATAAACAAAATAGGTTGCAAAAGCACATCAATACAGCTATGATCTACAACTAAGCTCCAAATTGTTATTCTAAGAAAGTGAAGCCAATGATACAGAGAATAAAGACTGAATGCAAGACTAACCCATAGTTCCATTCAGCACAAGCATAGGGTCCAATTCTCAAATGCACATAGAGACCAGCTTTATGCACTTCCTTAACGAACCGCAAAAGATCGAACCTGCCTCCAAAATAATACTACATTTTGGAAGAGTCAGTATGAGGTAGCGCAGTAATAGGCAAAATGCTAATGAGAAAGCAAGTATAATATGCCCTTCAAAACACCAGAAAAAACATGTGCACGGAATGCATTCAGAAATCTTTGTCTAAACTATGCAGACCATAGACAAATACCAGAAGTGAGGAATATCATGTGTAAAAATTGAGTATGATTAATTTTGTTTAATTTCCCTGACATCAAACAAAAGATCTAGGAATGGAAAAATGAAATGTTTTAAAAAAATAAAAAAATTGAACTATTTTCTTACAGTTAGTAGAAGACCCATTGACTAGATGTTTACTCTTTCGTATAGTTACTTTCTTGAAACATATAACCCATGTAACAGTACACAACAGCATGCTCCACATCACAGACAGAAGAGAAGAAACCAGACCATCTCAAATAGTTTGTCGAATACAATGTACATAGAAAGCAGGGGAGAGGCAGTGTGAGAGAGCAATTTATGATGCAATCAACAAATAATTTTGACAACAAAACTTGATGACAATGTAAAGCACATACCTCTCCTTTGGCGGGTTCATGATAATTCCAGAAGACATAGGTCTCTATCACGTCCAGTCCTCCATCTTTAGCCTTCTTGATAATTTCTGGCCACACCTTCAAGAAACCAACAAGGGGTTAAATTGCAAATATTAAATCTTTTGGATCATCAAGAAAACAAGAAAAAGAATTCAAACCCACTTCTGGTGTAGTGCGAGGATATTGCACTGATCCTGACTGCAAGACTCTTCGTTTCCCATCAATCACCAATGCCTTACTATCATAACTCAAACTACTCGAAATCCCTGTTTCACAAAAATTGCTAAAGATAGTAAAATTGCCAAGAAAAATACAGGAGACATAGTTTTTGTTTCAAGATTCATCAAGAAACATCACAATAAAAGACGATGATCGTGAACCAACCTTGTATATAAAAGCTGAAGTAGATGTCCGCTCACAATATTGAATTCTGCACTCTGTTGTGGCGTTTTGTTTTGACCCATAATGACGCATACATCTAAACAAGAAGATGAGTTGCGATTCTTGAACTGTTTCTTGAACTGATAATTGCAAGAATTAAAAAATGGTTCGTTTCTTGTTTCTTGAATGTCAGATAATTGCAAGCAAAAAAAAAGTTGTCCGTTTCTTGGAACCGTTTACAACGACTATTTTTTCGTTCGGGGGAATTTAAGGTGAATAAATAGTACTCGAAAGGAAGATATCTGTCGACAGGCGGGCGTATGGGCCTGTAAAATAGTGGGCCAAGATGCGACACTGGGCTGAGATACAGTTGTGGGCCTAAATGTTTTAGTACTACTACTCTTTTTAGGTCGGTAATGGGCCTAACTCTGCCCAAGTAGTTAACTCTATATAATTTTTGGTTACCTTTCTTCTTAGGAGGCGGCTATTTGCACCCCGGATTTACTAGACATACTCCAAAACTAATTTAAATTAATAGTTATTAAATGCACACCCCTTTTATTGAATACGTACCAATATACACCTCCTTTAAATTCTTTAAATCTTAATTTTATTGTATACACACCCCTTAAAAACTCAACTTTATCCTTTTAATTTTAAAATTATACACTCCCCTAAAATTTCAATTTTATTATCTTCTTAATTTTAAAATTACACACCTCTCGTAATCCATCGTTAATCCAACATTCAATCTTAATATAAATCAAGAAAGTCCATTATCTTCCCACAGGTTCTTTAAAAAAACTTTAATCTAATTTTCAGCCTATGGAATTCGTTCAACAATGGCGGCAACATCATCAAGACGAAAATTATATACTCATGCGAACACCTTCTGCTCCTTTTTATCCCTCCATTAATTATGGAGACAGAAGCTGATGAAGAGCAGAAAGCTTTTGCCCAAGTGATCAGTGTATGTATGTTTGTAATTTCATTTTTTCAAAACAACAGCACTCATGTGGACATATAAGAAAAGCAAATTAATATATAGTATATACTTGTTCTTTCTTCTTTGAGTTGATACGAAATTTGGTGCAATGACAACCGCCGTCTTCCCAATTTTTGACGAGGTGCAGCGTGTTCAGATTTGGTGTGTCGATCCACGTCAGCTCCGTCTCGTCCTCTGCAGCGTTTTGTTGCCATCGTAAACCACTGGCGATCTTTCCTTCATCATCATCTCCGGTGGGCTCACCACGATCTGAATATCATATGCAAATTTGGACCCTTTTTACCTTGTGGACTGATCTTGAAAAACGTCAAGAATGGATAAGATGTGTTGTATCGGAAAGCAAACACTTCTCCATCGGAATCCACCTTTCGTAGGGTATGTCAGATTCGCAGAGAGCGAAGAGGGTTCCACAGAAGAAAGACAGACTCGTATTAGCAATCTCATAGCCATGTTTCAATGGCCAACTTGTATAGCTACTGCTTTAAAGGAGGAGGAGTCCTCCACGGAAGTGCTCAGAAATGGCGGGTCAGCCGTCAACGGATTTTTTTGATGGAAACGTGGTGACTGTAACGAGAGATAGGAGGGATGTGTATTTAATGTATCAAGGGCAATTTAGACTTTTCAAAAACAAATATTTTAATTATATATTTATATGGTGTGTATTTAATAAAAAAGAGTATGTATTTAGTGACACCCTTAAAATATTAAAATTAATATAATTTAAATACTCTTATTTAATAATACATTCTTAAATAATTATTAAATATACCCCAAAATTACTAAATGTACCTCACCCTATCCTATCTATAAACCTAGTTTTCAACATGTGATAATTTGAGGAGAAGAAGTATATAGTAATTCCCAAAAAAATATAGACATCATTCAGATGAGATAATTTTAAATTATCTGACAAGTCTTTAAAGTTGTAGCCACGATTAGACTGATGCGTCGGAAAATGGCATAATTGAGCTTCTACAATGAAAAATCTTTGTATCATCCAATTAACACTGGAAAAAAAATGCAACAAAAATCAAAGATTAACTAGATTCTGAACTCAAATAATCCAATAAATCCACAAGCACATTTCTGGGCAATTAGTTGCAAAAAAATGGGGGTTTGCCTCCAACCAGTAGGTGAATCACAGAAGACCACAAATTCTTTCGGGGGAATTCAGCATGATTTTTAGGAAACAGAATAAGGATCCTGGAGATTTGCAGCAAGCAGGTTGACCCGTTTAGACTGGCAGATGCAAGCGAGAAAGGTAAAGAAGGGGAATGAGCGAGTTTCGATGGTGAGTCAACCCGGGGAAAATTAGGGCGATTGTGGTGGAATTTGGAAGAGATTGAATTGGAAAAGATGTCTCTCTCCATAATTAGGGCTTCATCTACAAAATTATCCCCAATGGATGTACCCCTGCGAGAGAATCAGAGGGAGAGGAGAATTAGCAGGGGAGGGGGAGGGTTGGTATGAAAGAAAGTGGAAAACAATAAAATAATTGATTATTTGAAATTGATTCTAGGTAAATTTCTGGAATCATGGAAAACGAAAATAAAAATAGTAGACGATCAAACATCAAGAGTTCAACAAGAAACAATGAACATCTTCATTTTATTATAATTAATTAAAGTGGGATATGTTAGAGTAATTCTGGAGTTCATTTAGTAATACATTTATGAATATAATATTATATAAGTAATTTTAATTTATAATAATTAAAATATTTTAATTTAAATTAATTTTAGGGTATATTTAGTAAAATTGGGTTGTCCCCCCTTCTTCTTATTTTAGGCTTTTCTTATTTGATTTTATTTCTTATGTTTTTTTATTTCTTGTATTAGTACATTCCCACGCAAATTGAAACAGTATTCTTTTTTTTTCAACATAATTGACCCATTTAAAAGAAATAGAAATACACTCAACAAAACTAATCTCTTAAAACATTTTATTGTCAAAACTATCATTTCACATAATGCATAAACATATTTCAAATTTTATTTATTTAAAAAAATCAAATTAACCTAAAATATATATTTTCTTAACCTATGTATAAAAAAAATGTGTCAAATACTTCAAAATGGATAGAGTATTTCAAAAGTATTTAAAAGTATTGTAATAACTCCGGTCATGTCTGCCTTGGATTTTTTTTTATTTTATGTACAATTTAATACTATAATAATAAATTTTTAGTTTATTTTTAAAATTTAGTAGAATTAATTTTAGAGGAATATAATTATAATTTAACTTATAATATTTTATTTTATATTTATTAATACTCTATATTCGTAATATTAATACTTTACCAATTTGAATTGAAAGTGATTTAATTCACGATTGCGTACTAGTTTTTTTTAAAATTTATTTTAACAAATTTTAATTTTTAATTAATTAAACTTATTACCTAGGTTAATAAAATTTAAAAATATCATAAATAAAAAATAAGTATGTAAATTTTTATTTTTAATTTTAATTTGGTGAATATGGTAACAACACATCTCCTTCTTAAAATTCTTATAAATTGTAATGCAACATATTCCTTGAAATAAAATAACGGTCTTAATAAGAAATTAGATCCATTAAATTAAATTAAATATAATTAAGGGTCATAATTCTTAAGAAAAAATACTCCCATTGCTCAGCATATTTTTGTATGCTACTACTACTACTATTCTTTGAAACAGATCAATTCTCCACGGTGGATCGTCAACGATTCTCTGCGCAAAGCTTCGATTCGGTTCTTCAGAAACGGTATTTTGTTATCTCCTCTTTCTTTGATTGTAATGTAATCAATCCTGTTGATGATAATCGAACTATCTGATAGGAGAAGCAGAATTTTGTGCAGCAAACATGGATTTTTCAAGTATGGATCGGGGGCAATTGACGCTAGTTGGTGCAGGATTTTCGGTGATGGCAACTATGCACTTCACGTTTCAGCTGCTATCACAACACCTCTTTTACTGGAAAAATCCCAAGGAGCAAACAGCCATAATCATAATCATATTGATGCCTACAGTTTATGCTATTAACTCGTTTGTTGGATTAGTTGATATAGGAGGGAGCAAACCCTTCTTTATGCTGTTGGATTCTGTTAAGGAATGCTATGAAGCTCTGGTATGTTCCCTAATTTTAAGTTAATTTTGGCGTGTTTATGAATTAAGTATCTAAAAATTGTAATCAAGTATCTATGTGTGACATGTGGAAATAAATTGGTGTATTGGTGTGAACCAGGCTATTGCGAAGTTCTTGGCTTTAATGTATAGTTATCTGAAGATTTCCATGAGCAAGAATATTGTCCCTGATGAGATTAAAGGGAGGGAGATTCACCATTCATTTCCAATGACTCTTTTCCAGGTGAGTTTCCTCTGTTCTATGCAATAATGTTTGTTTTATGGTATTCGTTTTCAAGAATTTCTTTTTTGATAATACGAATCTAGAGTTCAAAATGCATTATTGTGTAAATGTGTGAGTTTTTCTCTTGTAACGAGCAGTAATGGGTGAGATTTTCATGTTTTTTCCTCTGTACATACTATAATGAAGGAAAGCATACTAGGGGCATTGAATTACTGATTACTTATTTTAGTTTAATAGATTTTGAATCCGTGTCTAAACTTGTTCCTTTCTTGAAATATGCAGCCTAAAAAGACTCATTTGAACCAAAGGACGTTGAAGCTTCTCAAATACTGGACATGGCAGTTCGTCGTCATCCGTCCCGTATGTTCTATCTTGATGATAATGTTGCAAATCATAGGGATGTATCCCACTTGGCTCAGTTGGACGTTCACCATAATTCTCAATCTATCATTTTCCTTGGCAATGTATTCGTTGGTTGTCTTCTACCATGTATTTGCCAAAGAATTGGGACCGCATAAGCCACTCTCAAAGTTTATCTGCATCAAAGGGATTGTTTTCTTCTGCTTTTGGCAGGTAAGAAATTATATGTAAGATTAATGTTGTTACCTTGTTCTTACTTGGTGGAGCTCAATTAAGGTTAATATTCTTGAAGACAAGCTAATAATCTGGCTGCAGCTATTCTTGTTGGATGATAGCATTTCATTCATCATAATCCTCTTGATTATTTGATGCTTTTAGACTTGCCTCTATTGCTCTAGATCATTTTAGGTGAATTATGAAAAATTGCTCAAATCGTGACTCTTTGAGTAGTATCATTAACTTGACAGATGAGAATGATCATGAAGACCAATTTGAAGCCTGCCACTTTAAAATCTGTTGAAATATGTGTATATTGCATATTTTAAAAAACTTAACTGTTTATACCTCTCTTGGTTGTAACAATTAAGAATTTGAACAGTATTATTGTTAATTGTTATTTGCAGGAGAGTTAATTCTCATCTGATTTGACAAATTCAATCAGATGAAACTAGCTTATATCTAAACAAAATGTAAAAAGACATGCCTCGGCATAAGTTCATTTACGTTCAGAATGTGATGAGATGGCAATTTTTCTAGCATGACAATGTCATATTGCTATGGTGGAATCTTTTTAGTTTTTGGTTAACTGTTATAACGTGTAGTATTTTGTTGGTTTACTGAAAGGACTGTTTATATGCAGGGAGTAGTGCTTGACATCCTTGTAAAAATGGGCTTTATTCGATCTCATCATTTCTGGTTAGACACGGAGCATATCGAAGAAGCGATTCAGAATGTTCTTGTCTGTGCTGAGATGGTCTTCTTCTCAGGCATTCAGCAGTATGCATTCCACGTTGCACCTTACAGTGGGGATGTTGAAGCAAAGCTAAAGATGGAGAAAAAGGATGACTGATTTTTGAACTCACGTTTCCTTGTATGCATCTAGTTGAAGACTCAGATTCTGCACACATCTAAGCGGTTGCATAATTGGAGTGTCAAGCAGCAAAGATTGAAACAATGCACCCCAGCTTTTTATTCAATATTAAGTTTTGTATGAAATTGTTCTTACATGAATTAAGGTTTTAAGATCATTTATTTTTGTATAGTCTTGTGCAGGATATATTGGTTATTACAGAGAAGGGTTTTAGCACATCTCAATGTCTGTTTGGTGCTATCACACACTAATACGAGCATGAGAATGATCAAGCCAATGCTTTAATACAGTAATGCATACATCAAAAAGTGAACATTAAGTTTTGTATATACCCAGAAATTCACAGACTCAACCATTAAAATACAGCATCTAAAAACTTATTTAAGGCAATAACTGTTCAAGAAACTCTCTGAACCAACTTTGAACCCTCGTAGGAGAAGAGGCCGACTGCATTCTTAAAGCTCAGTTCAGCCAGTTCTGCTTCGTCCATCTCCAGTAAACGCGCCACATAAACAAGCACTGAATGAATGTTAGCTGGATGATTAATATTCTCTTCAGAGGCATTTGAGGATGCAGCATTTTCATCACCACCTGATACCTCATTATTAACCGAAAACAGAGAACTCGAATTGGCTGTGTTTGGGCGAGCATCTGGTGCATCCGTCTCCAACAGGATCCTTTCCGGAGGAACAGACTTCAACATTTTCTTTGTCTTACTTTCTTTCAACGACATTAGAAACCCAGAAAATGAAAAGTAAGCACCCTGTTTAGATAACTCAGGAACCATCTCAGCAGAACCAAGATACGAATGCAACACCACACCAGCAGGAAATGGCCACATAGATTTCAGTATCTCAAGAAGATCGCCATAAGCTCGAATGCAGTGGACGGATGCTGGTCTCTTCAGCTCTTTCGCGAGCTGCAGCTGTTGGCGGAACACTTCAACTTGATCAGCAAAATCTATCTTCTTCCCCTTGGATCCTTTATCCAAACCAATCTCTCCAACTGCAGCAGAGGGAGTAGCTGCAAGTAATTCCTTCAAAGTCTTCAACCAATCCGGAGTTCTATCAGAGATGAACCAAGGATGAATACCAAAGTTGGGAACTACAGAAGGATAGGTATCACCTAAATTCTTGACCAACTGCCAATCTTTCTCGCACTCCATTTACTGCAAAATGAACCACATCAGTGTCGAGGGCCTCCTTGATGAGCCTAGGAGCCACATTCAGAATCCTTGAATCTTGCAGGTGACAATGTGAATCGAATAGTCGAATCATCGATTGAAAATCTTTCAAATCTCTAATTCCTATCTTTCCTTAAGAAATACTAGTTTCAAAAGCAATATCTGCAGAAAAGTGATGAATATAGGAACAAATTATCTGACTACCGATTAATTAAAACTTAGAAAACCAAATCAATTAAGAGTAAGACTTGATAATTGATTGATAAGTGCGCACATAGAGGAACAAGCAAAGCCATAGGAAAATTAACAGCTTCTCAAGAATCAATGAACTCGCATAAATTCTGATATCACTTGAAAGGAAATTTCATAAGATAATAACGAAGGAGAGAGAAACCTGGAGAGAGAAACCTGGAGAGAGATCGGCGCAATCGCGACGGCGCTACGGCTGCAACCAAATGACATCGCCGCCGGCATCTCTCTTGTAAGAGTTTCATATTCCATTTTAGTCCTTGTATTTTCTTTTCATCTCACTATTGCCCCAGTCTTCCAAACAGTACCATAAATTTAATTTTTTTTAAAATTTGTGAAAAACCAATTTAAATTAAAATTAAGAATGTTATAATTTGTAGTTTTAAATGCGATTAAGAATGTTCTAAGATGTATCTGATTTTCAATATATTTGTGTACAATCCGAACCTGTATAAAATTTCATTACTTTCACATATATTTATATATCTTTTTATATTTAAATTAAAATTTCATAGAAATTCTACCATTAACGAATTAGATACTTAAATTAGTGTATAAAATACTTCACAACTAGTACAGTGGTACTCAATGAATATACATATACCCTTACTGATTTTTTTTTTTTAAAAAAGGATATTAATAAGATGACTTCATTCTTATTCATAACTAGTGCAAGTATGATCATAGTTTTCTTTTGTGATAGTGTGTGGTTTTTGTTTTTTCCTTAGTTCTTATATGATGATGAAATTGGGCTTTGTCAGAGAAATTGCCTCCAAGTAAGTGTGATAGAATAAATCAATAGTGTATATATGTTTTTTCACACTAAATTTTTCATTAAAAAAAGCTAGCATTCATATGTGTATAACGTTTTATTCAATAGTGTATATATGTTTTTTAATAATTGTATATTTTTTACACTTAATTTTTTATTAAAAAAACTAACAATTAAATTGTATACATTTTTTTTCATAATTGTATATATTTTTGTTTATATTTGTATATGTTTTTTAAAGTGGATGCACAGTATAATTAATCTTATCTTAATAAATATATGATCAAAATCATCCCCAAAATATTATTTTAAAAAATAAAATAAAATCAAGAGTTGTTAATTTTCAAAATTCCAGTGGCAACAATTGGTGGAGCAATCAATTAATTTAAAATTTTAAGCATGATTTTGAGAGTGGGACAACATTATCCTATTGGTTTCGACCAGGTGAGGAGGGAGAGGAAGAAAGGTTTTGGTCGGTGGGTCCATTTAGAAGCATTGGGAATAAAGGTCGTTGTCCACCATAGGTTGTCCATTTGAGACTCCTTTGGCTTTGGGTACAAATAAAAATGTTAGGGAAACATAATCACACATTTAATTCACCTTTTTTTTTCAAAGATTTAATAATAACAGCTGGTATATACATTTCTTAAAAAAAAAAACTTACAAAATAGTATACAATAATTCATCCTCGTATTATGTTTATGAATATCTACCTAAGTTAGTGGATAAATTCTCTATTGAGATTATATTTATATAGATGAATCGTGTAACGTGTTAGAGTATGATTATTATATAGATCAAATAAAATATATTTATTGATAATTAAAATATTTATTTTAAGTATAAAGAATGATAAATTAAAATATCATTATAGTGTATCATAGTATGATTCACTATAAATATATTTTAATAATGAGTCAACTTGTATAGCATATATTCAGCTATAATAGATAGAGTGTGGCTAGTTAAAGACTTAAATATCGTTTTTGTATTGGAGATTAATAGAATAAGGGTTGCTAGGATGAGTTTTAAGTGATCCATATTGAGAGGAGAGCACATTGTTTGATTGAATTAAAAAAAAAAATCCTTTTCATGAAAAAGGTTGAATTTATATCTAACTTGAGCTGTTAATCCAATTAAAAATGTGTTATTTCAATTAAACATTTTTCACAAGTACTGACTTACACTTCAATGTATTGCAGGGCACTCAATTTTGATTTATGTTCTATTTTTAGAGGCAAGGAGTAACTACAGTGCTTATCGTAATTTGTTAATAAAATTTTGATATGCGTCAAATCTTGTAGTAAAATTAGGGATGTCAATATGCCGCCCGGACCTGAACCTATTCTTTTGTCGTGTGTCTGGGCCGCTGCCCCGTGACCAATACGAGACGGGTCGTCCTCGTTTTTTGCCCATTTTAATCTTTATTTTATTTTAAATATTTATATTTATTATAAATCATGTGTAATATATATTATTTCATCTAATTAGTAATTATTTAAATAGAAATATCATATATTTTCTATTTAATTAATCAATTAAGCAAATATATCTTATAAATAATTAATATAATAAAAAATATAAATAAAATATACATGTTATACACATAATATGTTATATAATATAAATATTATAGGGGTCTAAATGGGTCTAAACAGGCCAAAACGGAGCATCACTACTACCCAGACCCACTCCATTCTTAATACGGATCAAGTCGGATCCTCCCCAAATTCACGGGTCAAGGCGGGTTCGGACGGCCCAGGTCATTTTTGACATCCTAGATAAATCAAGAATTAACGACAATATTCAAAATGAGTAGACCCCATCATCCTAAAATTCAAACTTGTCGTGTTCAATTTCTGGCGCTCAAAGAAGCCCTAACGTTTTGCACTCTATTTTCTCCTCATCATGTCTCTTTCATCCAACACCTAACAAAATCCTATTTATGGAGTACCATTTAATTTTCTTGGCCAATAACTATTTGTGCACCAAAATAAAAATACATGAGTATATAGAACATTCAAATATATAAATTTTGCCTTTTAAGTAATTTAAAATGATTAAAGCTTCAATTATATTAATAGATGATAAGGATGATCAGGGTTTCTGGCACGAATGTCCAGTTACATTTTGATATTACAATTTTTATTATATGCATTAAATGAATAATATATTACATGTTATTTCTTTAATATTTCATAATATAATAGAAACTACAGCACAAATATAATAGAAGATTTGAACTAATGTTCTTTAGATTCAATAATATAGCCATTAATTAATTAATGAAGTTCACGCAAGTCTATTATTTGAGTGAGCGGTATTGGGAGAAAAAACAAGGTGAATAAAGAGACTGGACATAAGATCCAGAAATACGTCGTAATTTTATATTAATCCCATAATAAATATAAAAAAAAAAGAAAAAACTACTCCATAAATATTACTAAGATTAATTACTAATAGGTACACACTTTGTACCCCTAATTACTACTAGATACATTGATTTAAAATAATTATTATTTAATACAAAATATTAAAATAAAATACCAATTATAACCTTAAACTCATACACTTTTAAACCACAAATCCTAACCCCCACCCACCGCCACCATCGGACAACCGGCGGCCTATCGCCGGAAAATTGCCTCCGCCGGAAAATTCCGTACTGCCCGGCGGCCGGTAGTCAGAAAATTTCGTACCGTCTCCAGACCGCAGCCGGAGCTTCGCCGGACCACCACACTTTTTTGCTGCACACACTTTTTTTTACTGCACACACTTTGCTGCACACGAACTTTTGTTGCACACAATATTTCTGTGCAACACATTTTAGGGGTAATATTGGAATATCACTATATATTTTTGTAGTTAGTAGTAATGGTTTTGTATATTTGTATCTCATAATAATTAAGGTACCTAGTAGTAATCCTTTCTTACTATTTTTTTTGTTTTTAATTAAAATAATAAATATATATATATATATATATATATATATATATATATATATATATATATATATATATATATATATATATATATATATATATAATGTGAAGAAAATTCTTACAACTTTACTGGAAAGCCGGGTCTTGGCGGTGGTGACAAGCTGCTACAAGACATTCAAGAATCGTTTTCATTGAAATACGAAATGAGATCCGTCTTAACGCCCACCTTCGAAATTGTTTTCTAATTAATCTCACTATTATTGCTAATTTCAAATAATTAATATTAGAATAATGCATCTAAATTAGTTAGGATCTAAGTAGGGAATCTTTAGATATATACGATGTTATTACTATGGGCTTAGCCCTTGATCAAATCATTAAATTGTCTATTTGGGTCTAATTATTTTGAGTCTATATTATTAGGCTTAGCTTTAATTCGCATCATAGGCTCACTCAAGCCCATTACATTTTAATATTTTATACATATATAATATTGACTCAAATTGTAATTTGTTATTTGACTCTAAAAAAAGGTCTAACACACTTATTTGAAATAGATAGATTGTGTTGTTATATTCTCTTGCAAGTAAATTTGAGTTTTATTCCTCTGTGTTGAATAAATAAAATTAGAGATAAGCCTTATGAAACATGAACATTAGAATATTAGATTATCTTATATAATAGTGTGACATGGTGGAACTATGAATGGTGATGTTCTTCTTAATTAATTTCTCTTCATTTATTAATGTTATTTTTTATTTTATTTTTAAATTTATTATACTTAAATGACTATTATACCCTAAACCCTAAACTCTAGGGATAAATTATACCTTAAACTATAAGGGTAAAATTACAATTATACCATAAACCCTAAATCATAGGGATACATTATACCCTAAAACATAAAGGTAAAACTACAATTATACCCTAAATTCTAAGATTTAAATATATCCTAAACTATAAGGGTAAAAATTATAATTATATTCCTAAATAAAAAAATAACAGAAAAATAAACAAAATAATAAAGGAATTAAAAAAATATACAAACAACAATAACCGTATTAAAAAAAATTGAAACTGGATGAAACAGCAAAACACACAATAAAATGATGAGAAGATGTTGTAAAATTTAAATTTGGTGGACTAACTCCATGCATCAGTTACGCATATTCATGCTAATAATTTTAGGACACAAATCTTTGTATATGAGATTATAAGAGATGAGACAATTTTAAGTTATATACTTTTTTTTTCAATGAGATAATTGAAAATATACATAAATTTTATACTTTAATATTTTTAGCAACAATAAATAATTATTATATTAATTTTAATTAAATGGCGCATTTTAGGTGAGTTAATAAGTATATATGACGAGTGGGTGTGTAGTTAATATTATGGTTTAGGTTTTCGGTGATATTGCATAGTTGTAGTATTGGTTTGTATATCGGTGAAAAAGTCGGTTTTTTTAATAATAGTGTCGTAAGTATATCGATAAAAATGTCAATAAAGATATTTTGGTTCTTTTATATATTATTTGGATAAAATGATAAAAAGTTATTGTTTTAATAGTATTGATATTTCATTATTGAGTATTGATTATTTTTCATAGCATTTTATTTATTTACTTGCTTACACATACTTAAATTGATATGTTAATTACTTCATAATTTAACAATTTCAGGTGATTAATGAGTTGATACTACAAATTCACCTTTGTTCTTGCAGTGGTATGGTTAGAGTTTGAAAAATTAGTCGGTTGTAATTAAGAAAATTTTATTTGTTAGTCCATCTGTTTGACACGATTCAATCTGTTGACCAACCATTCTTATTTCAACTAATTTAATAATTACTACTAGTTAATTTGGAGTGCCAATAAGAAAATGTGGGCGAGAGTGGTTGAGTTTATGCCCCTCCAATTTTGTTAATGTTTTTAATGCACCTTTAATTATCTTATTATTACTATTTACACTCAATAATCAATAAAAGAGTACAACTCTTCTCACTTTTTATTGGGGGAATGTCTCCCTAATTACTTATTAAGTAAGATTTCATTTCAGTTAAACAATTTTGTAAATCATAAACTTTGATCCATTTTTAATCATAAAAAATATACTTCATCCGTTCCAAATTAAATTTTACTTTCTATTTTTGTCCATCTTACATTAAATTTCACTATAAAAAAAATATATCATACTTTTAATTAACAATCTTAAATTCCGTCTCACCCAAAAAGTAACCTACGTTTAAAATGGAAAAAATGGATTTGGGTGGGACGGAAGAAATATAGTAAATTAGACAATTGAGTGCAATACTAATCTAGAATTCTCAATTTAATCACAAAATGAAAGAGATAATTTGAGGATAAAATATCTCAAGCCAATTCCATAAATTCATTTTGATCTTCTTATCTGAACACCTATTTACTAAAGCCAATTTATTCCACCACTTTCAAATTATTCACGCAACACTTGTTCATGAGGTATTTGCAATTTACTACTCCTAACATAACACAAATAATATATTTTATAATTTATTTATTATTTAAAAATATTTTATTATCTTCCAAAAATCAATAAAATTAATTAAAAAAATAACAGTTTTTAAATTTCGTCCCTACTGTAATATGAAAGTTAATTGAAATAAAATGGTGTACCCCACCATTAGGAGTCTCTTCGCCTCTGCACTGGGACTGGTGAAGAATGAGTATTAAGTTTAAATTTTCTCCCAATTGACATCGTCTAGCAAGATATTATTCATTGTGTATTTTCGAATAACAATTCCACATTTTTTTAGAAAAAAATCATATAAAGAATAGAATGCTGATAGTGATGGAGTGATGAAGTGAGACAATTAATTGGCAATTAAGGATAAGTTGGTTAATTTGCTAAATAAAACTCTAGAAATTGCGACCTTATCCAGAAAATAATAATGTATTGAAATAGAAAAAAGCAGGTACACTGGATTTTATCCGGTTGTTGACATTTCCTCCGCCGTCCATCAACCCTTGCTAAAACTATTCATTTTCGAATTGAAGTTAACGATAGAGCCACGCCAATATTGCTAAGCGCACTCCACCTGCCCATTAATTCTCCACTAACCGATTCATCCAGGACAAAATTTAGGCTAAATTGAGGTTTCTTTAATATTTTCTTTTTTGAGTTTTACTATGAATATATAAAACTTTATTTCACGAACGTTTCACTCAATGTCACGTTATATGGAGTAATTATTAACATTTTAATTAAAAATAATTATGTAAAATAGATTTCAGTAAATTTTTTATAAAGTTGTAGTATTACATTTTAGGCTTGAGAAAAATCATTTTTATGTACAAAATTGTTACCTTTATACTCGAAAACAGTTATCATGCCTTATAAATCAAATTCTTAATCCCAATTTAATTAAATAATACTAATATTTAGCAATTTTGTACGTCATAAATCATAACTCATGAATTTGGTCTTTAATTCCGTGTGATGCACCAAAATCCAATATAGGACCATTCTTGTTATCCAAATATTTGATCTCAGTGTTAGTCTTCATCAAGGATATGGGTAATCATGGCTTCTCTATTTTATTTTATCTTATTTTAGATTTCATGAATAAGTAGGTATGGGTTGTTTTAACTTTTAATTCAACCGTTGCATTTCATAGAAATTTTATTATTATTCATTTCACTGCAAAAACAGCTCCATTCCTTTGACTCCATTTTTTTTTCTTTACCTCACTTAAAAGAACACGTAGCCCAACTCTAAAAATAAGAGCTAGCAAAGTGTAAAAATAGTAAAATGGGCACAAGTGTTTGTCAAGTATAAGTTTATTTATTAGTTAAAAAGAATGCAAGTATATATTATGTGGAATTGTAATAAGAAATGAATTAGGAATGGAATCATCATTTATATTCTTATTTTTACTATTGACATATTTGAATAAGAATTCATCCATTCTCATGGTATTTGCTATTTTATTTCTTAGAAAAATAAAAATATATTATTCTATTTTCCATAACTTAATTTATTCTCATGCACCAATCATAATATCATTTCTTATTTTTATTCTATTTCTGAGTTAATTCAATTTTCAAATAATTTCATATAATCATACCAATAACGTTGTTATCAAAGTATAATAGATCATGAATCTTACATTGAAATATTTACAAAAATAAAACTACAATTATACATTTAAAATTATAATGGAATTCTAAAATAATATATATATATATAGTTTGTGTAGTTGAACGTGACACAAACTATAATCAAAGGCTATAATATCCACAAAACCCGATAAAATTAGTTATTTTTTTTTTAAATTTTATACTTATAATGTTAGTAGTTAGTACAAACTATCTCAGAACGGATAGTTTATTTCGAGTAATACACTCTCCGTTCTCAAAAGGAAAAAAAAAAAAAACAATCTATGGATACGAATATGATTTTGTATTTTCGCGCTCCCAAATCTAATTGTTTTAGAAAATTAAATCTTTTAACATTAAATATTTTACCCATTAATATTTGGATAAAATCTCGCTCCAACATCAGGTCGGGGTAAAATTTAGCAGTTGAAATATTTAGGAATTGATATAAATTATTGGAAATTTTATAAATATGAACAGATCTTTAACAAAAAGTCGGTCGTTTAAGCCCATATCCGTCGTAATAAATATCCACTACTATGTGGCCCAATTACATTTATTTAGGTGTGAACTACTTATAAGGTCAAAATGCAAATGTATAATACTGCACAAAACTCCAATTTATAACGGTTATATCAGTTTGACTTTGCCTATTATTAATTAAGAGTATTATTCAAGTTAAAATTAAGAGTTTGTATTCTATAAAATTAATCTTCAATGTAATCACATCACAAAATGTCATATCTCTGTATGAAACCAATTCTTTTCTAATAGCAAATTAATTACTATCTTCCATATAAAAAATAACAATGTAACAAAAAAAATTAAGATATATTCCATGTACACATGAATCACTAATATGAATTCACTGGTAAAGTTTAACAGCAATTAAATTAACTAACTTAGTCATCATGCAATTAAATAGTTTATTTGTTATATGTGTACTTAAGTCTTTAATTTGACCAAGCAAATTTTAAACCATGAGAGTGAGATATATAAAGTACTCCCTCCGTCCCATAGAAGTTGACACACTTTCCTTTTTGGTTTGTCTCACTAAAGTTGACACATTTCCTTTTTAATACATGGGACCTACATAAAAACAATTAATCTACTCTCATGAGCCCTACATATCACCTCTAATACAACTACTCACTACACATTAAATATTATTTCTCTTACTTCACTTTATTTTACTTTACATTAAATTATTATATTATTTAATCTCAGTGCAAAAAAATTATACCAACTTTAATGAGACGGAGAGAGTATCTAATTACCTTTTCAGCCACGTTCACATCATTAGTTTGCTAATTAAATATATTCTGCCTTAGTATGCATATTAATAATAATTTATTGGAAGTGAATTTGATGCATCATTGAAAAAAAATAAAAAAATTGTGGTATTATTCAATAATAAATAATTAAGGTAGCGTTTTATGGAAGTGTTCTCTTATATGGAGACATGTATAAATATAATGGCATGTACTTCTTTTTTACAAAAATATTATCATTTGCTAATTACATTGACAATGAGTTATCAACCACATATGTTATACATAATTGTGTGTTTGGTACTCCATTCCATATTTTGACTTTAAAAATATTTAAATTTTACTCATATTTAATTTTAATTGATGATAATTACACAAAAAAAAAATCAAGGAATTAAAAAAAAATTGATTAAGATTTATGTTGAAGGATTAAACTGAAATAACTAGTTTGGGTTATTTAATTCAAAATATTCACCTGGAATATTTAAATATGGTGTTATTTATTAGGCTAAGTATTATGTTACGAAGTTTCCACTAAAAAAATGTGGAACCATATTACTCTATAGCTGTGTGAATTAATTGCTGCTGTTTTAGTAAATTAAATTTTTATGCATTATATACTCCTTAATAAAAGTTAAATTTATGTTATAATTAATATAATATCATCGACAATTTTAACAAATGTACGATAAAATGCGTTGAAACTTGATTTCAAATCAAAAGTCATAAACACAAAGGAACTTGCATATTACATTGTTGTGGGTTCTTGTTCAAATTTAATGTTACCTAAATCACAATTATAAATGTAGTCATATTAAAAGAACATTCTGAATAAAATTCCAAAATGTGGAACATAACATTATTTTAGTTTTTATTTCATAATTAAATAAAAAAACCCGGAAAGTGTGTGAGTACAAAAAAAAAAAAAAAAAAAAAAAACTTCTACTCATTCATATAGTCGCACTTTCCGTTTTTATTTTTTCATTCTTATTGTGCCTATGTTCACTTCACTTCAGCTTAATAAAAGGCAAAAACTCCTGCGCCCTCGGGGACACAGAGAGATATTCTGTGTTCCCATGTGAACATAATATTTTTCTCTTCAATTATATTTAAATCTATATATTGTTAGAGATTTAAATTACAAAGGGACATGAAAATTGTAAAAGTCCGTGCGCCCGGGTGCACAAAGCCTCCCTCTAGAAAAAATGTTCACGTAACAATAGTCAATATTATCTCTTAATTCCCTCTAATTTCAAATTTACATCCTTTTTCCACCGTTCACCAAATATGGGGCCAAACGTTGTATAAACTATAATAACCAATCAAAATAGTACTCTAGTAATTGGCGAGGAGTTAATATTTTAAATTAAAAAAAAAGAATGTGTACGACCGTTAAAAGGTCCTGCTCATTCGCTTAGCTGGAGTACCTTTAATGTGGGATATAAATTTTATTTATTTATTCAAATTACGAGTCCAATCAGGATATACTTAGTGCACATGAACAATTTTAATTATTTTTAATTCAATCTCCATCATTAAATAATATTAAATAATTAATTTTTTTAATAAGAAAACCACCCAACTACCATTTTAGCATAAAAATTTGAGAGTGCACCCAAAATTACCCTTAAATTACAAATAAAAAAATTAAAAAGTGCGGATAAAAGCAATTCATGACTTTATGATCTTTCGGAATTGAGACTTTATATTATGGTTTTCCAGAAAAAAAGTGAAGCTCTTTTAAGGATCAAAATGAGGAAAATAGAAATAAAAAAAATAAAAGAAAGGGGGGACATGTGAAGGGGTCGATGGCCGCGATCGTAGGGCCTGGGCTGGGTACCCGCAGCTTATTACATCACAATTCGGGGCTTCCACCGTTAACGGTCTTAAACATGTGCCACCACCTGCTTTTTTAAAACATCCACTATGTATTTTCTTATTCTATTCTTTCTTATGATTACACTTATTCCTAATTATTAGCATATAAGAATGTACAAATAATGTTATACATAAAAGTAAGATGCTGTCATTCATATATATATATATATATATATTAACCTTTTAAAAATATACTGCTCCATTCGTCCCATAAGAGTTGACACACTTTCTTTTTTGGTTTGCCTCATTAAAGTTAACACATTTCCTTTTTAATACATGATACCCACATAAAAACAATTAATCTACTCTCATGGGTCCTACATATCACCTCTAATACAACTACCCACTACACATTAAATATTATTACTCTCACTTCACTTTACATTAAATTATTATATTCCTTAATCTCCGTGCCCAAAAAAATTATACCAACTTTAATGGGACGGAGGGAGTACTAATAATTTGTTGTTTTTGTTGTTTTTTATACAAAATATTTGATCCATAGACCGACTAATTTGAGAATAGTCAGAACCCATCGTTTATTAGAAGGAAGTCAGGGATCTCATTTTAAGTTAGAGTTTTGCATTTTGTATGATTGGCCTTACAGTTGTTAACCACATGGATCCGCGGGTTTCAACCTGAGATTTTAAAGAATTTCACTTTAAGACACCTTAAAACTCGATTTCTGGCCACTAGGCCAATTCCTTAGAATTATTATTATTATTGTCATTATTATTTTTATAAATTTCTTAAAATTATTATTATATATATAGGGGTATGTTATGGTTTATAATATCGGTCATACATGAAACTCAAAAGGAGGACTTTTAATATAAAGTCTGATTTTGCGTTCGTATAAATAGTGTTAATCAAATAAAAATTATCTTTCGCCAATAGTGGATAGTAGTGTTTAATTAAAAACTTAACACTGATTTCTTATAATTTTACATAGCTATATATTAAGCTATAGCATCTGCCATATAATGTACTTCCAATCGATATCAATAATATAGATGCTGTGCAATGTATAAAACACACACTTGAGTCAAGAAATATGATTAATTAAATATAATAGTATGACTACTGAACTTATAATAAATTATTTTGTGGTTGAGTTTTCTTTTTATTATTATTATTTAACAATAGAATGCAACACTTTTGGAGCACGTATATATAAAGAAGGAAGTTATAAAATAAAGTAATGTTATTCTTTGTAATAAATTCCTTTTTTAAGGCAAGGTTCATACATTTCAACCACAGTTTTAGGTTGGTTTACAAATGCATCACATGTACACTCCTATATCTAATAAACGTTGGATGCTGCACTTATTACATGCCTACAAATGGATTATTATTGTAATAAACTTTTATTTTTTTAAAAAATAAATTTAATTTGTTAATTTTCGTGATCCGCATTTTTACTTAATTACAATCTCTTTTGGCAGAGTATAAATTTATATGAACAAGTAAAATAATATTATACTTATGTATAATAATTATATTTTAATAATTAAATATCATACTTTAAAAATATATTTTTTAACTATCAATAAACATAATTAATTTATATACAAAAATTATATTTTAACGTGTCTTAAGCGTCTTACATGAATATTTTCAAATATAAAATATGTGAGGTAAAATTGATTTTTAATTTTTCAAGAGAATAAAATAAAGGTACAGAAGAAAGAAACTTGTTGCATAATAATTTACTAATTTCTTGATGAGGAAGGTGAAAATGGTAAGTCACGCGTGAGTAGTAGGGTAAAATAATCAATCAAGGAGATAGCGTGTTTATCGCTTGGCCGACCAAAAAAGGGATAAATCTATGATTTAAACAAGGAAAGAAAAAGATTAATAAATTCTCAAGTTTCTCTTTTCACCATCAAAATAACTCTACTTTTCTACATACTTCAGCTGTTAAAAAAATTAGAAAATCTTACATTAATCACCTACGAACTTATTGACTAATATATCATATTTAATTCCTTAATCTAACCGAAGAGAGTGAGTTTAAATTGTAATAATTAAATTAATTAAGGTTGACCCACACGTGGGCCAACCCATGGACACCACAATTTGCAGCCCGGCCATGCAGATATCACTGTTTTTGTTTTCCTTATCCAACGGCCCAGATTTCACTGTAGTTCACAAACCGCGTCCCCCCAACTCGCGCTCCTATATCACCCCCTCCCCCACCCCACCCCCCTGAACTCTGCTTTTATATGCACTTTTACCTCCATTTCCATTTCTTCACTTGTGGTATATTCTTAACTCGAATCTCCCTCTTTCTCCTCACAGTAAATAACAGGATTACCATAAGAATTGAAGCAGTATATTCACGTCATGTCGATGAATAGTTGGGTTTTCTCGATGAAGGTGGTTCTGATTTCGGCGGGTGTTGTGTCGTTAGCCGTTGGGTTGAAGTTTTCGATTCCAATTGCGGTGAATGGAATTCCGGCGATGTGGTCCATCGTTCTGTCGTGGTTGAAGCCTCCTTATTTGTATATAATCATCAACGGCATCATCATCACCATCGCCGCCTCGTCACGATTCCATCAAAGCCACACGGAACCGCCGCCGGTTCGATCTGAGAACTTGATCTCGGAGAAGACTCCTACGGCGGCGACATTGGAACTGCTCACAGCGCAGGTGGAGATTAACAATGCTGTAGAGGAACTGGCGGCGGCTCCGGAGATTGAAGATAGCGTTGTTGAATTTAAATTACCTGTGATGGTGAACGGTTCGAAGGTCGATATCACGACAGACGAAGAGATTTTGGTTCAAACTGGAGATGAAATTGAAGGTGCGGACGCGTTCGTTGAATCAACGTTGACGTACAACACGCCGCGGAAAAGCATAATTAGGTCGCCGGAGCTTCAATTGGAATCTCTTTTTCCGGTGAGGGAGAAACCACTCGTTTCTTCCAGATTCGGAAATCGGAAGCCAAACAGAAGTAGTCCAGAAGGTAAATCAATCAATTAATCAATCTCATACTCTGCACATTTTTTGAATAATCCATTAGCTAAACGTTAAGGAGTGCGCTCCTTTCCTTTTCTCAAAAAAAAGCGTCAGATTACACGAAACGAAACTTAACGGCGTCGTATTGAATGTTTTGCACTTTTTGCTGCTTTTCAGATCAAAAGCATGCAAATCAAATAAAGATATTTCTGTCAATCTCTCTCCTGTTGCACAAAATTCCCTATTTGAATTCAAAAAAAACCGTTATGAATTCCAGCTGTGAAGTCGCCATTAATGAATTTTACAGTTGCAGGGGTGAGGGCGCTGCGAGTGGCAAAGCCAAAGAAGCAGGAAACGCTGGAGAGCACATGGAAGATGATAACGGAGGGGCGTCACGTGCCGCTCACGAGGCACCTGAAGTCCGACACGTGGGAGCACCACGTGGCTCCCGTCATCGATCGCGTGCCGAAATCGGAGACCTTCAAGGAGCGCAGCAACTACGAGTCGCCACCGCCTCCGCCGCCCCGGATTCGGAAAGACCCGTCGCTGAGTGACGACGAGTTGAATCGGAGAGTGGAGGCGTTCATCAAGAAATTCAACGAGGACATGAGAATGCAGAGGCAAGAATCACTAAACCAGTACATGGAGATGATAAATCGTGTGGTCTAATATTTTTCTACTTCCATTGATATACAGTTAAATTCTTTTTGTTTTACAGAAATTTGATTTAAAATCTTAAGGATAAAAAAAAATTAAAAAAAAACTTTTCTAGTTTTATTTTTTAGTTTTATTTTAGAGGAATAAAAAATTATAGAACCAGTTTTTTTTTTTTTTAAAGATTTAAGAGTTGGTTGTTTGGGGAGATATACAGACTAATTAACGAGAAAGAGAAAAGTATATGTAGGTAATGTCTGTAAATGCAGAAATATTAGTGTATCTTCTGTGTAAATATTATGTGATTGGGATTTCTTTTGTAATTTTTTGGGTTATTTCACCGGTGCACTTGCAGATTTATAAGATAAAGTGAATGATGTAGTGGGTGATTATCAAAATTATTTTAATTATTTTATTTTATTGTGTGATGATAATTAAATAAATAGTTAATTTAACAATGGAGATTATCTAGGTGCATCTGTATCCATGTACATCAAAGTTAGACTCTTTTTGCTTAATGACATTTAGAACATGTATTTATTTATATTTATTTTGTGTTGTTCACTTCATGAATTCTTAGATAGTTCTACTTATTTTGTGTTGTCATTTTTAAAGGTGATATTATTTTTTTATTAATAAAATAGGAAAAATATTACTACAAATTATAAGCTATGGTTGGATTCTATCAATTAAACGAAAATTGAAAATTAACAGTGTTCCATTCTTTGGGATATTGGAAATAATCAATGTTTTTAAAATGCAAATCAGTTCAACTTCTTGCGTACTGAAATCTGAACTGGAATTATGTCACATGAATATATTTATTTTAAATTGAATTTTGAGTTTCATTACAAAATTCAATTAAATATATGTTATTTCTATTTTCTTGATTGAATCCCTAATTCAATTGAATCTCAAACTAATGAATTAAATGGTGTAAAAAGTATTACACAATCATAATTTCGGAATAAATGATGTAATCATGAATTAAATCTCTTTTGCATTAGCTACAGTTTGGCCATGCACTTTCTATTTAAATCTAAATATTAAATACGAACTGTGAGCATTCTAGGCTTGGTCAAAAAATTATCTAATAGGTGAAAAACAAATAGAAATAATTAGACCTGAAAATCGGGTCCCTATGAGTATTAGACATTAACTATAACATACGAGAAATTTCTAATAATATGAAATGAAATATTTGATCTGATGTTGACACTCGACAGTAGACAATCAACTTTTTCAATTCCAAATTCAAAATTTAATTGCGTAACTAACGTACAGTTTTAGTACTCTTACTGTTAAAACGAAATCATCTATTACTCTCTCATGTTTTATTTACTATTCTATATATTAAAATTTTGTCACTTATCATAATCAATGGCCAAAATTCTATATTTGCCCCAAGAGTTTAATGATAAATTGTAGGGTATAATTTTATTATGTTATGAAATATCAATAAAACATGAAAAATGAAACAGGAAATGCGCACCAATAAATTAGATTCCTTCCAAGTTTTTTCTTATTAGTTCCATAAGATAAATTAAGCTCCAAATATTATTATTAAATAAATAAATTAAATTTTAAAAAACCAAATGTAATTAAAAATATTCATAATCATTAATTATTAACATATGTAAAAATAGAGGATCAATAAGATAGTAGCTATCTGCTTTGCTTATTCAACATATAATTATTTATGGTGGTGTAAGATTAATAATATATTGAAAGGCAAATTAGTCTTTGCAACATCAAAGAAAGTAGCTAGGTTGGTGATCCAAAATAGGCAGAAAATGTTTGGGTCTTGGTCTACTATTTTATCTAATTTAGGCTAGTCGTGGACCATTAGTTTTTATGATTAACTGGTAGAAAATTCCTAGTGTATTTTTTCAAACAGCTCATTATTATTTTGTTGAACCTTTTCTTTTGTTGCCAGCTAATATTGAATAATTTGGAAATCAAGTTCATTTGAAAGTTCAGTCCATAGGGAAAGATCTCCACCCATTGTGATCAATTTTTTTTTAATATAAAAAATAAAATAAACTACTCCCCCACTCAAAAATAAATTTTCCACTTCTCCATTAAAAAAAAATTGAATATGAGTGGGAAAGATCTTATTTTTGAATTAAAATTATTTCTTAACTAAGATGAAAAAAAAAATTATTGACAAATTCTCTTGTGACATTTTTTATGCGAGTAGAATTGTGAGATTAATTAAACAGTATTCATTGTGACATATTTTATGTGAGTAGAATTGTGAGACTAATTAAACAGTATTCATTCTTTAAATAATAGAGTATGTATTAATAATAATAATTGTGGATTTCTTAAAAAAAAATTAAATAATAAACTAATAACTGTAAATTAAATTGTAAGTATGAAATAAATTAGGTATCTTATTACGTCGTGTTACAATTGATTGGAAATATTAAATAAATTATATGTTGAACACATAAATAAAAGAGTGTGATAGAATTAAAACTATTAGAAAAATGAATGTGTGCATGTTGTGAGTTCAAATTTGACAGGCCTCATAATGTCAATACTCCCTCCGACCACTTACAAGGTATTCATTTTACCATTTTGAGCGTTCATTTCAAAAGTATTCATTTCTCTTATTTAGTAAAAAAGTGCATTATATGTCCACCACTTCCTTCTAATACAACTACCCACTTTACATATAATAATAATACTCCTTAATCCACGTACAAAAAGCAAACGATTACCTTTCAAGTGGCCGAAGGAGTATTTTTTTTCTTATTCAATCATTAAAAACATTTATATTTCAACTTAATCTTTCGTAGAATAAATAATACTCTTATATTTGAAAGCGTTTACCCTCTAAAATAAGAGGTACTCCATGTGTTTAAACATGTAGGTGCAGCTGCATAAAAGATCAATTCTAGACGATTGTATAATTGAATTGATAAAAATAAAATATTGGGAAAGAATTTGAAAACCCAATAACTTGATAAATTTTTAAGAATAGAGGGCCGCATTACCGTCTAGGTTACTTTCAACGATGAGAACGACGGTGACGAGGCCGACGATGAGGATGAAAGCTATGGCGATGGCTATATAAGATTGTTTCCTTGTCTCCCTTTCGTAATCATTCAGCCCCCCTGTCCCGCCCTTCGCCACACTCAATGCGGCCGCCGTCGGTGGCGGAAGCTTCTCTACAGGGCTGGGTAGACCTACACCTCTGTTCTGTCCCTCAATTGGCGCCGCCGTTACCGGCGTTGCTATGCCTAAGAATATTTGGTGCAGAGCCATGAGGTTCCTCCGAACCTCCTTCATGGTATCCCGCCTTTCCTGGATCTCCGCCACCGCCTCCATCACCGGACCTCGCCCGAGTTCCTGCATCGCTAGGTTGAGAGGACTCTCCGGCGGGACCTCGCTCGATAGTAGATTGTCAATGGCTTCTGCGGTTACCTTCTCCCTCGTGATTGCCAAATACCTAAAATCAACAACATTTATCATCGCCGATGATTTGAAATCGAATTTCATAAATCAATTTTCTTCAATCGTAACCTCACTTGGCCTCAATGAGCTGCCTGTATTCGGTTTCCATCTGAATCCTGAGGCCTTGGAATTTGCGCATGATGGATTGTAGGGGTTCCACGAGTTGGGCGATCAAGGAGGCCCGAAATTGATCGTCGGAGGAACCAGGCCCGCTGCCGGCGGCCTTGCGCTGGGCGGCGTTGGCCCGAACGATGGCGTCGTACTTCTTATTGATCTGCTTGGCCAACTTGAAGATAGAATCGAGATCCATGAGAGTTCGAGCACGGAGAGCTCTCATGGTGGTGGCATTCTGCGCGATTTTGATCTCTTCATTGGATTCCTGCAATCTGTTGTACAGATTATCGAGATTGATGTAATCCTCCTTCACATTCTCGACGTCCCTCTCCATGGAATCACCCTCCCGTCGGCTCCCCCCTCCGGTTTGGTTGTATTCCGGTTCCATGTAAATCTTGAACGAACCGTCGAAATTTTCGTCCATTTTTTTTGTCCAAATTTCTTCTAGAAACGTGTTGTTTGCAACAGGAGGATTTCCAGAAGAATTTTGGGAAACAAAAATGAATTCAGGAGGGATGATGCTTCATCATCATCTCCAAATGATGAGAATGAAACCAACATTGTTTTACTGCCTTCTTTAGACAACTCTCATCAGAACCAACCATTTGTCCAATGATTGATGGTTGGATTATAATCTAACTTGACATTCATTGGAATTATAGTATACTACAATTCAAGCAATTCCAAGAATCAATAAAATTGAAGGTAAAGAGAAATAGTTAGTTATATACCGTTGTGTCATCAACCAGGGAAGGAAGGCATTAATTAGTTAGAGAAAAAATAGGAAAGTGTTATAAGCTAAATTAATGGGGTTTTCCAATATCTACCTTTGATTATATATATACACAGGAACAGGATGCACCAAAGGCAAAGCAGATGAACGTAACAAAATTCCGACTCTGCCACTACACTTGTCTGTTCTCTTAACTGTTTTTCGACAAGTGAATTGTGCCCACACAGCTCATCAAGCTCACTCCTCCCTCTTGCTTACCCAGTAAATTCCCCAGCACGTGTGAGTTTAACAATCTCTGCTGCTTCTCGCATTTCATGGCAGCGGGATCCGACAGATCTTCCTCCCGTTCGGGCTGGATATTGAGGTCGATTTGAGCTTTCAAGGGGGAAGATGAGGAGTTTCTTCCATTAACCTCCTCCACATTTCTCACCTCTTCCTGATTTAGATGAGCTTCACTCCCGGGATGTGGCGATTGGGATGAGGACTCGGTTTCTTTTTCCAACTGTTTCTTCTCCTTCCTCTCCATTAGGGTTCTAAAACGACGCTTCAATGAACCACAGACAACACAGTCACATGATTCCTTGTGCTTGGCACCTTTACCGCTGGGAGGTTGAAGGCAGACAATGCACGTACAGCCAGGTTTGTGACGCGGGTGTTTTGTCCTGTTCTCAGATGAAGTTACAACTAGGAGACCCTCCCCCTCCCCTTGAATAGCTATATTAGCAAGTGTATCGAGTCCTTCTAGAGCTACAAGCAAATCCGTGCCCTTTTCGCTGCTCTCCTCATTCTTAGAGGTATCTGCACAAACGTTAAGGAAAAACTAAGAGCGCAATGAATAATGCTGCAGCCTGCAGGTACAAGAAAGACAAGTATAGACCTTTGTTCATGGTGGGTAGCATTAGTTCAAGCTGTTCTTTAGTTAGTTCCTCACCAGACGAACATAGAGATCTGATTTAGAAAGGAGAAGAAATAAAGAGACAACGACAAGTAAACCAGACACCTAGAAACCAACCTACGCAGAGAGCAGTGCTTTAGCTAGCCAGGCAAAGAATAACAGGATGCTATTTTTTTAGTAAGGAAAATAAATCAACTAGCATTATAGTTGGAGTGACCGAATGAAACATGCAATAAGAACATATGACCTCGATGGAGTGACCGAATGAGATTCACAGTTCAGAATTGAACAAATGTCCCGCCATACCTGTGACTGTCCCATACATTATCTGAACAGGTCCACCTTGAAGGAATAACAGCATCTGCAGGCACTTTACGCCACTTAAAACAGTCCTCACACTGAACCCACTGGATTTTTTCACTTACACATGAAAGAACTTTTAGTTAGTTAAATTTCCCTGCACTAACCATGATAGTACCTGCTCTACTCACAAATGAAAGCAAAGGTACTTACCCAAAATGATCTGTTCCGAAAATAGTAGGCCTTCCAATAACTGGTTCAACTCCCTGAAAGAGAATTAAAACAAGAAGATCATGCAGCAGGAGAAGATAATTAAATTAGTTATGTAGCTCAATCAAGCACAACAATCACAAATATTCATCAGAAACTAAATCTAAAATATTCACTGTACAGAAAGCTTGGGCAAATAAAGAAACTAGCTAAAGAAAGTTAAGAGTTCCATTGATATCTTCATAATTAAAGCTACCATTAAACACTAATAATAATAATAAATAAATAAAAAAAGTGCAGCCGATGTGAGGTCTAAATCAGGAAAGAATAGTCTGCAGAATTCTGTAATAAGGAAAGCCCAGGATGCGAACAGCTCAAATCCATGGGCTCATATGTTGCCACCATTGACAAGCGACATGCAACTTCAGAGGAAACCAAACTCATACCAAGTCTAAATTCCCACTCAAATCAAGGTAAAATAAAATAAAATAGAATAAGTTTGGTTGTATCACTGTGTGTGATCTTCTTTACGACGCCTTCATATCCAGTAACCTCAACCAACAACATCCACTTCTGGTTTTCCACATTGGGAATGCCATAGAATATAGATTTGAAGTACCTCAAATTCTTCAAATTCGCATCCTTCTACAACAAAAGATGAGGGAACAATTTTTGCAGGTGCCCGCATCAGTCCTTGAGCTTCCTTCCAGGTGAGTTTCAGCTCTATCACATCTTCATTTTCAATCCTAAGGCGCTTACATTTTGCACCAAAGTTGCTGGTTTTTCTCTTACTATGAACAATGGGTTTGTCTTCAAGTACTTTTTCTGCAAATAACCCAGATTTATCAAATTCAGACTGGGTCTTGATGATTGTACATTAGGCCTCCTAGCTTATCGACCACATAAAGATTTACCTTTCAAGTGACCATTAACAAAAATGATATCCCCAGATTTATTTCTAGCACTACCATCGCCCGTAATTGAAGCTTCACTCCCAATTACAGGAACTTCATCTCCCTGCAACCAGAAATATTATATAACAATGTGTAACTTAGAAGTCCAAAATGGCCTATTGTTCTGATTAAAGAATATTTATGCGCATAAACTGCCTCAATGTTTGGCACAAATTGTACAATTAACTAGGAACTATAACCATTTAATCAGAACACCGCCCACCCACCCACCCAAACAATACAAGCACATCTACATATTTGTGTGTACACCTAAAATGCTTGACCAAAAACTGACACTTAGTCGTCTTCTTTTTCCACCAATTAACTGATACTGGAGGACAAACCTGATCTGAAGGAGTAGCTGAAGCCTTCCTGCCACCCATGACCAACTTCCCTTGTGGCTCCAGCCTACTAAATGTTACTGATAGAAAATACTCTCAAATCATATTGCAATCCAAAGATAAAGAATAGAGCAAGAACTCTTAAGTAAATAACAGTACATAATTGCACCACAAATGCATGCCTAGCAAACAATGGAATGGGAAATATTGAAATCATTTTGACAGACAACACAATATGTAAATTATCTATCAAAACAAGCTGATGTGAAGGCATAAAAAGTAATATGAGATATAAATTTCAAATTCATGAAAAATAATGACGGTAGAATGGCACAAGACCTTATATAAAATTTAAAAATAATAACAAAAAAAAAAAACAGGGTAATCAAATTGTTTGCAGGGAAAAGGCAATAAGAAGTGCATGCAGTGCTGATAAATTACCTACGTCACCAGCTTGCAGTTGCATTAATTGAATGCATGGAGTAATGCCTTCTAGGACGTACATTCTGCTATTGTTATTCGGCCAAAATCGAAACTGAAATACCCATTCCTTCCCTTTCACATCTTGGACTTTCAGAGGTAAACCTTCTGGATGATCAATTTGAGGAAAGTAAGCCTGCTCAATCACCAATGATGTAAATATGTTAGGGAGGAATCTAAATAAACATAGGATTCTATGACCTGCAGAGTGTTTACAGCAGGATATATCCAGTTATTAGTTTCTTAAAATTCAAAGAAGAAAGGGTAATCCCAAACCCACAAGAGGAGGACCAGGATATATATATCTCAAATGAACCATAAATTCATTGGATATGAAAACCTTTCCTTATTGTTCCTTCAACATACCAATGAAAATTTAAGAAAACATCACCACTAAGACTTGACTAGAAACACCAAATGGAGGCAGAATCCTTTCTAAATCCAGGAATCTCCATTGTTAAATACGCTGTCTTTCTCCAGGTAGCTTTAACTCATGTTTTTAATCAATGACATACTAAAGTAAATGTTTCTTTGGTCCAATTCTCCAGATGGTCGAGCATCAGCCATTAAAGTTTGCTTCCTATACCTTTGCATCTTATGACATCTCCATATGATAGGATAAAGAATCAACTGAAATAGTTCAACCATAACCAGCTATAGTTTTTGCAAAAGCAGAAAGACAGAGCGCCCCAACCAATACAACAGCTCAGTCCTCACCTTTAAATAATGAGCAACTAAAACATATAGTGGCGTGTTATCTTAATACCAAAAGCACATTGATAAATAGACAGGAAACTTAAGCAGTTTTAGAATTATGTATGCTTTCACTAAATGTTTCAGTACTCACGCCATTGGAACAGATGCCTAATACTTTAACTTAGACATGTGGGTAGATAGAAAATGGGTTCAGGTGATTCCAGGACTTCTGAGATGCCAGAACATAGCAAAATATTCTAAACTATGATATCATCCATGTGCTAACTCTTCATACCTACATGTTGATCAAGTGCTAATTCTAGTTCTTACAAGATGCATATGTATCACTAAGTAATTGTCAGCCTGAAGCAAAACATCTCAACAAAAAAGATTGTAAAGTTGAAATGGGTGATGGAGAATAATGCATGAATCTGTACCTCTGCACATTTTTTTGGCAGGACAAGGCGGCCAATCCGTCCAGCATCACTAGCGCTTAACATTTTCTCAAACAGTGGAGTAATAACTGATTTTGAGCTAAGAATAAGCTAAGGTAAAATCTACTGAAAAAATAATAAATGCAGAAACAACAGGATTAAGTGCAGTTTCATACCAGCCTAACATATATTGAAAGCTAAAAAAGATCATTCATGCAAGTATTACAAGCCAAAGCTCAGAAGTTAGGAGCATAAGGGAAACATGAGCTACAATAAAATATTCTTCTATGACCATTAAGAAACCAAATAACAATAATGAAAACTGCCACAGGGCAGAGACATTGGATACTTGCTAGAAATTCGTTGAAGCTCCTCATCAGTTATTTGGGGTCGATAGCGAGGAAGCAAACGATTACGACTTCTCCCGTCTCCTCGAGACTTTCCATTACGTACTTGGGCCTCACCAGAGTATATCCCACTATGACAAACCGGTTTGCCCACAGGAATTGAGATGGCCGGCGGCTGTGAAATGTTGGCTAAAATGGGGGGATCATCTGTGTCAATTTTAGATGAAGAAGCTGAACCCAAATTGAAGTTTGAGGAAGAAGAATCAATTTTGGGGAAAATTGGCTTGAAATTGTAAGGGAAATGATAATGCAGTTCATTCACGTTGAGTCCTGTAACAAAAGATGCAAAGTTTCAAAGCATACAATCAAAAAATGGTGATGGTTTTAAGGAGCACACAAAAATTACCCTTATGCCCATTCTGGATTGTTTCAGATGGGCCAAATCTCCACTTTCCATTAATTGATCTATCATAAGAGCATTCTTGTTTTCTCTCAGGTGAAGCCATAGATAATCTATCACAAACACCATACCTATCCATGCAACCCGATTCATCTATATCAAAGGGCATTCTAAGTTGTGTGTTAGATTGGATTTCAGAACCATTGAACAAAGTGGGAGCCTGACGCCATGGTACTGGACCTGAACCAGCTATTGCACTCCAAGATTTCAGAGAAAGGTCCTTCATTCTTTCAGGCTGTGAAGGAAGAAAATGCAAAGGTGGCGGCCATGCCGGATTTGGTGTCTGAAACATGGAAAGGTAAAGTATCAATGACTACGCATGCCAAAATCTAGTAAAGCGAAAAAATTAAGTTTCGGAGAAAATGCAAACACGCTTTTTTCTGCACCCTTTGGGAGATGGGTAAGCTTGAACATATTTTGAAGCAAAATAAATAAATCACAGTGGCTTATGTGAGAGCATTTCAGAATTTTTTTTTAAGGAGATAATAGAGGAAGAAGGGACATCTTACCAATATGTAACTTTTTTTGGCACATGTTATACATTCTATTCCTCCTGCATCCAACAGTACGAACATATGGAATGAAACTATACATCCGCAATGTATTTGCTGCAGGAGACAATCCGTTATTCAATATATACACCACCATTCCAGAGAAGGAATCTACATCCAAACTTTAAAATAAAACCATTAAATGTTAAAAGCTATGTTACCTTTCCACAAGATTCACAGCATCTCCACCCAGAAACATTCATGTGGAATGACTCACAAAATTTTCCATCCTCATAAGCAGAACTAGATTCGCATTAAGTTACATCAATTGAAAGAAAGTAACAAATTTGCTTCACATAATATAAGCAATTTGAGGTGATCTTCCAAATAAATGTTCAGAGAGCTGGACGTGTGATGCAATGCCTCACTTGATTTCAACTTTAGTAAACTATCCAATTTTGGAATAAATAACGTATCAGCTCCATCAACGCATCAAAATCTATCTCATCCAAGAAACGTTTAAAAATTTTGCAAAGCCTCTCAAGTTATCAATTTTACACCAAATGCCCTTCAAGTCACTACTCTCCAATGATTTAACTGAAACTCCCCATTACTGAGAACAATGGTGCTCATGCATAGCCACTAAAACATATATTTTCAGAATTTTCAATTTACATGTTATGTTTCTGAATCATATCATAAGCTGTAAGCTAGCGAAAAAATTCAATCAACAGAAATGTCAATCTGAAGCTCGTTCCTTTATACCTTTCCAAGACTAAACTCTCAACTCCAACAACCCACGTGCGCTAGGACATACTTAAGATTATAACAGACACATAACAAATCCAAAATTCCATTGTCGGCTATACATTAACATTCAATGTACTCACTAGAGAATGATCGAGTTAAAAAAGGGGAGTTCAATTCAAAATTTCCTAACTCCAAGCTGACTCCTAACCTCCAGTAATGGAAAGCATATTGGAACCAATTTTCATCCTTTTTCCCAACAAAAGAAGGGGCAAAATTGAAAAAACATCCAACGATAAGCAAGTCTAACAGAATTTTAAGTGTAGTCAACACAATTTATTTTTCTTAAAAAAAAAAAAAAAAAACTAACACCCTTACGCGCAGCGATCACAGAGGTGTGCGTACTCCCCTGTACGGCGACGCCAGCCTCTCCTCCACTTGTCGGACGTCTCTTTGCAGTTGGAATTAAAACAGAGCTTAGTGGTGGAGGACGACATCACATGAAGAAAAAAAAACCCTAATAGGAAAGAGAAATTGCGTGTCTAGAGCAGCGAGGAAATGCGGTGTTTAGTTAGTTTGGAAAATAAATTGAGCAGTAAATTCCCATGGTCAGGTGTGGTATGAACAATAAAAGCGTAAAACCCTAGGTAGAGGAGGGGGGGGAGAGAGAGAGCAGAAGATGACAATAAGTCATTAGACATGAAGTAATTTGAAAATGATTATAGTGAGGAGGAGGGCCATGGTGGATGGGGTTTTTAAGACAGAGAGGGGTGTGTGTCTGTGTGTGTGACGCAGAAGTGAACAGAGAGTGAAGTGTATAATACTATACTGTGTGTTGTGTGTGAGAGAGAGAGAGTGTGAGTGTAATATTAGTGCGTGTATTTGTGTGTTTGCGCATGCGTGTGTAACTGTATATACTCTCTCTCTCACACACTCGCCCTATCTCTCTGGAGCTGCGGGATGATAGGCGATAGGTTTGAAAGGGAAGATTGCGGAGGGGGTGGGGGTGGGTAACAACACTGTTACAAAATATTCGACGACGTCGTTCCTCTCCCTTTTTGATGAGTTGTCGCCCCTTGCCTCCAGCTGCTACCTCGTAACCATAGGATCCAAATTCTATGCTACACACCTCCTTATAAAGTATAAACATCAATACTGTTCTGTCTAATGTTATACTACTTATTCCTTCTCACATTATTTTTCTATGTTACAGAAATTAAAAAAGTGATTATTTTTCACAATATTATTTATATTAAAAAAATAATAAAATATATTATATATGACTGTACGAGTAATTATTTTTAATAAAGTGTACCAAGAAGTATAATTATTTTGAGTTCTTACAATTTTTAAGTGATAAAACTTGTGATGGACATCATAATAAAAAGGGTGAAAATTAAGTAGAATTTCTTTCTTTTAATTATATAAACTTCGTATTTTTGTTTATATGAACTTATTTATTTGTTTAATAAAATTACTTTTGCTTCAATTTTTTTTTATTTACACACTTAAAACACATTGAATAAAATAAGTGCATTTATCATTTTATCTCATATATTATCAGAGACTAAATGCATCTATTTTTTATTTTTTTATTTTTACTGAGGAGTGAGTATTAAAAAATTCAGTAAGGCATGTTTGGTTGAGGGGTGTGGAGGTAAGAAATGGGAATGGAATTAAAAGAGAGTGTTTGATTGAATGGTATTATAGGTGAATAGTATTTTTCATTCCTCTTTATTTTGCATACTATGACTTTCATTCCTTCCCCTAAAACCCAATCATTTTTTATTAATATTATTTTAATGATATAATTTTTTTTATAAAATTAAAAATGATAAAATAATAATTTTATGTTAATAATAACAAAATATAATAAAATAAAAAATTAATAGTAAAAAATATGAATCAATTCCTAAAGAATTTTAATCATACCAAATAATATCAATAGTTATGATACGCATTCCTTATTATCAACCAAACAATATAAGAATAATACTCCCTCCGTCCCGGGTATTTTTACCCATTTGTACGGGCACGGAGATTAAGACGTTTTATTTTTTTAATATATAATGTAAGAGAAAGTATGGATAAATTAGTAATTTAAAAAGAAAAGCTGAATAAAGTTATTGAAAATTATGAATAAAGTGTAAAAAAGTAATTAAAGTTGTTGGGATTGTAAAAATGTAATAAAATATTATGTATTTTTGCCAAAAATAAAATGATTAAAAATACGTGGGACACCCCAAAATAAAAAATGAATAAAAATACATGGGACGAAGGGAATATACAAATTCATTATCATTCCACACCACTACTACTATAATTTTCATTATGATTCCTTTCCTGAAACCAAACGCCCATAAAATTTGTAATAGTATCAATTTAAAAAAAAAAGATATTTCTAAAAAATTGTGAAGCGCATCTCTAGCTTGGTTATGATTGTCTTTTTGATGCGATTGGATGGTAAGAACTCATCCCATCCCATCCACGTTCAATCTCACTATTTGACTATAATTTAACATTTACTGCCTCCAAATAAGTGTACTTCCTAACTCAAACAAATTTATATCATTGCATAACTAAATAAATAAAAATAAAAAGCTACGATAAAATAAGAAAATAGCAGACACTTTGTCCTCATTTTATCATTTTCCATTCATTTTTCATTTTTCACTAATTAATATTAATACATTTTATAATTACTTGCTTTGTTATAGAGAAACACAAAAATTTATCTTATGTTATCGTAAGGTAAATGTTCGCATATATTTTACGTTCGCATTTCATAACATATGATAAATGTTCGTATTTCTTTGGAATTGAGGAAGTATAAAATAATATTATTTCTTAATATACTTCCAAAAATAAATGCGTACATTATTGATAGATGGAGTATAATATATTACTTACACACTTTTAATTTTAAAATTATCATTTTATTTTCACTCACATAATTTATTTTATAATTTATTTATTATTTAATAATATTAAGTTATTAAAAATAAAAAAATAAATCCCATATTTACCGTAACCCTAAACATTATTTTAGGCCGAAAGGAGTAGTATAAAAGGGTTAGTATGGAGGCATTAATGTAATGGTGCAAGTAAAATGAGGAGTGAGGAGCAATATGATATTCTAGATTTTGACTAAATTAAATGTAGAAAGAGTATTTCCTTTTGAGTATTTTGGTATGCGAGGATGTTAATAATATGTTTGTTTCTATTTTTATGATATACAAGTAATTTTATAACAAACGATGAATGAAAAATGTGCAAGTATTGTAAGAGGATGGAATATAGTATAGTTGTTGTATTAGAGAGGGGGGGTGGGGTTGTTCATGTGTGGACACTTTTACTTAAAACAAAAAATTAATACCTTTGGATTATCAGCCCCAAAATGGTGAAATGGTTACTTTTAAACTGGGAGGAAGCAGTAGTAATAAATATAGCGACAGCTGACTATGACCCTTAAAATATCAGCATACAAGATAAAGATTGGTTTCTGTCATTTAGGATCATAGCTTTCAATTAGATAGATCATCTGTACATATGTATCATGTATGTATCAAATAAGAAACTCATTGCTAAAGAAGTAAAGCAGACCTCAAAAGTTGACTTACACAAGCCAATTCCTGTGAAAGAATATTATTAAAAGATTTCTTGAAAACTGAATAGAGTAATCCATGGGAGGATGCTAATTAGGAGCGAATAGAGTAGCCAACCCTTGATCAACTTTGATCACTAGTTTGTCATAACTCATCAACGTCTTCTCTTCACATTTGTATGCCCCTTTCCCTCTTGCCAGAACCTCGCCATCTACATCGATAATCCCAGCCTTGGTTGGGTCATCGACTCGAGAGCCGGGTTGCAAAATGAATCCCTTCACCTGTATCAAGAGGTAACTAGCAATCACAACACACTTCGAAAACTTGAGTAGCTAAAAAAGTGAGAGTGGAGTATACACCTGAGAGTGAGTTTTAAGTAATCCTACATCCATGGTTCTAATTCTATGTATTTATAAATATTGCATTTTCTTTATGAGATTAAGCTCCTGATAGATGAAAAGGACGGAGATAATTTCGTTTATGACTATTAATGATTTTAAGCATCATAGTAAGCTGAAAGTTCATATGAACCCACCTTGAGATAAGATACATGTGGGGCTTTAATATGGCCTCCATCATTTAATTGAGTCATTGACTTTAGCAAGGATAATCTACGACAATCTTTAATCATGATCAGGTCCAAGCAACCATCAGAAAACTGCAGATCAATGAGGAAAAATCTAGTTGTCAAAAAAAAATATTGGTGATACGTAGCACCAAAAAAACATCAGAGTGGGCTAATGAATGCAAAAGACCTGGGCATCAGGGGCCGCCATTGTATGTTCAGCTCCCCATGGTACATTATGAAGCCAGATGGAAACAAAAGGACCATCAATCTTCCGCCAGTTTAAGCTCTTTACATCAACTTTAGGACCCGAATAACCAGACTCTGGCACCTTAACAGCTCCATCGTCATATGTTTTTTCGCTTTCACCATCAATAATGATTTTCTTTTCTAGATCTAATGGTTCTCCATATGATTCATATCCAGATGCTGGCACAAACATTATACTGCCGTTATACCTCCGAAGATGTATTATACGCTGAAGAGCCTGAAATAAAAGAGATACCCATTGGTCAGATTAACAAAGATATTTCTTGGATAAGGTATTAAGTACTACTAAATTATTTCCCAGTAAAAAGTATATCAGATAAGAAATAGTAAGAGCAGGAAAAAAAAAATGCAGGCTGCAGATTCACCAGTTAAGCTTCTAAACTGTGACATATTAAGAATGCATTAATAAACAATTCGAATCTAAAAAATATACTTTATAAAAGAAACACAGATAAAAAAGATCGAATTTTCTACCAGTTTTTGCACAATAAAAAAGGAATCATTTATAAATGAAACCAATACCACTCTCTATATGGAGTATAAAAAATTTACAGAGCATGAATTTGTTTGGAATATGGATCGGAGGAACACAGCATACTAAAGAATGTTTACAGCCTATCAGTTCAATACAACAAATTCGCCCCATGAAAATAGATTGATGTCACTACTCAAGTGGAGTAACACCTATGATACACAATATAGAGTTTCGTGAGAAGTGTCCTATATGATTATGAACTGAGAAACTTTCTATGGATAAGGTACAGAAATGATCTCGAGTCTGATGAATTGATTGATTGTTTTGCAGGAGTACCAATTAATTGATGAGAAGGGTCAGGATACACGGGTAGTGGATGAAACACAAACTAATAAAATTAGAGAAGTGGATATGAAAATTTTCTATAGAATTAAATGCAATTGCATAGTAAAATAAAGCATAATGTTCCTTCCCAGCAAAAGTGCAGATCATGTAACAAGAAAAAGAGCAAAACCAAAAAAATAATACATCTTAAGAAAGAAGTAGCAATGTTGTGCCATGAAAGTGGTACACAGCACTGTTAGTTGGAAAAGTTGACTGTTGCACTGGATAACACTGATGGATCTAATGGTAGATAAATAAAGTTATGCATTACGATTCCAACATAAACTCACATAGAAATCCAATCGAGCACTTCCCATCCACCTGTATTTCTCAGACTCAATATCAATATCAGCCACAAGACCTGAAGAGATACCTCAACAGTAAGTACATCACCATATGTCACTGAAATAGTGTACTGCTATCCACGAGCAAAGTTTGGGTTGATAAGTTGAAGTATTTATCCACATTCATTTGTGATAAGAACATGTAAAAACTGATTTTTATTCTGTTGAGAATAGTGCTCTAATAAATGGATAGTCATATACCCCATGCCAGCATTAGCATGCTAAAAAACCTGGTCTCCCCTTGCGAAATAGTAGCCACATCCAATGAGCGTTTATGTCCTGTCATGTGAAAGAAAGCAATAACTTAAATCAAATTTGATTTCCCCCCACCCCCCACTCAAAATAAAACTCAAAAGAAATAAAGAAGGAACTCCAAAATACCTCGAATAATAAAAAGAGCAGCATACGATGCAGCACAAGGTTCACCACACGAATCTAGAAGTGACTTCGCCATGCCATTTCCAGTTCCTAGATTCAGAATCACATTGCATTTAACATTTTAAATTCTTAAACTCAATAATTGCCTCTGAATGAAAAGAATACAAAAGCAAAAGAGATAAACCTGCGGGTACCACTCCAAGAGGTATCTTGATTGCACTACCCCAATCCTCCCTGATAAGCAATCCATTTAACACCTAATAAGAGCCATAATTTATTAAGAAACAATGAGGATGTCAGGATTCAGGATTATTACAGACTTTTCAAGTACTACTTAGAATGTTCACCTACTCCTGCTGTAGCAAATAGGAACTCATGTATTTATTGATGCTTGTGCACTTCCAATTCAATCCGAATCAAACAAAGAATGTTTCTCTGTCAAATGAGCAGAACTATAGCCAAATTTGAACTGGTTGAATTCATTCAAACAATATCCAACCACTTTAAATTTTGCATTTAAGAAGTCAGCTAAGCAGCTAATCAACTTATAAAATCTATTTTGCAGACTTCTTTGTACTGCAAGTTGGAGACATTAATTGTCATAAAAATTGACAGCCAACAATTGAAAGATTGTGATTACAAGGCATATATCACAAAGTAGATGCCAACATCCATAACCATGTCACTACAAATGACCAACCTACCTCAACTAAAACTCCATCTCCACTAACACAGACAATTCCATCATATTTTGCTAAATCTAGTGACTGAGCAATTTCCTTAGCGTGGAGCCCATATCTGGTTTCTGCAAATAGGGAAATAGATTAAAACATATCAAGAAGCAGACATGTTTAGAGAAACACTACTTCTGGGTTTGCAACAACCAATAGAAAGAATAAATAGCACTGCCACACAGATTGCTTACCTAGTAAAGTATACTCCACACCTGCATCCTCGAGTAGGGGCATCACATCATCATCAAAAATCTTTGATGCCGATTTCTTCCCTCCGTAAGGGTTGACGAATATAAATAGCCTCTTCGGCCTACCTAAAACCGTGAAGATAGAAATGAAACATAAAAATATCATAACTACATAATCTGATGAAAGCTGATCTAAATTAAAGTTCAAATAACAGCAAAATCAACATGAAATAGGAGATTTAGTCAATCATACGAGTAAATTCACACAGCATAAAACCCAAAAAACTTACCGAGCGATTCTAGGTATTCTTGAAGTTTCTGAGTCCAAATCCGAAGAGAGTCATTCGATAATAGCTCCAGCGTGAAAGTCTTTCTGATCAGAGTGGACTTTCCGGCAGAGCAGCACATTCCAGGTTCAGCTTCTACCACAGTTCTAATTTGGATCGTGTATCCGTCAACAGAGAAACCTAGGACATGCTTATCAATGTCGAGCTGCCGGCCGGCCCAGCGCAATAGGCCGCCGGAAGAAAGCGTTGCCACCGTAGTATGGCCATCGGCACGTACTTGGTCCGACAATATACAATCTTCCTTCATCTAATCAACTACCTCTTGAGGTTTACCAATTGTTCCTTCTCTTCACGGAATCCTGATTGGCTGACCTTTTTGGTTACTGTCGATGTTAATTACAAGAAAGTTTTTCCTAGTGAAATTGGATATCTATTCTCGGTTCGCTTTCCTATTCGCTGTTTTTTTTTTCTCTCTCTCTCTCTAATAGAAATTTATAAATTCTTTCCAAAAATTGACACACCTCTGTTTTTAATTTTTGGGTTCATTAAAAAAAAATGACTAATTTTACTTATATTATAGATTAATTCTTTATGAAAAATTGTAAAAAAAATTATCTTGAAGTATTGTTGCAAAATAAACCTAATTTTTTACTAAAGTAGAGTTTTTTTTTATTTATTTTGCAACAATACTTAAATGTGGTGATTTTTTTTACAATTTCTCAAAAATGATGATTAATTTATAATATGAGTAAAGTTCGTAATTTTTTTTTCAATTAACCGTTAATTTTTTCACAAAAACTTGCATATTTTCTTGTGAATTAGGATTCTCCACCAACTAGCTTATTCATCATAACCATAATGTTCATACAAATGGTTTCTAACATGACAACAACCGTAACAAACTTCAAATTCATCTTTATTAATAATAATAATAATAATATACTATATTTTTTTTTCTTTTTCTTTTTTTTTTCCAGTTAGCAGCAAACTACAAACATATTTTTTTTTTCTTTTTCTTTTTTTTTTCCCAGTTAGCAGCAAACTACAAACAGTAATCTTAAATAATGACATAAATCGTGTTTATGAAAGATGAAGATTGCACTCTACGCGTTTTGACAAATGTAATTTGACTCCAAAGTCAAGAAAGAGTGACGATATTGAGAAGGCGTCTTTCATGTAAAACTATTATAAGTACCTAACATTAATACTACTTGAATGATAAAAATTAATATTTTGGTTATATAAAAAATACTTTAATTAGATACATACATTAATTTAGTGATGTCTGATGTACCCTACTCCTACTCCCGTATTTGGTATCTAGTTTATTTTTTAAATTAATTGATTGATTTCAATGACATTTTTAAATGAAATTATCCATCAGCCGATTAAAAAAAAAAAAGAAATTATCCATCAAAACTACTTTGATAGTACTCCACTTATTCTGCGTCATACACAAAAGCTAGTGAGACAATTTCTCATACTTTTGCCTTCCGTTCACTTATATGATTACATATATTGTAATTTTTGTTAATGGTTATATTTTTTATTTTAATAGATAAAATTCACATAAAATATTTAATATATTTCTATCAACACTACTAATATATAAAAAATATTATATCTTTCAACACGTTGTATATTAAAATATTTATATTTTTAAACATGAGAAAACAAATTATTATAGGACAGGAGTAAGATTTTTCCATTTAATAGAAGTGGATGTTGTATTATTCAATAACTTCTGAATAAAGTCACTTTATAATAATACTACATCTCTATTCGATCAAGATAAACAGAATATAAAAAATATTCTGTGTGAAATTATCTTAAATTTTGTACTGGCCATTTTTTTAGGCGAATTTCTAAGACCACCATGCATTATTATTATTACTACGATTAGTCCTTATCCAATGTTAATTTTGTTATTGATTAATTAATAAAAAACAAAGAATAGAAGAAAGTGGGTAGTTAATCACGTGTTAGTAGCCGGCGGGCAGTAAACAAATACGGCATTGAATTAGGCTATCCTTTCCATTCCAATCCATCACGTGGGACAAATCATCACACCAAAAATCAGCTGTTGCACCTCTAAACACTCCTTTTCTTAATCAACGGCTATGATATTCGCATCATCATCCATCTGGATTTCCTTAATTATTTTGCTATTGCCACGCTGCTTCAATATCAAAATTTAATCGACCCCAAACCACGTACGACGACAGTGCATTGTCGGGATAGTCTAAATTTTTTATTTACATTTTAATATTTTGAATGGTTGGATAGATGATAAAAAAATATTAATTTTAAAATAAAATGTTCAATTTTATTTTTTTTACATATCACTCATATAATGCGTGTAATATTAAAATATAACGACACGTTTAATGCTTAACAGGACATCAAATGCAAATTTCATGTATATTCGTGTGTAATTAATTATTTTGCACGTTTTTGTTGACACGGTATGCCATCCCGTGGCATTACGAGGGATGAGAAAATATGAACTCTTAATTTTAGAATATGAACATTAGTTTAATGCGAATGTTTGAATGAAACAATTATCCGCTAAGATTGCTGTTTAATTAGATTAGAAACTATTTATCTTTCGAATAACAAATTATGAATGAATCCATATGAATGATAGATTTTTATTATTCAGAATTCCACCACTATATAATTTTTTAAAAGATTATAAATAACTTGCCATTCTAAATAATGATATTAATTTCCGATCCGCTTCCACGTGAAATTATTGCAAAGATTAATCACCATTTTTAACTTAGTATACTGTATGCATACCAAACTAAATAAATATTAGACACTTCAAATTTTCAAATAAATAACGCTTGTACCTTCTAATTACACAGTCGATGCATCATATATGTTGTGGATCGATCAAGGAAAAGAAAAACAAAAAAACACAAAGAGATTATAGTGATTCGACAAATGGCATACGGAGAATATCTTATTGATGAAGATTAAACTTAGATCTCATATAAACCCTAGTCTATGTGAATATATGAATGATTCTCTGAACCATATTAAAGAAACTTAACTCAATATATGATCTCCTGGCGGTCCAATCTTACACCAAACTCGTGATCTCAGACGACTTAATGGATGCAACGTCTACCTCTCAACAATATACTTAACTTTAATGTATATATAAGCACACAGATCAATTAAAGTTTCCTGCTCAAAAATTTAGTCAAAATCTCTTATTAAAATATCGCCAATTTCTCAATTCTCCCTTTTCAAATTTTCCTCCATTTATGTTGTTTTCTTAATTTATTTTATTTTTATATGGTAATAATCATTTCCTCATTTATTACATAAATTGCTTTTGCCTTTTCTTATTTCACGTTGATATATTTTTTCAATAAAAAAAAGAGTGTCAAATTAAAGATCATAAATATATTTATTCATTGAAAATACATAAAATACATACTATCATTTTAACTAGAGTGAGGCTTGAGTGTGTCCAGGCGCACAGGAACACATTCCGTGCGCCTTTAGAAATTTAGTATTATGGGTAAGGGTACATTGTTTTGATCTAAAGGGTATACACTTTAATTAATAAAAGGTACATCATTTTGTTTTAAAGGGTATACGTTTTTCATTAATATTTTTTTCTTTATAAAATAAATGGTACACTTTTTATACTAAAGAGTATACAATTTAACACAAAATTCTAAAAGCACACGGAGTGTTGTCCATGCGTCCAGATCCACCCAATAAATTTTATTTAGAAAATAAAGGATACACATCTGTATACTAAAGGGTATACAATTTAACACAAAATTCTAAAGGTGCACGGAATGTGGTCTGTGCGTCCGAGTGCACAGGAGTTTTTGTCTTTTAACTATCAACATTTTCTGGAAGGACTATCAATTTGTTTAGACATATTCACGACTTATTGATTTTTTTTGTAATTGTTAAAATTTTATGATTGACTTTAAATTAATAGTCATAGTTATTTACGAATTAAATTGAGACAATGCTTTAAATTTTTTATCATTGTTTTACTAAATATCTCGAGCTCACAGTGTTAAATATTCATGACCATGGAATAGTTATAATTTAAAGAATAAACTTTTCATTCCTTTTAGACATATTTCTAATAATTACTTTTGTTTTTTCGCACGGGGTTAAGAAATATAGTATTTTAGTATGCATTGAGGTGAGAGAAATAATATTCTAGTGTATAATGGATAGTTGTGTTAGTGTTGTAGTTGAGTCCCATAAGTATTTGATGTGGTTCATATAACAAAGGAAAATGTAACCATTAGGATAGAACGCTCAAATTGAAAATATGTAAACATTAAGATGAGATGGAGGAAGTATTTTCTATATTATACTCATGTGCATTAATACTAATGTTAATTTTAGAGGCAGCGGCTAATCAATCATGTGTTTATATGTGCGCGTCATCTATGTATATAAGTATGTTGACTATTAAAATAAATATATTAATAGAATTCAAAATTTTAAAAAATATTCCCGTGCACGCACGAGTTAAAATACTTGTTTTTTATAACAAAAATTGTTAAGAAATAAATTAAAAAATAAATAAATGATATGCTTGTTTTTTATAACAAAAATTGTTAAGAAATAAATTAAAAAATAAATAAATGATAAATTATGAAGTTATAGTATAAGGGTAAAATTATAATACCACATATCAAGTAATTAATTTTATTTTAAATGAATTAATTAAAGAATAAATAGGAAGCACATGCTGTAATTATATTGTACACATGGTGAATGGAAAGCACACGGTACTATAGTACAAAAGGAGTGTACAAACTACTATAGCTTTCCATAAATACTAAAATACATGCCAAGTAGGAGTGTCAATAGCAATATACAGCATAAATGGCCAAATCCAATCATGTAATGTTATTGTTAGCCATCCTAGTTGAAACAAATGCACTTTGAGAAGAGATTTTAAAGCTATATGAAAGTTCCAAGTGCCTTCGTTGAACATCCATAGAAACCTCTCTCCTATTTCCCTGCACTTTCAATTTTTCCCGCTTTCCTTTTATTCTCCTTTTTAACTGATCGAATCTTTCCATGTTCGCCCAATCTTAATTTCATGATCCGATCAGATCTGAATTAGAATATAGTAATTTACTATTTCTGCTGAATTGATTACTATTTTCTGGAATCTACAAAGAAAGAGGCAGCAAGATGCACAGTCGGTATATGGAAACCCCCACCACTATGGCGGCCAGAGAAAAGCGGAGCTTGGATCCGAGCAGTAGCCAGGAAGGTCAACCCGATAGGAAACGACCCGCTCTAGCCAAGTAATTTTTGCTACACTATTTCTGGATAACACTGGAACCTAATGCATACGTTTACTGCTTCTTAAATGGTTGAAATTGTGGTTGGATATCATGTAACTGAAGCTGCAGATAGGGAGAGTTGACTTTTCGAGTGGGCTTAATTGTCGGTTATTGTAGGTTTAACAGTACATCTATGATTAGGTTCTTTATCATTTTGCCTTTTGAGGTAGGAATTGATGATGTGTGCGCGTCATTGACATAGGTAGTGCAATAGACTGCTTATTTTAGCAGATGAAGATTAGGTCGTATATTTGTTTGTGAAAAATTTCAGAATGTTTTGTGGTTCTAGTTTCCAGAATTCCACGGGATATAGGAGCCCATTATCAATTAGTGCTGCTACATCCGGGCATGAATGCAAAAACTCAGTGTGAAAGACTATGCTCTATTTGCTGGTGTACTGCTTTTAGAATTAGGTTATGATGGTGGAACTAAACAGTTTGTAGGATTTTTAGCATTTATCCATCAGATAGTCTAGGTTTTATAACCCTTTGGAGACATCTGATAATTTTATCATTTTCAAGGCTTGTCTGGGTTTTTTCTAATGTAGGGTTCTTGGTTGATGCAGTGTTATAGTGGAGGCTCTAAAAGTAGACAGTCTGCAGAAGCTCTGTTCCTCTTTGGAACCAATTCTTCGGAGAGTTGTAAGTTTGCAACCATTTTGAACGTGATGTTGAGATGTTATGAATCCTGTTTTAAAAAAAAAATAACATTTTGAGTACCAGGTCAGTGAAGAAGTGGAGCGTGCCTTGGCGAAATTGGGTCCTGCCAAACTAAATGGAAGGTGTGACTTAACCCCTTAATTATCTTCAAAAGTTATCCTTTCTATTACTGATGTAATTCCTAGTTATGGTAGAAGTAGTTATATGTGTATCTTTCCTTTTGCGCCACAGTTTTTGCCACTGGCAGTATTTCCAAGATTCTTAAAAATCTCTCTCTGTTGATGGAACCTCATATTTGTATTTGTTGAAATGAACATACCAGTACTACTACTACTACTACTACTGAAATTTATTATCATTAAGCATTGTAACGAATAATTTTGCTTAATTATTTAACGTGTAAATCTATTGTTCTAAGCTTGCTGCTTCCACACATTGTATTGACCTCCATTATAACCACGCAGGGTTTCTCCAAAGAGAATTGAGGGCCCTGATGGTAGAAATTTGCAGCTTCAGTTCAGGTCCAAGCTGTCACTACCTCTATATACAGGTGGAAAAGTAGAAGGAGAGCAGGGCACTGCAATCCATATTGTGTTGGTTGATGCAAACACGGGCCATTTAGTAACATCAGGTCCAGAGTCTTCAGTTAAATTAGATGTTGTTGTACTTGAAGGTGATTTCAACAACGAGGATGATGATGACTGGAGTCAGGAAACATTTGAGTCTCATATAGTGAAAGAGCGTGAGGGGAAGAGGCCACTGCTCACTGGTGACTTGCAAGTGGCCTTAAAGGAAGGAGTTGGTACCTTGGGGGAGCTGTCTTTTACCGACAACTCTAGTTGGATTAGGAGCAGAAAATTTAGACTTGGTCTCAAAGTTACTTCTGTATTTTGTGAAGGTATTCGAATCAGGGAAGCTAAAACAGATGCTTTCACGGTCAAGGATCACCGAGGAGAATGTAAGCCTGCGTTTTGACAAGATTAAAATAACAATGGTTTATCTCTTGTACTGCTCATTCATTAGGCGGTAAAACTTCACTTTTACTTTTGTAGTGTACAAGAAACATTACCCTCCTGCACTTAACGATGAAGTTTGGAGATTGGAGAAGATTGGTAAAGATGGATCTTTTCATAAGAGACTTAACAAAGCTGGAATACGAACAGTGGAAGATTTCTTGCGATTTGTTGTTAGAGACCCACAGAAACTTCGAAATGTGAGATAATAGTTTCAATCTTCTATTCATTTCTTACATCTACTTATTCCTGCATTTCTATAATGTATACTCTGTAATTGTTTCAGATTCTAGGGGGTGGAATGTCGAATAAGATGTGGGATGTCCTTGTAGAGCACTCAAAGACCTGCGTACTGAGTGGAAAAGTGTATGTGTATTATCCTGAAGATCCGAGAAATATGGGTGTGATATTCAACGACATCTATGTATTCAGCGGTTTGATTGTCGGTGGACAATATCATTCAGTTGATTCCCTTTCTGATAGTCAGAAGGTCAGTGATTCCAAATTAGTAGTGTCAGTGGCTCTTCTCATACGATCGTCACAATTTAGCGCTACCTACTTTTAGATAATGCTACTTTACAATCTTAAAAATTCTTTCATTATCAAAATTGTTTGTTATGTAGTTATTATTGAAGCAAATATTATTTTGAAAAGCCAAGCCAACAATTATATGGATTTATTTATTACAAACATAAACAGTTAGATGGTAAACAGCAGACCATGCTTATGATTTTGCTTCAACTTACTCTCCCCCCGTTTTGCTATAAATTTCCTGTCCGCCTCAAGTGGTTTTGTTGTGAAATTTTTTTTTTTTTTTGATAGGAAGAATTAGGGGAAAGGATTTTTGTTCATATGGTCTAATGAAATGTGAGAAGTTGAACACAGCTTATATTCATTTTTTCGTGACAGGTCTTTGTGGACACATTGGTGAAGAAGGCATATGACAACTGGACAAGTGTGATAGAATATGATGGCAAATCTCTTTTAGGCTTTGATCAGAATAATAGCTTGGATGCTTCTCATAATGAGCTCAGAAGTCTTCCGCAAGATCAACCGAACTCCTTTAATGCACCTACTCTCCCAAGTGTTCCACCCTCAGTTCCTGCTGAACATTCCCATGTTAACCCAGGATCGACCATTGGAGGTACTGATCTGAGCTGAGTTTGTTAGCACATTATGCTCAACACCTCTCTTAAATTAATTTATAGGGCTCCTGTTCAAAAATTGAATTTTTTTGTTCTTCCATTAGGTCATAATGACAACATTGGAGGCCGATATACCAATCAACCACAAAATATGAATCTAAATGTTGCTATACAGTTAGATGGCACTTCATATTCTCATCATAACCAGCTGATCAGTCCAGTGCACCAAGCTCACTCATCTCGAAGTGAGAACATGCTGGCTCTTGGTCCCCCAATATCAACCACCCCTACTTTCACTTCTGGAGTTCCATCAATTCTCACTTCATATAGGACTTTGGAGGACATCCCTGAGGATGAGATACGTATGAGAAGTCACGAGATGCTTGAAAATGATGATATGCAGCATCTGCTTCGTATGTTTAGTATGGGTGGTAACGGTCAAGCTTCTTTTAATGCCAATGAGCATAGCTTTCCATACTCAGCTTATACCCCCTTCACACCTTCAAACTTTGTCTTTGGAGAGGATCGTGCACGTTCATCTGGAAAAGCTGTTGTTGGGTGGCTCAAGCTTAAAGCAGCTCTAAGATGGGGCATTTTCGTTAGGAAGAAGGCTGCTGAGAGAAGAGCACGAATCGAGGAGCTGGATGACTTCTAGATATTGATCTTCCATATTTTGTTTCCTATGTAGAAGTTATCAAGCTCTTGCTGAGTGTGTCCGACTAAGACAAGCATTGTGCGTTTGCCGTTGGAGCTCAATTTCATGGTCATCATCTCATGCTGGATCTTCGTAGCTGCAAAGTGGTCACTGTTTTGAAGTAATAAGAACATGCTATGAGTTACACAGGTGGTGATTGAAAAGACGTTATCCTCCAAACTCGATAAGGATTTCGTAATGGCTTAACTGTAGTATCATTGTGAAACCTAGAAATTAGAATGTCAAATTCCAATTCTGAAGGTAATGGTGTGTTTTACTCGTCCAGTATCTCTCATTGCAGGTTGTGTGGTCCGATGCCTAACATCACAAGACCTCTGTATTGTTCTAATAAAGTTATTGTAACTTGTAAAAGGAATTATCAACTCTAAATAGCTTTGACATCTAGCTGTTGTTTTCTGAAAGTGAATCTAAATAGCTTTGACATCTAGCTGTTGTTTTCTGAAAGTGAATTAATCCATTTGTTCAGTATCTCTATTTGATATTACCATATAGGAGTAATCTCCAGACAAGGAGAAACGGGATCCAAGATCGTAGATACTGTAGATGAAATTTGCAATTTATCATTTGATCAACTACTGAATCCTTGTTAACTTGGATATGGGTATCTTGTAACGCTATGGTGTGATGTTTTTTTTATCATTCTATTGGATAAGTGACACGTAGGAGATAAATTGTACCCCTAAGTCAACATAAAGGGACAAGGAATTGATTCTCTCTATCCTACCACGTGTCAATTTAAAAAGAGATGTCACTTCAAAGTATTACGAAACATCCCGTCCCCCCTTCAGATGCACCCTAGGTATGTGAACTTATGGAATATAGTTTCTCAAACTCAAAAAAATAAAAATAAAAAAAAAAACAAAAAAACGTTAGGATGAAACACACATCAGATCAACAAAAAACTGAGCAGCATTACAAGTCTTTATTCCATTATGTGGGGATCAACTACAAAGTAGTACACCAAACCAGCTTGAGTTATGAATTACACTTCATACTCAAATCTAAAATAAAAAAACTAACACCGTTCCCCAAGAATAATAAGTAAAAACGATCCCAAAAGGAATAACAATAGAATTCCAATCAGTGACCACAAAATAAAAAATTACAAAGTTTCATTTGTGATTACAAAACAGAAACAAAAATAGGCAGCACAGATCTATTCATACTTGTTCGACTCTCGTATTGTTCAGAATGGAATTTCCCAGCACATAAGTAGATGGAAATTGATAACCGCTCACATAAAATCATAGTCGTCATAATCATCAAGGGTATTAACCACCACATCATCATCTGGCTTTCCAACATGCAGCTGTTTCTTCTTTCCAACTGTAGGAACAAAACATTTGTCAAGAAAAATTAGTATATGACCAACCAATGTCACCGTAAATCATGCCCAAAGGAGAAATGAACCTGTTTTCTTTTTGGTGGTAGCTTCTTTTTCTGTCTTTATCTTTTCATTCGCAATTGCAGTTATAGAAGAGGCAACTTCTTTGGCATCTGCTCCTTTTAAAGAAGTTAACGACAATCTCATTACTGCTTTCAATAATCCGATATAGTGATAGCTTTTCTGTCGTGGAAGAAATAGTGAGATCACAATTTTACAGTAATGGATGCTGAATAAGATAGCTGATTTTGAGCCAAAAATGCCACTAACCTCGTATGGACGAAGCTTATGTGAAATTAGTTCAGCATACTCTTCAAAGTCGCTTTCAGTTTTGGGAATGAAATTATCCAGCGTTTTATCATCACCCTTCTTGGCAAACAATTCTGCAGTAGACTTAAAATCAGCTTCTTCAACTAGCCTGTAAAAGGATACATATCAGACCAATATCATGATAATCTTGAAAATGTAAACAAATGTAGTTGGCCAGATGACAGACAAGAAAGAGAGAACAATGATATTTGAGCTGTATGCAAATCAAATAGCCAGTTGTATCAGCAGAACTTAATTTTGAATAGCTCCATAAATTGATATGCATTAATTCAGACAATAAAACAAAATAAATAAAGTAATGAATTTGAAAACTGCAGCTATACTGAAAACATAATTCCACCTCTGCTGGCGAAGTTTTTCTTCTAAAGGATCTAAAGGGGCCTCCTTTATAGCTTCAACGTCCTTTCCTTTATTTTCAGCTGGTTTTGCTGCAGTCTTCTTAGGGGCCTTTTCAATGGGAGGCGGTTCAGGTTTGGGTTCCTAATCACACAATTAGAAGAAAAAAATGATCCAGCTTAAAAGTGAAATAAGACCCCGACATGATCCAGGAAAGAAAAAGTCCACAAGCTTCTACTCTTCTGAGCACCCCAACAAACAAGAAAATTAAAATCCAAAACATGAATGATGCTTGATTTACACACCTCAGGAGGCTCATCTTCATCTTCCCAAGAATCCTTCACATCATTTTCGTCCAAATCTTCATCATCCCAATTAGATTTTAGAGGCTCCTTTTTTTTAAGAAGATCTTGATTGGGCTCATCTTCTGAAACACTAAAAATATATTATTATTATCCCAAAAATAAAGAAAATCTTCAGAGATGGAAGGAAGAAGGAAGAGCAACAAAAGCACCTATCAGGAACTGTGTATGTTAAAAAGGGGATTCTGACAGAACTAATCTAGTATTATATTGATCTTAAATCAGGAAAAGAGAGGTTTTTTAGAATCTCCATTTTTTTTATCATACAGAATTGACAACCATAAATTTTATCTTCTTCCTAACCCGATGCTGATGAAACTGCTATTATCAAGCCATTTCTTAGCAATTAGAAGCTTTCTTATAACTTCCATAAAGCACAAGGAAACACTGATCATCAACCCCAAATCCGGTGAATTATAAAAAGAAGGATCTTACTAAAGGAATGAAGAATTGATGTTTACAGCCTATATTAAGAAAAGAAGATTAATAAAAATATCGTCATCAATTCAACACCTGTCATAACCCAAGAGTTTAGGGACCCAGATCAATCTCAATCTCAATCTCAATTTCAATTAACTTCTTCCTCAAAATCCAAAATCTAGTCATATGCAAACACACAAAACAGATAAATGAACAACAACAAGCAGTGTCGGTTAAGAAAAATAGTGAAGATGAAAGACGTACCCCAGTCCTCCATCACTTCGGTTATTCTGAACTCAAAAAGACTTCAACTTTCGTAACTCCCTGAATTGGGGGAAAAGATAAAAATAGGTTAACGGTGCAAAAGAAATCAGAACGATCGACCACTTCACAGTCAAACATCAACGAACTACAAATGCATTCACTAGAAAACACTATTAATCCAATTGATAGAAACAAGAAAGAGAACGGAAGATCCTCTAGGAAGTTCAGACACCATTCATACATAACAAAACCACTGTTGACGAACTACGATTTCTTGAAAAAAAATACCAAACCTGTCGAGGCGAAGGGCGAAAACCAAATCCAAATCCAAATCCAAATTGCTGAGGAAAAAAACTCGAACAGGTAGCTAAAAGTTGTCGGCACGGAAGAGGGGAGAGCGAGAGATATAGGGAAAGCGGGAGAGGGATGGAAAGTCCGGACAGGTAAAGCAGGAGAAAGAGAATCCCTCATTATTTATTAGGGTTTATAATATCTTACTTCTATTTTCTAATGAAATTTACTCCCCTTGGCTTTAATGTTCTCACAACTATTAGTACTAGTAGTAATTTTTTTATTTTTTTTTTGAAAAAAGTAAATTTATTTTCTAACCTTTTAATTTTATGAGGATATTTCCATAAATAAATAAATATACTTTTAAAATAAAATGTATTGGAAAATTATTTTTTATTTATATAAAAAAAATGTAATGTGATAAATGAGTGAAAAAATAAAAGAATTTGCAATGAATAATGGGAGGGAGTATTAAATGAATACATTTGAAAAAAAAAAATCAAATTAGTATGCTAGAGCCTATAAGAAATATTGGATTTTGAGAATATTTAACAGAGAAACATTAAATGTGGAAAGCATATGCTATAATTAGTAAAGAATTTGTAAAACTGTACCTGAAATTGCATAGTTCTGAGTTTTTGATTTTGTTCTTTATTTGACTTTTATTCGGATTTTATATCCCAACTCCTAATTATAGTAAAAACATGATTACATAAATTTCATCTACTTCTTACCTTCAACATATTCTATATATACATATACATTCAACATATTCTATAATTTGATATAAATTTAAAATCTAATCATATTTAAATCACCTCAAAACAAATATAAATTTAGATTTATTAAATCTAATTAATTTTAAAGCAAGTTCATTATTTTTAAAGTACATAATTAATTTTATTGGTCCAACATAATATCCTTAATATTTTACCCCATCGTTTCAATAAAAAATAACTCCATTCATTCATTAATAAAATGACCAATAAATATTAGGTACAAAATGTGTTTAAAAATTACTAAACGATATATTCGCATCAGAAAATTACCGATAAGTATAAAATTATATTTTGTTTTTCCCATAATATCTATATTTATCCGTACATTAGTGTGCATTGTTAAGATGAAAACAAAAATACGTTATTTATACGAATGTATATTAGTGTACATTCTACTGAGAAATAAACTGAAAATATGCGATTAAATTGAAGAACTCTACTAATGTACATTAGTGTACATTTTTAGAAAGAAACAAAAAATACACAATTAAATTGAAGAACCCTACGAATGTACATTAGTGTAGTGTGCATTTTTTAGAAAGAAACTGAAAAATACGTGATTAATTAAATTATGGTTGTTATAATTATCCTTAAATCTCTCACTCATTGTTTTTATTTGATTTAGTGTACATTAGTGTTCAATGAAACTAGTGTTAATTTAAAACGTTGAAATATTCAGCGCTGTATATAAGAGTAAAACTGGAAAAGAAATAAACGTTTAGATCAATGCATTTATTAGTAATTAGGTTATATATGCGTACCTATCAGTAATAATCTCTTAATAAAAATATATACCTCGAAAATAAGATTCAATACTCTTGAATATACTCCATCTGGTATACAATACTCTTGAGCATTTTGTGCATAAAAGTGCATAAGAGACCAACTCAAATGTATTTCATGATGATTAACATTGGTCAAAAATTGCTTTATTGGTTTGGATGTGTGGTATCTGGTTAATTTGGAGAATGATGAATGATATTGTGTTTGAAGATGAAAAGGGGATGATATAAAAAATTTTAATGAGATGAAATGTAGGGTTTGGAGTTGGATTAGGAGAAGGAAGATAATATCTTATAGCAACATGAATTTTCAATCTTGGTGGGAAGGAGGACAGAGAAAAGTAGTTTGGAGGAAATCTTGTTGATTTCATAATGTCTGCACTTTAGTTACAAATTGGCAATAGGTATAGTAAATGAACAATGATGTGTTTTGAAAGGATATTAAATGTATCTCGATGATGATAGTAGCTAGGAGTGTTTTGATAATTTCTTCTTTCTTGTAACCATTACATAACTCTTATATTGAAATATATCTCATTACCCTATTATATTAATAATACCACTAACTTTTGTCGTCCAAAAAAAAATAACAGTGTCCATCTCATGAAAGGTGTTTTGATGAGACAGTTTTATGTAAAGTGTTATGTAAGTCAAATAAAAATAATAAAATTTTGACAAAAATAACTCTTCAATCACCATGTGAGACCGTCTAAGGCAAATTCACTTGCTTTAAATTTAAATTTCACAAATATTCAAACTCACAAAATAAACAAGATCTCATAAATACACATTTCAAAATGAACAAGATCTCGTGAATACAAAAGTGTTACTCTATATTTAAATTTCACAACTACCCAAAATCTCAAAATAAAGAAAGATCTCACCATTCATGGTGTTTCAAAATCTAAAGTTACAAAACCCACTAAAATCAATTTTAAATTTGAAAATTGATTTTAGATTTTTACAACTCATTAACCTCAAACAAACATAAATGAATATAAATATAAGGCAATCTCTTGTGGGAAGAGTGTGACACGTGTCGACCATTACTAAAGTATATTTATTATATAGATAAAATATATTTATTTGAAGTTAAAGTATGTTAAAAATAAATCATATTCATTAATAGTAATATACATATGAATCGAACAAATAAAGGAGAAATGAATTTCAGTAGCTAGAATTATGATTTACACTGTCCGTACTCAAAATTTAATTTTAATATCATCGTAATTCATAAGTAAAACACCATCCCAAAAGGAGATAAATTCCAATGGGAGATCGCAAAATATAAGCTGAAAATTGTAAAATCTCCTTATTCCACAAAAAAAATTGAAGTAAAGGGTTCCCTTCGAGATTATGTAACAAAAAATATATAAACAAAGACAGATCACATGATTCTCTTCATATTTGCTCGACTCATCTATTCCGTATATCACCAGGTAATTAGATGAAAATTGGTGCCTCACATAAAATCATAGTCATCATAATCATCGAACGTACTAACCACCGCATCATCCTCCTGCTTTCCAACATGCAGCTGTTTCTTCTTTGCAACTGTAAGAACATATCATTTGTCAAAAAAACATGGAATGTGATCAACAAAAGTTATACCCAAGGGAGCAATTAGTAACAAACCATTTTTCTTTTTGGAAATAGCTTCCTTTTCTGACTTGATCTTTTCATTTGCGATTGCAGTTATAGAAGAAGCAACTTCTTTGGCATCTGTGCCTTTTAAAGAAGTTAATGACAATCTCATTGCGGCTTTCAATAACCCGATGTAGTGAAAGCTTTTCTGTCATAGAGGAAATAGTCAGATTACAATTCTACAATATAACATAGCTGAAAATGAAACGAATGCCACGAACCTCATATGGTCGAAGTTTATGGGAAATAAGTCCAGCATATTCTAGAAAGTCACTTTCAGTCTTGGGAATGAAATTATCCAGCGTTTTGTCATCACCCTTGCTGCCAAACAATTCAGAAGTGGACTTGAAATCAGCTTCTTCAACAAGCCTGTAAGTCGATTCATATCAGACCAATGAATATGCTTCAGAAATGGTCAAGGTCAACATGATAGATCGGGAAAGATAATAATACCATCAAAAAACAGTGTGGCGTGAATAAAATAGTCAGTATGAATCAGTTCAACAAATTCAACATAGCTCCACAAATCAATATTATTCCAACAATAATGCAGCCATACTTAAAACATAAGCTCACCTCTGCTGTCGAAGTTTTTCTTCTAAAGGGTCTAAAGGCACCTCCTTCGTAGCTTCAGCATCTTTTCCTTTCTTTTCAGCTGATTTTGCTGCAGTCTTCTTAGGCGCCTTTTCAGGAGGAGGTGGCTCAGGTTTAGATTCCTGATATATTTAACACAACTTGGAGTAAAAGAATATCCAAGCAAAAGTAAAAATATAACCAGACCCCAGAAAAATAGATTTCATTAAGCATTAATTACTCTTCAAAGCACCTCAACATGAAGAAAATCTGAAAAGATTACGGAATAATGCTTGATTTACAGACCTTAGTGGACTCATCTTCATCTTCCCAAGAGTCTTTCACATCATTATCATCTAAATCTTCATCATCCCAATTAGATTTTAACTGCAGCTTTTTATCGAGAAGACTCGGTATGGGCTCGTCTTCTGAAAACAAAAAAGATTGTTTCTATAAAGAGAACGAAAAATCTTCATGGCTGGAGTGAAGAGCCACAAAAAGCCTAACTAACTGTGTATGTATTAGGAGATTCTGACCAAACTAATGAGATAAGTCCGATGATGTCAGATCAGTAAAAGTGCAGGTAAACAAAATGTTTATAAATTGAGATTTTATTTGTATCAAACAGAATTGACAACCAAAAATTTGCTCTCTTGACTAAACCAACGTCCATAAATCCACCAAATCAACTGTGTCCTTCACTGATTAATATGGAGAAAGAAGCCAATGGGAATCTAAAATATTATCTAGATGTAGTAGAACACACTCCAAATTATGCATACAAACTGAACAATACAATCCTTTATCACTAAATAGCTCTGCAATAACATGGGGTACAAAATGCACGAGCCAATCTGGGCCTAATAGAATCACACAATATGTTCAAAAGCAATCTCTGGAAACATGTGCACCAATAGCTTCCTCATAATCCATATGTTAGAGCCCATCTTTATTCATTTGTTTAGAGTCTATTTTAAGAAGGGAAATAAGACGTTGATCACCAGGCATAATACAAGAGATAAACAAATATGACAGTGGGCCTAATAGAATTAACTCCAGGAAATCAAACTCAATCAAATTCTTCCCTGAGTAAATTACAAAACCAAACAACGCCGATTAAATAAAAAAGCAGTCATATGAGCAAAAAAAAAAAATTTGTATGAAAATAAATAAACCACGATCCACCAGAAACAATCGTCTTAGCACAATTACAATCAATATAGATTATGAAAAAGGTGGAGGAGAAAGAAATACCCCAGTCCTCCATCGCTTTGGTTATTCTGACCGTTATACTGACCTCACAGAGACTTCAAATTCCGGCAACACCCTGAATTGGGGGAATAAAAGAAAAAAATCAGACGAACCAACTACTTCAAAGTTAAACATCAACGAACAGCAAATACATTCACTAGAAAACCATTTAAATCGAATTAATCGAAACAAGAAAAAGAAACGACAAATTCATCCTTGAAAGTTCAGGCACACATATAAATAGAAAATTAAACCGCGGACAGTCCATCAACTACGATTTTGAGAAATATAGAACAAACCTTTGAACGTGGAGGGCGAAAACTCAATCGAAATACTTATAACGTAGAGAAAATCACTCCAACTGGGAACTGAAACCGTAACGGCGCGGGAACTAGAGAGAGAGATACAGGCGAACAAAGAGAGCAGGAAGGTCGAATAGAGAGGGGGAGAATTTGATCAATTTATTAGGGTTATTATAATTATTAATTAATACTCCTCCATCCCGGGAAGTTGGTATTTTTTTTTTACGGAGATTAAGGAGTATAATAATTTAATATAAAATAAAGTGAGATAAATAATATTTAATGTGTAGTGGGTAATTATATTAGAAGTGATATGTAGGCAAATGAGAATAGATTAATTGTTTTTGTGTGAGTCTCATGTATTAAAAAAGAAATGTGTCAATTTTAATGGGATAAACCAAAAAGAAAGTGTGTCAACTTCTATGGGAAGGAGACAGTAATTAATATTGGAGTATTATCATTATTATTCTATTACCATAAATGTCCTTTACTTTTATTTATTTTTCGAGTAAAACTTACTTAAATTAATTTTAATATATATAATCAGGAATTAATCCCTTTATACTATAATAAGTTTCCCAAAAGTAAATGTATACTATTTTGGAAAAATATGTATTATTGAACACAATTTAACATAATTAAATAATTGGAAATATTAATTAAGGCATGAATAAGACACTTTCTTTTAATTTAATCTTAATTTTAAATATGTTTTAAGTTTTCAATTATTTATAAAATAATATAAATAATTAAATTTTATTTAAACAAATATGAATAATTAATAAAATTTTAATTCTCATCCTGTCTCACAATAATACGTAATTCCTTCGTTCCATTTCAGTTGAAACGCTTTTCATTTTGGATTATCCCACAAAAGTTTGCAACTTCCTAAAAAAAAGGTAAAAATCAAACACAATTCCTCTCCCGTAACTTTATTTAGAAATAAAGTCAAACACAATATCACTAAAAGTTTTCACTTTTCTTAATTTTCTTGCTGAATGAAGGGTGCAAACATTTGTGAGACGGAGGGAGTATATAATTTCAATTTTGGACATTTCAACTCAATAATTAAATTTTTATATTTTTGGTAAATGAGTCACATACAAAATAATTACTATTTATGGGGACAATACACAATATTAACTTCATTATCCACTTTACATTAAATATTATTAAAAAATCACTCTTTTTTTTGGCACGTAGAATAAAAAAATTGTTATTTGTAGGAACATTTGATTGATATTTTTTCTATAATAATTAAATGATAAAGTAAGTAATGTATATTATGTAGAGGTTATATTTTTTAAATAAAATGTAAATGAGAGATTAATTATTTTGATTTTTTTACCATTTTAGGCATGTTAAAATTTTGATAAGAAGACAAAAATGAATAACGTGAATCTTTTATAGGTAAAAGGGACTATATCTAAATAGATTTAATTCATGGATTTTTATTAATAAATATTATATTATATTAAAATATATTACTATTTTACGTGTGATCTTATATTAATAGAAAGTGATGAATCATTGATGGAATTTTTTCCAAAAGGAAAATTATACATTTTGAACTGTACACCATAAATGAAAAAACAGTACCTTTTGGTTGATGATGGAAAAGTATTAATGGGATGTATAAAACTATTTAAGATAATTCAAAATGGAAACTTCACAAAAATAAAAACAAATGAAAAAATAGTATCATTTTGGTGGATGGGAGAGTATTAATGGAATGTCTAATGACTAATTATTAATTATACTATGCACTTGGCTGCACCCTAAAATAGGGTGTACCCACTTTAAAAACGTATATAAATATAAATAAAAACATATATAATTATAAACAAAATTGTATACAATTTAATTATTAGTTTTTTTAATGAAAAATTGAGTGTAAAAAAATATACAATTATTAAAAAATATGTACTCCCTCCGTCCCGTTTCAATATTTACGTTTCTATTTTGCGCATCCCATTTCAAAGTTTACGTTTTCCTTTTTGGAATATAGGACCTATCTAAAACAATTAATATATCATCTAACATTAATACACCTACTCACTTTACATTAAATATTATATATTTCCACCCACTATCTATTAAAATATTATACTCCTTAATCAACGTGCGAAAAGCAAACGTAAACATAGAAACGGGACGAAGGGAGTATACACTATTGAATAAAAAATTATACACATGGATGCTAGTTTTTTTAATGAAAAATTTAATGTAAAAAAAATATACAATTATTAAGAAACATGTATACAAAATAAAATAAAAAGTTATACACATATGGTGCACCGAGTGCACCTAATATCAACTCATGTGTAATACTATTTAAGATAATTCAAAATTGAAAGTACACAAAAATACCTAATACAGAGAGGATAGTGTATTTATTATTAAAGTACTGTTAAATATGCACCATTTTTTATTGAATACATACCCCTTATTAAATACACACCCCATAATTATTTAAATTTTAATTTTATTATATACACACCCCCTAAAATTATAAGAGTACCCTTCTAAAACTTAAAGATTATTCACCCCAACGTATTTCTGTTTCCATTAAATCTTAAGATTACAAAATTACCACAGGACAATCAAATCTTGTCGGAGAAATTCATGTTTCCACCAGAAATCTAGCCCAATTAATTCTAAATTTACCACTGTCCAACAGCACCGCCGGCTTCGCGTTGAATGACTGGCAGAGAAACTCCAGAGAAAAAGAAAGGCAGCTGGAGGTTGCTCGGAAAAGCAGAGAGCCCAAAGCATTGCCTTTGCAAACGTGAAGCAAAAGATAGCAATAAAGATGACTGGTTTGGTGCGATTGAGTTTACCGCCGACGGAGAGGACTAAAAAGGGAATTGTTATTGTGGTTGAACATTGACATTGAGGTGGTGGAGAAACAGGGCACGTGCGTGGCAACGCCGCCGTCGTAGGAGTCCACGGAGGTGGTGGGGGGCTCCAGTAAAGCTGGCAGAGAAAGGGAAACTGACGACGGAGAGCTGAATTCATGAACGATGGTCGACCGCATCTTCTTACCACTGAGAAATGACTCATTCGCCCTATTCCCAAAGAGAGTGGGCAGTGTCAAGTTCGATCAAAGTTACATCAAAAAGTTAAAATAATAATTATTAAATAATAAAAGCAATACTCCATTGACAATAATATATACAGAGTGATGGAACCAAACCAAACACGCCATCCACATATGATAAACAAATGGTGTGCATGTGGAGAGTATGATTAAGGAGGTGATGGATGGGGAAAAATAACTAGGAGAGAGGAGAGGGAGAACTCTGGAGGTGGTTGAGATGGCGACTAGTGTGGGGGAATAAGAGACGTATAAGGGTATTTTGGACTTTTTAAAATTTTATTATTTAATAAAATAATAGTGGTGTGTATATTCAATAAATAGGGGTGTGCATTTAGTCGAACCCTTATTATTATTATTATTTAAAATTAATTGAGTAAAACAACTTAAATTTGAAATTTCGGTCCAATACAATTTTTCTCAAAATCTGAATTTGTTCAGTAGCCTATCCGAAAACAGACTACCCGATCTGATACCAGCTTCCAAAAAATTGGTGCACCGTGGAGGTGGGTTTAGTGAGTTTGGGGTGGGCAAGGCTCTTATTCGAGCCGAGCGAGTTCGGGTAGTGAATACTTAAGCTCGTTAATGAAATGAGCCTAAGAACAAACTTGAGCTCGAATCAACTCGTTAAGCAAATGAAGTCGAGTTTATCGAACCTAATCAAAATGATTTTTAATGGATATATATTATTTTATTATTTAATTAATAATATATTATATTATTATATAAAATTATAATTAAATACTCCCTTGTCCCACATTTATTTTCACACTTTTCATTTTCGTCCGTCCCACACTTATCTTCATCATTCAAAATAAAACTTCACATTAACCAATAATCTAAAAGTTATCTTAATTTCAAAAATATCATCTCCACCTAACAAATATAAGATACTTTATAATTTATTTATTACCTAAAAATACAACAATATTTCAAAAAAAATCAATAAAATTAGTAAAAAAATAACATTTATTAAACTCCGTATCTACGACATTGGCAAACATAAATTTAAAATGGAGGGAGTAATATTTATTAAAATAATCAAGCCGTAAAGAAAAGAGTATAATACTAGCTCAAACTTTGTTTTAACAGCTCCAAGAGTGGGTGTTGCACATGGACATTTGTGAGGCCCGATGAATATGATACCCACGTGAGGGGCCTTATTATACCCTTCTTTAATGATAAATCATATCATCTCACACTTTTGGAACCATTCTAGGGAACACATCTCTTTTTTCTTTTCTTTTTTTTCTACCAATTGAAATTAGACCAAACAAAGAACGAGATTATGAAGTGAATTGAGATGTATAAATGATTGTCAACACTATAGGATACTAAGGATAAGAGTAATAACTTTAAAATTTTATTAAAAATATAAGGTGTTTATATACTAATTGCACTTTTTTAAAATGAAAAAGATACAAGGGAGATGTAAGTTACAGTATTCCACTAAACTAGTAAAGAATTAAGACAATTCTCATAATATTTTTTGTTTTTGATATTATCAAACTTTATTAACACAAATAATAATTTTAATGAATCAAATACTACCTAACTTATTCAAAAGAAAAAAAATATTAAAAAAATACTACTATTTCAAATTATAAAATGTTTTCTAAATTTTAAGGGAATACCACACTGTATCCTCCACATTTTACAATGATCATTGATGACTATGGAAAAAGTTACTGCGCCCCCGGGACACGTCGTGTTCCATGTGAACATAATCTCCCCTTCATATTTTATTTAAATTTATGTATTATTAAGAGTTTAAATTGTAAAGGGGCACGAAAATTATAAAGAGACACGGTGTCCTTGGGCACAAGAGCCTCTATGATTAGATAATGTAAAGATTGTTGGCCACGTAGGTTCAGCGTAGTCAGAAAATTTAATAAACAAACATTGTTTTTATCACTATTAATTAATTTACTAATCTATTTTGTATATTTTGAAAGAGTCGTTTTCATATGAATTAGGTTGAAATTCTAATAAAGGTTAGAATTATTGTTCCATCATTGTTAATATTTTATTGTATTTGTGTATTTTGACTTATGATAAATTTTGAATTTGACTGAAATTTTATTAAATGATAGAGTTAGTGGTTTATCATCATTGATATTTTATTCTCTTTGTATATTTTTGAATTTGGGTTTAGTGCTTTGAATTTGAGACACACAGACTTCGCAATTTAGAAATAAATGAATCAAATAGTGTTGTTCATGAAAATATTTTTTTTAAGGGGCGTTAAGTTCAAGTTTTAAGAATAATGATAGTAATTTCTATTATTAAGAAGCCAATAAAAAAAAAAGAGAGAGAATTATTGTGATTATAAAATAGTACATATAGTTAATGAATCAAAAGTAATTAAAACCTTTCGTTTTCTATAGGCACAATGTCCTTAACTACACTCATTCTCTAAATCTTGTACCAAACATAGTATTAATACTTGAAAATTTTCAGTCTCATTAACTGCAATCATGGCCTCTCCTACCTTACTATTCAACCCCTAATTTTTTAATAACTTTGGATTCAGAGGGACCAACAAACTTTAGATGCATTTTTATATGAATGGTTTTACAAAAATAAAAAAATAAAAAAAATTGATTTTCATTGTCATAGTATGGGCTACCTATAAGTAGGTTCCTCATCATTACAATCACTTCCTCTTTGAATGAGCAATTATCACTATAATGAGTATTTTTCAACATATACTACATATCCCCATAATTATGTCAACTCAAGATTATTAACACTATCAATACTCATTATCCAACATTAATGTAATCCTAAAATCATCTTTTATAAGTGGATGTTAACTAGTACTGCAACAGCCTCAAAATCTGAGATCATCAGATAAAGCAAAAGCAGCACATGCACAGAGAGAGAGAGAGAGATTCATCCCTCCAATGCTAGATTTCCCCAAACTCAAGTAATCCAAAATTAAATCTTGCAAAAGCCCGAACCTGAATTTAGGACAAGAATGCTGCACCACACCTTCAGACATGCTGGGTTCTGTCATTCCATGGCGGGATGTGATGTGGAAAACAAGATTGGAATCATCTGAGTGTTGAAGCTGGTAACTTGTGTCATAGTTTCAATGGTGACTCGGAGCTCACTGGAGCTGATGCTGGATAAGTTACAGCAGCTGGATGATCAGCCCAAGGAGTACCCACCAGCATTGCCTGCTAGGCCCGTTTCCAGGGCCCGGTTGCCTCGGCCTAGAAGGCCCCTGCAACTTGATTCTCAGAGGACAAACTGTGAAGAAAACGGAGAGAGCAAAAGAGAAAAGGGAGAAGATTTCAGTGAGGCATTTTATCAAACAAATGGTGGGGTTGCTACATCCTCTGCACAGTCTGATCGTTCTCACATGGGGGTAAGCTCAAATTATCTGCTATGATCAGTTTTCTTGAAATCTTATTCAAGAATTATAACTATTTCTACTAAAACAGGCCCAAAGAGAATTATCAACAGAAATAACAGGAATAATTGCTATGCAGTCATGTAAGTAATTAATTAATTTACCAGAGAGATCAGTTGTGGTTGAAATTAAATTAATGATCTTTTTTACTGTACGCAGTTATCCGCGGTGAAAATGCAAGAAGGGTTTATGGGTACAAAAGAAAGACAAGTCTGTGGGCTATTGTGGTTATACAGAAGCAAACCAGAAAGTACTTTGAACACAGATTACTCCAATCACAATTACAATCTGGTAAATCAAATTATTCTTAATTAACTACCATTGGTAAATACTTGTTGCTGATAAACTGACCTTAATCATCTCTGCAGGTTGTTTGGATCGTGATATCATACGCCACCCAAAATCTGTATGCTTTGCTAGCTATTACACTGTCATACTATTAAAAAAATAATAAAAATTCACTGTTGGATGTGTGTTTTTGCAGGATGAAACTCAGGTTTCTTACAGTGTTCTTGTTAGTCTTCAAAAGCAAGTTTTGAGGTCAGAGGCTAGAATTAGGGAAAAGGAAGAGGAAAATCTTGCATTGAAGAGACGACTCGATGAGATGGATAAGAAGCGACAATTGTACGAGGAAAGGATGAAATCCAAGGAGAAGGAATGGCAGGATCAGTTCACATATATACAAGTGAGCTTTTAGCTCGTTAGTTTTTTTTTCTAATGCTACATACATTGGATGAGTGATGTTTTTCGTTACACTCATTAGATGAGTGACGATCAGCTCTGAATTATGCAGGAATGCTTGGCTGCAGGCAAGAACGGAAGGATATTGGATGTTCAAACGGAGCTTGTTCACGAACAAGAATTGGTGGGTGAAGGTAGTCATCTTATGGGAGCTCGTCGTGAGCAGAGCTGCGTCGGGCTCTGTCCTCATGACGAGCTTCATAAGCTGAAACAGAGGTTTAAAGCATGGAAGGAGGATTACAAAAAGAAGTTGAGGGATGCGCAATCTACGTTGAAGAAGCTTAGCAATTCGAATGTTCAAAAGCATTGGTGGGGAAGATTATCGCACTGAACTATATTTGCTGCTATTTGATGGACAATATGATTTCACTGTTTAATTTGTATGATAACGACTCAGGTTTACCAATTTTTTTTATTTATAATTTTATTATTAAATAATTTTAATTGAATTTCGTTTTAATTTATTAACTTCAATTCAGGGATTGACTTTTGAAGTTGATTTCTAAAATTGTAGTAAGGAAATTTGTTAGAATTCCTAAATTAGTGAATTTTATTATACAGTCATTTCCCAACATGGAGTAATTTTCTTAATTTTATTAGGGGGCCGTTATTTATATCCATTAGTAAGATATACATTAAAAGAGAATACAAAGTACAAGAGGAGAATTAATAAATTATCATTCCATCAAACATTCTTGAATTTCTACTCAATTTTTGAAACGAATACTCCATATGCCACTCTTTTTTCATCGCTAGCCAACTCCAAATTCTCGACTTCAATTCATCAACCACTTTGTTCACTGAAAACTCCTCATTATTGAAAATTTTAGCATTTCTTGATTTCTAAATAAGCCAAATTGTACACTCCCATATACATATTGTAGGCACTTGAATTTTATTGTCCATTAAGAAAAATATGTGGCAAATTAATGCAATAATTATCAATTAATTATTTATTTATTTATTAAGGGATTTAAATAAATAAATTCCTAAAATAAATGAGTAAATAATTTATAATTGTGCAAGATTAAGTCAAATAAGTTCAACTTAAAGCCTAAGAAAGTGAAAGACCCAAGCCCGCATAATTAGGTCAAAACGGACCAATCAGACTGTGAGTTATTTATGGGGCATCCTCATATTTCACCTATATAAGGAGTCCTCCTCCATTCATTCCAGACACATATTCAAAGACCTGAAGACACAAACGCTTTAAAGAGATCAAGAACACGAGCAGTGCTCTCTTGAGATCTTCAAGCATCTTCAAGTCAAGAACGACAAGTGATTCGGGATTAAGGTGCGGAGCCCCCAAATCAAGCGTTCTTCATAAACTAAGTTCTTCGGTGTTGTTTGAGCCAAGAACGGCATACGACCCGGGATTAAGGTGTTAAGCCCCCCAGATCGAGTGTTCTTTGGATCAGGTTACGTTTAATCCAAACAAAGGCTCGACGCCTCTGGATTAACGTTATAAAATCCCAAATTCGAGTTCGGACAAGCTTCAACTGAAGATCTGACTCAACACACACAGTCAACGTGGTCAACACAACCAGTTAAAGTCAAAGTCCAAAGTGATTCGAGAGAAGAATCAGAGGATAAATAGGGATTGTTTCCTTAATTATCAAGTTTAATCATTTGGATTATTATTGTAATTCTTTTGTGTTTATTTTATTATAAATACAAAATTTATTGTTACAAATTTTGGCACGCCCAGTGGGACCATCTCCACCTCTCATCTCTTCTCTTCACAAGCACAAAGAATGACTCCTCTTAGGATCGCAATAAAAAGATCATCTATCTCGAAGCCTTCATAGATGCAGGCTGTGAAGACTCAAACGACGACTCCACTAAAAATTGCGATACGAAGGCCTGCTGCATTAAAGGCTCGAGAGTTGCAAACTGAAAAGGTTGAAGTCGTTACAAGAAGTATTCCCGAAGGGTCCATAGAGGCAAACCATAAGGTGGGGATTACTCTCAATAAGTCATTGCACGGAGACAAAGTAGGTGAAAATGTTTCTGCTTGCTCAACTCCTCCTCAACTGAAGCTGCAGTGATGACGACAAGTGCTATGACCATTGAGGATCAACTCGCAAGTATGATGAGAGCCATTGAAGGACTCAACAAGCACATGGAAGCTCAAGACATAAAGATCTCTGTACTTATGAAGAAAATGGATAATGCGGAGATAAGCCATGCAAATAAGAAATAAGTTGAGGATGAACATGAGAAGGAAGACTGGACGAAACATCATTCACCTGAAAAGAAACAAGTTGATAAAAAAGTGGAAGTTTCAGCTAAAGGCATGCTTCATATTAACCAACTAAAGAACATCGTCATAGAGACGATAAAAGACAAGTTTGAAGGAAGCTCAAAATCTTCTTCAACATACGCTAAGCAATATACAAAGAGGATTGACAACTTGAGGATGCCAACTGACTATCAACCTCCCAAGTTTCAACAATTCGATGGCAAAGGCAACCAAGACAACATGTTGCGCACTTCGTCGAGACATGCAATGATGCTGGGACTATGAAGATCACATGGTGAGACAGTTCATATGCTCTCTCAAAGAAAATGCGTTCGATTAGTACATCGACTTGAAAGCCAACTCCATCGACAGTTGGGGGCAAATGGAAAAAGTATTCCTCAACCGATTCTATAGCACACGAAGAATTGTTAGCATGATGGAGCTAACAAATACTTATCAAAGTGATGAAGAATATGTCATAGATTACATTAATAGATGGAGAAGCTTAAGCCTCAATTGCAAAGAAAAGCTGTCAGAAACTTCAGCTATTGAAATGTGCATTCAAGGAATGCAGTGGAATCTTCTCTACATACTCTAAGGAATTCGGCCTAAAACTTTTGAAGAGCTGGCTACAAGAGCTCACGTCATGGAGTTGAGTCTGACATCAAATGCCATCGAATGACCCTCTAATCAAGACTCTTACAAGTTTGAAGACATGCCTTCTAATGAGCTCGTAGAAGAGGAACCACAAATAAAGACTGCAGTGTCTATTAAGATCCATAGAAAGGAAGTTGAAACAAGGGAAAATAATGCATCCCTAGATTGGGGGTAATGAATTGTTGATAAATTAAGTCATGCTCCTTGACATGAGCGGAAACTGTCTGCATTACGCTCCTTGATATGAGCTTAAACTATCTAAAATCTCTCAAGTCCATGCTATACTCATTGATATGAGCTAAAACTATCTATCAGATACGCTCCTTGATATGAGCTTAAACTATCTAAAATTCTCAAGTCAAAGCACCTTGACACGAGCAAAAATTATCTATATTACGCTTCTTAATATGAGCTAAAACTATCTACAAGTCACGCTCCTTGATATGAGCTTAAACTATCTAAAATCCTCAAGTCATGCTCCTTGATACGAGCCTAAACTATCTAACACAAATCAAATTCAAGGCTCCTCGATACGAGCGAAAAATATCCACACTATACTCCTTGATATGAGTATAAACTGTCCACACATCAAATCATATCTCCTTGAGAAGAGACAAAACTCTCTACATGTTCGATACTCCTTGATATGAGTATAAACTATCTACACAACAAATCAAATCTCCTTGGGAAGAGAATAAACTCTCTACACACATTGCTCCTCGACACGAGTAAAAAATATCCACATAAGGCTCCTTGACACGAGTATAAACTGTCTACAAGTTCAAATTCAAGACTCATTGACACGAGTATAAACTGTCAGCAAATTCAAATCCAACGCTCCTCGACGCACGAGCCTAAACTGCATGTTACTCCTGTCCCGCATGAGTATAAAATGTATACGGCACCCCCCATTTAAAGCAAATCATGTCTCTTGAACTACGTTTTGACTTGATCCTCTTCAAAGAGGTACGTAGGCAACTTAGCACTCTGCTAAGTTCAATCATAATTCAGGTTATTCATATCAAATTGGAGAGGCAAACAATAAAATTCAATCATGTTGATCAATAAATGGATTGTCGCAATTTGTTCACCTCAACACAAAGACGTCTGTGAACAAAATGTGAGGGGGCATTTGTAGGCACTTGAATTTTTTTGCCCATTAAGGAAAATATGTGGCAAATTAATGCAATAATTATCAATTAATTATTTATTCATTAAGGGATTTAAATAAATAAATTCCTAAAATAAATGAGTAAATAATTTATAATTGTGAAAGATCCAGTCAAATAAGTCCAACTTAAAGCCTAAGAAAGTGAAAGGCCCAAGCCCGCATAATTAGGTCAAAACGGACCAATCAGACAGCGAGTTATTTTTGGGGCATCCTCATACTTCATCTATATAAGGAGTCCTCCTCCATTCATTCCAGACACACATTCAAAGACCTGAAGACACAAACGCTCTGAAGAGATCAAGAACACGAGCAGTGCTCCCTTGAGATCTTCAAGCATCTTCAAGTCAAGAACGGCAAGCGATTCGGGATTAAGGTGCGGAGCCCCCTAAATCAAGCGTTCTTCATAAACTAAGTTTTTCGGTGTTCTTCGCTCCAAGAACGGCATACGACCCGGGATTAAGGTGCTAAGCCCCCCAGATCGAGTGTTCTTTGGATCAAGTTACGTTTAATCCAAACAAAGACTCGACGCCTCTGGATTAACGTTATAAAATCCCAAATCCGAGTTCGGACAACTGGACAAGTTTCAACTGAAGATCCGACTCAACACACACAGTCAACGTGGTCAACAAAGTCAAAGTCCAAAGTAGTTCCAGAGAAGAATCAGATGATAGATGGAGATTGTTTTCTTAATTATCAAGTTTAACTTTTGGATTATTATTGTAATTCTTTTGTGTTTATTTTATTATAAATACAAAATTTATTGTTACACATATAACCATAGTTCTCCTTCTTCTACCATAGAAGAGGCTGCAAAAATATAGAAAATGAGTCAAAGGATCCAAAGCCACAACGATTTAAATTGCAAAGGGACACAAAAATTGCAAAGACGCATGAAATGTGCTCCGTGCGCCCGAGTGCACAAGAGCTTCACTCATTAAAATATTTATAATTAATATGACATAGAGTGATGCTTGCGTGCGCTCGGTGCACACTATGTGCCTTTAGAATTTAGTAATATGGATAAGAGTACACCATTTTGTTTTAAAGCGTATACACTTTTCATTAATATTTTTTATTTTTCTTCAGAAAATAAAAGGTACACATCTTTATACTAAAGGATATATAATTTAACATAAAATTTTAAAGACACACATAAAGTAATTTTGTACGCACGCGCACAAACAAGTTTTTGCCTATGACATATTTATACCCCTTAATATGTTTCTATTTCCTAGGGTGTTCGTTATCTTCAGATAATAATTTTAAATCATATCAAATTATATCCTGTGTGACTCGCTCTATTATCTGTTGTTTCGTGTTTCTTTCCCCATTACTTCTCTAATACTCCTATGTTTTATTTTTCAGAAAAATAACTTCTATTTTTAATTTAAGAATGATGTATTGTATGTATATATATCGAGGAATATATATATATATTTTTAAATAAATTACAATTAACTAATTAAGTAATGTTGAATCTCTTGATAATTAATTATAATACATGAATGATTTGATGAAATGCATTTAAATTATGAGTTTAACTGCGGTGTACCTGGTATACCGGTGCATCTAGATATTTTCAACCGTTAGATTGAATTTGTACTTAATCTTCACCATTAAAAAATATAAAATAATTAAAAATAAATTTATTAATTACCCACTACCCCTCAATTTTACCCTCTAATTCTGCGGGTGCACCGTTGCACTTGGTGTATCCCAGAATAACCCTTAAATTATATTCTGTCTCTAAACTTCAAATATCTTTATTATATAAATCTAACCTAATAATTTAATTTTAATAAAATAAAATAAATTTAATTTAATTTAAATTTATCAGGTTATGCACTTATTATTTATTAAGAGATAAATTTATATAATTTAATTCATATGAAAAAATTCTTAAATTAGACCTAACCAGAAAAATCGGAAAGCGGGTAGGCCGGATCTCCGTAACTGAACGCGCGCGGTCAAGAAGAAAAAGATTCGTATCCAAGTTCTTGATGAGGTGTATATACTCAATCCAATCCAATCATAAACATGATTCCAAGCTCTAAATACCAGCACTGAATATTCTTTCGCTAATTCTGAAGAAGAGAAGGTAACAGTGTAGATTGTATCGAGTATGCTTTGCCGTTTAATTATCTAATTTATTTGAATTCGATGCATCTTTTCTGAAGAACCACTTCACAGTTCTTGCGACTGTTTTTATGCTATCAGATAATAGTAATTCATTTTTTTTCCACCCTTCGATTGATTATGTAAAATTTTCACTTGTGTATTTATTTCTTATGTAATTTATGCTCGATTATCTGGATTACTTAGGTGCGGTATTTCGTATTTTCTTTTAATGTTACAATGACTGTGCCTAATCAAGAAACTTCTGTAATGTGGTAGATTTCATATCATAATTTTGTAAACTATGTATGCCATAATTTCAAACAGAATTTGCGGTAATATGGTAAGTTGAGAGAATTTTATCAGGGAAAATTGCTTGTGTATATAATATAAATAATCAGAAAAAGAAGAAGACATTTATGAATATATATACATAAACCTCAAAAAGGGCTAAAATACTTAGGGCTGAAATATCGTTTCACCCAAAATCATAAACCGCTTCACCCCATAATTGAGTAAAGCTGGTGAAATTATCTAGAATTTGGGAGCTATTGGATTTAATCTACAGCTCGGGTATTTTTTTCAAGATCTATTTCTGAAATTTTGTTGAGTTTAGGATGGTGGATTCATATAGCTTATGGTAGATGTGCCTAACGGATTCCTTTTTATTGCTTCATAGTATTCTTGATATAAAATTTGTTGCTTTGACCGGTGTGTTCTTGGCCTTTCTATGATTGAAAAAAAATTACGTGATAATACTGGACTACAGCTAAAATAAAATATGGTTCTTGAACTATAAATGGATGTTCATTGTCCATGGCAGGGTTAGTTCCTTAACCAATTTCATTACACTTTCTTGAATTATTGTTTAACCAATCGTAATTACTTTCATTTTTTGACTGGTCGAGATTCTTCTATTTTGATCTGTAATTTAAACAGATTTAGCTCTTGTGGTTGATGAATCAATAATTTGGCTCTGTTCTGTTATTCGTTTAAGATATGTCAATGGCAAAATCTTCCAGGAAGCTAGCGTCATGCGTTATCCTTGATTTGGATGGAACACTTCTTAACACAGGTAGGGTTGTATTTATTTTGTATTCAATTTTTATATTTCAACTGTTGTGATATAAAGTTGATTTGTGTCAGATGGGGTTGTGATTGATGTTTTGAGGAGTTACTTGGGTAAGCATGGGAAACAGTGGGACGGAAAAAGAGCTAATAGAATTGTTGGACTGTCGCCTTATGAAGCTGCTTCTGCAATTGTTGAAGACTACAGTCTTCCCGTAACTACAGATGAACTTCTGTCTGAGCTTACTCCAATATTTTCCAAAAAGTATTATATTATATCCACTAGTTTCTTACTGCAACATTCTATCTCTTATTGGAAGTCTTTTATTTTTTAATGGTTCTACTTATACTTTTTGCTTAAAGTAAGTACTAACAAGTGGCTATTGATTATGCAAATAAATTTTGGCATACATATAAACTGAGTAATTTTGCTGTCTTTGTGATATGGAATGTTTATGTGTGGAAGAATATCATTTATAGTGCTTATGAGTTGTGAAATAATTGCGGTAACTTCCTCTGGAAAAGGTTTCATGCAGGAGATTTTTTAAAAACAAAATTTGAACATACAGATTTTTGAGTGTGGAAGGAAAGTATGGTAGTTGTAACATTTGTTTTCTTTTAATTGATATAACGTTATCCAGAAATTTGAGTTTATTCTGTTAGTTGAATAAGTAATTCGCGAATTTCATGTAATGTAGCCTGCAGATTTTTTTTTATTATTATTTTTTTAAAGATTGCATTTGTCATCATTTCACTACTCATATCTCAGTTTCTGTTTGGTAGATGGTGCAACATCAAAGCTCAACCTGGTGCCAACAGGTTGATAAACCATTTAAGAGGTCATGGTGTGTCAATGGCCTTGGCTTCAAATTCTTCGAGGGAAAATATAGAGACCAAGATTTCTTATCATCAGGGTACTTTGATGAGAAAGTCAACCAAATAAATTATTTCATCCGCGTTAAGTTATATGAATTATACAATTCTATGGTTTTATTTCCAAACTCATTGAATTCTTATGACTAGCAACTATAACTTGTAGGTTGGAGAGAATCATTTTCTGTTATTATTGGTGGTGATGAAGTTACTTGCCCAAAGCCTTCTCCTGAAATGTAAGTTGAATGACATTAACTAGAACTTGCCATATTGGATGCTTCTTTCTTAAAGGAATTTGGCCGTGCTAATAATTGGTGATTCATGATTGAAGATATCTTGAAGCTGCTAAAAGGCTTAAGGTGGATGCTTCCAAGTGTCTTGTCATCGAAGATTCAGTGTAAGTATCATGAATTTCCACGCTTTTCAGTTATATTTGTAGTCTTTGAAGGGTCTTTCTTAAAAATTATTCCATTATGTTCAATATGCAAACTCTTACATGTTACCCAACCATGTTATATTATGAAGGTTTTCAATGATAAGAACTTAATTTCAATGATTTTGAAACAGATAAGGAGTATTACTTTAATCCACGCAAATGTTTCTATGAGTTACTATCTCATTTAATTATTCAAGTAAATATTATTGGCTGGTTCAATTAGTATACCACAAGTTCACAACAAAAGCCTTGTACATTAATTTGCTATTTTATGTTAGGCCGGGTATCACTGCTGGTAAGGCTGCTAATATGGAAGTGGTTGCTGTCCCTTCCATTCCTAAACAGTCGCACCTTTTCACCTCAGCTGATGAGGTGATTAATTCTCTGCTGGATTTCCGACCAGAAAAGTGGGGCTTATCTCCTTTTGAAGACTGTGAGTCTGTGATCCATTTTGTTATTCAGTACTGGTAACTTGTCCATCCCTACTCATTGCTTAAATTATTGCTGCAGGGATCGAAGGCACTTTACCAATAGAACCTTGGTACATTGGTGGCCCTGTCATCAAAGGCTTTGGCCGTGGCTCCAAGGTGCTCGGAATCCCCACAGGTTTCTTTGGCTTCCTTATTAATTTAAAAAAAAAGAACCAATCCAGATATAATTGTTTATGTTGGACCGTTGGTGCTGTATCTGGAATTAGTTTTTTTTTTTTTATGTATAGTGTCTTATTTTATAAGGTTCCTTGGATTTAAATCTCACACTTAATTCTTTGATGAGAGATTTGATTGATTTGTCCTCTTCTCATTTTGCTTCTCTTCCAGCCAATCTGTCGACCGAAGATATCTCAGAAATCCTCACAGAACATCCTTCAGGTGTTTATTTTGGGTGGGCAGGACTAGCAAATCGAGGTGTTTACAAGATGGTGATGAGCATAGGCTGGAACCCTTACTTTAACAACTCCGAGAAGACAATTGTAAGTCTGCACTTCACTTCTAAATTTCCCATTTCGCTCACGTTTGAGAAAGACATTCTCATCAAATGAGATTGTAACAGGAGCCGTGGTTGCTTCATGATTTTAAAGAGGACTTTTATGGCCAGGACCTGCGCCTTGCTATCATTGGCTACATACGACCGGAGGTATATCAAATGGATTTATACATGTTTTAAATGAAGTAACATTGGTGGTCGTATTATCTAACACTTGCCTGGATGTGTGTGAATGCACAGGCCAACTTTTCGTCGCTTGAGAGCCTCGTTGCGAAGATCCACGAGGACAGGGAAATTGCAGAGAAAGCACTTGAAATGCCATGTTATTTGAGGTATAAGGATACTCCATATTTGAACTATGGTATCAAAGAATGATCATTCAGTTTTATTGGGGTTGAGGAAATTAAGTGAATAAAACATTGCCTCAAAAATCAACATCTTATCTGTTAGATCTTCTCATTTGTTTCTTTTGCCAAAATGAATTAGAAGTAAATGCTACTATTGATTTTGCTATTGGTTCGATTCCTTAAAACTACACTGCAAGTAGACATGCACCCCGGTTCGGAACCGCCGGTTCCGGTTCCAAGGTTGGGGGAACCAGAACCGAACCGGGTATGAAGGTTTTGGTTCCAGTTCCGGTTCCAAGGTAGGGGGAACCGGAACCGAACCGGGGTATGAAGGTTTTGGTTCTGGAACCGACAGTTCCGGTTCCGGTTTTTTTTTTTAAGCGTAAAAAGTAAAAAAAATTTGAAAAACCGGTGGTTCGAACCGGAACCGCCGATTTTTTCCCAAATATGAGGAACCAGAACCGAACCTTCTTTAGCCGGTTCCGGTTAAAATCGGCGGTTCCCGGGTTCGAAACGCCGGTTTTGATTTTTTGGTGCATGTCTAACTGCAAATGTATGGTTTAGTTTAGTGACCTTACTAGCGAATTAAGGGTTTTTATTTTTATTTATTTTAAATAGTGAGTTAGCAATTAACATTATTCAAGATAAGCAAAGTTCTTAAAAATAAGAGAATTTAGTGGGTTTATTTTTTCTGAGCCCCAAGAGGTGAAATGGAATAAAAATGGGATGATATGAGTTACAATATTTTTAGAACTTGTGAGAAATATTTATCCTTTAATGTTATTTATTACATTTATAAGCTTTTTAATTCTATATCGATTTTATGAATCAAACATAATTTATAAGTACTAAGATTATTATGAACTTAAAACACTACTATTATTTTGTTTTGTTTTTTTAATATATATATATATATATATATATATATATATATATATATATATATATATATATATATATATATATATATATATATATATATATATATATATATATATATATTGAATATTTTATATTTTACATACTATTTAATTTATCTTTATGTAAAATATGAACATAGAAATAGATAAGTGATTAATTTAGGGTATTATTAACTCAATAAGAACTTACCAACTCTTTAGTATTTAAGTATGAATTTTGAATTTTGTGTAATTCTCAGAAAATATTGCTTCTCTATTAACCTATATGGTCTACTTATAATCATTAATTACCTCTTGATTATGTTGCTAAATCTCATTTAATCAAAAAAGTTAATTAAATGCAAAAGGTATATGAATGTGAAATTAAAACAGTGTCTTAATTAATTGTCCAACATAAGCGTGAATTACGCCTTTAACATTTTTGAATCACAGTATTTAGTTACACATAACTGCCGTATGAATTACTGCAGAGAATTTGGCTAGACATAATTGTTAATGAATTCCTAAAAAGAATTTAGGTGTAAATACTCGTATGCAATATATCTAACATCATCTTTCAAATAAAATAAAATTAAAAAGAGAAGAAGTAAGAATAATTAATATACAATTTTGACCTTGAGTAATTGTGAAACTCTAGAATTGATTTTGTTTAGGTTGATTGCATTATATTATATCCAGAATGTATAATAAAATAGTTTAAATAGTTTCTAACAACAAAAAATTTAAAAAATTGCTTGACCAATTCAATTGATATATTTTCTCAGTTTTTTGAACCACTCAAAAAGAAGAGAGAGAGAATGAATAAGGAAAAAAAAGGTGACTTATTTGAAACAAGAGTTGGCGGCACGTCCCACAAGGGAAATGAGATTCTATCACTTTTACTAATTTAAAGAAAAGGAGTATAATTATTCTAAATGTATTATTTTGTCAAAAAAAAAAAAAGAAATATTCTAAATGTATCATAATAATTGATAGTTGTACTATTTAATTATATATATTAAAAAAAGAAATATTCTAAATGTATCATAATAATTGATAGTTGTACTATTTAATTATATACATATTATATCTATAAATCCTAATTTAAACCAACTTGGGGCACAAGTAAAACGATTTATTTAATTAATTAAAATTCTAATCAAGTTTTAAAAAGTGGAATAAAACCAAATAATGTGTACTACACTGTAATGGGCCATGGCTATGGGTTAGGCCCACCAAACACTCAATTCGATAGGCCGTGTTGACCACCTTTGACCCACCAACTCTTTACCATTGGTCCATTACCTTTCCTAAATACTTCCAAGTTACGACATTCTACTCCACTTCATTTTTACTAAACTAATTGTGTTAAAAAGTTTGTGCAAAAAGATCTTGTTAATTGACCGAATGTTCCTCTTAGTAAACAAATATTATTGTATAATTAATTTTATGAAGAGATTTTATAGGAGATATCTGTTGTATGAAATTACTAGCCCCAAATTCAAATGCTATAATCTTTAAAGTGATGAATTAATATTTTAAATGTAATTATTACTCAACTTAATAATAATGTAATACTTATATATATTTAAAAATTCATTATTATGAAGATTAATAGCTTTCAAATTAATATACGAATTACTATAATCTTATTATGCATGTAATTTTCATAAAATTATTACTAGCATTTTCTTAAAGATTAATGAACTTGTTGATGAAAATAGTATAAAATCTTTCATCTAATTAAATACTAGTCAAAATTGTAATTAATAAAGCGAGGTTATTAAGGGGTTAATCAATTGAATTAAGAAAGAGTGTGTGAAATGAAAATTCCGTGTGTTGGATTGGGTCAGCCGCCTAACACGAATCATTATTTCCTCACCCATTCATTTGCCCATTCGTGCCTCATAAAATTCCGATCACCGCAATCCTCCACGTGTCACGATCTCCAAGGTTCGGTCACAGTGATTAGATTTTACGTCCAGTGACTTTAGCAAACACCCAAAACCACACGTCTCCAAATCAATCTAATGGCCAGCCGACTTAGACCGACCACTATCTCGCCACGTCATCAAACACGCAAATTGACCTCTACTGCGGCGGCACGTGTCCCCTCCCAACGGCTAGTTTTCTTCCCCCCTATATACCCCCGGAGCTTTTCTGCAAGATTTTTTCGTTGGAAAATTCGAGTCCTTTCTAGCAGTAACAGTTTTAATCGATTTTAGGGGTGGATAAATATCCCTTGGAAACCGCTTTGAAAAAGAGAATCAAGGTGGGTTTGTTAAATCCATTATTATTTTACAAAAAAGAGTATTTAATTAAGAGGGAGTGAGTCATTCTCGCGCAGTTTGTGTGAGTGGGCATCGTCAATCAATACAGTATATATATAGAAGATAGTTGAAAGGCGGTTTCAGTTTCCTTCTTCGCTACTTCCGTTACATCAATCTCCATTAACTACCTATTAGGGTTTCTGCGCCATTTATAGGAACATACTGTTCTTCGGCGAGTTGTGAGATTGTGGGTCTCTTGGTCTAGATTTTTATTGGTTTAAATTCTGGGTTTCGGGTTATTTTTGGCAGATTCTTGATTTAGATTAGGGTAATTTTGACTGTTAAAAATCAGATCTTGGTTTCTGTAATTGAGGAATGGCTTATGTAGAGAATTGTGGTTCGAGGGGAAATGAGGGGTATGGAATGGGGCTAGTTAGGAGTAGTTCCTTTGGGAGAAAAAGGGTTGCTTTGCCTAATCTTAGCATGGAGTTTGGAATCGGAAACGACGACGTTTGTAATACAACCACTCCTTTGAAGAGGCAGCGCTCTCGAGATTCATTCTTCTGTGGAGATAATAAATTTTCACTCGAAGATTTTCCACAGGAAATTCTGGTAAGTGTTTCTTATCTTCTCTATGTCTTATCCATAGATGATGAATCGATGTTTCTGATAATATGATTAAGATGCCATTGTTTGTTGTTCAGATTAGGATACTCTGTGGAGTTGAACATGATGACTTGAAGAGGCTGTTCTTCGTTTCAAAAGCAATCAGAGAAGCGGTAAGCTTTCTCTCTCATCTCCATCACTCCATGAACTTCCATTTTTATATTTCTGATATCAATCAATTCTCATAGATTTTAGTTATTAATATGGTGATTTTTGGTTAAAACAGACTGTGATCGCCAAGCAATCCCATTTCGCTTACAGTACTCCGAGGAAGATTGTAGGCTTCCAGAATATGGAATTTCTCAGTGATTCAATCGACATTGAAGCCCCAAATGCTCCGAAACAATTTAGGGTTCCACGGAAAAGATTGAGTGTGAAGAAATTATCAGAAATTTCGGTTGCTCTGTTTGCTTCTGGAGATGATGATTCAGAGAGATTGAATTCTTGATTCGGGTTTGAACACGGTTTTGTTGTATAGTAGGATTTTGTTTTTATTTGGGTGACCCGATATGCTTATCGAGTCTTAGTTTTTTCTGTACATGATGATACCATATTTCCAGACTAGTTTTCTTCAACCCTTTCTATTGAAGATGGGGTGGCTTGTATGAATCTTGTTTGTATGTGGCAATGTGGATCTGATGATGTACATATACAACGACGTATAATCGTGTATAAGTGTTGTAATTTATTTCATTTAGTTGAATATAGTTAGTCCCTCTTCATTTAATTTAATCCCTTTTGCATTTGTTGTAGTATTCGACTGTCTTTCTGGTTGAGTGAATCAGAGAATCGAATATTGTTGAGCTGATTAATTTAATCATTTTTTTTAGTGGACTCCAATTGTTATTTTCCACTATTAAAATTTGACAAATTAAAAAAACCTAAATTTTAAATGTTGGGGTGCTTACTCTTTACAGGGGAAATGAATTACAGCATGGCCATAGCCGGAGGGAATGTCCGAATGTTGATGACAGCTGGAAATGAGTCTCAACATGGAGATTGCCAGATGGTTTTCGTTATTTTTGAGTGGGTTTTGCTTAAAAAAAATAAAAAATAAAATAAGCATTTTTTATTAGACAAAATTAGGGCTGTCAATTTTACTCGCGGGTTCGAGAACCCACCATGTAATACCTTATTGGGCAAGGGTAAGGTAGAGCATAATCGGATATCGGGTAGTGTAGTACCCGTATTCGTTTAAAATGTTAAGGGTAGGGGTAGGGCATGTTTTTATAAAATATTCATCTACCCTACCCATTTACCCGCTTACTTTATATATATATATATATATATATATTAATCGACAATACAATGTGTTATTTTACTTGCTTTATTATATAAATTAACATCTTACTATCCAATATTCGTGTTTTAGATATCGTATCATCATTTAGAGTTGTAAAAGGAGTCACAGCCTTTCAAGTGATGAAGAAGATGTAAGTGAGATTATGATTAAGAAAAGTATTATAATGATAGTTATTAAATATATGTCCTTTAATATTTATATATGTGTTTTTTTTTGGTAGTATGAATCTATTGTCAATTTAATTTGAGATTATGGAACTATGAAGATCTTTGTTACATTTGAAGTTAACAAGTCTGTATAAACTTGAAGCCATGTAGCAGTTGAAGTTGATTTATTAAACATTGTTAGATTAGTTTGATGAGTTTTAATTGTGCTACTTGAATTTTTTTAATGCTATTAGTATAACTTGAAGCATTATTTTGTAATTTGATTAATGATTTTTGTGTGGTTGAGAGTGATGATTTATTTATATGTTGGACATTTGTATTTATTTAAGGCGGATAAGATAAAGAGAGGTGTCGGCATCATAGGGATAAATGGGAAGTGTGAAGACAACTAGGGTGACTATTTTAAAATATGTGGATAACCGTTTATTCGCGGATTATCCATTATTCGATAGATATTACTCGTATCCTACCTGCTGATACATTTGAGAGTGCTAGGGTAAGATATGAGTGAAGGAAATAGAATATAGGATAGGATATGGATTTGACGTACCCATACCATACCCTACCCATTTACACCTAGACAAAATCTTTAAAATATTTCTAATATGATTGTTAATAGAAATTAGTAATTTAGTATAATATGATTATGTATTTTAACTATTAATAAATAAATTTTATTTATATAATAATCATAAATTAAGAATAGATTGACATGACACATATGTATGCATCTCTTATTTCAATAAACATACTTTTGTGTATAATAAGCATAAATTAAGAATGGACCACTTGTCTCGTAAAAGAGTGTTTCATTAACATTGATTTTATTAGTATGACAGAGAAAAAAAAATCATTTTAAAAAGATTGATGGCAGCAATTAGTTTTATTTTTGGGCTAGAAAATGGAAGATGGAAATCTTGATTCTTGAGTGAGTGTTTATGAATAATTGAGTGAGCAGCTACGTCTTTTTGTCTAGCTGTGTAAACTAGGGTTTTTCACAAAATCAATTGGGCTAACAAAACAAAAATACCTTAGGCCCATTTGGGATTGGGGTTCTATGTATAATCAGTTAGAATAAAATATGAGCCCATTTATCTTTTCGAAATGTTGAAAATGAAGGTATTTTCTTGACCCACCGTTTGATCTCTTTTTGTGAAATACTGAATTGAACATACGAATCACTCTCCCTAGTCCCTCTCCCCTAATTTCCTGCAAATTTTTTGAAGGGACTGAGATATTGACTGCTTGATGCAATCTTCCTGTATTTCGGTAAGTTTCTTCCACTATGACCTACTCCCTCACTCTTTTATCGAAGCAATTTGCTGGGCTGATTCCCCATTCTCATGATTTTACCCTAATAACAGTATAATAACTCTAATTACAAGTCTTCATCCATAAATTTGGTACGTCTGTGCACTCTGTCCGATTGATATTATCATTTTGTTGCCCTTAAGGGGGAAATAGTGTTTATTTTTGTTTAGGAGATGTAAGGGGAGAATAGGTGAGCAAATTGACCTCTACTGCTGCGGCACGTGTCCCCTCCCAATGGCTTGTTTTCTTCCCCCTATGTACCCCCGGAGCTTTTTGCAAGATTTTTTCGTCGGACAAATTCGAGTCTTTTCTAGCATTTGACCATTTTAATCGATTTTAGTGGTGGTTTAATTTCCCTTGGAAACCGCTTTGAAAAATGTTGAAGTAAGAAGTATGTCACTTGATCTTATTTTATGTGGTGATTGAAACATTTCTTTGAATATGCTTTGCTCTAATCATATTTGCTGTATTTTGGTCCAATGTATACATGGTAAAGAATGCAATTGTAAGGCGTGTGATTATAACCTGATATCAGCTTGGGTTCTTATAGAAAAAAATATATTTATTAAATCGTCTACTTTCATAGATCTTGAGTGTCTTTGATATGCAAATCGGCCATTTATAATTAGTAATCTGTGGTTTGTTTTCACAGCTGTAGTCGAATAAGCATGGAGCAGAGCTACCAGATGTATTAAAATGTGCTGTAATTCTCTGAAAGAATTGTTCATATGTTGTAGAGCTGGTTTACATCGGTGGGTATATTGAACCATTTATGACAGAGGCAGCTGCTAAAGGTCCTCTATTTGTCAGCAGTTGTAAAAATCCGAATGCTTGTACGACGAAAAATTTCAGCCCCCATTACCAGTTTCAGCATCTTCACTTTTCTGAAAACTCTTACTACTGGGAAAAATGTATATCATGATCACAATGGCGGTGGTAGTAATGGCAGAGGCTTACCGGATGATGACTACTTTGCCACAATTCACCACATATCCAATATTGTCAGGCGAGATATCTACATGGAGCGTACTCTCAACAAGATGCGCATATCAAGCATTGTCAATTCAGAACTAGTTTTTCGAGTCCTCCGCAGTTGCTGCAATTGTGGGGTTGAGTCCTTTCGCTTCTTCAATTGGGCACGGACACATCACCCTAATTATGAGCCTACGACCGTTGAATTTGAAGAGCTTCTCAAAATCCTCGCACAAAACCGTAATTGGGAAACCATGTGGAAGATAGTGGAAAACATGAAAGCTCAGAATTTGGCTATTTCAACGTCTGTTGTCTCTTTCATTATAGAACAGTATGGTAAGCATGGTCTCATTGATCAAGCTGTCGAGCTATTCAATAGGCTCAAAAACTTTGATTGCCCCCAGACAATTGAAGTGTACAACTCACTGCTTTTTTCTCTTTGTGAGGTTAAGAACTTTCAGGGAGCCTATGCTTTGATAAGGAGAATGATTAGAAAAGGGACTATTCCTGATAAGAGAACTTATTCAGTTCTTGTTAATGCTTGGTGTTCAGCAGGGAAGATGAGTGAGGCCCAAGAGTTCTTGGAGGAAATGAGTAAAAAGGGATTCAATCCACCCGTGCGTGGCCGGAATTTACTGATTGACGGCTTGTTGAATGCAGGATATCTTGAGTCAGCTCTGGGGTTAGTAAGGAAAATGGCCAAGGAAGGGTTTGTGCCTGATGTGGGCACTTTTAATTGTTTGGCTGAAGCTCTATGCAGCTCTGGGGATGTCAACTTCTGCATTGATCTTTTCCGTGATGTATGCACATTGGGATTTTGTCCTGATACGAGCACATATAAGATTATGATAACTGCGGCATCTAAAGTTGGGAGGGTTGATGAGGCTTTTAGGATACTTCATAATTCCATTGAGGATGGACACCGTCCATTTCCCAGTTTATATGCTCCAATTTTAAAAGCTCTTTTCCGTGCGGGACAGTTTGACGATGCATTCAGTTTTTTTGCTGATATGAAGGTGAAGGGGCATCCACCAAACCGACCAGTGTATACTATGCTGATAAAGATGTGTTCACGCGGAGGCCGATTTGTAGATGCTGCCAATTATTTGATGGAGATGACCGAGTCAAATATGCTACCCATGCCACAAAGCTTTGATATGGTCATTGATGGCTTGAAGAACTGTGGGAAACATGATTTAGCTAAAAGAATAGAGCAGTTTGAGATATCACTTCGGGGTACTTGATTCAGCAAATCTTTGTTAATCATTGTTAAATTCCTCGTTCCTGGAAGATGATTTTCATTATACATATATATTTTTTTGCTGCACATATTTCCATGTTTATTAATTCTTTTAAATTATACCCTCAAACAACTTGAGATTTCAGAATGGGTATGTCGCATCATATGGTTCTGCCCTGGTAATAATATGCAGTTTGCTAGGAGAGTATTTGCTTGTCAGGTTTCTGAATGTATGAATTGCTTTATGAGTACTCGGCAGTCATTCTAATAACCATATTATATTAAGTTGACTAAAATATTTATAATTGTAGTGTAAGATATGGAAGCATGAAAATTTTCTGTTATTTTTTTATCTGCATTATTAGCACAAATATTGATGAAGCAAAATGGCTGAGTTCATTGGGAGGAAGAATCAGTTTTGGTTTTAGTTTCAGCGACCTGAGTTACCTAAGTGCTGAGCAACTTTGTAGTCTTTAATTGTTACTCTCCTAAAAGTCATCAAATGAAGTAACAGTCGAAGTTACCGACTCTGGAGAGTAAATTAAGGTGGTGCCTGGCGTGTTAGCGACACAATATAGGTCTACACTTACAATTGTGTCTGGTTGCACATCATGTGATCTCTCAGTCAACTGGTGTTATTCCCTTCCCATATGGGTGTGCTACTGCTGCACCTTCTAACATTTAAGTCCCTTGATTCCTTGCGCATAAGCATTGTCCCAGCTTCATTAAATGCTACATTAATTATTACTCATTTGTTTCCTTTGTTTGTTTGTGCTATGATGCTATTTCTCCATAGACAACTTTAATTTAGAGTATGCCCCTTGCTCTTGTTTAACATCTCCCCATCTGGACTTGGGAGTATCTTGGACTTTCAGGAACGATGAATTCTTATACGAACTTCATTTCTGATTTCAGGTACGTGACCAGGCATTTACAGCATGATGACCAGAGAAATGAACGGCTATTATAGATATCATTGCAATCAGGTAGCAATGCTTTTTGTCTGGAAATGCAAAGTTAGGCACCAGAAGATATAACAGTAAAATATTTTAAAAAAAGCAGAAAGGACAGGACATTGAGGTCGGTGTTGGATTCTCATTCTAGTTCGTTGCTTCTGCAGGTACAATTCAACATCAAGAATCACACATCAGTGGTGGAATTGGGGCCAAGAGCACGTGAATTGTAGTTACTTAGATCACAATTTTGGTTTGCTTTTGATCATGGGGTCGTCCCCATGAACTTTATTCTAACCTTCCAACCAGAGTGTAATTCAGGCTGTGTTGGAATGGATGGCTGAGATCGGCTGTCACCTCATCCATCGAGGGACCAGGGTAAATTTTCCAGCAACTGGGACTCTCATGCTTGTGTAAGATTTGACAAATGCAATTGCCAGCTTTAATACCTTTGAACTTTTGTCTCTTCAATAATACAGGTTTTTGCCATCTTTCATCAACTTCTTGGAATTATTAATTTATTTGCTGCCAATATATGCTCTGTTCCACAATACTCAACTTTTTTAATTGAGTTCTGAATATAAATTAATTTAAAGATGATGTGATTCTAGTAGCATGCTTGATCATTTATTCCATTTAACTCTTTTTTTTTTTTTTTAATAATTTCTAAATGGCTTTTTTCTGAAATTGGCGTCTGGCATACTGGGACACTTTGCCTCTTTTGGTAATGAACCTGCAGTTTTAGTACTAAAATGATGCATGTGGTATGTCACCACTCCAAGATTGTTATATATCATTCTCCCTCTCTCACATGATGAGAGAGAAAATCTTTCTTAATTATAACATAATCTCTGTCAAGTTAAATGTTTTATATTCATAACTTGATAGTAGAACTCCAAGCGATAAATAGCAACAAGTAATTACAGGTTTAAATATAAAGCTGATTACTGCTTGTTTTAATTAAAGTAAAGAAGAATATAATATTTCCACCTACATCTTTCCTGTGATTAAAACGACTTACACGAGTGATCTATTGCAAAATCATATTTCCACATTTTCATCTATTAAAATGCATGTGCATTTTGATTAGTTACGATTGAGATCAATTTAAAGAAACTGGCATCAAAGTTTTAATGAGAAAACGGTATACCAATTAAGAGGAATTTATTAAAACAACATACGAATACGAATATATACATGACTTTATCACATGTGAAAATCAATATTCGATTAAAATCCCATGAATCCTGTGAATTGTAAATAATAATATCCCTCTCAAAAGAAGAAGGAAAAAAAAATTGTAATTGTGCATATAAAGTTCTCTATGTTAAGATATTCAAATAAATCAATTATTCATAAAAGAAAAAATTGAACCAGCAAATAATAAATAAAAAAAGTGAAGAGATTACATCTAATTAATTAGAACCAATCGTGTAACCGATGTAAATATTAATCACACATTCTCATAATAAAATATTGATGATATGGTGTTAGCAAATGTGGAGGGTTGACTGGCCTCGTCTTTAATACATAGAATAGACTTAAATAAAATTCCATAAATATACATATTTTTCTGCATGGGATATAGAGAAGAAGTAGAGTAGCCTACTAAATCTGTATATATTCAGTGTATTGTAAATATACATCTGAATCCACTAAAATCAATGCTTATATATATAAATAAATATAAATGTCGTATGATAAATTTAGAGATCGATCAAACTCCAATATTTCTTCAAAATCATGAGCAGCTTACTTGCTGAAAACCAAAACTACTCTCTCTTCTCCACCATTCTCTCTCTCTACGTTCTGCTCCTCCTCTACTCTCCCTCTCCACTCATCCGATTCATCTTCTCTCCCGTCATTCTCTCCACCTTCATTCTCCTGCTTTACCTTCTCAGATTAGGCGCTCACCAAAATTCCGCCATCGGAGGATCCGATTCTGCTGAATTGACCATCAATTCAATTGAGGAATCCGATCCCGAGTCGGATTACGGGATGGGATCCGACCCGAGCCCGTTTTATGAGGATTCGTTTGTGGAGTGGGACGTCCGAGCTCCACTGGAGGTTATATACGAAGAGTACGAAGGGGAAGATGCGGAGGACGTCAAGCAGGCGAATATAATCCAGAGGTACGCGTCTTTATCGTTGTTTTACCCGGAATCCGACACCGATGCTTCATCGGAGGGGGATGATTCGACGAACGGGGACTGGGGATCGCCGGAGAATATTTGTTACCGGTGGGAGGAGGACGATAGAGAGGGTAATTTGATAGAGATCGAGTTGGATGAGAAGAGGAACAGTCATCATGAGGTCGATCAGGAAGAGAATTTGATCGAGATCGAGCTTTCTCCGACGTCGGATTTCCGGCGCAGTTAATCGGAAAAATTTGTAAATTGTAATTAGAGACGTTTGATTTCGGGGGTTGTGGGTTTTAGTACATAGAGGTGAGGTTTTACCGTGGTACCAAATCAAGATTAAAGCGCATTTAATTGCTAAATCCAAAGATTAGTGGTAGGTTAATGACTGATGTACCCCTGCATACCTGTTTCCTCTCATTTTCAAATATATTAAACAAATACGCCCTTTTTCCACCCCAACTCATTGCTTGAGTTATCCTAGAAATTAATGATACTAAGGAATGACTTTATGCATTCTCTTTACCATTAGGGCCCACCGCCACTGCCCTGAGATTGGTGCTTCAAGTGGCTTATAGAGAGGGCTCACTGTTAAACTTGTGCTTGCAAGGGGCCAAATCCATGCCAAAGGCAGGATTCGAACCCCCACCCTGCAGCAACCAAGCTCAGTTGGAAGACCTTTCCACCCTCCACTCTACCACTTGAGCTATGCCTGGGGGCATTCTCTTTCCCTTTTATCTCATGGGTTTTGATTGAGAGGGGATCATACCTTAAAAATTAAAAAGACAATCATCATCTACTATCTTATTCTGAAATAGTAAAAATAGTAGTAAAATTATATAATATACAATGAAATAAAAAGAAAATATCATATATACATGTACTTGAAGAATATAAATATATATAAAGTGAGAATGTTTGCAATGTGTGGTTTTAGGGTTACATGGTGAGTAATTCTAGGGTAAAGGAATATTATTTTATTAAGTGCATGTTATAGACATTAAAAATACTCCCAATTTTTCCAAGATTTATGTATGAAAGTTCATTTTTCAAATATGTATCTCATTATCAAATTTATTCATGTCTTATTATAGATCAATTTTGAAATTCATCTTATTTAAAATTTTAACAAAGTATAGTACGATTCAAATCTCAATACACAAACATAATTGCTAATTTCAACTTTCAATATATTAATAATCAAAAGTAAATCCAAACACTAATGTATCAATTCTTTGGGTCCAAAAGCCTAAAATCACATCTCCTTTTGAGGACAAAAGATTAGCTTTAGGTGAAGTAGACTTTATTTTTTCCTTCTCCCCACTTTTGAGTGGAGGTTAAGAAGTAGGATGATAAAGTAGTGTTTCCATGGATTTGGTGAAGGGCATGTGGAAATCAACATGGTTGTGCAGTGTGCATGAACTCCTTCTTTGAAAGGGATCTTACATACAAACAACACACCATCCCACTACAACTCCTCATTTCTTCCCCCATCACTCAATCATTCATTTGGCAACCCTAAATGCCCACTTTCCTTCTATTTTACTCGCAATATAGTTACCTTCAACAACCAAAGATTATCACTCTCTCCATCCCTTCTTAATGCATCAATTTAAGTGAGTTTCATATTTTAGTTACATTATTGATGTTTCGGTTCCATACCACCAAAAAAAGATATAGTAAATATTTTGTAATGAAACGAACCAAAATGAATATAATGGATAGAGGAAATATAATTCTATCATATGCATATTGAGGAAACTTAATGCATATGATAAAACATCACCATTAAAGTAAAATCGCAATTATACTATAAGAATTTACATAAAATTTTATAAACATATAAGTAATATAGGTCAGAATAACTGTACATGATTTTATATGCAACAGGCTGATGTAATGAATAGTTTGTCCTAAGAAAATATTAAGATATTTTAAACTTTTGGATTAAGTGAAATTGTCTCAAGGAAGTATTGTCTTAAGTCTTAACATGAATTAAAAATTTTAAAATATCAAGTTATCAACATATGACATTATGACTAGATTATATAAATAATTATGAGCTTTTACAGATTTCATAAACACCTCTATGGTTCTTTATTAAGAAAGAGTTGATATTCACGGTCTCCATTTACTTAATCTGTATCAATTTTATTCCATAATATAGTATATATTTTTTATAATGAATGTATTAGTTATTATATGTGGTTGTTCATTAAAAAATTAACAAAAAATTCAGTAAAAATCTGTTAACAACGTATACGATTTTATTAATAAGTGTAGTATATATTTTTATTAATAAATGTATATGTTTTGAATGTTGGTGTGGTATTTTTTTATTTAAAAAATACATAAATAAATAAGAAAGAAAAAGTATAGAAAAAGATAAGAAATGTGACTTTATTAAAAAGATTTTCGCAATATTAGGCTTTATTACTCATCATATATTTCTAATCAATCGACGCAATAAGCAACTAAGTGATCATGCTCATATTCAATTTAACCATAATAAAATGACCATAACACTCTCTTTCTTATTTATTTTAGCCATTCCTCCAGGAAAATATACACATCTATTTACATTAGTAAATTATATAGAAAATATACAATTAATTGGTAAATAAAATACTAGGGGCACGTGATATGACGTTATCATGTAAAATAAGTTTTGGGCTAATTAGACACTAGGCCCACTTAGCCGTAAAGATGTAAGGCCTGTTTTCTCTCAGATCTTGAAGGGTTGGGCCAAGACCATGTTTGCTTTTAATGAATAAATAATGGAACCGGATTCAATTCACAACCTTATTTAATTTCGAGGGTCGGACTGTTACCAAATTTATTACTTAATGAAATAAGGTGAACCAGAACAGAATCTTATCATCCCCTTCTTCTCTCTTCCCCATCAAATCTGACGCAACCACCGAGAAGCTTTCCTTCACAAATCCACATCGCCCATCTACGCGATGAACCCCAGCAGCAAATGGCTAGAGCATTGGGATTTCCAATGATTAGAGGAGTGGCGGCAGCCTCTCTTCGGCGATGCAGTGTACTCGAGAATAGAGCCTGATGGATTTGGCGATTTCTCTAGGACAGGTAGCGGCGGTGGCTTCTCTCTTGCTGGTGGGTGGCAGATCTGACCAACGTGATGAACAGTGGCAGTGATCTTTAACAAGGAAAAGGTTTAAAGGTACCGACGGTGGTTGGCTAGGCGGAGAACGGTGGCGCACGGATGGGGATATGAACATAGATTCGTGGTCAGGGGATCGAAAATATAGGTATGAGATTAAGCATTACGGCAATGGAGATTACTATGAAGGAATGGAAACAGTGAAAGATGACCAAAGCGCCCGGCAGGAGACTCGGTGTGGTAGTGAGCTTGGTGTTGATGGTGAAGATGAACTGATGTTGAGCTTGAGGTTGAAGACGGAGGTGAGAATGAGGATAGATCTGATGTTGAAGATGAATGTACCGTCTCCTCTTATATAGGTGGGGTGAGCCTTGTAGCAAGTGAGTATTAAATGCGTATCCACATGAGGCTATTAAAGAGATCTCTTAGGATTATCTTCCTAGTAGATATCTCAGGGGATATCTACTAAGCCTAGAGTGTCAGGCCCAAGTGGGCAACTTGGGTGGTAGAAAGAGGGGATGAGTGTAGAGAGAGATAGGGAGACTCGGTGTGGGAGAGTAGAGAGGAGTCGGACCAAATAAGTGAGAGGAGAGGGAAGACTCTCGGTGGGTAGAGAGATGATAAGAGTAAAGAGAGCAAGTGGGGTAGAGAGAGAGCAAATGGGTAGAGTGGGGTAGAGATGCCTTCCACTTGCTTCCTCTAGGTAGACGAGCGCGTGCTTTTCCTTCGCTTTGCCTCCTTGGATGGACAATCTCTGTCTTTAAATATTGATCCAAGCCCACTAGTGGCTCCAGTGTAAATGGCCCTATCACAATAACATTAAAAAGAAAAAGAGAAATATATATTTTAATTATAAAGAGTAACTTAAATTATTATAAAGATTAATCCTATTAATTTTCAGAAAAATTATAGTATCAAACCAAAGAGTAATCTAAATTATTATAAAAAGTAATCTAATAGAAAAAATTTTTATTTGATTTTACAAAGATTAATCTCAATTCAAAAGAATAACCTAAATTATTATAAAGAGTAATCTTAATATAGAAAGATTAGAGTATCAAATCAAAGAGTAATCTTAATTATTATAAAGAGTAACCTAAATTATTATAAAGAGTAATCTTAATATAAAAAGGCAATCTTGTTTGATTTAAAAAAAATTAGAATTTCGAATAAAAAATAATCTAAATTATTATAAAGAGTAACCTAAAATATTATAAAAAGTAATCCTAATTAAAAAAAAGGTAATCTTGTTTGATTTTTAGAAAGATTAGAATATCAAATCAAAGAATAATCTAAATTATTATAAAGAGTAATCTAAATTATTATAAGGAGTAATTTAAAATATTATAAAAAATAATTCTAATGAAAAAAAGGTAATCTTGTTTGATTTTAGAAAGATTAGAATATCAAATCAAAGAGTAATCTATATTATCATAAAGAGTAATCTAAATTATTATTAAGAGTAATCCTAATAATCTTGTTTGACAGTATAAAACGATCATGAAAAACTTATTTAAAATAATTCAACTTACTGTAGAGAGTAACCAAGTAATAAATGGATGGAAACACACTATATAAGCATATTTGTCTGCAACTATCAAATTTATAATCTAAAACAGGAATAGGAACAACTCAAATACATTTAGTGTGAATAATGACAACATAAAAAAACTATTCCTCTACAGATCTCGTCGTCAGAAATGGCCACCTCAAGTTTCCCCACCATAGCGCCCGGCAGAGCGCCACAAACTTCCATCACCGCTCCAATCCCTTTTTCCTCTCACCACCAAATTACAACCCCAATCACTCAGGCCCACCCACGGCTGAGAAGAGTGGCTCAAAAAGAGAGCCCCCCAAAACACAACATTAGATGCTCAACAATTTGTGGATTTCCTGTACCAGGATCTCCCCCACCTCTTTGATGATCAAGGGATCAATCGAACGCGCGTACGATGACCTCATGAGGTTCAGAGACCTAATTACAAACCCTCTCCCCTCTCTTCCACCTGCCGCCGCATCCGTCGACCTCAGCGACGAGAGCGCTTATACTCTCAAATACCTCCGACCAATAGATGCAGTTATTCTCTTCCACACTTTCCCTCTCCCCTCTTGGGATTCAGCTTCACTCCTGTAATCCATGGTCTCTCTCCTCCGTTTTTCTTTTCTTTTTGCCACTCTCCCCTCTTTTTTTTTTTTTTTTTCTAATTATTAATCGTGCTTCAGAATGGTAATTAAGGTGGGTTTTGACCCACATTCTAATAATTGTATGACCTACAGTATTAAATCCGGTTCCACCAATTTAAAAACAATAAATTTGGATCAAAATAAATAATTAAAAACAAAAAAAAATAATAAAATAAACCTAAATCTTAAAATGTACCAAGTCAAATAGATACGCATGACTTAAAGAGCAAATCTCGCGTGAACCATCTAATTTTATCATCCCAACATTCCCACCACACCTTATGATTTAAAATCTTGATCAATATATAGTGAAGTAATCAAACTATGGGTAATTTAATATCTTTAAAGATCAGAGCAAATAACAAAATAAAAAAAAATAAAAAAATGGAGTGTCAAAATTAATTAATGCAAGGAAGAGTACTTGAGTATTACGGAACTTAACTTCATTCGTAGATCGTTCCATAAAAACTCCGAATTACTATAATTTAATTGTTATAAATGATTAAATTTAATCTTTGTGAGGGAAAAAAATAAACAAATGTTTATCTTGGGGAGATCCGGTGTAATTACTTCAAATGATTGGAAGAAATGTTCCCAGGGAGGAATGACTCAGTCGTGCCCTGAAAAAGGTGATGCTAAAAGAACAACACAATGTTTGATTTGAGTTTAATAATCCGATTTTATATTTAATAAATTTTTTTAAATTTTCCCTACCTACAAACTCTACTAACACTTACCTACAGATTTAATAAATCTCCTTAAATCTCCCCTATATACACCTACAAACCCTACTAATACTTACCTACCCCTACTATACATTATCTCTCTTCAATTAATATTTTTTCTTTCTTTCTCTCACTTACTTTTACATCTTCTCTCACCTCAATTAATACTTGATTTGACATAAAATTTAAATCTACCATACTTAAACCCAAAACAAACATAACAAACATAGAATAATATTATTCACCGATTTATTAAATCACTTTAAACCCAAAACAAACACCACCCAAAGCATTATATTCAAATGATGAGAACTTGAGGTATCTTAAGGTGAATCCTAAGTCTCAGTTTCAAAATTCATGAATGCAATCATTAATGATTGGGTCAGTTCATATAGGCATAAAACTTTGGTTTGAAATGAGGTTTTCGCTTGTTTGAAATGGGGAACCCCACTAGTGGACGGTGAGTTCTGACATTTTTCTAAATTAATCAATCTACGGATCAGTTATCTAGTGGATAGTGAGTTCTAGTATCCTCTGATTTAATCTGTCTACGGAGGATATTAGTTTATGAAAAAAAAATCATATTCTGGACTCCATCGCTTAAAGATAAATCAAGACTAATGAAATGGAAAAAAAAAAAAGCACTACACCACACATTGATCAATTATAATTTTTTTTAATTAAAAATGTTATTATTTTTTATCTGCCTTCCAAAACATGTTCAACTGAACGAGTTTATAAAAATTTTCCTAAATTAAATAATACTACACCACATCGAATTTCCTATGCTATTTTCGTGTCTCATCTTTGTGCCACTTGTCAAGCTATTTTCGTGTCTCATCTTTGTGCCACTTGTCAAATGATTAAATGCCAATTGGCAAATATACACAATCTCACTTATCATATATCAATATCAACAACTCTTTTACATTATTTTTTTTAACCAATGTACCAAAATTGGACCCTTATACCCTTCCACCAAAATTAAAAAAAAATCTCAAGACTCGCTCAGTCGCCCACACAACATTAAGGCCCTGGACAATCACTCTTGAATATTCAAGGAAATTAAACAACACAACACCCTTGCATCCATAATGAAAAACAACAGATCCACCACAAGCTAGCAGATCCACTTCAAATTTTTGTTTATGTCTATACCTTAATTACTTCGAGGGGTCTTCTAACGCCGGCGGCGGAGATGTGGCGGTGAGCGGTGGCAGCGGCCTTTCTCTTGTGGTGGATCTTGACGCGACATATTTTTTATTTCCGGTGACGCGAATCATATCCGGATTCGCTGTTTTCCGGCGATGCATCTCAAGAAGAAGCTTTAGATCCGGGTTCGTTGTTTTTCGGCGATGCATCTCAAGAAGAAGATTCAGATCCGGTGAAGCTTCAGATCCGGGTTTGTTGTTTTCCGGCGATGTATCTCAAGAAGAAGCTTTAGATCCTGGTTCGTTGTTTTCCAGCGATGCGGAGCAGGTCGCAGGTTTTCTGTTTTCCACCATTCTTATCGGAGAAGGAATACCAAGAGAAAGATCGCCCCCTTCGTCAACGTCCATGTGGGTCACCACACCGTCACCCACATCTATCGCAGGCCCACACTGTCACCCACACCCACCGCCGGCCGCTGCTGCCCACGTGGGTAACCCACACCGTCACCCACACCCACCGTTGGCCACCAGCCATGTGGGTGACCCACAACGTCACCCACACAGTGACCCACACCCATCGGCGGCGCCGCCAGCCGTGTGAGTGATCCACACCGTCACACATATTAAGTATTGATTTTGAATAGCAAGGGTAAAAATGTCCAAAAATGTACAATTGTGTAAAAAAGATAACAAATAAAACAAAGTGTTGGTAAATATTTTGACACTATGAATTTTGAGTATTTTTGCAATTCTCCCAATGATTAACATGTAAAAGGGAAAGAAAATCTAATTATTGACCCCTATGTTTGTACATTACTTTTTAAGATGTAGTTTTCTCTCTCATATATGTCATTTTTGTAACAGCGTGAAATAAAAATATTACACCAAAATAACACTAAGAAATCAGAACAATACTACACGTAGAAGAAATGAAAAGCAGTTGATGGACCATTGCTTATCTTGGTCACGACATATAATACGGTGTGAAACAAATTTAAGGTCGTAACAGAAGAGAAAGTCGTTAACCTGTTGTTTAAGGCGTATGATGATTGGAAAATAAATACCACCAAAGTCGCCTTTCTCCATTAGCTAAGAAGAAATACACGCACTTTCAAACACGTGGCGGCGTTTACAAAATCTGGAATCTATACTTAATATAAAAATAAATAAATTATCAGCCCTAAAAATAAAAATTTCCTCCCCCGTGTCATTTACTTAAAGAGTGTAATGAAAAATGTGGAAGTCACAATCCAGTGGATAATGTTTTTAAAATTTGTGAACGACTTTGACCCTCATTTTCCAACACTGTCCACTACTAATTATACTAACTATAAAGCCACACTAGTACTTCTTAAAATTAATTGATCAATCTAATTGAAAAGATGAATTCGAAATCAATTGTTGTTCATGTTTCCATGATTTGTCTTTCTTATCTGTGTTCCAGCTTGGAAACAGACACAATCTCATCAAATGTAGTAATGAAAGATCCAGACAGCATAGTATCCCAAAAACATATTTTCCAACTCGGATTCTTCACCCCTGAAAACACCACCAATCGCTACTTAGGAATCTTCTACGCCTCCTCTAAACAAACAGTGGTGTGGGTGGCCAACAGAGACACCCCCCTTAACGACTCTTCCGGCGCCGTCGCTATTGCCGGCGACGGAAATCTGGTGCTAATCAATGGAAGAAACCAGACAGTGTGGTCTACCAATGTAAATGCCACCACCACGAGTGCCACAAGTGTTCAGATTTTGGACACAGGGAATCTAGTTCTCCGGAGCAATTCGACAGGAAGAACGATATGGGAGTCGTTTTCACATCCCACCAATTGTTTCCTTCCGACCATGAAGTTAAGCCACAACATAAACACAGGGGCAAAGGTGACGACGTCGTCTTGGACAAACGGGTCGGATCCCCATGCTGGAAGATTCAGGGGTGGGATCGGAGCCTTGAGTATCCCGCAGATGTTCACCTGGAATTACGACGGTAGCCCTTACTGGAGGAGTGGCCAGTGGAACGGCGTCATTCTTAACGGGATTAAGGGCATGTACGATCCCTACCTGGATGGGTTCACCGTGGCCAACGATCACGGCGTTAACTACTACTTCACCATACCTGAAACGACGCCGTTGATGAAAATCTGTCTGAATTCGTCGGGCAGTATTGTGCAAACGATGTGGGATGAACAGAAGAATAGTTGGATCAATGTATGGTGGGCTCCTGAAAACGACTGCGATGTTTACGGGTGGTGTGGGGCGTTTGCAAGCTGTAATATCCAGAGCTCACCAATCTGTTCTTGTATGAGAGGATTTGAACCAGCAAAGAGAGATGAGTGGGAGAGAGGGAACTGGTCTAGTGGGTGCCAGAGGAGAACTCAACTGCAGTCATGTGGAAATGGAAATGGAAATGGAGATGGAGATAGATTCCTGAGGCTGCCATATATGAAGGTTCCTGACTTTGCAGATCAGTTCCCTTCGAGTCGGGAAGACGAATGCAGGAATATATGTATCAGAAACTGTTCTTGCATAGCTTATGCTCATGATCGAAACATCGGGTGTATGATTTGGAGTGATACTTTGATTGATGCTCAGGATTTCAATACAGTTGGTGTGGATCTTTACGTTCGTCTCTCTGCTTCTGAATTCGGTACTAACTACTAATTATTTGAATACACTAGCTAACAATCTTAGTATATGAGAGAGTGTTGTTTGTTTTGCAGATGACCACAAAGACAGAAAGCTGTATATAATACTTCCAGTGGTTGTTGGTTTCGTAGTGGTATCCATTTTGGCGTTCATTACTTGGTGGTGGATGGTGAAGATAAAAGGTAAGATTAGTACCACTTGCTTGAATCAAGCAGCCATTAGTTATATTACACATACGCTACATTTTGTGTGAATCAGGGGACAAAACAAAAGACAGGAAAATAATTGATGCTGCAGTGCAAACGCCGTCCGTAGGTTCAACTGCAATTGTACTCAAAGATGAATCAGATGTTGTCAACATTGATGAGTTGCCATTATTCACCTTTGAAACTCTGGCAAATGCAACGGATCAGTTCCACGAAGACCGTCTCATAGGCAGGGGTGGTTTTGGTCGTGTTTACAAGGTACTCCACTATTTATACATCCATCTTTGTAACTTTGGTTTTTTACTGGAAGCCGACTAATCATTTTGTTTTTCGAAAGGGAAATCTGGCAAATGGGAAAGAAATAGCTGTGAAGAGACTTTCAGAAGCTTCTGGACAAGGAATTGAAGAATTCATGAATGAAGTGGTTGTGATATCCAAACTCCAACATAGGAATCTGGTCAGACTTGTGGGATGCTGCGTAGAGAATGAAGAGAAGATGCTGATATATGAATACATGCCCAATAAAAGCTTGGATGTTTGCCTCTTTGGTAACTTCTAAATTAACCCACCCCCACCCCATGTAGACGTTTATAAACAAGACAAACACTTGTTGCATTACCTTAATGTGGTTATAATCATATATATTCTTGTGTAGATCCTACACATCCATCACAGAGTGTTTTAGATTGGAGAAAACGATTTAGTATCATTGAGGGCATTGGTCGAGGCCTTGTATATCTTCACAGAGACTCGAGACTCAAAATAGTTCACCGCGACCTCAAGCCGAGCAACGTTCTGCTGGATGAGGATTGGAACCCCAAAATCTCAGATTTTGGGATGGCAAGAATGTTCGGAAACAACCAAGATCACGCCAACACTGCAAGAGTTGTGGGGACATAGTAAGTCTCACACATCCATTATTATTAATGATTAATGATATCCTGAATTCCCTGACATGCAAGATCATGTTGCAGTGGATACATGGCGCCAGAATACGCATTGGAAGGCCGATTTTCTGAAAAATCAGATGTGTACAGTTTCGGCGTGCTGATGTTAGAGATAGTAAAAGGAAAAAAGAACACACATTATTACAACCATGAGTTATCTCTCAGCCTATTGGGATGTGTAAGCTTCTATCTATATATTACCTCCAGATTTCTCATGTCATTATTTATCTGCATATGTGTATTCATGATTGACAATTTCAGGCGTGGAAAATGTGGAGTGAAGATCATAGTTTGGGTTTCGCAGATGAAAGCATTGCAAGTTCAAACCTGAAAGAAGAGATAGAGAGATGCATTCAGATAGGGTTGTTGTGTGTCCAAGAATTTCCTAACGATAGGCCTTCCGTTCAAGCAATTCTGGCGATGCTCAGCCGTGAAATTGTGGAGCTGCCGCCGCCGGAGCAGCCGGTTTTTGCGGAGAAGTGGAATGGCCTTCTGCCAACTCAAGTTGGACACTACTCCATTAATCAGCTCACTCTCTCTACGCTTGATGGCCGTTGATCAACATATGCCAACAGGGAACTCAACTCATTACATCAACTCCCAACACTTCAATCCACTCTCCAAACTTGATTTTGTGTTTTGTTTCATCGCAACTCCAAAAATCAAAATTTCTTGTTTGATCAGTTGTTTTTAGTCACAATTCTGTTACCATTTCCAGTTTGTATCTCCAGACGAAAAACACCACCAACACTGACCTCACTCATTTTATCACTCGTGTAGTTTGGGTCCCTATTCACAATCTCAATGAAATTTAGTACTCTTTTGTGATTGAAATTTCTATACTACTCCGATGAGTATATATGAAATGAGATAACTTGATCCATTATTAAAATATTTATTTATTATTATTATTTTTAATAATTAAGTTAATGTTATTTTTATAATACTTAATATGCTAATTTATGACATTACGCTAACATGTATTAATTTAAAATGAAATGATATTGAGAATGTTACGAATCAAATTCTTTATTTCACAATGATGTAATATTTCATGTTTCATAGTATAATTTCTACTGTACCTTAAAATAGTAGCATTATAATAGCATATGTGAGTTGAATAAGTGATCCATTTAAATTACGCGGTGGTTTCAAAAAAATGTCGTGCTCCTGTAAAGTTACAACACACAAACATAATTGTTGTGGTCCGTTTTCATCACAACGACTCCAACGTAACCCAACTAAAAGGTGATGGATCAAAGAAGGAAATGTATCACAAAAAAGATAGATTTTTATTCATCATTCTTGTATTTTTTTCTAGATGTGTCCTACATCATTCATTTTTCTCCCCTCTATATGGGAATTGATTCCTCACTCTCCTTCTAGATTGTTCTTTCTAATCCATCATTGGCAAGTGTCATATTCTAGAATAATATCCTAACAGATTTGATGCCCTTTTTGGTGCTCTTGTGCCTCATTGGTTGATATGGAATCTTTATTTAACAAACAATTGGTAACCACTATATCATATCCTCATTATTATCCATGTTCTTCTACTGTCATTCCTCACCATGATCTTCGGAGACCCGGGGTTATTCCCTGGTTTATGCTCTTGATTATCCTCGGGATAAAGGAGATGGGCCTGGGTTCATTTCGCCTTCCCTCGTCCCTTGGGCCTGCGCTAGTGGACTTATTTAATATCTAGAACTGGGCCGAGCATTTCTCCCATAACAATAATCTTCATTGGGACCGTATCATAAAACAACATACTTGTATGCAAAGTAAATTCTTAGTGGTACACACAGAGTAGAAATACATCAGCCTGAATAATAAATGGAGTATAGCAGATGCTATTTAGGAGCAAATAGTGTAGCCAAACCTTGATCTACTTTTATAGTTAGTTTGTCATAATTCATAACTCTCTCTTCTTCACTTTTGTAAGCTCCTCTTCCTGTAGCCACAACCTCACCATCTACACATATGATTCCACCTTTCGATGAATCATGGCTTTGCGGCCCCGGCTGCAGAACCAGCATCTTGACCTGTGCTCGTTCACAATCATAAGTTGTGGACGAAAAACTCGAGGCAGGGTTGCACATAATACACCAACTGAAATAATGAACGCACCTTGAGATAGGACACATGTGGTGATTTAACATGATCTCCATTTTTCAGACCAGTCATCAACTTCAGCAAGGACAGCTTGGGACAATCCTTAATGATGATCAGGTCCAAACAACCATCCGAAAACTGTGGATCATTTAGGGAATAAAAAGTGAATTAAATTCAGTAAACAAAACAAGAAATGGTGCCACAAATGAAGCAGAGTAAGTAAATGGAACAGACCTCAGCATCAGGGGCTGCTAGAACGGCTTCACTGCCCCATGGTACATTATGAAGCCAGATCGAAACAAAAGGTCCATCAATCTTCCGCCAATTTGAACTCTTTGTGTCGACTTCAGAACACTTATAACCATACTTCCTATCCTGTACAGTTCCGTCTTCAGGTTTTGTTTCACTTTCACCATCAACAATAATTTTCTCTTTAAGATCCAGCGGCTCACCGAATGATTCATATCCAGATGCTGGTACAAAATTTATGCTGCCATTATACCTCCTAAGACCTAAGATTAGCTGAAGGGCCTGAAATAAGTGGTTCATAGCTCATTGTCCAGGTGAACAATCAATCAAGGTATTACAATACACTATAAGGTTTACAGCAGAGTATAAAAATATTTTAGGGATATCTCAGTGAGCTTTTTCAAACTTATAGAAACATCAGTGTAATAACAAAAAATTATAAGCCATCTCAAACGTACAAGTAAAATAGTAATGTGGTAACTTAATTGAAAAAAGTAATATGGGAGTAGGGTCAGAAGTGATTCTAACGCAAACTCACATAGAAATCCAATCGAGCACTTCCCATCCACCTGTATTTTTCAGACTCAATAGCAGCATCAGCCACAAGACCTGTAGGAATACCGACAAAATATTATATCTCCCTGACATAATCCGCCAACTGAAACAAATTTTATATTACGAAGTTAAATTATTTATCCCCCTGACTTGGTAATTACAAGATCAACATGCAAACTGAAACTTAAGCATGTTGAAAAAAGTGCTCGAATAAATGGCTGATCATATACCCCATGCCAGCATTAACATGCTAAAAAATCTGGTGTCCCCTTGCATTATAGTAGCCACATCAAGCGAGCGCTTGTGCCCTATCACATTCCAGAAAACAGGGATTTCTTTAGAATAAATCTGAGAATTCTTTTTAATAGAACTGGCCAGAAGTTCATGGGAACTAACAATACCTCGAATAACAGAAAGGGTAGCATTAGATGCTGAACAAGCTTCACCACAAGAATAAAGAAGTGATTTCGCCATGCCATTTCCAGTCCCTACATTCAGCATCGAATCCTGTTTTTAGAATTTAGAACACTCGCATCCAGAATAACATTCTTCACTTTTGACATATGAGAAACAGTATGAAAAAAAAAACAACCTGCAGGTATTGCTCCAAGAGGTAGCCTAATTGCAGTGTCCCAATCCTCCCTGATGAGTAGCCCATTTAGTACCTATTAAGAAACAGTATATATTTTAACTCCATTGTACAAATCCCTCCATTCAAACAAACAATTTAAAAAGCCCATCACTAAATCCTCCAACACAAACGCAACCTATTCAATGCTTGTGACTATGAGCCAACCAATTACGACAAATCATAACGCACAGTTTCATAAGGGGAGTAATCATAATCATAATGATTAATCTACCTCAACTAGAATTCCATCCCCGCTAACGCAAACTATTCCATCATACTTTGCAAGATCCAGTGACTGAACAATTCCCCTGGCGTGAAGCTGATATTTGGTTTCTGCAGTGTGGAAGTGAACTCAAACACGAATTCTGAGTTTGCAACTACCAAATACTACACCGAATTCTCACCTTGTAAAGTATATTCAACACCGGCATCAACAAGTAAGGGCTTCACATCATTTTCGAAAATTTTCATCGCCGATTTCTTCCCTCCGTATGGATTCACAAGTATAAACACCCTTTTTGGCCTACCTGAACCCTCAATCACCATACTGAGCTTAACATATCAAACTTATTTTGTTGAAGGCAGATGAAATTAGGGTAGAATTAACAGTCAATCACAAATACCACAAACAACTACATGTTGAATTAGTCAAAATTTTACCTAAGGAATCCAGGTGTTGCTGAAGTTTCAGAGCCCAGACTCGAACAGAATCTTCCGATGATAGCTCAAGTGAGAAAGTCTTTCTAATCAGAGCGGGTTTTCCGCCGAAGTAGCGAACTCCAGCCACAGCCTCCACAACAGCTCTAACATTAATCCTGCGTCCATCGACAGAGAATCCTAATACCTGCTTCTCGATGTCCAACCGACAGTCGGCCCAACGCAATTGGCCGCCGGCAGTAAGTGTCGCCGCCGGCGTATGGCCGTTGGCACATACTTGGTCGGACAATATATATTCTTCCTCCATGATTTACTCCGGTGCTTGTGTATGCATACGACGGTTCTTGATTATAGAAAATTGTAGTCAATAGTTAAATGACTGACACACATGAGGGTGGATTAAGCATAAGAGTCAATAGTTAAATTATAGTTTCCTCAGAAATGTTAAAACAATTAAAATAGTCTGGGAATTGGGACTGTGTTTTAAGATGTCTAAAACACCATGCTCCCTCGTCCTGTGTTTACGTTTGTTTTTTACACGTTGATTAAAAGTATAATATTTTAGTAGATAGTGAGTGAAAAAATATAATATTTAATGTAAAGTGGGTATGTGTATTAGTGTTGAATGATATATTAATTGTTTTAGGTGGATCCCATATTCCAAAAAAGGAAAACGTAAACATTGAAATGAGAGACGCAAAATAAAACGTAAATATTGAAACGGGACGGAGAGAGTATTACATCATGTAAAAATCATACTCCATGATACACCAAAATGATGGAAATTTGACATCTTGTTTTAAGATGTCTAAAACACCATATTACATTTGTATTTAATAATCTGTAGTCCCATTAAATGACTGAGGAAAAAAAATGAACTTTTTATTTTTACTTTCAAATTTTTGTAGAAAAATTTGAATAAGCCTTTTCATATACTCCCTCAATTTGCAAGCAAAATATATATTTTATCATTTTGGATGTCTATATTAAAAATATAAATTTCATTTTTTAAATACATAAACCCACGTACATTATTAATACAATTAATATATGTGACTCAAACACCCTATTAATACAACAATTTAGCAAACGGAGAAGTACATTATTCAACAATTTTAAATAATTTTGAAATGTAACAAGGAAGTCTATATTGAATCATTGATGCAAAATTATTATTATTGGTAGAATATCAAAACATTCCTTATTTATGAAAATTGCACAACTTAGTAGTGGGTCTATATGCTTACAAGTTACAACATTCCGTTCGCCCAACATTCCTTATTATTCTTCTAATGTATAATTTTTCTTCTCTTCTAAGTGACATTAAGAAAAAAATTCAACTAATGTTCATATGTTGATATTTTCATTTTTAATGTATAGTCCTATTTCTTTTCTAACCGTTCTTCCAATAATATATTACAAAAAATATTATACCAGAAACTTAGTTTGAATAATTTTTATACGATATACTTACATAATATGCAGCAAAATTCAATTCATAAAAAAAAAAGTTTATCACATGATCCTTATTTATATATTGTTATTTTATATTTTTGAATTTAATGAACAAAAGTCAATCAACGGCGTTGACGAACAAATTTAGTTGCCAAATGTAGAAGTATGAATGGATATGGTGGGGAAAATTTTCAGAAAGTTGATAACTTGATAGCCTATTTCAAATAGTGGGGCTAAGTCGCATTTCCTTTATGTTTATGGCAGACTTTAATTCTTGCCCTCTTTTATTTCCTTCTTAAGGCAGACTTTATTATTGGGTAATATTAATGAAATCGATATTATTTTTCCTTTATGGCTTTCAACTATCATTTTTTTTCATCAACACTTTCAAAAATTAAGTTGAATAGGTGAATGGCAGATGATATGATATTATGAACAGAATAAAAAAGAAATAAAAGGATTTTGGCGCGATTTAATTAAATCACCTACCCTGACAGCGATACAATCCAACTTCTTGCAATTCGCAGACTGGAATATTTTGCAATTCGGCCGGGTTGGGTTTCAATTTTCCACTCCAAGATTCGTCGTCAGACTTTGTTTCCTTCTTCTCTATGAACTGAGAACCACAAAATATTCATGATTTCAAACCTCTGTATTGTATAAGTTGAACGAACACGATCATGATTCGGCCTTTGAATCTAAACCCTTTTGTTCCTTTTACTGTCATCGTCCTCTATTTTCTCTATCCTAGATTCTGCGTGACTCAAAGCAATCCTTGTGAGACTTCCGGCATGTGTGGAGCATTTGGGATCTGCAATTCACAGGATTCCCCCAAATGTAGTTGCTTGAAAGGATTTAACCCTAGCAATAATCAGGAATGGGATTCAGGGAACTGGAGCAGTGGGTGCCAGAGGAGGGTCCCTTTGAATTGTGAAGATGGGAATAACGGGACGACAAACGGCGGGAAAGAAGATGGGTTTTTGAAGCTTCTGATAAAGGTATCCACGGGCCGGTCGGACCGGTGGTTTGGCCCGAGGGATCAGTGTGAAGGCCGATGTTTGAGGAACTGTTCCTGCGTTGCTTACGGGTTTGATACCGACCTTGGATGTATTTTCTGGAGTGGAACTTTGATCGATATTCAGAAATTTCCAAGCGGATCCGGTTCGGATCTTTTTATTCGCATGGCCAATTCCGAACTAGGTAAATTATATGGCGTTGTTGATTATATATTTGTTTCTTTAGTGATTGATTTCTTGATTGGTTATGGGTTGTTGAGTGTTCATTGCAGGTCAAAAGAAAAATTCTAAGAAGATGATTATAATTCTGATTGTTCTTGGCTCTGTTGTCTTATCCATCTGCATATTTTTTTCTTGGAGATGGATTGCAAGCAGAGGTAATATTTACTAACATCTAGTCTCTAGTTGTAAGTAATATGTGCAGCTTTCTCTTAGTTTTATGTGTTTCCTTTTTACCAGGCAAAAGAAACACCATTGAACTATCAACAGCTACTGCAGTTGATACTTCTGTTCAAGATGGATTGAGTCATGTTAATTTTCAAGAGTTGCCATTATTTAAATTTGAGATAGTTGCGAATGCAACCAACAATTTCTCCAATGCTAACAAGCTTGGAAAGGGCGGTTTTGGCCCCGTTTATAAGGTAGAGTCTAATGCTTTCTCATGATCCCATCACATGTATTATACCCTTCTGGTTGAATATGGAGTGTTGAAACTGGTTTGACTCTAGGGAGAATTCGCGAACGGGAGAGAAATTGCTGTTAAGAGGCTTTCACAGGCATCTAGGCAAGGGATCAACGAATTTACGAATGAAGTGATGCTGATTTCTAAACTCCAACACAGGAATCTTGTTAGACTCCTTGGGTGCTGTGTTGAGAAAAATGAGAAGATGTTGATATATGAGTACATGCCAAATAAAAGCATGGATTTTTTCCTATTTGGTCAGTTCAACCTCTATTCTCTCATCAACATCATAGCTGCTGATAGTTTAATAGTAACTTTTTAATTGGGGTCAGTTTAACCTGCAAATTCTTATGTCTAGATCCATCACAAGATGTCCTGGATTGGAGTAAGCGTTTCAACATTATCGAAGGTATTTGCCGGGGCCTCCTTTATCTTCATAGAGATTCTAGATTGAAGATAATCCATCGAGACCTCAAGCCAGGAAACATACTGTTGGACAACGATTGGAACCCAAAGATTTCAGACTTTGGCATGGCCAGAATATTTGGATCCAAGCAAGATCATGTCAACACTTTAAGAGTGGTAGGAACATAGTAAGTACATATTAATGACTTACTAATTTTCTCCACATTAAGTAGATGGGAGGCTAATTTGATATTGTTGCAGCGGGTATATGGCGCCTGAGTATGCATTCGGAGGAAGATTTTCAGAAAAATCTGATGTTTTTAGCTTGGGAGTTCTAATTCTGGAGATTACTAGTGGAAGAAGGAATACAAGCTTCAACTATGAAGATGGCCCTTTGAACCTTTTGGGATATGTAAGGCAACTTATACTGATCTTTACATTTCAGGATATTATCATTAAATTCTGTATCTAATGCAAAAGACACATGATGATTGATGACTGAATTATCAGATTTGGAAACTGTGGAAGGAGGAAAATGTTGTATCTTCTATTGATCCAAAAATATGGAGCCCAAGCAACGAGGCAGAGGTGGTGAGATGCATAAATATTGGGTTATTGTGTGTCCAAGAATTTCCAGAAGACAGGCCGTCTGTTTCAGCTGTGCTCTCAATGCTGAGCAGTGAAATCGTCGAGCTTGCTGAGCCAAAGCAGCCCGCATTTACAATGAAGTCGAGGCGCTGTGATGCAGGTACGAGTTCTTCGCAGCAGAGCAAGAGCAGCTCCTCTGTAAATAATGTTACAGTCACCATGGTTGAAGGGCGATAGTGTACAATATTTCACTGTTAATGCATGGCTTGGATGTGTATATTTCGACTAGCAGAACCATTAATCAGGTATCCTAGTTTTATCAACTCAACTCCCCCGCTACCTAATTTAGAATCTTGATCTATATTTAGTGAAGTAATTAATTTATGGGTAATATAATATATTCAAAGTGCAGAGCAAATAACAAAAATTCGAAGAGATGGCAAAATTAATTAATTCTACTAGAAAAAAATAAAATAAAATAAAATAGATTAGTGGGAAAGTGAGTAAAAGTTGAGTATTAATGAACTTAACTTGATTCATAGATCGTTCCATAAGAAATGATTAAAATTTTTAATCTTGTGAGAGAAAAAGAAGGCTGTTTATCTTGGGGAGAATCCGGTCTAGTTACTCCAAATGATTGGATGAAAGTGTTCCCACTGTAGAAAGACGAAGTCGACGCTTAAAGATAAATTAAGACTAAGATGATAAACCAACAAAGTGGAGTATCATAGTCTGGAACTGATCACTTAAAGAGACTAATGTAATTTCCATTATACATGAAAAATGTTATAATTTAAGTGGATGACTTTAGTCTTTAGTATTTCCAAGTTATCCTCATGACACTATAAAATGGTCAAGCTCCAGTAACTAAAGCAAAGGAGCAAATTAACAAAAAAAGCTTGATGATTAGGAAAACCTTTCAACTTTTGATTTTCTTTTTCCTGGGTTTTGTTGTGCTTTGTTTTAGCTTAGAAAAAGATACCATGTCAAGTGATTCAGTTCTTAAAGATCCAGACAGCATAGTATCTGTTGGGCAGGTGTTCAAATTGGGATTCTTCACCCCAGACACCACCACCAACCGCTACTTGGCTGTCTTCCACGTTTTCTCCGAAAATACGCCCGTTTGGGTTGCCAACAGAAACACCCCCCTCCATGATTCTTCCGGCTTCTTAACTATATCAAAGCGCGGCAAGCTCAAGCTCATAAATGGAAGAAATCAAACCGTGTGGTCGATCCGTCGCGCAACTACGTCTCTCACCTCCAGGATTAACACCACACTTCAAATTCAGGACACTGGAAATCTTGTCCTAAGAGACCTTGCAACTGGAGCCACAATATGGGAATCTTTCTCACATCCTTCCAATTGCTTCCTACCTACGATGAAATCAACCCACAACATAAGAACAGGCAAGAAGGTTCTGACAACCTCGTGGATGAATGAGACCGACCCTGCAGTTGGAAGCTACACGAGTGGGCTTGAAGCCTTTGGTATCCCACAAGTGTACACTAGGAAGAACGGGCGTCCCTTGTGGAGGAGTGGGCAGTGGAGTGGGATATTTTTTTTGGGTATAGAGTCTAATTTCGATGCATACAGGGATCCCTTCACCGTGGAGGACGACCACTCCGGCACCTTCGCCTTCTCAGCACCTCTCAGCAAGTCCCTGATGAAAATTTGCTTGAACACTAGCGGAGCAATTGTGCGATGGGTGTGGAATGATCATAAAAAGAGCTGGGAGAGTGATTGGGTGAAACCCAGAGATGAATGTGATCTTTATAACAGGTGTGGGCCTTTTGGAAGCTGCAAGGTTCAAGATTCACCAATGTGTTCTTGTTTGAGAGGGTTTGAGCCTTTGAATAAGGATGAGTGGGAGAGGGGGAACTGGAGTGGTGGTTGCCGGAGGAAGAATCAGCTGCAGTGTGGTGGTTCTGATGGATTTTTGAGGGTGCAGTTTATGAAGGTTCCGGACTTTGCTGCTGAGCAGTTCCATTCGAGTCGGCCTGAAGAATGTCGCAGAAGATGTTCCGGGAACTGTTCCTGCATAGCTTATGTACACGAACCCAACATTGGTTGTATGTTGTGGAGCGATACTTTGATTGACATGAAGAAGTTCACTACAGATATTGGTCTTGATCTCTACATTCGACTCCGTTCTTCAGAATTGGGTAGACTCTTTATTAACGTCTATGCATGTCTTAGATTTACAATGTTAAATTACACTACCTTTTACTTTCAGTTCACCACAAAGACAAAAAGATTTATATCATAATTCCAGTGGTGGTTGGATTTGCTTCTGTATCCATCTGCATATTTTTTTCTTGGAGATGGATTGCAAGCAGAGGTAATATTTACTAACATCTAGTCTCTAGTTTTAATTAATATGTGCAGCTTTCTCTTAGTTTTATGTGTTTCCTTTTTACCAGGCAAAAGAAACACCATTGAACTATCAACAGCTACTGCAGTTGATACTTCTGTTCAAGATGGATTGAGTCATGTTAATTTTCAAGAGTTGCCATTATTTAAATTTGAGATAGTTGCGAATGCAACCAACAATTTCTCCAATGCTAACAAGCTTGGGAAGGGCGGTTTTGGCCCCGTTTATAAGGTAGAGTCTAATGCTTTCTCATGATCCCATCACATGTATTATACCCTTCTGGTTGAATATGGAGTGTTGAAACTGGTTTGACTCTAGGGAGAATTCGCGAACGGGAGAGAAATTGCTGTTAAGAGGCTTTCACAGGCATCTAGGCAAGGGATCAACGAATTTACGAATGAAGTGATGCTGATTTCTAAACTCCAACACAGGAATCTTGTTAGACTCCTTGGGTGCTGTGTTGAGAAAAATGAGAAGATGTTGATATATGAGTACATGCCAAATAAAAGCATGGATTTTTTCCTATTTGGTCAGTTCAACCTCTATTCTCTCATCAACATCATAGCTGCTGATAGTTTAATAGTAACTTTTTAATTGGGGTCAGTTTAACCTGCAAATTCTTATGTCTAGATCCATCACAAGATGTCCTGGATTGGAGTAAGCGTTTCAACATTATCGAAGGTATTTGCCGGGGCCTCCTTTATCTTCATAGAGATTCTAGATTGAAGATAATCCATCGAGACCTCAAGCCAGGAAACATACTGTTGGACAACGATTGGAACCCAAAGATTTCAGACTTTGGCATGGCCAGAATATTTGGATCCAAGCAAGATCATGTCAACACTTTAAGAGTGGTAGGAACATTGTAAGTACATATTAATGACTTACTAATTTTCTCCACATTAAGTAGATGGGAGGCTAATTTGATATTGTTGCAGCGGGTATATGGCGCCTGAGTATGCATTCGGAGGAAGATTTTCAGAAAAATCTGATGTTTTTAGCTTGGGAGTTCTAATTCTGGAGATTACTAGTGGAAGAAGGAATACAAGCTTCAACTATGAAGATGGCCCTTTGAACCTTTTGGGATATGTAAGGCAACTTATACTGATCTTTACATTTCAGGATATTATCATTAAATTCTGTATCTAATGCAAAAGACACATGATGATTGATGACTGAATTATCAGATTTGGAAACTGTGGAAGGAGGAAAATGTTGTATCTTCTATTGATCCAAAAATATGGAGCCCAAGCAACGAGGCAGAGGTGGTGAGATGCATAAATATTGGGTTATTGTGTGTCCAAGAATTTCCAGAAGACAGGCCGTCTGTTTCAGCTGTGCTCTCAATGCTGAGCAGTGAAATCGTCGAGCTTGCTGAGCCAAAGCAGCCGGCATTTACAATGAAGTCGAGGCGCTGTGATGCAGGTACGAGTTCTTCGCAGCAGAGCAAGAGCAGCTCCTCTGTAAATAATGTTACAGTCACCATGGTTGAAGGGCGATAGTGTACAATATTTCACTGTTAATGCATGGCTTGGATGTGTATATTTCGACTAGCAGAACCATTAATCAGGTATCCTAGTTTTATCAACTCAACTCCCCCGCTACCTAATTTAGAATCTTGATCTATATTTAGTGAAGTAATTAATTTATGGGTAATATAATATATTCAAAGTGCAGAGCAAATAACAAAAATTCGAAGAGATGGCAAAATTAATTAATTCTACTAGAAAAAAATAAAATAAAATAAAATAGATTAGTGGGAAAGTGAGTAAAAGTTGAGTATTAATGAACTTAACTTGATTCATAGATCGTTCCATAAGAAATGATTAAAATTTTTAATCTTGTGAGAGAAAAAGAAGGCTGTTTATCTTGGGGAGAATCCGGTCTAGTTACTCCAAATGATTGGATGAAAGTGTTCCCACTGTAGAAAGACGAAGTCGACGCTTAAAGATAAATTAAGACTAAGATGATAAACCAACAAAGTGGAGTATCATAGTCTGGAACTGATCACTTAAAGAGACTAATGTAATTTCCATTATACATGAAAAATGTTATAATTTAAGTGGATGACTTTAGTCTTTAGTATTTCCAAGTTATCCTCATGACACTATAAAATGGTAAAGCTCCAGTAACTAAAGCAAAGGAGCAAATTAACAAAAAAAGCTTGATGATTAGGAAAACCTTTCAACTTTTGATTTTCTTTTTCCTGGGTTTTGTTGTGCTTTGTTTTAGCTTAGAAAAAGATACCATGTCAAGTGATTCAGTTCTTATATAATTCAATTTCGTGTTTCCCATGGATGTGAGATTTGAACAGTTCTCTCTCTCTATAACGTCAAATTTTACAAATTTGGAGGTTGAAATATCTACATGTGGGTGTGCGTAAGAAATTGAGTTGATATAAGAGTGAACAGAGGATGGTGGGATCACAAAATCTGAAATTTGTTGTTGCGCTCATCGTCGTCCTGCAATATTCCAGATTCTGCATATCGCAGAGCAACAACAACTGCGACGGATGTGGAGAATTTGCTATGTGCGACCCACAGGATTCCCCAATTTGTACTTGTTTGCCAGGATTCGACCCGCACAATTCGGGCAACTGGAGCAGTGGGTGCCGGAGGAGGACGCCTTTGAATTGTGAAAATTCTGGGAATTTAAGCGCAGATGGGTTTCAGAAGCTGTCGATTATGATGAACACGGGCCGTGCAGAGCGATATTTCGGGCCGGCAGATCAGTGTGAAACCCGATGCTTGAGGAACTGTTCCTGCTTAGCTTACGGGTTTCAATACGGATCTGAATGTATGCTCTGGAGTGGGACCCTAATCGATATTCAGAAAATTTCCACTGGCTCCGGCTCTGATATTTTTATTCGCCTCGCAAACTCTGAATTAGGTAATTTTTTCTAATTTCTGTGTATTTTCACGGTTTAGTGGTGAATCGTGCTCTCTTTGTAATTGCAGGTCATAAGAAAAACTCTAAGAAGATGATAATAATTCTGGCTGTTGTTGTCAGCTTCGTTGTGATGTCCATTTTCACTTATTTTTCTTGGGGATGGATTAGTAAGCACACAGGTGTGTTCTCTTTCTTTTACTAGATTCATTGATTTATTAGAGGATACTTTAACCTTACATAGTGATATGTTTCCTCGTGAATTAGGCAAAACAACAAGTACTGTTGACCATGGAAATGCAGTAGATAGCTCTCTTCAGCTTGCATTGAGCCAAGTTAATATTCAAGACTTACCATTGTTTAAATTTGAGACACTTGCAAAAGCGACCAACAATTTCTGCGAAGCGAACATGCTAGGGAAGGGTGGTTTTGGTCCTGTTTACAAGGTAGTCTTTCATGCTTATGCATAGTATGTAGTCGAGAATGAAACGCTAAAACTGCTGCAATTCCAGGGAAAGTTGGCGAATGGACGTGAAATTGCAGTGAAGAGGCTTTCGCAGGCATCCGGACAAGGGATTCAAGAATTTATGAATGAAGTCGTCCTGATTACGAAACTCCAACATAGGAATCTTGTTAGATTACTCGGATGTTGTGTTGAGGTTAAAGAGATGATGCTGATATATGAATTCATGCCTAATAAAAGCTTGGACTTTTTCTTATTCAGTAAGTTGAAGGATGTCTATTACGTTACACATGTAGCTTTTAATCTGCAGTTTTATTCCCTTGATATCTTCTGTACATCTAGATCCATCACTAGATATCATAGATTGGGGAAAGCGTTTCAACATTATTGAAGGTATATGTCGAGGCCTCCTCTACCTTCACCGGGATTCTAGATTGAGGATCATCCATCGAGACCTCAAGCCCAGCAACATACTGCTAGATAATGATTGGAACCCCAAGATTTCAGACTTTGGCATGGCCAGATTATATGGAACCAAGCAAGATCATGTCAGCACCTTAAGAGTGGTTGGCACTTAGTAAGTAGATTCGAGTTTTGTAAATAAATGGTGTTCACTGTCTAAGATGGCTAGCTGACTTGATTTTCTTACAGTGGATATATGGCTCCTGAGTATGCAATAGAAGGTCGATTTTCAGAGAAATCGGATGTTTTTAGCTTCGGAGTGTTAGTGCTAGAGATTGCGACGGGGAGAAGGAACTCAAGCTTCAACCATCAAGATGAACCAAGCCTCATGGCACATGTAAGCCATCTTAAACCGACATCCACAATGATAGAATCTATGTAATCATAATCACATCAGCAATAAATACTTCTCCAAAATGGTCTTCCATTGTTGAAATTACAGGTATGGAATTTGTGGACAGAGGACAATGTTGTGGCTTCGATTGATCCAAGGATATCGAGCCCTGAGAATGAGGCAGAAGTGATACGGTGCATGCATATCGGGTTATTGTGTGTCCAAGAACTTCCGAGAGAAAGGCCATCGGTTTCATGTGTGCTGTCAATGCTGGGAAGTGAAGGTGCAGAGCTTCCAAAGCCAAAGCAATGTGCATTTACGAGGAATTGGGGGCATTCAGCAACTAGTTCATCTCAGCAGAGCCAAAAGAGCAGTTGCTCTTTGAATAATGTTTCCATCACCATGGTTGAAGGTCGGTGATAGAGCCAATATATCAAATATGTGTGATTAGAGTTGTAGGACCTTTTACCTTCATTTTTACTGATATAATGACTCATAAAGTGTACATTTAACCAAAGATAGGGCTCCCATGTATCTTATTATATCTACACATCGAATCGAAATATATGTGTAATACATAGTCAAAAAAAAAAAATTATCAGAGTGATATATTGATGAATTTAACTTCATTTAATCATTAATCGTTTCATAACTATTCTACTGTAACCACTGTTTTTGAAAATGAACCAAAGATAGAATGTTAAATTGGATGGAGTAAAGGAGAAATGGTGTTTTCTGAATGGTAGTATGGTACTCAATCAAAGTTGGATTATCTTGTGGACTAAAACAAAGAATTACCGGGAAGGATGCGACATACTTTCTTTATCCATGGCGTTAATTTGTTGATTGGAGAAAATTAATTATTGATCCAAAGGCTGGAAAATCAAATAGTAAGTTGCCTGGAAATGAAGATTGTAAATGAATGAAGCATCACATTTTGGATTTCATTATACTTAAAAAGACAAGTCAAGAATAATCACGAATATTGGAGAAAAAATAAGAAAAAACAATAAGGAGAAAATTCAAGAATCAAGACTGATGAAATGAAGAAAAAAAAGATAATAAAACAACGCAATATCACATTCTAGTGTTCATCACTTAAGAATACAAATCAAGACTATTCAAGAAATGGAGAAAAAAAAAACTCTATGATAATTCAACAAAGTATCATATTTTGAACACATGATCACTTGATTAATTAAAGAGACTAATGAAATTATTTCCCTTGTATACAAAGAAAAAAAAGACCAAGCTCTATTAAGCATGATGATTAAGAATGCCACTCAACTTTTGATTCTCTTTTTCCGGGCTTTTGGTGTGTGCTGTTTTAGCTTAGAAACAGATACCATTTCAAGTGGTTCAGAGACAGCATAGTATCCGGCGGGCAGGTGTTCAAACTGGGATTCTTCACCCCACACACCACCACCAACCGCTACTTGGCTGTCTTCCACGTCTTCTCCGAAAAAACGCCTGTTTGGGTTGCCAACAGGAACACCCCCCTCCATGATTTTTCCAGCTTCCTAACTATATCAAAACAGGGCAATCTCCAGCTCATCAATGGCAGAAATCAGACCATGTGGTCGACCGGTGTTGCCACCACTTCTCCCAGGATCAATGCCACTCTTCAGATTCAGGACACTGGAAATCTTGTCCTGAGAGACAATGCAACTGGAGCCATGATATGGGAATCCTTCTCACACCCTAGCGATTGTATACTACCCTCTATGAGATTAACCCACAACATAAGAACGGGCAAGAGGGTGATCAACACCTCATGGAAAAACGAGTCCGACCCTTCAGTAGGAAGCTACATGAGTGGGCTTGAAGCCTGGAATATCCCACAAATCTGCATCAGAAAGAATGGTAGCCCTGTCTGGAGGAGTGGTCCGTGGAATGGAAAGATTTTTGTGGGGATAGAGTCAATGTATGATGCTTACCTGGATCCCTTCACTGTGGAGGATGACCATGCTGGCACTTTCTCCTTCTCGGCATCTCCTGCGAATTCCCTGATGAAGTACTGCCTGAACGCTTCTGGTTTCATCGTACAATCCCTGTGGAATGATCAGAAGAAGGGGTGGATTAGTACATGGTTCAGTCCGGAAGACGAATGTGAACTTTATGGAAGGTGTGGTCCCTTTGGAAGCTGCAGCCTTCAAGATTCACCAATCTGTTCTTGTTTGAGAGGGTTTGAGCCTGTGGATAAGGATGAGTGGGAGAGAGGGAACTGGAGTGGCGGTTGCCGGAGGAAGAATCAATTGCAGTGTGGTTCAGATGGATTTTTGAGGATAAATTATATGAAGGTTCCAGACTTTGCTGAGCAGTTCCATTCGAGTCGGCCTGAAGAATGTCGGAGCAGATGTTCCGGGAACTGTTCCTGCATAGCTTATGCACACGAACCCACCATTGGTTGTATGTTGTGGAGCAACACTTTGATTGACATGAGGAAGTTCACTCGTCCTGTCGGTATTGATCTCCATATTCGTCTTCCATCGTCAGAATTGGGTACAACTTTCTATCACTTTACTAACATGCATGTCTTATGGCCCTTATGGATTGATTAATCTTAACAGAGAACACTTGCTTTCTTAATTTCAGATGACCACAAAGAAAGAAAGATGCATATCATAATTTCTGTCACTGTTGGTTTTGCTTTTGTATCCATTTTCGCTTTCATTGCTTGGTGTTGGCTTGAAAAGAGAAGAGGTATGACTAGCCATCTCTTATATGTAAATAGTGGAGTAATACTTACAACTCTCTCTGACATGAATTGTCTGTAAAATCAAATCAGGTGATAGCAGCAGCGAAGCGGGTTTGATGGAATCAACAGATATTATACACAATATTGATGAATCAGAAAATGTCAATATTGAGGATGTGCAATTATTCACCTTTGAGACTATTGCAAATGCAACAGATCGATTTCATGACAAGAATCTACTCGGAAGGGGTGGTTTTGGTCCTGTTTACAAAGTAGTATACATCATCTTTCTTACTCTGAATCCTTGCTTTAAATTAATGGAATAATAAGAGGACATTATAATGAGGTTAATTTTGTGTGGTTTTGTTAGGGAAACTTTCTTGATGGTAAAGAAGTAGCGGTGAAGAGACTTTCAGAAGCTTCTAGACAAGGAATACAGGAATTCATGAATGAAGTGATAATGATTTCCAAACTCCAACACAGGAATCTGGTTAGACTTGTAGGATGCTGTGTTGAAAAGGAAGAGAAGATGCTGATATATGAATACATGCCCAATAAAAGCTTGGATGTTTGTCTCTTTGGTCAGTTCACACCACACTAGATGATATATTTTTCTTGGGAGCATGAATGCATGATAGCTAATATGATTACCTTCCTTTAGATCCTACAAATCCATTACACAAGATTTTGGATTGGACAAAACGATTCAACATTATTGAGGGCATCGGGCGAGGTCTTTTATATCTCCACAGAGACTCTAGAGTTAAAATAATTCACCGTGACCTCAAGCCGAGTAATGTACTGCTGGATGAGGATTGGAACTCAAAAATCTCGGATTTTGGGATGGCAAGAATGTTTAGAAGAAACCAAGAACATGCCAACACAGCAAGACTCGTAGGGACAACATAGCATATCTTCTAGTTCTCCTCCAATATCCGCCTAGCATCGCCTAGCCTTTTCTTCAAGTTCCAAGGCCAATTGAAGCTATGCATAGCTTCAATTTCTGGATTCTCATTTCCAAGGATCTTCATAAGCTGTAAGACCTTCTTCTCCAAAAGGTGACGGATGTAGTGATACTTTAATTCAACATGCTTTGTTCTTGAGTGAAATGCCGGATTCTTGGCAAGAAATATAGCACTTTGACTATCACTGAAAAGAGTACTATTTTCATGCTCCTTCTCAAGTTCCCCAAGAAATTCTGCAATCACACCATCTCCTTACTTGCCTCTGTCACAGCTATATACTCTGCCTCCTTGGTGGACAATGCAACAACCTTCTACAACTTAGAAGTCCAAGATATAGCAGTACCACCATAAGTAAAGACATACCCGGTTGTACTTCTTCTCCCATCAAGGTCATTAGATGCCAAGTCTGCATCCACATAACCCACTAGCGCCACACTCTTGCCTTTGAAACACAAAGTATTGTATGTGGTACCTCTCAAGTATCGCAAGACCCACTTCACTGCTTCCCAATGTTGCTTGCCCGGATCACTCATGAACCGGCTTACTACTCCCACTGCATGACCAATATCTGGTCTTGTACACACCATGACATACATGATGCTACCAATTGCTGAAGCATATGGAACACTCATCATTTGTGCACGTTTTTCCTTCTTCTTTGGTGATTCCTTCTTTGAAAGTTTGAATTGACTTCCCAGTGGAACACTCACAGGCTTCGACTTTGACATGTTGAATCTTTCCAGGACCTTCTGAATGTAACTCGCCTGCGAAAGATATACATATCCCGTCGCCTTATTACGTTCAATCCTCATGCCCAAAATCTGTTTTGCCTCTCCAAGATCCTTCATGGAGAACCGTTTTGACAACTGTTTCTTTAACTTATATACTTCTCTTGCATCGACTCCTATGATCAACATATCATCAACATATAGCAAGAGAATAAGGAAGCTTTTGTCAAACCTCTTGTAGTAGCAACAATGATCAGCGTGACATCTATGGTAATCAATCTCCATCATGAAGCTGTCAAACTTCTTATACCACTGCTTTGGGGCTTGTTTTAGGACATACAAACTTTTCTTTAATTTGCATACAAGTGGATCCTTTCCCTTCTCTACGAAACCCTCAGGCTGTGTCATGTACAACTCTTCCACCAATTCACCATGGAGAAATGCCGTCTTCACATCCATCTGATGCAATATCAAGTTTTCTGCAGCTACCATACTCAACTTCATTCGAATAGTGGTCAGTTTCACAACTGGAGTAAAGATATCAGTATAGTCAATACCATGTCGCTGCTCAAACCCCTTGACAACCAACCGGGCTTTGTAGCGTCTGCTACCGTCAGTTTCATTCTTGATTCGGTAGACCCACTTGCAGTGCAAAGCCTTTTTACCCTTTGGGAGCTCAACAAGTTCCCAAGTGCCATTTAACAGAAGAGATGCTAACTCATCATCCATAGCACCTCTCCATTTTCGTCTATCTTCACTCTGCTATGCCTCTGCATAACACTCAGGTCACCACCATCAGTAAGTAACAAGTAGTAGTTAGAGGGCGAATACCTATCAGGTGCACGTCGCTCTCTAGCTGGTCTCTGCAACGGATCCTCCAATGGTGGTGGTGGTGACCTTGGTTCTCCAATGAGAACCTCTTCCTCATTCTGACTCTCCTTGCTCCCACTCGAGTTTGAGATGTCTAACTCGACTTCTTGGGTATTAGTCATGTCATAATTTGATGCCTCCAATCTGTTCTTATACATAACCTGTTCATTGAAAACCACATCTCTACTGCGAATAATATTTCGGTTGTTCTCATCCCAGAGTCTATAACCGAACTCATCACCACCATAACCAATGAACGTACACTTAACAGATTTAGCATCTAACTTGCTTCTATCATTAGAACTAATATGAGCATATGCAACACAACCAAAGACACGCAAGTAAGACAGATTTACCTCTTTTTCTGTCCATTCTTCCTCTGGTATTCTGTTTTCCAACGGAACTGATGGACCTCTGTTAATTAGGTATACTGCTGTATTTACTGCATCTGCCCAAAACATCTTAGGCAGTCCACTCTTCAATCTCATGCATCTAGCTCGCTCATTCAAAGTTCTGTTCATTCGTTCTGCCATTCCATTCTGCTGGGGAGTTCCTCTCACGGTCTTCTCCATGCGAATCCCATTCTCAGCACAATATTCCTTGAACTCACGGAGTTCATATTCACCTCCATTGTCATAACGAAGACACTTTACTTTCAGCCCCGTTTCATTCTCTACAAGGGCTTTCCACTTCCTAAAAGTATCAAATGCATCAGTTTTATTTTTCAGAAAATAAACCCATACTTTTCAAGTGGAGTCATCGATGAAGGTCATGTAGTACTCCGAACCACCAAGGAACTTCGTGGGCGCTGGTCCCCATAGATCGCTATGCACCAACTCTAACTTTTCTGCCTTCAATGTTCTGCCACCTCTCGAGTAACTTACTCTTTTATGTTTCCCGAAAACACAGTCCTCGCATAGGCCAACTTCAACAAAGTTCAGCCCTGGAAGTCTCCCTTTCGAACACATTACCTTCATCCCTTTCTCGCTCATGTGACCCAGCCGACAGTGCTACAAATCAACATTGGTCGTAGCTCCTGCAAGATCAATGCAGTCCTTGGAGTTAGTCGTAGTATACAATGTCCCCTCCTTCTTCCCTCGCGCTACTATCATTACTCCTTTACTGATCTTCCAACTGTTGCTGCCAAAAGTCACTGAGTATCCTTTTCAATCCTGGAATGTGCCTAACACCATTCAGCTTTAATGTTGATCCGTTTGGTGTGGATGTCCGAACATCTCATTTCCCCATGATCTTCAAGGGCTCATTATCAGCAAGGTAGACTTGTCCGAATTCACCAGACACATAGTTTTCCATTATTTCAGCATCACTGCATGAGTGAAATGATGCTCCATAATCCAACACCCATGATTCCAGCGGACTACTGACACTCAAGACCAACGCATCTCCAATATCATCTATGGTTGCGTTTGCTGTCTTCTTCTCATTCTGTCCCTTCTTGTTTTTCTTGGGCGCTGTACACTGATTCCTGTAGTGACCAAACTCATCACAATTCCCTCACTGGATTGAGTCTTTGTCTTTCTTGGATTGACTCTTTCCTCTGGACTTTGATCTGCCACGATTCTGCCTACCCTTTGATCTGCCCCTATCCTCCGTGTTCAGCACTGACCCTAAAGTAGATCCAGGCTCTTTTCTGCGAACCTCCTCGCTAATCATCAGATCTCTCACTTCGTCAAGCTTCAATTTATCTTTCGCGGATGAAGCACTAACTGCAGTTACTGTGGCAACCCAACTATCTCGCAAAGAAGATAACAAAACTAAAGCAAATACCTCGTCAGTGAATTCGATTTCAACTGAACACAACTGCCCAATGATCATGTTGAACTCGTTCAGATGTTGCTGCACAAGTGTGCTCTCCGACATTTTGAGGTTGAACAATCGTCTGATCAAATGAACCTTGTTCGCAGTTGTGGGCTTTTGGTACATCTCCTCCAGGATTTGCAGCATCTCCCTTGCGGACTTGGCTTTAGTTGTGTGGTAGGCTACGTTCATGGACAACGATAAACGTATCGCACTCATCGCCTTTCTGTTCAACAGATTCCACTCCTTCAGATCCATGTTTTCGGGTTTCACCTTCTCTTCTAAGGGCACATACAGATCTTTGCCGTTGAGATAATCCTCGATCTGCATCTTCCAGAACCCGAAATTTGATCCGTCAAACTGTTTGATTGAAATTTTCTCGTCGCTCATCGTGACTGCTCCCTTCGAACCCGAGGCTCTAGATACCAGTTGTTAGGAATTTTGGACACACACACGCACATGATAACACGAATAACACGAGATTTGTTTACCCAGTTCGTCTTTCGACTACATCTGGGGGCGATACCAAGCCAGGATTTTTCTTACCTTGTTGGACAAGTCAACTACAATGAGAAAACATCTTGATTTAGATAACACAGTGGATAACTTCTTGATCAAGATAACACAATGGATAATTTCTTGAACAAGATAACTTGCCCTAATCCTAAGCCCATTAGGATCAACTGAACCAAAAGAAATACGGGCCCAAAGAATTTAATCTCCATATTCCAACAGAAATTTGGTTAATCCGTGTCGAATTTTATTGGAGATATTAAAGACAATGATCTAGAATTTTTCTAATAATAATGTTTGAACCTTCAAATACGTCAGTCAACCTCCAAGGTCCTGACTTTGTGTTTTCCGAAACTCGTAATTCATCCTTCACATATCTCTTACTGCCATTGCCAGCTAATTAATTACTCATTTTGGTTCAATTTTATTTTTTTTTTGGAAAAACTGTATCCGTAATTAACATCTACGATAGGATATGTGTATATAAGAAATTGAGTTGGTAGAAGAGTGTAGAAACACAGGATGGTGGGAGCACAGAATCTGAAATTTGTTCTTGTTTTCACCTGTGCCATGGCCGTCCTGCAATCCAGATTTTGCACATCACAGAGAAACGGCGGGTGTGGAGCATATGCTGTGTGCGACCCACAAGGTTCCCCAATTTGTACTTGTTTGCCCGGACTCGACCTGTGCAATAATCAGGAATGGGATTCCGGCAACTGGAGCAGTGGGTGCCGGAGGACGACGTCTTTGAATTGTGGAAAATCTGGGAATTTAAGTTCAGATAGGTTTTTGGGGCTCCCGATTAGGATGAACATGGGCTTTTCAAAACGGTGGTTCGGGCCCGGGACTCTGTGTGAAGCCCGATGCTTGAGAAACTGTTCTTGCTTAGCCTATGGGTTTCAAAACGGATCTGAATGTATGCTCTGGAGTGGAACCCTAATCGAAATTCACAAAATTTCCAATGGATCGGCCTCTCATATTTTTATTCGTGTCTCAAATTCTGAATTAGGTTATTTTCATGTTTCTGTGGTATATTTTAACATTTTGATGTGGTGGTAAATTCGCTCTCCTTTCTCTGTAGTTGCAGATCAAAAGAAAGGCCCTGACCAGATGATAATAATTCTGTCTGCGGTTATTTTGGTTGTCTTATCCATTATCATTTATTTTTCTTGGAGATGGATTAGTGAGCACAGAGGTATATTCCACCTCATTCTTGAACTGAAAACTTTTGAACCTTTCACAGAGTGATAGCTTTCCTGCTGCATTAGGCTAAACCAAAACCGTCGAACATGGAAATGCAGCAGATAGCTCTCTTCAGCTTGCATTAGCCCATGTTACTGCTCAAGACCTACCATTGTTTAAATTCGAGAAACTTGCAAAAGCGACCAACAATTTCTCCGAATCTAACAAGCTTGGGAAGGGTGGTTTTGGCCCTGTTTACAAGGTAGTCTTTCATGCTTATAGTATGTGTCTTCTTAGCGTAGTATGAAACGCTTAAACTGCTGCAATTCCAGGGAAAGTTGGCGAATGGACGTGAAATTGCAGTGAAGAGGCTTTCGCAGGCATCTGGACAAGGGATTCAAGAATTTATGAATGAAGTCGTCCTAATTACGAAACTCCAACATAGGAATCTTGTTAGATTGATTGGATGTTGTGTTGAGGATAAAGAGATGATGCTGATATATGAATACATGCCTAATAAAAGCTTGGACTTTTTTTTTTATTCAGTAAGTTCAACTACGTCTGAATTCGTCATACCCGTTGAAGATTCATTAGGTTTTTGTTTAATTGCAAGCTTTATTTCTTAAATAAAATCTATCTAGATGCATCACAGGACATCCTAGATTGGAGAAAGCGTTTCAACATCATTGAAGGTATCTGTCGAGGCCTCCTCTACCTTCACCGGGATTCTCGATTGAGGATAATCCATCGAGACCTCAAGCCCAGCAACATACTTCTAGACAATGATTGGAATCCAAAGATTTCAGACTTTGGCATGGCCAGAATATATGGAACCAAGCAAGATCATGTCAGCACCTTAAGAGTAGTTGGTACATAGTAAGTCTATACATTTGAGTATAGGTGGTGTTATCTGTCCAAGATGGCCAGCTGACTTGATTTTCTTACAGCGGATATATGGCACCTGAGTATGCAATAGAAGGTCGATTTTCAGAAAAATCAGATGTTTTTAGCTTGGGAGTTTTAGTGCTAGAGATTGCAGCTGGGAGAAGGAACTCAAGCTTCAACCATCAAGATGACGAGCCAAGCCTTATGGCACATGTAAGCCAACTTTAACCGACATCCACTTTGATGGAATCTAAGTGATCGATCATATTTGATGCATATCAGGTGTGGAAACTGTGGACAAAGGGCAATGTTGTGGCTTCCATTGATCCAAGGATATCGAGTCCTGAGAATGATGCAGAGGTGATTCGGTGGATGCATATCGGGTTATTGTGTGTCCAAGAACTTCCAAGAGAGAGGCCATCCGTTTCATGTGTGCTGTCAATGCTGGGGAGTGAGATTGCAGAGCTTCCAAAGCCAAAGCATATACCAGAATGTGGGGCCATTCAGTTGCTACAAGTTCATCTCAACAGACCCAAAAGAGTGGCTTCTCTTTCAATAATGTATCCATCACCATGGTTGAAGACTCAAGGTCGATCACATACCCCTGATTGTTCACTCAGTAAGGAGGGCTCTTTTCTTTTGTTCAAAATATGAACATCTGTAAATGATTCATGAATAGAGAAGGCATATATTGTGTGATTTGTAGTGGGCCTGAGGCCCGTTTAACCTATTTTAATTTAACAGATTGGAATGGGCAAAGCCCATTTACTATTTTGTTAATAAATATACTATTTTGCTAATAAAAAGACTTCTCGTCTCACAATTTCAAAGAAAAGATTTTTCTATACAACTAGCAATTGTTTATTTTAGAGTTTGAAAATAGAGATTATTCTTGTCCAATTTATATTCCACAAAAGATAAAAGAAAATTTTAAAGTGTCAATGGTAATTTCGAATGATTTAAATATATAAATAAAATATGAAAACAAGTCATTCAGTAAAATATTGACATCCAAAACCATGGAAGAATAGATCAGAATTGTTTATCTTTTCTTAAGACTTGTAACTTCGTAGATGGCAGGCATATTTTCAAAGAAGTTGAAATTACTTACCTGAAAAGGAAGAACTAAGATTTAAGAGCAGAAAAGCATTAGAGGAAGATGGATGATGCATGTATGGTTTTGTTTACGACGGCGATAGTCCTGATCTGTTTGAGGCCGAGATTCTCCATAGCACAGAGCAACAATCCTTGCGAAACTTCCTGATTCTGTGGATCATTTGGGATGTGCAGCTCGTCGGATTCCCCAATTTGCAGTTGTCTGCCAGGGTTTCATCCTAGCAATAATGAGGAATGGAATTCAGGGAACTGGAGCAGAGGGTGTGAGAGGAGGGTCCCTCTGAGCTGCCAAGGAGATGGGTTTTGAATCGCGATGCTTGGCCAACTGCTCCTTCCTCGCCTATGGCTTCCATCCCGATTCCGGGTGTATGCTCTGGAGTGGAACCCTAATCGATATTCAGAAGATTCCTGCCGCCTCTGGGTCTAATATCTATATTCGACTCCCAATTTCTGAATTAGGTTTTTTACTTTCCCTAATTTCTGTGTTCGTTGATCGCTGATTCCCTCCGGTTGCCCTTCTGTTTTCTTCCATCCCGATTCTGGGTGAAATCGTCGAGCTTGCTGAGCCAAAGCAGCCGGCATTTACAATGAAGTCGAGCCACTGGGATGCAGGTATGAGTTCTTCGCAGCAGAGCAAGAGCAGCTCCTCTGTAAATAATGTTACAGTCACCATGGTTGAAGGGCGATGGTCTACTATTTTTCACTGTTAATGCATGGCTTTGGCTTGGATGTGTATATTTCGACTAGCAGAACCATTATCAGTTATCCTAATTTAGAATCTTGATCTATTTTTAGTGAAATAATTAGCTTATGAGTAATATAATATCTTCTAAGAGCAGAGCAAATAGCAAAAAATTGAAGAGATGTCAAAATTAATTAATTCAACGAGAAAAAAAAAAAAGATTAGTGAGTAAAAGTTGAGTAATGATTCATAGATAGTTCCATAAGAAATATGATTAAAAATGTTAATCTTGTGAGAAAAAAAGAAGGTTGTTTATCTTGGGGAGAATCCGGTCTAGTTACTCCAAATGATTGGATGAAAGTGTTCCCAGGGTAGAAAGACGAAGTCGACGCTTAAAGATAAATCAAGACTAAGATGATAAACCAACAAAGTGGAGTATCATAGTCTGGAACTGATCACTTAAAGAGACTAATGTAATTTCCATTATACATGAAAAATGTTATAATTTAAGTGGATGACTTTAGTCTTTAGTATTTCCAAGTTATCCTCATGACACTATAAAATGGTCAAGCTCCAGTAACTAAAGCAAAGGAGCAAATTAACAAAAAAAGCTTGATGATCAGGAAAACCTTTCAACTTTTGATTTTTTTTTTCTTGGGTTTTGTTTTGCTTTGTTTTAGCTTAGAAAAAGATACCATGTCAAGTGATTCAGTTCTTAAAGATCCAGACAGCATAGTATCTGTTGGGCAGGTGTTCAAATTGGGATTCTTCACCCCAGACACCACCACCAACCGCTACTTGGCTGTCTTCCACGTTTTCTCCAAAAATACGCCCATTTGGGTTGCCAACAGAAACACCCCCCTCCATGATTCTTCCGGCTTCTTAACTATATCAAAGCACGGAAAGCTCAAGCTCATAAATGGAAAAAATCAAACCTTGTGGTCGACCCATCGTGCGACTACTTCTCCCAGGATTAATACCACACTTAAAATTCAGGACACTGGAAATCTTGTCCTGAGAGACAATGCAACTGGAGCCATGATATGGGAATCCTTCTCACACCCTAGCGATTGTATGCTACCCTCTATGAGATTAACCCACAACATAAGAACGGGCAAGAGGGTGATCAACACCTCATGGAAAAACGAGTCCGACCCTTCAGTAGGAAGCTACATGAGTGGGCTTGAAGCCTGGAATATCCCACAAATCTGCATCAGAAAGAATGGTAGCCCTGTCTGGAGGAGTGGTCCGTGGAATGGAAAGATTTTTGTGGGGATAGAGTCAATGTATGATGCTTACCTGGATCCCTTCACTGTGGAGGATGACCATGCTGGCACTTTCTCCTTCTCGGCATCTCCTGCGAATTCCCTGATGAAGTACTGCCTGAACGCTTCTGGTTTCATCGTACAATCCCTGTGGAATGATCAGAAGAAGGGGTGGATTAGTACATGGTTCAGTCCGGAAGACGAATGTGAACTTTATGGAAGGTGTGGTCCCTTTGGAAGCTGCAGCCTTCAAGATTCACCAATCTGTTCTTGTTTGAGAGGGTTTGAGCCTGTGGATAAGGATGAGTGGGAGAGAGGGAACTGGAGTGGCGGTTGCCGGAGGAAGAATCAATTGCAGTGTGGTTCAGATGGATTTTTGAGGATAAATTATATGAAGGTTCCAGACTTTGCTGAGCAGTTCCATTCGAGTCGGCCTGAAGAATGTCGGAGCAGATGTTCCGGGAACTGTTCCTGCATAGCTTATGCACACGAACCCACCATTGGTTGTATGTTGTGGAGCAACACTTTGATTGACATGAGGAAGTTCACTCGTCCTGTCGGTATTGATCTCCATATTCGTCTTCCATCGTCAGAATTGGGTACAACTTTCTATCACTTTACTAACATGCATGTCTTATGGCCCTTATGGATTGATTAATCTTAACAGAGAACACTTGCTTTCTTAATTTCAGATGACCACAAAGAAAGAAAGATGCATATCATAATTTCTGTCACTGTTGGTTTTGCTTTTGTATCCATTTTCGCTTTCATTGCTTGGTGTTGGCTTGAAAAGAGAAGAGGTATGACTAGCCATCTCTTATATGTAAATAGTGGAGTAATACTTACAACTCTCTCTGACATGAATTGTCTGTAAAATCAAATCAGGTGATAGCAGCAGCGAAGCGGGTTTGATGGAATCAACAGATATTATACACAATATTGATGAATCAGAAAATGTCAATATTGAGGATGTGCAATTATTCACCTTTGAGACTATTGCAAATGCAACAGATCGATTTCATGACAAGAATCTACTCGGAAGGGGTGGTTTTGGTCCTGTTTACAAAGTAGTATACATCATCTTTCTTACTCTGAATCCTTGCTTTAAATTAATGGAATAATAAGAGGACATTATAATGAGGTTAATTTTGTGTGGTTTTGTTAGGGAAACTTTCTTGATGGTAAAGAAGTAGCGGTGAAGAGACTTTCAGAAGCTTCTAGACAAGGAATACAGGAATTCATGAATGAAGTGATAATGATTTCCAAACTCCAACACAGGAATCTGGTTAGACTTGTAGGATGCTGTGTTGAAAAGGAAGAGAAGATGCTGATATATGAATACATGCCCAATAAAAGCTTGGATGTTTGTCTCTTTGGTCAGTTCACACCACACTAGATGATATATTTTTCTTGGGAGCATGAATGCATGATAGTTAATATGATTACCTTCCTTTAGATCCTACAAATCCATTACACAAGATTTTGGATTGGACAAAACGATTCAACATTATTGAGGGCATCGGGCGAGGTCTTTTATATCTCCACAGAGACTCTAGAGTTAAAATAATTCACCGTGACCTCAAGCCGAGTAATGTACTGCTGGATGAGGATTGGAACTCAAAAATCTCGGATTTTGGGATGGCAAGAATGTTTAGAAGAAACCAAGAACATGCCAACACTGCAAGACTCGTAGGGACATAGTAAGTGTGAAAGCATGAATCAATACAACATGGGCAGTATGCAATATATATATTATATGTGTGTGTACTGAATAATTATTCTGCAGTGGGTATATGGCACCAGAATACGCAATGGAAGGCATATTTTCGGAGAAATCAGATGTGTACAGCTTTGGGGTGATGATGTTGGAGATATTAAAAGGAGAAAAGAATACACATTATTACAACCACGAATGGTCTCTAAGCCTATTAGGAAGTGTAAGACATTAAATACTGATGTGTTTTGTCGATAACTAAAAAAAATTAATTGGAGTATGAAATTGCAGGCCTGGAAGTTGTTGAGTGAAGATAATGTGATTGCTTTTGCGGATGAAAGCTTGGGGAGGTCAAAAATGGAGGAAGAGATGTTGGTAAGATGCATTCAGATAGGGCTGTTGTGCGTGCAAGAACTTCCTAAAGATAGACCCACAATTCAGACAGTGGTGTCCATGCTCAGCTGTGAAATAGTAGAGCTGCCAATGCCGGAGCAACCCGTATTTGCTGAGAAGTGGAATGAGACGGCCACCCGATCCACGGACCAAGTTGGATACTCCATCAACCAACTTACTCTCTCTGCGATTCATGGTCGATAGTGACGTATATGAATGAAGAAATTATTTTATTTTATTTTTTAAGTGTAGACACATACAATAAAGTAGATGTGGCAGATTCTGGTGGAAACAAAGAGAAGTTGTTAGGAATTTTGGACACACGCACACGATGACACGAATAACACGAGATTTGTTTACCAAATTCGTCTTTCGACTACATCTGGGGGCGATACCAAGGCAGAATTTTTCTTACCTTGTTGGACAAGTCAACTACAATGAGAAATCATCTTGATCTAGATAACACAATAGATAACTTCTTGATCAAGATAACACAATGGATAACTTCTTGATCAAGATAACTTGCCCTAATCCTAAGCCCATTAGGATCAACTGGGCCAAAAGAAATACGGACCCAAAGAATTTAGGCTCCATACTAACAATTTCCCACTTGGAGACTAAATCTTCCATGTAGCATATCTTCTAGTTCTCCTCCCGTATCCGCCTAGCATCGCCTAGCCTTTTCTTCAAGTTCCAAGGCCAATTGAAGCTATGCATAACTTCAATTTCTCTAAGGTCACCACCTTAGTAAACATGTCCGCTGGATTCTCATTTTCAAAGATCTTCATAAGTTGTAAGACCTTCTTCTCCAAAAGGTGACGGATGTAGTGATACTTCAATTCAACATGCTTTGTTCTTGAGTGAAATGCCGGATTCTTTGCAAGAAATATAGCACTTTGACTATCACTGAAAAGAGTATTATTTTCATGCTCATTCCCAAGTTCCCCCAAGAAATTCTGCAACCACACCATCTCCTTACTTGCCTCTGTCACAGCTATATACTCTGCCTCCGTGGTGGACAATGCAACAACATTCTGCAACTTAAAAGTCCAAGATATAGCAGTACCACCATAAGTAAAGACATATCCGGTTGTACTTCTTCTCCCATCAAGGTCATTAGATGCCAAGTCTGCATCCACATAACCCACCAGCGCCACACTCTTGCCTTTGAAACACAAAGCATTGTATGTGGTACCTCTCAAGTATCGCAGGACCCACTTCACTGCTTCCCAATGTTGCTTGCCCGAATCACTCATGAACCGGCTTACTACTCCCACTGCATGAGCAATATCTGGTCTTGTACACACCATGACATACATGATGCTACCAATTGCTGAAGCATATGGAACACTCATCATTTGTGCACGTTTTTCCTTCTTCTTTGGTGATTCCTTCTTTGAAAGTTTGAATTGACTTCCCAGTGGAACACTCACAGGCTTCGACTTTGACATGTTGAATCTTTCCAGGACATTCTGAATGTAACTCGCCTGCGAAAGATATACATATCCCGTCGCCTTATCACGTTCAATCCTCATGCCCAAAACCTGTTTTGCCTCTCCAAGATCCTTCATGGAGAACTGTTTTGACAATTGTTTCTTCAACTTATATACTTCTCTTGCATCGACTCCTATGATCAACATATCATCAACATATAGCAAGAGAATAAGAAAGCTTTTGTCAAACCTCTTGTAGTAGCAAAAATGATCAGCGTGACATCTATGGTAATCAATCTCCATCATGAAGCTGTCAAACTTCTTATACCACTGCTTTGGGGCTTGTTTTAGGACATACAAACTTTTCTTTAATTTGCATACAAATGGATCCTTTCCCTTCTCTACGAAACCCTCAGGCTGTGTCATGTACAACTCTTCCACCAATTCACCATGGAGAAATGCCGTCTTCACATCCATCTGATGCAATATCAAGTTTTCTGCAGCTAACATACTCAACGCCATTCGAATAGTGGTCAGTTTCACAACTGGAGTAAAGACATCAGTATAGTTAATACCATGTCGCTGCTCAAACCCCTTGACAACCAACCTGGCTTTGTAGCGTCTGCTACCGTCAGCTTCATTCTTGATTCGGTAGACCCACTTGCAGTGCAAAGCCTTTTTACCCTTTGGGAGCTCAACAAGTTCCCAAGTGCCATTCAACAGAAGAGATGCTAACTCATCATCCATAACACCTCTTCATTTTCGTTTATCTTCACTCTACTCTGTCTCTGCATAACACTCAAGCTCACCACCATCAGTAAGTAACAAGTAGTACTTAGAGGGCGAATACCTATCAGGTGCACGTCGCTCTCTAGCTGGTCTCTGTAACGGATCCTCCAATGGTGGTGGTGGTGACCTTGGTTCTCCAATGAGAACCTCTTCCTCATTCTGACACTCCTTGCTCCCACTCGAGTTTGAGATGTCTAACTCGACTTCTTGGATATTAGTCTTGTCAGAATTTGATGCCTTCAATCTGTTCTTGTACATAACCTGTTCATTGAAAACCACATCTCTACTGCGAATAATATTTCGGTTGTTCTCATCCCAGAGTCTATAACCAAACTCATCACCACCATAACCAATGAACGTACACTTAACAGATTTAGCATCTAACTTGCTTATATCATTAGAACTAATATGAGCATATGCAACACAACCAAAGACACGCAAGTAAGACAGATTTACCTCTTTTCCTGTCCATTCTTCCTCTGGTATTCTGTTTTCCAACGGAACTGATGGACCTCTGTTAATTAGGTATGCTGCTGTATTTACTGCATCTGCCCAAAACATCTTAGGCAGTCCACTCTTCAATCTCATGCATCTAGCTCGCTCATTCAAAGTTCTGTTAATTCGTTCTGCCACTTCATTCTGCTGGGGAGTTCCTCTCACGGTCTTCTCCATGCGAATCTCATTCTTAGCACAATATTCCTTGAACTCACGGAGTTCATATTCACCTCCATTGTCAGAACGAAGACACTTTACTTTCAGTCCCGTTTCATTCTCTACAAGGGCTTTCCACTTCCTGAAAGTATCAAATGCATCCGTTTTATTTTTCAGAAAATAAACACATACCTTTCGAGTAGAGTCATCGATGAAGGTCATGTAGTATTTCGAACCACCAAGGGACTTCGTGGGCGCTGGTCCCCATAGATGCTATGCACCAACTCTAACTTTTCTGCCTTCAAGGTTCTGCCACCTCTTGAGAAACTTACTCTTCTCTGTTTCCCGAAAACACAGTCCTCGCATAGGCAAACTTCAATAGATTTCAGTCCTGGAAGTCTCCCTTTCGAACACATTACCTTCATCCCTTTCTCGCTCATGTGACCCAGCCGACAGTGCCACAAATCAAAATTGGTCGTAGCTCCTGCAAGATCAATGCAGTCCTTGGAGTTAGTCGTAGTATACAACGTCCCCTCCTTCTTCCCTCGCGCTACTATCATTACTCCTTTACTGATCTTCCAACTGTTGCTGCCAAAAGTTACTGAGTATCCTTCTACATCAAGCTGTCCAATTGAAAGCAAATTTCTTTTCAATCCTGGAATGTGTCTAACACCATTCAGCTTTAATGTTGATCCGTTTGGTGTGGATATCCGAACATCTCCTTTCCCCACGATCTTTAAGAGCTCATCATCAGCAAGGTAGACTTGTCCGAATTCACCTGACACATAGTTTTCCATTATTTCAGCATCACTGCATGAGTGAAATGATGCTCCAGAATCCAACACCCATGATTCCAGCGGACTACTGACACTCAAGACCAACGCATCTCCAATATCATCTATGGTTGTGTTTGCTGTCTTATTCTCATTCTGTCCCTTCTTGTTTTTCTTGGGAGCTGTAAACTGATTCCTGTAGTGACCAAACTCATCACAATTCCAGCACTGGATTGAGTCTTTGTCTTTCTTGGATTGACTCTTTCCTCTGGACTTTGATCTGCCACGATTCTGCCTACCCTTTGATCTGCCCCTATCCTCCATGTTCAGCACTGACCCTGAAGTAGATCCAGACTCTTTTCTGCGAACCTCCTCGCTAATCATCAGATCTCTCGCTTCGTCAAGCTTCAATTTATCTTTCCGCGGATGAAGCACTAACTGCAGTTACTGTGGCAGCCCAACTATCTGGCAAAGAAGATAACAAAACTAAAGCAAGTTCCTCGTCAGTGAATTCGATTTCGACTGAACACAACTGCCCAATGATCATGTTGAACTCGTTCAGATGTTGCTGCACAAGTGTGCTCTCCGACATTCTGAGGTTGAACAATCGTCTGATGAAATGAACCTTGTTCGCAATTGTGGGCTTTTGGTACATCTCCTCCAGGATTTGCAGCATCTCCCTTGCGGACTTGGCTTTAGTTGTGTGGTAGGCTACGTTCATGGATAATATATTACATCAATATATATATATATATATATATATATATATATATATATATATATATATATATATATATATAATGTATTTACAATTACAATTTAAGTAAATAAATAAATCAAAAGATATAAAAAGATACACAAAATATTTACTAATATATTAGAGATCTTCTAGATCATGATATGTAATATCTCTAATAATGGGTGGGTGGAGGTGGGGTGAGGGGTTGGGGGTGGTGGTGGGGGTAGGTGGGTGAGGGATGGGTAGGTCATATGTGAATAGGGGGTGGTAGAGCGTGGGCTAACCTGCGGCCCGCCCCACCATAACCTGCCCTACCAGTGGCTCGACCCACCGGTAGCCCGCCCCACCAACCAATTCTGACAGCTCTAGTGGTGAAACACCAAGGATGCATAGTTTTTGAGTACATATTTCATAAAATAAGTATTTAATACAAGAGTTCCCCTGAGTACGTATATGTTTTAGGAGGATTGAGTTAGCAAGATATATATAATATAATAAACAAATATGATTATATTATGACTACACAAGTTGGAATATTTTTTCAGAATCTTTCATTAGTGATTCGAACTGCAACAATAATATACGAAGCTTTTTGTATTGGGTCTACTTGACGGCGTAGTAGTATATATTTTTTCTGGAGTTAAAATAATATAGAATGAAATAACTTGATTGTCCCGAATGTTAGGTGATTATAGTATATTTTGACATTCATTCACTATTCAATAAAAAATACAAATACTATATTAGTAGACGTGGATCATGCTAACCAACACAATATTAATATTAAGTGAAAAAGAAACATTTATATTTAGTGTTGACGTTGAACGTCCAAATGTAAGTATTTCCACACACAACCCTCAAATGTAGCGGTTACTGCCCGCTGCCAACTTTCCCTGTCATTAGGTCATGCCCTGACTTGCGTTCCAGGGAACTCAACTCATCACTTAAATCAAATACTCCAACACTAGTTCTGAGTCCGCTGTTCACCTGAATAACCTAAATCATTCAATCATATTTATAATTAATTTTAACCACTAAATAAAATAAAATAATTAAAAATAAAAACACCAACTACCCACAACATCACTATATTTACCCTATAAAATCTGCACCACGTAATAACCGCTAGTTCTAGTATAAATTAAAATTACTTAACTTCGTTTTTATGTAATAGCAAAACAAGAATACGGTTATTTTTTCAAAATTCTATGTGTATGCTTGAAATCTAAATCTGAGTGTAAATATTTGAGTTCAAAATTTGTTTATTTATGTAACTATTGTTTCTTTTAATTTTAATTCCAAAATAAATATTTTATCTAATTAGTCATGTAATTTATATTTTTCGTTAATTTTGATTCAATTTTAGCTAAATTTGCCAATTGTAACAACAACGCTGACGGGGACAACTCCAATTACTTTCAACCAATTTGACACGTCACAAATATAAAAAAGAATTATATTAAAATAAATTAAAATATCTGAATTTAAAACTAAATGAAATTTACAAAAATTAAAGGTTTAATTCTTCAAAAATTCACCACCTTTTTAGAGATTTTCAAATCTATAATATTCTTTTATTTTTTTTGCAATTCAATGCATGATCTGTTTTATTTACTCAATTCAATTCATGACTCAATTTTCCGTCAAAATTTTGATGATGTGGCAGCTATCCCCTACCATGTCATCAGACACATCAGCTGGTCAGGCGATGGCTCTTCATCTGCAGCCGCGCAGAATGACAAAGAAAGTTCTTCAGCAGTGGCCACGACATTTCTTCCGACGGAGTTTGCTCACGGGCACCCATCGTGACAAAACTGGCGGACTGGCTCGCGTTTTTAGGCGGCAGCACGATTTTTGTGTGGCCATGTGATTTTCGATGGGGCTCTTGGTGGGTCTGTGTCTCCAGTAGGATGGCGGCGCGGCAACGGCAGATCCGACATGGTGTTGACGACACGGCGGCGAGGACAACTTTTCAGTGGGGGAAGGCTAGATTTTTTAGTGGACGCCATTGGCCACAAAACAAGCTGCTGCCGGCGACTTATTCCAGCCAAGCCGCCCCCCTTCCCCCTCCCCAAACAAAACCAAGAAAAAAGAAAAAGGAATTAAATTAAAAAAATTAAAACCCCATATAAATTGGATAATCGCTCATCACTCCCTATTCCTGGTGTGTAATCAATTGAGAATTCAATCTTACTATTCTTCTTTCTTCTAATTTCATTACTTGTTGTGTAGAATTAGTCCTCATCAATATAGATTTGGCTGTTGTTATAGTCAAAACGTCACGGCTTTTTGGCCTTTGGGTGTGTCTGTGTGTTATATCGAGATAAAAAAATTTTTTGCCCCGTAAGTTTGGCCATGTACAATTTTTGCCCCAAAAAAGATAATATTTGGGGATTTGTCCCACTATCTTCATAATTGCGCCAATGTTGCCCCATTTTCTCCGAAATTTAATATTTTCGCCGAAATCGATCACGTGTTTGCCACGTGATCATCAGATGTGGCATTTTCCAGCAACTTCACTGATGTGGTGCACAGTTGGTATCCTTGTCAACAATGATAATAATATATTAATGGTAATTTAATAAAAAAATAACATAATAAAGAAAAAAAATCTGAAAACAAATATATAAATCAAATATAAAAAACAAAAACGTCAAAACTAAAAACTAAAAATTGTAAGATAAAAAACGTGATTTCTCATAAATAGAAAATCCCCAAATTGATCTACGCGATTGAGAAAAGAACCCTAATTGATATTGGGAGAAATGCATTCCACGTCTGAAATTCATCCATCATCCCTACCGTCATCCTAGAATACTATCATAATTCATTACACGATGTCGCAGGATAGTGGAAACTCGGAGAGTCTTTGCTTTTGTCAATTTCCGGCATCGATTGCAACCACGTGGAAAGAGGATAACGTTGGTCGAAGGTTTTTGGGGTGTGGAAGATTTCCAGTAAGATATTATGTTGTAATTATTTATTTATACTTTCTTTGTACTGTGTTTGTAGTTGTGGAGATATTCATGTGGGCGCTTCATATTATCTGAAAATATCTAGATTTCTAACAATTTTTCTAAAAATATATGTATATTATAGGATCCTGGGCGCTGTAATTTTTTTCAGTGGATTGATCCTCCAATATGTATGAGATCAAAGCAAATCATTCTCGGACTGATAAGAAAAGGCAATGAGTTGAAGAGGGTGAACCAAGAGCTGGAAGAGGAGAAAATTGCTTTGAACAAGATGAACGAACTGCTGCAGGAGGAAAATATTGTATTGAAAGGGTGAACCAAGTACTGGAAGAGGAGAGTAATGCATTAAACAGGGTGAACAAAGAACTTGAATTAAAGAGGGAGTTGAAGAGGGTGAACCACAAGTTGGAAGAAGAGAATATTGCATTGAAGAGGGAAAATAAGTTCTTAGTTGATCAGTGTTTGAAGTTGAATGAGGATAAGGATCATCATCATTGTCATGTCTATGCGGTGTTCAAATGAATGATGAAGATAACATTGATAGTAATATGTTTGTCCTGGTTCTTGTTTGAAATGGGCAAATATTTAGTAAATGATGATGTATCCAACAATAAAAAAATGATGTTGGGTAGGTAGTTTGTTTAAGGTTGCAAATGTATTGTTAGTAGTAATCTGTAATGTTGGAGTATATTCTCAAGTAAGCAAAATATGGATGTTGTGCTCTGTTTTATGATTATTTTTAAGTGTTGAATATCATATGCTCTGTTTTATGATTTATAATCAGATTTTGCTCAGATTGTTAGTAGTAAATTGTTAATTAATAATTATCGCAGGATGGTAAATTGCAGTATAAATCATTAACCCCATCTTTTTTTTAATAATGAATCAGCTAATTGGATTGATTGCTTACAAAGTTTAATTTTAGAAATGATACTAACTTTTTTAAAAAGATACTGACTTAATTAACCACAAAATCATTCGCATATACTATTTAAATAGAAATTTTAATTTAAAGAATGATACTGACTTTTTCAAAAATATATCTGTAATGAGAAACAGATCCAAAATAAGAGTATCAAACATGTAAGGTGAAGCACAAAAAAGTCATTGAATTAAATAGTGGCAAATGGCTACCTGCTTGTACCAGCATTTTGCTATTTAAGAAATCCCTACAATTTTTTAAACCCCTGCAATTTTTTCAGTTTTTCACACTCATTCAAACATACAGGTACAAGACATAAACATAAAACATCACTGACCAAATCAAGGTATCAAAATAAATCATTGCATTGATAAATTGTTCACATGAACATCATAACTGTTCATTACACTAACAATATCAATGCACAAAACCCAAATTCATAGTCAAGATCACTAGTCAGCAAACATTAAGATCTTGCAAAAACCACATCCTATTTCATCACAGGTGCCAACATAATGTTAAACCAAAATAGATTGTAACATTACATAATATGTTCAATCAGAACCACAAAACAAATAGTCTAATTAAAGTGATTAGACCGTCTTCTTCTTTTCCTTTGTAATCGAGCTACGGGTGGAGGTGCTCTTGTAGGAAAAGTGTCCATCTCCCATTCGTGGAGGTGGTCTGAACTGGACACTGCCTTGCAAGTGAGGCTGGCACATTTGAAATTGTTTATACATGGAAGGACCTTGAAGTTGAGGAGGTTGGGTTGTCTTATACCATCTCACCGTGGTAATCTGACTTTGTTGGGTTGTAGGTCCCTCTGCAACATCTGACACCTATATCATTAGCATTTGCAGCCTGTCTATCCTCAACATTTCCTATTCCAGAACTTGATGGCTCAAAATGTGCAGACTGACACATATTGGCTAAGTCAATCGCATCATATTCATCTTCTACCTCAACTATATTTTCATTATATAGTTCATCATCCTCATCTAAAATTTCATTACCAATTACAAAGTCAGGATCCTCTTCAAACAATTCTAGATCCTCATCCTCAGCAACATTACTATCCCTAGCAACATTACTATCCCCATCTATTGCTTTCTTGCCCATATCAATACTAAGTTCAGGTTCATCCATTAATTTCACATACACTTTCAATTTCCTTTCTACGATAAACTTTGCTGCCCATTTCCTAAGATCTTTATCATCAATAATCATCTTGAAACTCATATCCCCAAGCATCAGATGATATCTCTTGTTATCTATGACCAGCGTTTTCACTAAAATCATCTAAATCAGAAAATTTCATCTCCTTTGCCTTAACCCAGTCAATTAACATTTTATCCCCCCCTCACTATACTCTGTCAAAGGCATGTTCACAAAAGTGCCATGGAAATGAAATTCTACAGTTATGTAATCACTGTTGGGGGCTTCAAATTTAAACAAAAAAAAATCAAGTAAAAGAACATGGACAACAGTCAATTTTTGCAAATTAACAATGAATAAAATAAAAGTATGACACATACAACCAAAAAGTAAGATTCCCTAAACTCAACCCCCCAATAAAAATGTCCCCACTAACTACACATTTACTCCCACCTTGGACCACAACATTCATCACCTTTAAATATTCTATCCTAAAATATGTGACATAGCAGAGGGAGTGAGAAAAAAAATTAAACAACTTACGATATTTTGGGCTGTCCCAGTTCGTCGCCCCTTTCTTTCGAAAAAATACCATCTTTCTAGTCGTCAATTAGATTCTTTGACAACTACACCATACGGGATCTGCTCTGTATCGTCGTTGCGTGAGATAGATGATTCAGGCTTCACTTACGTTTGGAAGCTAGGGCTTGTATGATTTGAGGATTGTGTCTCCAATTTGGGGTTTTAGGTTTGGCAGTATTTTTAGGTTCTAAGAAATCATGTTTTTTACCTTTAGTTTTTAGTTTTGACTTTTTTGTTTTTTATTTGATTTATATATTTGTTTTCAGATTATTTTTGTGTTTTCTTTATTTAGTTTTTTTTATTAAATTACCATTAATATATTATTATTATTGACAAGGATGCCAACTGTGTGACACGTCAATGAAGTTGCCAGAAAATGCCACGTCTGATGATCACGTGACAAGCACGTGATCGATTCCAGCGAAAATATCAAATTTCGACGAAAATGGGGCAACATTGGTGCAATTATGAAGATAGTGGGACAAATCCCCAAATGTTATCTTTTTGGGAGCAAAAATTGTACATGGCCAAACTTACGGGGCAAAAAAATTTTTTATCCCCGTGTTATATCCAATGTTTAAAATATCAATATCGGTAAAAATATCGGTACTTCAAATTTATGGATATATCGATGGATATATCAAATATCGATATCGATAACGGCAAAAATTTTAAAAATTATGGAAATTTGTGAGAAAAAAATGAAAATTAATTATTTAATTTTGCAATATATAATAACTAATTTTAATATTCCATAAATACAATTTATAATCAAAATAAAACTTAAAATATATGATAAGTAAATCAATAACAACATATTTAAATAGTTTGAAATTATACAATAATTATTATTAATTGTTTAACACATAATAACTAATATCAAAATGATTATCTATGAGATTCAAATATAAAACATGTCATGTTGTCTTGATCTAAACAATATTGGTACCAACTAATCGAATTATATAAATTTTTGAACCTTGTTCTGAATGTGTTAGTAATATATTGTTCTATCTTATCCAACTGTGCCAAAATAATTATATTTTTAATCAGAGTATATTGTTTACGTGAACTCTTCATATTTACTAGTTATAATATTTTTTAACGAAAAATGATAACTATTTTAATATAAAAAAGATAGTTAAATAAGAAAACGTAAAACAGTCTCACTATGAGATGGTTTCACGCAAGTCCTGCTCCATCTTTTATTTTATTTTTTAAATTGAACAAATTAATGACCAAAAAAATGTATTTAGTTGATATATAAAAGTCACATAAAAAATCATTAAAATTTCTTAAAATTATGGATAATTTTTCGATATCTTCGATATTTTCTCGATATATCTCGACATCCAGAAAAAATTTGAACTGTGACAAATCGATATTTCCACCGATATTTTCCGATATTTCCTCGATATCAGAAAAGAAATATTTTTTTTCCTAATATCGATATCGGTACTCTCCAAAAATGAATATATCGTGGAAATATCGAAAATATTTCGGGATATTTTAAACCTTGGTTATATCCAACTATATTATTCTGTAGACAGATTTTGCTGATAAATCTTTAGCAGATCTGTAATGTTTATTTCAAATAATTAAAGTTTGTTTTATGCCGATCAGGCGCATTGGCAAGAGATGGCCGATTAGGCGCATCGACAAATTGAAGTGGTGCCGGTGGTCAGCTGGCCAGCTGATGTATATGATGATAGGGTAGGAGAGATAATTCTGGCTGACACATCATCAAATTTTTGTCGGAAAATTAAGTTATGAATTGGATTGAAAAAATAAAACAGATTGTGCATTGAATTGCAAAAAAATAAAATAATGTGATAGATTTAAATCCCAAAAAAAAGTGGTAGTGAATTTTTAAGGAAATAACCCAAAATTAAACTCACAAACCCCCCTAATGGGTTAACACTAAAGCAAACCTGCCTCAATTTCCCCCCAAATTCGAAGTTAGGGTTCGTCGAAAACACCCAAATTTTCAAATTTTCACCGCCCACACAGGCTTCACGCACACGGCCGCATGCTTCGTCCAGGCGCTGCCCACGCTCTCCCACTCCAAACAACCCAGATAAGGCATCTCCCTGCTCCACCAGCATCAGGGGCCGCCTCCCCCCAATCCCCAAGCACCCCGACAGCCAACCCATGTTCTGCCAGGTGGCCAGCAACCTCATCGTCATGGGCGGCTGGGCACGCCGACTTGCCCTCCACGCGCTCCTTCTTCGCAATCGGGGCTGCGCAGGGGAGCGTGCTGGTAGCCGGTGGACACGACGACAGAAAAAACGCCTTGAGTTCTGCGTGGGTGTACGGCGTAGACCAGGACCAGTGGCGCCAGGAGCGAGACGAGTGCGAGGGCGTGGTCATCGGATCGGACTTCTGGGTGGTCAGCTGCTATGCCACTCTAGTATTCGGGAAAATTGGGTGTTTTCGACGAACCCTATTCCATACGAGATTTTATGTTTTTAATTTTGTTAGATTCAGGTGTTTTATTTTAATATAATTTCTTATTTCTTTAACATGATATATTTAGTTTATTAATTAAATTGATTTGGGGGGATGACTCATAATATAAAAATGAAAAATACAGGATTAATTAGACACTAATATTGGGATTAAAAAAAAAAAGTTACGATACAAACAAAATTTTAACTCAAAATTACTTCTCACTCAACCTTTACCCCCAAAAAATTTTATCTTCCAAACTTCATTAGACCAGTTAAAGATAAATCGAGATTAATAAATAAAAAATGAAGTATAATTAAGTGGATGACATTTTTCCACATTTTACTTATGAAACTATAAAACAGACGATGATCGATGCTCCATGAGCAAACCTCAAACATTTTAACAATAAAGCAAGATGAGTAGGAATAGCATTCAACTTATGGTTTTCTTTTTCCTAGGTTTTGGCGTGTGCTGTATTAGCTTAGAAACAGACACCATGTCAAGTGGTTCAGTTCATAAAGATCCGGACAGCATAGTATCCCAGACAACACCACCAACCGCTACTTGGCTGTCTTCCATGTCTTCTCCGAGAATACGCCTGTTTGGGTTGCCAACAGAAACACCCCCCTCCACGATTCTTCCAGCTTCCTAATTATATCAAAACAGGGCAATCTCCAGCTCATCAATGGCAGAAATCAAACCGTGTGGTCGACCATCACTTCTCCCAGGATTAACACAACTCTTCAGATTCTGGACACTGGAAATCTTGTCCTGCGAGACCTTGCAACTGGATCCACGATATGGGAATCCTTTTCACATCCTTCCCATTATTTCCTACCCACCATGAGGTTAACCCACAACATAAGAACAGGCAAGAAGGTATACGTATCTAAGCTCGTGGAGGAATGAGTCCGACCCGGAAGTAGGAAGCTACACAATGGGGATTGAAGCCTGGAATATCCCACAAATCTTGACCCGGAAGAATGGGATTCCTTTCTGGAGGAGTGGCCAATGGAATGGCCAGTTCTGGATTGGCATAGAGTCCATGTACGATTCATTCCTGGATCCCTACACCGTGGAGGATGACCACGCTGGCACCTTCTCCTTCTCAGCCCCTCGACCCAGGTTCCTGATGAAATTCTGTGTGTATCCATCCGGAGGTGTCGGCCAATCGAGCTGGGGTCATGGATGGCTGTCTCCTGGAAACGAGTGTGATCTTTACAACAGGTGTGGGCACTTCGGAATCTGTAGGCTTCATGACACACCAATTTATTCTTGTTTGAGGGGGGTTTGAGCCTTTGAATAAGGTTGAGTGGGAGAGGGGGAACTGGAGCGGTGGTTGCCTGTGGAGGAATCAGCTGCAGTGTGGTTCTGATGGATTTTTGAGGGTGCAGTTCATGAAGGTTCCGGACTTTGCTGAGCAGTTCCTTACGAGTCGACAGGACGAATGTTGGAGGAGATGTTCCGGGAACTGTTCCTGCATAGCTTATGCACACGAACCCACCATAGGCTGTATGTTGTGGAGAGATACTTTGATTGACATGCAGAAGTTCACTACAGGTGTGGGTATTGATCTTCATGTTCGTCTGCCTTCCTCAGAATTGGGTAACAAACTCTCTCTATGACTAACCTACATGTCTTAAAATTGTAGTTTTAACATTCAAAACTTGTTTCTTTCAGATAACAGCAAAGACAGAAAGATGTATATCATAATCCCAGTAGTTGTTGGTTTTGCTTCTATATCCATTTTCTCCTTCATTTCTTGGTGTTGGATTGCAAAGAGAAGAGGTAAGATGAGCCACCCTTCATATATATATATATATATATATATATATATATATATATATATATATATCAGCTATCTTATGACATTGAATGTGTATAAATTATATGCAGGGAAGAAGGTAAACGAAAGAAAGGTTATTACAGCAGGGCGAACACCTTCCATAGGATCAACTGCAATTGTACTCGGAAATTGTGAATATTATTATTCACTTTGGAGACTCTTGCAAATGCTACGGATCTGTTTAATGACAGGAATCTTCTGGGAAGGGGTGGTTTTGGTCATGTTTACTAGGTACCACATTTTTTAATTTCCTTGTCTTGATGGAATTAATAACAAGAGATTACTCTTGTTGTTTGGTGTTGTTTTGTTAGGGAATTCTGGGAAATGGTAAAGAAATCGCTGTGAAGAGACTTTCAGAAGCTTCTAGACAAGGAATAGGAGAATTAGTGATAATGATTTCCAAACTTATAATTCATAGGAATCTGGTTAGACTTGTGGGATGCTGCGTAGAAAAGGAAGGAAGAGAAGATGTTGATCTATGAATACATGCCCAATAAAAGCTTGGATGCTTGCCTCTTTGGTCAGTTCAATTTCCTCACTCCACTCGGTAGTATTTTTTTCTTGGGGGCATGCATGATGTTTAATGAGTTTATCTTCCTAGTTAGATCCTACAAATCCATCAAGTAAGATTGGAACCCAAAAATTTCAGATTTTGGGATGCCAAGAATGTTCGTAAGCAACCAAGATCATGCCAATACTGCAAGAGTCGTAGGAACATAGTAAGTACCAACAACTCAACTCAGAGGATATATTGATTACATACTAAATATATTTTTTGTCTGCAGTGGGTATATGGCACCAGAATACGCAACTCAAGGCAGATTTTCGGAGAAATCAGATGTGTACAGCTTTGGCGTAATGATGTTGGAGATAGTGAAAGGAGAAAAGAATACAAATTATTACAACCACGAATGGTTAGGAAGTGTAAGACAGTGATTCCATATTAAATAGTTATGTGAGTGTTCGATTGATGAACTGGTGTATGAAATGGCAGGCGTGGAAGTTGTTGAGTGAAGATAATGGGATTGCTTTTGCTGATGAAAGCTTGGGAAGCTCAGAGATGATAGTAAGATGCATTCAGATAGGGTTTCCCAATGACAGACCCACAATTCAGACAGTGGGGCGAAATAGTAGAGCTGCCAATGCCGGAGCAACCCGTATTTGCTGACAAGTGGAATGAGACGATCCACTGACCAAGTTGGATACTCCGTCAACGATTCATGGGCGATAGGGATGGATGGATATAAATAGATACGTGGCATACATTTAAGTGTACGGTGGAAGATTGTGGTGAGAAACAGAAGAAATTTGGTAAATAAATAAAATAGCAATAGGTGTCGTGAATTGTCTAGTCTACGTCTCTACGGTCGTTGCCCGGTGCCATCATATATGGTCAAGCACACATGTTTTCCACAACACCGGGACTCATAATTCATCCCTCTATCCCCAGAATGTTCTCTTTTTTTTGGTCTTCAGGGTATTTATTTAATAAATAAAATATAAAATGATATTATGAATGTGAAAAAGAAGTAACATAATTTTTAAAATTATTAAATAAAAGTTTTTTTTTTTTTTGGGAAGAATGGATTATTATTATTTATTATTAGGCTAATTATACTGTGCACCCTAAGATATGGTGCACAAACTTTAAAAAACGTATACAAATATAAACAAAAACATATACAATTATGAAAAAAAATGTATATAATTTAATTGTTAGTTTTTTTAATGAAAAATTGAGTGTAAAAAAATATACAATTATTAAAAAATATGTATACACTATTGAATAAAAAGTTATAGACATATGGATGCTAGTTTTTTTAATGAAAAACTTAATGTGAAAAAAGTATACAATTATTAAGAAACACGTATACAAAATAGAATAACATATATTCCATACAAAATTAGAATAAAAAATTATACACATATGAGTTCATCCTTACATGCTGGTACACCTAATATCAACTCTTATTATTATTATGGAAATGATGATGGATTCACACCTAATTAATATTTTTATCTTTTTAACAAAATCACAAATAATATCCCATCTCTGTTTAATTTGCACAATTTTAATTTTGAATCATATGTTAAAAATCACAAATAATATCCCATCTATGTTTAATTTGCACAATTTTAATTTTGAATCATATCATAATTTTTTCACCTTTCTAATAAAACAAAATGTCATAACACCTTATACCTTTTATTAAAAAAATAAAATAAAAAATTACTCTTGCCAAACACACACAATTTAAAGTTACTATCATTTTTTTTTAACATGTATGTGTAAAAAATAAGGTTGAAAATTATAGTGATCGACGACAGTACACAATATTATTACCGACCTTAAGAATATCCGATATAAAATAAGGTTAGGTGTTGTCTGAGACCGTCTAATGTGAGGCAATTTTATAATTTTTTTAAAATAGTTATTACTTTCTATCCGAAATATTATCACTATCGTTATAAAATATTATCATTTTTCATTTATATACTATAAATTGTTCATGAAATAGCATTATCACATTTTATTAATTTAGTCTCACTTTTTATTATAATAGTTATAACTTTCTGTCCGTGTAAGCCCTTATGTAAACGATTTCGCACAAGCCTTTGCCATAAAATAAAGTAAAAACCAAATAACCTATCAACAATATTTAAGAAAAACACAAGTTGAATTCTCTGTTTCACATTCGGTGTTTCATTGGTGTTTCACAATGTAAAAAAAAATACCCTACAAATGACCATTAAACCTTTAGGTCATGGATTGAATTTTAGGCATTAATTATGACGCGTGACAAGCATTTAATTTGTGGAATATGAGATGAAATACCATTTTGAAATAAGTGATCCTATTTGAGAAACACATATGTCTCACGAAAATTTTATTGTGAGTTGAATAAAAAGTGATAATATTTTAATAAAAAAATTATAATTGTATCAATACAAATTAATAGTCTTTTGAAAAAATGTAGTAAAACGTTCTCAATGTTGCCTTGCCCGAGTTTGTAGAGCATTAGTAATTTCAATAGTTCTTTTGAGTCTTCACCAAAAAAGAAAAAAAAAATCCAGATATTGCAGGGTGAAATGTTTATGATATGAAATCCATGTTTCGTAATCGTGTGTATGAGAAATTGCGTTGATAAAACAGTGTGCAAATCATTAATTGTTGCGTCAAGAAGAAAGATGGGTGCACGAAATCTCAAGTTTGTTGTTGTGTTTAGTAGCGCTATCATCCTGCATTCCAGATTCAACAACTGCGGCGGGTGTGGAGAATTTGCTATGTGCGACCCACAGGATTCCCCAATTTGTACTTGTTTGCCCGGATTCAACCCGCGCAATTATCAGGAATGGAATTCGGGCAACTGGAGCAGTGGGTGCCAGAGTAGGATGCCTTTGAATTGTGAAAAATCTGGAAATTTAAGTGAAGATGGGTTTGATGGAAAAGCTGGGAAAGCAATATTGCATAAGCTAAAAGAAGCCATGAAAGGAGCTTTTGATATTTTATCTTTCTTGCGTTTACACTGGAATGGAATAGCTACAATGGTGGATGTCAACATACTTAAAGATAAATATAACAGCTATATTTTCCTATCCACCAATCACAAAATAACACATTGTGTACTACCTAACAAATTCTGAAACACTAGCCAACAAACTTGTCTAACAAACTTGTACTATTATTGCTGAGGTGTAAAGCTTGCTTGACATTCCCCCTCAATTCTTGCGTGGCTAATGGAACGATGTTAAGTTTGTTTCTTAGCCTTGCAAAGAATTGGAAGCTAAGTGGCTTGGTAAATATGTCAGCAACTTGATCAAGAGAAGACACATGTTGAACATGAAGTTGCTGTGCAGCAACTATTTCTCTAACAAAATGATAATCCAATTGGATATGTTTAGTTCTAGCATGAAGGATAGGATTAGATGCCATAGAGATAGTGCTCATGTTGTCAATCCAAACAATAGGAGTTTTGGCAAGTGGAATACGTAGCTTTTGAAGTAATGATTTTATCCACACAATTTCTGCAGTGACATGAGCCAAACTCTTGTACTCAGCTTCAGTGCTTGACCTAGACACCGAATGTTGTTTCTTTGAACTCCACGCAACTAAGTTGTTGCCAAAGTATACACATAATCCTGAAACAGATCTCCTATCATCAGGATCACCTCCCCAATCTGAGTCTGAAAATCCAACAATATTGAGATGTGGACCTTTTTTAATGTGAATACCAAAATCCTGAGTGTCACTCAAGTATCGAAGGATTCTCTTGACAACCTTCCAGTGGGTATTGAGGGGATTTGCCATGAATTGTCTTACTCTATTCACAGAATAAACAATCTCCGGTCTAGTTATGACAAGATATTGTAATGCACCAACTATACTCCTATATAAACTTGGATCAGAAATCGGGTGACCATCACTTTTGGACAAATGTGGTGCTGTAACCATAGGAGTGGCAGTGCCATGAGCGTTAGACATATTAGCTTTCTGAAGAAGATCCCTAACATATTTAGCTTGACAAAGATGCATGCCTTGGCAAGTATTGGTAACCTCAATCCCCAAGAAATGATGTAGATGACCCAAGTCCTTGAGAGAAAAGACCATACTCAATTCTTGAATCACCGAGCTGATTTTCGAAAGATCATTTCCCGAAATCAAGATGTCATCAACATATATCAAAAGGTAAATGATTGATTGACCATGAAACATGTAAATTAATGAAGTGTCTGCTTTAGAATCAAAGAACCCAAGACTTAAAATAACACTCTTCACCTTAAAGAACCACGCTCTAGAAGCTTGTTTGAGCCCGTAAAGTGCCTTAGACAGCTTGCAGACCAATCCTTGACCTTGTTCAAAACCTGGAGGTTGTTTCATGTAGAGATCTTTGACTATATCCCCATGTAAGAAAGCATTGTTCACATCCAATTGCCTCACAGACCAATTGTAGTGAATGGCAAGAGTGAGAATCAATCTAATAGTGACTGGTTTAACTACGGGGCTGAAAGTATCTTTGAAATCAAACCCTGCACTTTGAGAATATCCTTGAGCCACCAACCTTGCTTTATATTTTGAAATTGTACCATCTGCATGCTTCTTAACCTTGAATACCCATTTATAGCCAATAAGATTTTTGTTAGCTGGTAGAGTAGTGAGTTTCCAAGTATGATTTCTGTGAAGAGCTGTTATTTCCTCATCCATGGCCTTTTTCCAATGGTGGTGTTGTAAGGCTTCAATAACAGACTTTGGTTCTTGATCTTCAGATTCAATTGACAAGTAAACCTTTGGTTTAAAAATTCCATCTTTGGCTCTTGTAATCATAGGATGTATATTCTGCTGCATTGGGATGTCTTGGACAGATTTCGGGGAAGTGCTAATAGAACCTGTTGTAGATGGAGAATCTGGAGCTGCAAAACTACTACTCACAGAGGAAATATCAGTAGTTAAGGATGCATTATCATAAGTAGAAAAGGTATCACAAATAAAAGTCCTAATACATGAGCTGTTGTTACCAGAATGAGAAGAAGGGTTGATAATACGAAGGTTAGAAGTTTGTGAAGTGCCAAGCTGTATGGTTGTAGGTGAGATGTGTGTGTGTGAACAAGTATCAGATTTGGGAGATGGATAAGATTTAGCAAAAGGAAAAATTGTTTCATCAAAAATAACATCTCTGGATATTATGAGTTTTCCAGAGGGTAACAACACTTTGTACCCTTTATAAGTATTGCTATAACCAAGAAAAGTACCTGCAATGGACCTGAACTGAAGTTTGTGTTTGTTATATGGTCGAATATAGGCATAGCACAAGCAACCAAATATTTTGAATTTGTTATAATCTGGCATGTGTCCATAAAGAAGTTCCAAGGGTGGCTTAAGGTTTATAGGTTTTGCTGGTATGCGATTTATGATGTAACAAGAAGTGGTAAATGCATCATCCCAAAAGGCCATGGGTAGTGAAGAGTGGGCTAGGAGAGATAATCCCATTTCAACAATATGTCTATGTTTTCTCTCTGCTAAGCCATTTTGTTGGGGAGTGTATGGGCAAGAAATCTTATGTTCAATACCATGTTCTTTGAAAAATGAAGTAACAGCTATATATTCACCTCCCCCATCACTCTGAAAGGCTTTGATTGTGGTGTGAAATTGAGTTTGAATGAGCTTATGAAAGTGAAGCATAACATGTTTGACATCAAATTTTTCTTTAAGCAAATAAAACCAAGTAAATCTAATATGATGGTCAATAAAGCTGATGTAATAGCTATATCCATTTCTGGATTTAACAGGAGATGGCCCCCAAAGGTCTGAATGTATAAGATCAAATGGCCTTTTGTAAATGGAAAGAGAATCAGTAAATGGAAGTCTATGTGATTTAGACACAGCACAAGATGAACACAAGGATAGATCATTCTCATTGATTGAAAAGGGGAGATTACAATCTGTCAGTGCCTTTTTGACAACATCCATGGCACAGTGACCTAGTTCATAATGCCAGACTTTTAAATCTAAATGTTTACTAACAGAACCAATACTAGGTGGAGATACTTGAGAAAAGGTAGAACAAGATGGTTGACTTTGAGATGACTTTGTGGATTGATGAGGTTGATAATGATGTAGGTTGAAGAGGTAAAGTCCCTTTTTTATTTGTGATACCATTTCTACTCATGATAATGCATCCTTAACTACTGATATTTCCTCTGTGAGTAGTAGTTTTGCAGCTCCAGATTCTCCCTCTAGACCTGCTATAATGTGAAGGATTTGATCTTGCTCTTCAATTTTCTGCCCTGCTGATGCTAGTAAATCAAAGCACTCTTTTATCTTGTTTAAGTACTCCCTCATGGAAAGACCACCTTTCTTCAAAATTTGAAACTTGTATTTGTATTGCATCAATTTTGCGCTTGAGTGGCTGAAAAAATTTGACTCTAAGGTGCCCCATATTTCTCTTGCAGTATCTAGTCCAGCAGTTTGAACTAATACTTCATTAGAAAGAGATGAAAGAAACCAAGAGGCAAGTAGTTGATCTTGCCTTTTCCAAACCAAAAAATCTGGGTTAACTTTTTGGGTTTGAGAGGTTGTATCCTTGATGAACTCTTCTGGAATTTGTATAGTGGCACTGATGTAAGATTCAAGACCATATCCCCTAATGGTGATAAGGACTTGTTGTTTCCATATGAGATAATTTTTGTCATCCAATTTAATGGAAATAGACTGGTGTGGAAGAGGGATAACCGTAGGGTTGCTTGGTGCAACAACCAGCTCATTTGATGTAGACATTTGCTTGTTTAAAGAAAAAGGAAAGAAGGATCAGTATCAATCAGGATCAGACCTGCTTTGATACCATGATGGAAAAGTTGGGAAAGCAATATTGCATAAGCTAAAAGAAGCCATGAAAGGAGCTTTTGATATTTTATCTTTCTTGTGTTTACACTGGAATGGATAGCTACAATGGTGGATGCCAACATACTTAAAGATAAATATAACAGCTATATTTTCCTATCTACCAATCACAAAATAACACATTGTGTACTACCTAACAAATTCTGAAACACTAGCCAACAAACTTGTCTAACAAACTTGTACTATTATTGCTGAGGTGTAAAGCTTGCTTGACAGGGTTTCTGAGGCTACAGATTATGATGAACACGGGCTTCTCAGAACGGTGGTTCGGGCCGGCGAATCAGTGTGAAGCCCGATGCTTGGGCAACTGTTCCTGCTTAGCCTACGGGTTTCAAGACGTAACCGGATGTATGCTCTGGACTGGGACCTTAATCAACATTCGTAAAATTTCCAGTGGCCCTGGATCTGATGTATACATCCGTGTCTCAAATTCTGAATTAGGTAAATTTATTATCTAATTATGTCTTATTTTCTATAATTTTTGTTTTCACGGTTTTATGGTATATCGCTTGAATCTGTACTCTCTTCGTAGTTGCAGATCAAAAGAAAGGCTCTAAGAAGATAATGATAATAATTCTGGCTGTTGTTGGCTTGGTTGTCATATCCATTATCACTTATTTTTCTTGGAGATGGATCAGTAAGCACAGAGGTATTGTCTTTTGTGTGTAATCAATTCATTGATTTATTGGTAAATATATGATCCTTTCACATAGTGATAACAATCTTCGTGAATTAGGCAAAACCCAAACTGTAGAGCATGTAAATGAAGTTGATAGCTCTCTTCAGCATGCAATAAGTCAAGTTAATGTTCAAGACTTGCCATTTTTTAAATTTGATGCACTTGCAAAAGCAACCAACAATTTCTCTGAAGCTAACAAGCTTGGGAAGGGTGGTTTTGGCTCTGTTTACAAGGTAGTCTTTCATTTCTTATATATTTGATTTGATCAATGTATCTGCTCTGTTGAGTATGAAATGCTAAAACTGCTGCAATTCCAGGGAAAGTTGGCGAATGGACGGGAAATTGCAGTGAAAAGGCTTTCGCAGGCATCAGGACAAGGGATTCAAGAATTTAAGAATGAAGTCGTCTTAATTACAAAACTACAACATAGGAATCTTGTTGGATTGCTTGGATGTTGTGTTGAGGTTAAAGAGATGATGCTGATATATGAATACATGCCTAATAAAAGCCTGGACTTTTTTTTATTCAGTGAGTTCAACAATTTCTCTGTTATGTTATTCTATTGTCATACCTGTTGAAGAATCATTAGGTTCTTATTTAAGAAAACATTGTGGTTGGAATTAGGCTTGATGTTGAATGTGCAAGTTATATTTCTTCCATAAAATCTGTCTAGATCCATCACAGGACATCTTAGATTGGAGAAAGCATTTCAACATCATTGAAGGTATCTGTCGAGGCCTCCTCTACCTTCACCGGGATTCTAGATTGAGGATAATCCATCGAGACCTCAAGCCCAGCAACGCTAGATAATCATTGGAACCTGAAGATTTCTGACTTTGGCATGGCCAGAATATATGGAACCAAGCAAGATCATGTCAGCACCTTAAGAGTGGTTGGCACTTACTAAGTACATTTGAGTTTGGTAAATAAATGCTGTTATCTGTCTAAGATGGCTAGCTGACTTGATTTACTTACAGTGGATATATGGCTCCTGAGTACGCAATAGAAGGTCGATTTTCAGAGAAATCAGATGTTTTTAGCTTGGGAGTTTTAGTGCTAGAGATTGCCACCGGGAGAAGGAACTCAAGCTTCAACCATCAAGATGAGCCAGGCCTCATGGCACATGTAAGCCCAACTTAAACCGCCATCCACTACGATAGATTCTAAGTAATCATACTTGATGCAAATCAGGTATGGAAACTGTGGACAGAGGGCAATGCAGTGGCCTCGATTGATCCACGGATATCGAGTCCTGAGAATGAGGCGGAGGTGGTTCGGTGCATGCATATCGGGTTATTGTGTGTCCAAGAACTTCCGAAAGACAGGCCGTCGGTTTCATGTGTGCTGTCAATGCTGGGAAGTGAAGTTGCAGAGCTTCCAAAGCAAAAGCAATGTGCATTCACCAGAATGTGGGGGCATTCAGTAGGTACAAGTTCATCTCAACAGACCCAAAAGAGTAGCTCCTCCTTTAATGATGTCTCCATCACCATGGTTGAAGGTCGATGACATACTCCTGATTGTTCTCTGGAGTGTAAAGATTTAGATTTGCTTTCACACGGAGGGTTCTCTTCTTTTGTTTTGTTTTAAGATAAAAAAAAGATCTGTAATATGAAGAAACCTTGATAGAGATGGTATATAATATAATTTGTAGTGGGCCCGTTTAACCTTCAAGTTTATTATAGCAGCAGATTGGATCGGCCAAACCCCATTTACTATTTTGCTAATAAAAATAGTCTTCTCGTCTCACAATCTCAGAGAAAAGATTTTTCTATACAACTAGCAATTGTTTATTTTAGAGTTTGAAAATAGAGATTATTCTTGTCCAATTTATAGTCCTTCACTCCTTCCACGAAAGAAAAAAGAAAATTTAAAAATATATAAATATATAAAATATGAAAACAACTCATTCAGTAAAATATTGTCATCCAAAACCATGGAAGAATAGATTAGAATTGTTCATCTTTTCTTAGACTTGTAACTTCGTAGATGTGGCAGGCATATTTTCAAACTTACTTACCTGAAAAGGGAAGAACTGAGATTTAAGAGTAGAAAAGCATTGGAGGGAGATGGAGGCAGATGCATGTATGGTTTCGTTTACGACTGCGATAGTCCTGCTCTGTTTGAGGCCGAGATTCTCCATAGCACAGAGCAACAATCCTTGTGAAACTTCCCGATTCTGTGGATCATTTGGGATGTGCAGCTCGTCGGATTCCCCAATTTGCAGTTGTCTGCCAGGGTTTTATCCTAGCAATAATGAGGAATGGAATTCAGGGAACTGGAGCAGTGGGTGTGAGAGGAGGGTCCCTCTGAGCTGCCAAGGAGATGGGTTTTTGAAGCTTGAGATTATGATGTACACCGACTATTCAGAGCGGTGGTTTGGCCCTACCAATCAGTGCGAATCGCGATGCTTGGCCAACTGTTCCTGCCTCGCTTATGGCTTCCATCCCGATTCTGGGTGTATGCTCTGGAGTGGAACCCTAATCGATATTCAGAAGATTTCTGCCGCCTCTGGCTCTAATATCTATATTCGACTCCCAATTTCCGAATTAGGTTTTTTTTTGCCCTAATTTCTATGTTCGTTGATCGTTGATTTCCTCCGATTGCCCTTCTGTTTTCTATGATGGTTGTTCTTATTGTTGCAGATCATAAGAAAGGATCTAAGAAGTTGGTTATAATACTGGTTGTTGTTGGCTTTGTTGTCGTCTCCATTTGCACTTATTTGTTATGGAAATTGATTGTTAAGCGCAGAGGTGATTGGTTTTTTCTGTATAAATTCATTCCTTGGTTTAGCAAATATTTGCATTTTTTCACTTTAAAAATCATGAATCAGGTAAGAAGAAAATCATGGAAGTTGCAGAATCAGGTGTAGTTGATAGCTCTCTTCAAGATGCATTAGATCAAGTTAATCTTCAAGATTTACCATTGTTCAAGTTTGATATAATTGCGAATTCGACCAACAACTTTGCTGAAGCTAATAAGCTTGGAAAGGGAGGCTTTGGCCCAGTTTACAAGGTACAGCCACCCTCTGTTATTCATCAGATGAATCTCTATGAAATGAATGCTGAAGGTGCTGCAACTGTAGGGAGAACTCAATGGAACTGAAATTGCGGTGAAGAGGCTCTCGGAGGCATCAAAACAAGGGGTGCAAGAATTTATGAATGAAGTGGTGCTCATTTCTAAACTCCAACACAGGAATCTTGTTAGACTGCTTGGGTGCTGCACAGAGAATAAAGAGACAATGCTGATATATGAGTACATGCCTAATAAAAGCTTGGACTTTTTCTTGTTTGGTCAGTTAGAGGTCTATTCTGTTTCATAAGCTGTGGAAAGATTAGATGCATTTTTGTTGGTAAGCTTGAATATGTAGTCTGTTTTCTTCTGTAGATCCATCACGTAACGTCCTAGATTGGAGAAAGCGTTTCGACATCATCTTAGGTACTTGCAGAGGCCTGCTCTACCTTCACAGGGACTCGAGATTGAAAATAATCCATAGAGACTTAAAGCCAAGCAACATATTGTTGGATAAAGATTTGAAGCCAAAGATTTCAGATTTTGGGCTGGCTAGAATATATGGAACCAACCAAGATCATGTCCGCACCATGAGAGTGGTAGGAACATTGTAAGTATGTTTAAATACAATCTACATACACAATGCTTATCAAATCAAAACATGGCCACCTAATTAGATTCTCTTTCAGCGGATACATGGCTCCTGAGTACGCAATGGAAGGAAAATTCTCAGAGAAATCAGATGTGTTCAGCTTCGGAGTTTTAGTGCTAGAGATTGCCACCGGGAGAAGGAACTCAAGCTTCTACGGTCAAGATGACCATTCGAACCTCATGGGACATGTGAGTCAGCTGCATATAATTCTCCAAAATGGTCCATTAATAAACAGCCTTGTGTTGAAATATCAGGTGTGGAAGCTGTGGACAGAAGACAATCTGGTGGCTTCGATTGATCCAAGGATATTGAGTTGGGGGAATGAGGAGGAGGTGATACGGTGCATACATATCGGGCTATTGTGCGTCCAAGAACTTCCCAACGACAGGCCAAGCATTGCATCGGTGCTGTCAATGCTGAGCAGTGAAATTGCAGAGCTTCCACCGCCGAAGCGATGCGCGTATACTGTGAGGCCCGACCATAAAGAAGCAGGTACAAGTTCATTAAAGAGTGGTTCCAGTTTGAACAATGTTTCCATCACCATGCTTGGCGGCCGCTGATTCAATACTACTCTATTATTTGTTATGTAAATGTAAATTAGTGATACCACATAATGTAATTAATTCTTTTTAATTTGTAGATGTAATGTAACATATATAGAGAAATTTTGGAAATCATAGATTGTGTTGTAAAAACAATTGGTATTTCCATGAGGTTAGGGCTCAATCTAAACACTTCCATTTGACAATGTCATGATTTCATATTGATACGAGTATAGAAAAAGAATAGAGATCTAATATTAAGTAGTAATAAATAATGGCAAAAGCTCCTGCATCCCGGGACACGTCATGTCCCCGTGTGAACACAATCCTCCCCCTCCATATTCTATTTAAACATATGTATTGCTAGGTGATTTAAATTGCAAAGGGACACAGAAATTACAAAATGGCACGGTGTCCTCGGGAGAACAAGAGTCTCACTCATAAATAATAAATACAATTTTTCATGATATAATTAATGAGTCATGAAAGAAGTCTGAATTAAACACATGTTGCTATAATAAATAGTTGAGAGCTTGTGAATTATTCTCATCAAAATTTAAATTTAAAGACAACTTAAGTTCTAGGTTAATTTGATTTGTTTCAAAAAAAACCCACCACCAAACTAATCCACCAATGTCCCCATCCACCAATTATCCACCGTATATAATTCCGCAAATAAAGTGATCTTTACGAATTATGAATCGAATGGTCTATTTTAATAAAATATTTTCATAATTAAATTTAGAGCAACACTATTACCAACCGAGATTTTGCTTTAGACACCTGTATTTTGTTTTGTTTCATAATTAAATTTAGGGCGGCACTGTTACGAATTATGAATCGAATGTTTTGTTTCAATAAAATGATTTTGCTTTTGAGGTTTATAAAATGAGTTGGGGATATAATTGACATTTCATATATTTTTCGTTTTCAATTCGGATTTCTAAAGTAAAATTTCATAGTGTCGCCCTTAAATTTAAGGTTCTCACTAAAAGTTCATTCAAAAAGTATCAAAACAAATTTGTATACTAGCAAAACCCACCAAACTCATCTTGCAAATAGTCCATTCTACCTTTGACCCACGAATGGTCCCCGAATAAGCCAACCATTCAAGCCCACCACCAATGATGATTATCAACTCGTATTGACATTCTAATAATAAACGCTCAAAACCATCTCACTACTACAAATTTATTACTCCCTCTGCGTAAAGTTTTTACCATTCACTATGCACTGAAATTAAAAAATATGTAACTTCTTAAGATATTATAATTCTTTTATAATAAATAAATAATAAAGTACACTGAATATTTGTGTTACGTATTTAGAAATGTGAAATTTTTTATGGAATAGATGAAAATGGAAAAGCTGCAAACTTCTACAGAACAAAGGTAATTTAAAGTCTCCTATTACAAGAATCTGAAAAAGCGAGCCTTAATTTGTCAAATTCAAATTGACACTTGTTGAAAGAATGATATATTCAAGATTCAAGATAATGTTTTGTTTCAAATGTATTAGGATGACTTTTTTACAAATATAAATGATGTCATTTATAGAAATTAAAACAGGCCCATAATTTGTAGTTACATACTCCAAGGAGTGGGGTTGATCGGGCATTCCACACTTCCACTTGACAAATTCTTGACCCAGTCAGCTAACCCTTTACGACCGAGTCAAAGGTTCTAGTGTTTCTTAATTCTAATTCCAACCCGAATCTCTTATTCTACTATGATATTTCATACCCTATTTCATAACAAATTTCCTATTAAAAAATTATACCATAATTAATGACCATTAAACCATTGAGGCATGTGGCGAAAATTTGAGCATTGATTACGACACGTAGCGAGATTATAATACATGGAATAGGAGATGAAATATAAAATGGAATAGGTGACCACATTTGTTCTAATTCAGGGTTTTCTTTCTTTCTTTCTATTTCTATTTCTTTTTCTTTTTCTTTTTCACTAATTTCCAATAATGTGAATTTTTTTTTACCTCTTCTCTCTGTTTTTCTCCCTATCTTATTTGCCTTCCTTATCCAAGTGTCCGACGAGCCGTGGAAGGTTGTGTTTCTAATTTAATTTTCTTTTTTAATAATGTGAATGTTTAAACAAGAGTTGACTTTAGAATGGATGATGGCCCTCATCTGAAAACGAAGCAGAATAAAATAAAATTATTGTAATAAAATAGTATATACATTAAACATGGTATGAATCACTATGAGACATGGTTGGAGGTTGAAGTAGTGATTCCAGTCTATCTGGGTTGAAGCAGTGAGAGAGTGATCTCATTAGTGGAGTTTCCAACTTGGGGTTGGTTCCATGAAAAGAGTGGCTGCTTGGGTTTGGGAAGGTCCACCATTTCTTGTGCGAGCATTGCCAAAACTGCTTCAATGGTGGGCCTGTCTTTGGGAAATTCTTCAACACACAGCAGACCAATCTGAACGCATCTCTCCATCTCTCCCTTCCACTTCCTATCTCTATCTGCTATTCTCTCATCCACAAAACTCAACCCATTGTTTTCACTCCATAACTTCCACGCCTGAAATATCACATTCACTACTATTCATTCTATATTTTCAAGAAGAAAAAAAAGACATTATATTTTGGTGTTACATCTCATCTCCTGTAACATGCGTTAGACGAGAGAAACGTACACCCTAGTAAAATCTCAATCTTTCCAATTTTCGCAATAGGAGATTCAACATCAAAATATAAACAAACTATAGCATGTTATATTTCCAGTATTAATTACCCATCCTAAAAGGCCCAAAGACCATTCATTGTTGAAGTATTGCATGTTCTTTTTTCCTTTTATTATCTCCAGCATCAGCACTCCGAAGCTATATACATCAGATTTTTCGGAGAATCTGCCCTCCGTTGCGTATTCAGGTGCCATGTATCCGCTGCAAATACAATATACTATGAAGAAAGAGCAGGCTAGCTAGGTTAGGTAGCTATTAGTAATATGCCATTGATGACTTACTATGTTCCCACCACTCTAGCAGTATTGCCATGATCTTGGTTGCCTCCAAATATTCTTGCCATTCCAAAATCAGAAATTTTGGGGTTCCAATCTTTGTCCAACAGCACATTGCTTGGCTTCAAGTCTCTGTGGATTATGGTCAGTCTGGAGTCCTTGTGAAGATACAAAAGGCCTCGCCCAATACCCTCGATAATATTGAACCGTTTTCTCCAATCTAATACTTGTGATGGATCTGGATCTCCGCTACTTTCTACAGAAATTAAAACATCATGAATGCTATACTGTAATAAAAACTAAATACTAGTGAACTTACCAAGACAGACATCCATGCTTTTATTTGACATGTACTCATATATCAGCATTTTCTCTCCATTCTCAATGCAGCATCCCAGCAGCCTGACAAGATTCCTGTGTTGAAGTCTGGAAATCACAATCACTTCATTCATGAATTCTTCCACGCCTTGTCCAGAAGCTTCCGACAGTCTCTTCACCGCGATTTCTTCTCCGTTTGCCAGAATTCCCTTACAAACAGAAGAAGAAGACAATTGAAGCACTTGTTATTTGGTGATGCATGGCAAGCAAGAAAAGTACTGGTACGTACTTTGTAAACAGGACCAAAACCACCACTTCCAAGAAGATTGTTGTCATGAAACTGGCCAGTTGCATTTGCTACTGTCTCAAAACTGAACAATGGCAACTGTTCAATGTTCACTTTCTCTGATCTTTCTTTTAGTGGAATTGCATCCGAAACTGGTGAACTAAATGTATCCTTTCCTTTTGTTTTGTCCCCTGGTTTGTCAAAGGTTATGCAGAATATAAGAGTACTCTTAACACTGTCCAAATAATTGCTCAACCAATCTTTAATCTTACCTTTTCTCTTCACTATCAGGCACCAACCAAAGAAGGCACAAATGGATAGAGAAACAACACCAACCAGTGGAATTATGATATAAAGCTTCAAGTTTTTGGCCTTATCTGAGAAATTAAGAAACCCTTCATTCATTTGAAACTGATTGATCTAATAAGTAGTTAAAGGATGCATGAAATTACCCAATTCTGAAGCGGAGATACGAACATACAGATCAACACCTACATTATTGAACTCCTGAGCATCAACCAAGCTATCACTCCAAAACAGGCACCCCAAGTTAGGCTCATAAGCATAAGCCAAGCAAGAACAGTTCCTTGAACATCTACTCAAACATTCATCGGCCCGTCTCGCAGGAACCTGCTCTGCAAAATCCGGAACCTTCATATTCCGAAGCCTAACAAATCCATCCTCTCCACACTGCAACAGAGTTTTCCTCTTGCAACCACCAGTCCAATTCCCCCTCCCCCATTCATCACTACTTGCAGGTTCAAACCCTCTCATACACGAACAAATGGGAGAGCTCTCAACATTACAGCTTCCGAAGGGGCCACACTTGCTATAAAAATCGCATTCGTTTTCAGGAGCCCACCACGCAGTAATCCAACTCCTCCTCTGCTGATTCCAGAGCGTCTGCACTATGTTTCCCGAAGAATTCAGACAGATCTTCATCATGTACTTCCCCTCAGGTGCAGTGAAGTAGAAAGTGCCATTGTGATCATTCACAATGGAGAAGAGATCAAGGTAGGCATCAAACATGGACTTTACTCCAATGAAATACCGTCCGTTCCACTGGCCGCTCCGCCAGAACGGACGGCCGTTCTTCATGTTGAAATACTGTGGAATATCCAGGGCATGAAGCTCTCCCGTGAAGCTTCCCACAGCAGGATTGGATGTATTAATCCAGGAGGATGTGAAGGACTTCTCCCCTGTTTTTGTGTGATCGAATATCTTCATAGTGGGTAGGAAACAATTGGAAGGCACTGAAAAGGACTCCCAGATGGTGGCTCCGGTTGCGCCGTCGCGGAGGAGGAGGTTTCCTGTGTCCTGAATCTGGAGGGTGGCGTTGGTGGTGGGAGAAGTGGTGGCATTGGTTGACCACACGGTTTCATTTCTTGAGTTGATGAGTACGAGGTTGCCGTCTGGGGATACGGTGAAACCCGCGGATGAATCATTGAGTGGCGTTTCCCTGTTGGCGATCCATATCACGGTTTCTTCGGAGAAGGCGTAGAACACACCCAAGTAACGGCTGTTTGTGCCACCGACGGTGAAGAATCCGAGTTTGAATACCCGTTTTGAGGATACGATGCTGTCTGGATCTTTGATTACTAAACCTGATGAAACGGTGTCGGTTTCTAAGCTGGAGCATGAAATTGAAAGAAATATGACAAGCAGAATGAATCGCTGAATAAATTGTTGACCCATGGAAGCTGTCTTTTGTTATTCTTTGCTGCTACGTTGTTCTTATATAAGAAGTACAGTTGTTCATAAACGTGTAATGTTATGGGGAAATGGGAAGTATAAAAATCATGTTTAAAAATAAAATTGTAAAAATTAAGGAAAAAAAAGGAACTTATTTTACTTCAAAAGTCTTCCCTTAATGATCACAAGAAATCTATATATCTAATGATTTAATTAATCTCTATCATATATAATATCATTGTTGGAATTATTGACCTGACTTTTTTGTCAGTTTGAATTCTACAGACTACGGTTGTGCCAATTTTCAAAAGCAAGAATGCAAACTGCAACTGCAAATTTAGTAACTTTTTAAGAAATAAAAAATTTCCTTTTTTAAAACTAATTTTAGTGACACTTATTTGACTAGGAGAATAAGATATCAATAAATTCATGATTAGTACCCCTCCGTCATGAAGAAGTCGATATAATTTTTTTAGGTACGAAGATTAAGAAATATAATAATTTAATGTAAAGTAAAGTAAAGTGAGGTGAGAGAAATAATATTTATTGTGTAGTGGGTATTTGTATTAGAGATGGTATGTGAGCTTCATGAGAATAAATTAATTGTTTTGGTGTGGGTCTCATGTATTAAAAAAGAAATGTATCAACTTTAGTGGGATAAATCAAAAAGGAAAGTGTGGCGATTTCTATGAACGGGGAGTATATGATATGGTTCTCATATACGTCGTGTTAGATAATTGACTTCTAAGAATGTCTAAATTAACACAAGCCACAAGGGTCATATTACATTTATTTCTATAATGATATTATAAATGGAATGAAGAAGTTACATAACTTGCATTAATATGTTTAATAAGAGAGTTTAATTGTGAACAAGTACTATTGTTTTTCTTTTAAATATTTTTCTTAATGTTTAAACATTTTTTTCTAATTTTTACGTCATTCGTTTTAGGTTCCTTGATAGTACTTTAGAATTATGTAACGTTTAAAAATATTTATGTAAGGAATCAATATGCATTTGTAAAATAATAATTAAAAAAATGAATTTTTTAAAATATCAGCACGACCGATAATAAATACTTGACAACTGGCGCACATCCATTGGCCAGCCAACCTGCTACTTTGTTATTAATTAGCCCGCTGGCTTTCCTTAAATAACACAAATATAAAACTGAAACAAATCTGTTTGTTATTTGTAAGCTTATGAGAAATCAATGATAGGAGAGCAGACAAAAAGAAAGCAAGTTAAATTAATTAATTTGGTTGAGTTAATGAATTTGTGGCAGTTAGGTCTGTTGCGTTTAGGCCATACGCTAATCATAACATGAATGATTTTTTTACTGTAATAATGTAATATTGATCAATCCATAAGTATTATTGTCTCTTGGTATATTCATTAGCATATTTATGTGAATTCTATGGAGAAATTAATTAAGAAGAGATAAGTAGTAGTTGGGAGCTGGGAGTGTACTGTTGGGGTGCTACAAGTTTGTTGAAGAACCTAAATAATCAATGATATTACCCCAGCAAAGCAACACTAATCGTTGGTCGAACACAGATTTTGTATTTACCTCTCCATGCTTATTGATCACTACACTTAATTACTTTTTTTATCATAGGTGGAAAAGAATGTATGGTCTTACTACACAAGGCATTGTTTCAGAATGCACAACACTTTTGATGTGAACATCTTTTTGTACGTTGGGAAAGAATATATTCTTTTTTCTTGTACATAAACTGAACTGAACTCATGACTACTTTCACTTATTTAAGAAGAGTGAGTTTGATGTGAGTAATCATGGCTGCAGATCCCAACAGAGCGATCATTGAATTGGATAACAAGACGGAAAATGAGTCGGAGACGGAAGTTAACGGAGGCGAAAGTCACGTAGATGGTGAACTCGGCATCAATTCATTTTCAACTTCAGCTTTTCGTGTTTTCAGGCCAATACCACCCTTCTTGCAAAAACTCTACGACATTCTGAGCAATGATGAATTTAACTCTCTAGTGTCGTGGAGTTTTACAGGAACTAGCTTTATCATAAAGAATTCTCACTCATTTGCAGCTGATGTTCTTCCCATGTACTTCAAACACAACAACTTCCAAAGCTTCATGTCCCAACTCAACTCTTATGTAAGTTACAACATACCTCTCTCTCTCTGTTGACTCTCCATCCAACGTTGTACAAATTCAATTCAATCCATTGTGGTCTTATCTTATCTACTTAGGGGTTCAAGAAAATCAGCTGGGAGCAGTGGGAATACAAGAACGACAACTTCCGAAAAGGCGAACGGAACTTGCTGACCAACATCAGGAGAAAAGATCACTGCCCCAGTAGGTTCTTGTCATCTTCGGACAAGAAATCTTCTCCATGCATGGAGAATGATGTGATGAAGGAGCATCATCAGTTAAGAGATGAGATGATGATGCTCAAAGAAAAGCACAAGATTTTGGAGGACAAAATTGTCTCCCTTGGAAATGAAGCCACAAGAAACAAGGAGGATATGCAGAGAATGATGGTGGCAGCTCAGAGAATTGTGAAGAAGCAGAGTGATGATGAAGGTATTGCCATTGGTGGTGTAATAATGTCAGATGAAACAGATGGCAGAAAAGGGAAGAGGAAACTCGAAATGGAATCAACCTCAACTCCAAATGCGGACATGGTAAGTAGTACTTTTGATTTAATCCTATGAACAGTTAACTGTACAAGATTCATGATAAATTTGATGGCTTAATCAGGGGAAAGTGGTGTTGGATGAAGAAGAAATGGGGAGGCATACATTAATTTCATTGGAGGATTTATTCGGAGAAGAGTATGTTAGAGATGCTCAGGAGAAAGCAAGCTATGTCCAATTTGAACTCGGATAACCAACTTATTGCAGGGTAAAGAAAATTAATTAGAGTCAAACAAACCCTAATTGGGGTTATCTTCATGGCAGCAGGAAGTCAAGAATCGATGGGCCACTATCTATATGATTAATTACACAATGTTACTCCATTATATCACATGATTAATTACACAATGTTACTCCATTATGATTAATTTAGGTATAACTAGCGTTAGGTATAAATATAATGCACTTGTATATCTTCTAGCCTCACATCTTAGGGCTTAGGGTTATCAACCTTGCTGCCAATGAAACCATTAATTATAACATGACAACATCATTCACATAATCCAGACTAAACATCTTTAATTTGGGCCCGGCCCAAGATCTAGCCCAAAACTTAAGCGGGAGTCCAGGCCCAATAGTGCAATAATATAGACACGTGTCAGGACCCGAATGTGGGAGAAAATGGGAAATGGACAAAAAGGGTACAGGGTTTGGATAAGGATGGAGACATGGGGAGGAGAAAGAGGATGATTGTTGGTAACATGGGCTTCTCAAACCCGGGGAGACAAGTGTTTAGGTGTCATTTCCGATCAACTAATGCCCCTCTTATATTATTTTTAATATTTAATTATTATTTTTAATTATTTAATCTTTCCTGGTGGTGATGTCTACTCACCTGAGCCATAATATTTTGCTCCAATCCTGGCCGCCCTCCATCAACATCTTATCTGTTGACATTTTCTTTAAAATGGAGTACTCCATACGTCTGTATAAAGTTTGCACCTTCTTTTCAGCACGAAGCCATAATTATTAGAGATATAATAATATTTTTATATAATATATAAATGATAAAGTATAATAAGTATAGATGGTTTTTTTGTAATTAAAATGTATGGGGAAAGGTGATTGTTTTTTACTTTTTGCTTTTTTTAGAATGTGCAAACTTTTGTGGGAAAGTCCAAAATAGAAAGTGTGTCATCTGAGATGAGACGGAAGAAATATATAATACTAATATTGTTTTTTTTTTAAAATATATTTACTTAGTGACATCGTAAAATTATTTCAACGTTGTCAACAAATGGAAGTAGTGCTGACCTATAGGAATCATTTGTTGTCAAGAATTAACATGTTAGAAAATAATGATGAGTATATAAGAAAATTGTGAGGCGTTGAATTCTTTTATAAATGTAAAATACAGCCCCTACTAAATGAAACTACAACTTGATTAGGACCTCACACCTACTCTGTTTTACTTTTTTTTCCCACCTCAATTCCACGATAAATTAAAAACTTTTGTTGAAATGTATAATTTTTTTGGAGAAAAAATTAATAATTGATCATATATTTTTTAAAATTTAGTATTTATACAGTTTTTTCCCCTTAAAAAATGACTGTTAAATTAAAAAATCTTTACCACAAGTAATTAATTCCAGTACTCTAACAACATGGAGATAAGCTAGCTTTGAAATATATATATAAATGAGATTGTAGTTTTTATCTAAGTTTAAGATAAATAATAATGTCTCATTTTTATATTGCTTTGATTGTGATAGGCGAGATTTATTGACTTAGTGAGTTCAATATAAAAAAGATTATCAAGACTTTAGGTAGAATTATGCTTCATAATTATAAAGTGAAAAGCATATCAGCACAGTGAGAAATAACAATGAGGAATACGCAGTATTATTAACAATTAAACAATTAATTGCATTAACCCAATACCTCCAAATCATAATCTCAAATCTAATATGCATTCATCACTTCTGTAAAAATAATTGCAGTTACCTTTTGTTGGGAATGGATTGCAATTAATTCATAGCGCCAAATTTATTGAAATTATTTGGACTCCATTTTCAAGGCCCTCAAATTTAAATTATTTATTAATTGGTAGAATATGATCTTCCACTTCAGCACCCTTACACCTCGTTCCGATGAAGTAATGGAGAGAAAATCATGATGATTTGACTGATTAATAGAAACTACATCACAAAGGAATGGCGATGGAGGAACTGCAACAACGATAAGTTTATATAAGAGATTATGGAACAATTCTGCACCACAAAAATGCATTATTCATGTTTGGACAGTGATGAGAAAAAGAATCTCAACTGCCACGGAGTTGCATAAAAGAGGAAGCCTTCCGAAAAATGCATCTACAAATTGCAACTTGTGTAGTGCTACATTAGAGGAGGTCGTACATGTATTATTTGAATGCCCCAAAACGTTATAAATATGGAATGAATGCTTCAAATGGTTGGATCTCAAAGCACCGATGTCAAATGAATCCAAGGTAAACTTTTTGCATTTTGGTAATCTCATGTCTAGTAAAAAAAAGAATAAGTTACTTGTGGAGGTGTGGATTTGCTTAGTGTGGTTGGTTTGGAACAAGAGAAATGAGATTGTATTCAAAAATGGCAAATGAGATTCAAAAGAAATCATGGCCGAATTGAAAGCACGGAATTGGAATTGGAATTTTGTGAAGAAAGGAGAACTTAGGAGTGATTCTAGCTATGTCATGTGGAGCCGGAACCTTTTTACTTGTCTATCGTAATGAACTCTTTTAAATATGGACTTTGTTAATTATAAACTAGAACTTTACTATTATATTTTTCTTTACATATTGAGATATTCTTGTTGTATTAGAATTCATGTTGCAAGAGTTGGGGCGCCGTGGACTGCACCACCAGTTGTAAGGTTGGGTATTTCTTATGCCCATTTTATTATTCAATAAAAATTTTCTTTTCCTGATAAAAAAAATACTCATTTCACACAAGGAGACCCCTTCGTTTAAGAAATTGTCGTGATGTGATCAATAAGGATTAGACCACTACCCACTCATACAAAGAGCTTCATTTTGAGAAATTGCTCCCACAAAGAATTTCTCATTTTGAGAGATTGTCGCAGTGTGATCAATAGAGATTAGAAAACTACTCATTACATACAATGAGCACCTCATTTTGACAGATTTCTCTCACTCACTGCAAGAGTAAAATTTAATCCTTACTCATTTGTGTAAGATATTACTTCTAACTGGCAATTACTTCTTAGTTCTAAATTCTAATAGTCATCAATCACAATTAGGTTATTCATATGTTTTGTCAAAAAAGTTTGGTAACTTTTCTTTTTGCTACTTTCTTTTTTATATATAATAATTCTTTTCTTTTTAAGTGCCAAACATTTATTAAAATAAGTGGCTCTAACTATCTTGATCAATAACCCACTTGTGGACTAAATTCAAGCCTGCAAACCGGTTCTCATGCACTTGTTTTTCATGATGGATTCCAATGATTGCATCGAATATATATTTGTTTTTTTAGGGTTAAAGTCTCATTACAACGACTTTCTGGAAAATGCTATTAATTAGTTACAACCCAAAACAAGAAGTTAATCTTGAGATGTTTGATTTAACTAAATCTAATCAAGTTTTAATTAAATCAAACTCTTTGAGTTGAGTAATTTATTTATTTATTTTATTTTATTATGCAAATACGGCTCGTGTTCAGAAAAATTCGAAATCTTATCAAATATCAAATGAGTTCAGAATATAAAAAAACAAATTTAATTATTAACCAAGGATATTGTAATTAATTCGATTAGATTTTCAATCACTAATTAACATATTCTAAGTACGTTTCTCAATAAGCAATACATATCACATGAGATTTTTTTATTTTATAATAAATTATCACTTTTTATTTAAATAAATTATCACTTTTTATATTTGACAATCCATGTTATTATTTTTTATTTATACAACGAATTATTTATAAAAAAATTATTACATTATAATCAATTTTTATTAATTCTAAGTTTAATTTTTTGTTACAAGGTTAATACTCTGTCTCAATGTACTGAAGTCAATCACTCCTTATTAATTAGATTATAAATTTTTGTTAAAAAGTTAACACTCTTTCACATGTAATTCATTTGGGATGGAATGTGTTGCCTTTTAAAATCACTTTCCGGTTGATACAGTGTTATTATGAAATTAATCAAAATTCAGCCAATAATACAATTTTTTTTATTTTTTAAGAAAAAGAAAGCAACCAAATTGAATGACGTCCAACGTCAACGTAATTGTGGAATCAACAGGGTTTTTCCACGAAAAAATAATAATAAAATAATGAAAAAGATAGATGCATTGCCACAATTAAAGTTGGACAGAATAGTCTTTTCGTACATTCGGCAAACCAAGCCCGTTAGCTTTCTATAAAGCTGCTTATATTTACCAATATGACCAATCATACTTACTAAAGCGCACGTTATTTTTTCCTTTTTCCTTTTTTCTCCCTTTTTTAATTGCTTAAATACTTTTTAAAAATTAAAGATTCTTATTGGCTTCACCAATTTGGAAATCCATTTGTCTATAAATGCCCATCACATGTAATTTATAAGGTTTTATTTATGTTTGTGTAAGAGTTGAGATTAAGTGTTTTTTTTAAGTAAAATATTATTAATGTGTAATAAAAATTGATAATCATTCAATTAATTATCGTTCTGATAAAATAAAATTAAATGAAATCATAACACAATCGAACACTCACGCAAAACTAATATACAAAAAAAAAATTCGTTTATTTATTTTTATTTCCAAACTCTCTTCGTTTCCCTATCCCTCCTCCTCAAATTTCATCTCACATAAAGTGTAGTATTCGAAAAGGTACAAAATGAAAATTTATTCAGTCATCACCATTTACACTTACTATACATACTCCTATTATTTAAGAAAAAAATTATTTTTTAGAAAATAATAAATAAAATATAAAATAATGATATTAACTTTGCAAATTTGAAATCAAAATAATTTTTAGATTTTTAGATAAAGTATTATAAAAATGTGTAAAGGAATGTGTGTATAACTAAGCGGATGGGGAGAATATTTTATAATTAAAGAAAAAAAATCAATGCCAAAGAAAATGAAACCATCTATAGAGATGTAAGTAAATAAAATTAGTTGGTTAAGTGTTCAAACTCATTGAATGCTTGAACTTGATTGAATTGAACTTTTAAATAAGTTTAATCTGGTAATTATAAATAAAAAACAAACAAAAAAATAATTCAGGAAAATACTTAATTTCATCAAAATTGTGATCATAATTCGTATGAGGTCGATCAGGATTTAGTTTTATTAAAGTCAGATTGACCGTTTAAAATCAGATGATTTTATTTATTTATGTATTTATTTATTTTAATGTGAGCTAAAGAATTACATAGACAACAGATGTACATATAAATACGGCGTTCAATTCTACGCACTTATTAATTCGTCACAATTTTTTTGAGAGGGCAGGGGAGGCGTTCTGGAAATTGATAAAACAGTTAGGGGCAAAATGGGGAAAATGGGACAACCGTTGGCGTTCCCGACCACAACCCCGTTTAGTAAAATAATTCCGTCACACCGGCGCAACTGACACTCAACGGAGAACTTAGGCCAACTAACATGCGCCGGAAGCCACACGATACGTGTCGTTAGAAGATAGGGTGCGCACATTATCCCCACGGTGGACGTTAGGTGCTTCGCCTCCATTGTCTGTCAACCTCACCTAAGGTGGACTGCCTAATAATTAAAAGCTTTACGTACATATACACATCTCATTCGTATGGTATCACTCATAAAATATACGTACTTTGATTTTTAAAATAGTGTAAAAAAATTATTCTTTTTGGTTCTCTTTTTATGTAGTAATAATTAATTATTATTTTCTTCTTGTTATTATATTAATAAAATTATGCAAGTGGATTGGCCGAGCTTTTGTTTGGCTCTTCGGTTCTTCCAAGCATTCTTCATAGAGAGGTAAAATCTTCGCTGTTCTTCCTCCTCCTTTCTATTTTTAGCTGCTTCAGTTTGATGTCTAATCCAATCGCTGTTGCGCACATGTTCATTTTGCTGAATTCGCTTTTGTGTTTGTTGTAATCTGTAAACGCTCTGGATCTAAAAGTTTTGTGGAATACTACTTTTAATTTTGCGGATCTCTCTTTCTGTTGTGTAGAATTGAGCTTACTTGCGTTTATGGAGATGTGATGATTTTGCTTTCTCATTTCGTAAACATTTTTCGTAATTGCAACTGAAAGGTAACTAGATTGAACTACTGACTACTGAGTTGAGTCTGAGTGATCCTTAATTCAATTTGAATTTTTAAGCCGATAATATATGATTAGCGGATTGCTTTACTGCTTACCCAGTTTCACCGCCAAACCTTTCCCTCAAAAATTTTTCCCTGATGATTTTTCTCCTTAACTTTAGAATTAACAGTTCTCTGTTCACCTTTACTAACTGGATATACTACTTTTTAGGGTCATATGTAAAGTGTACTGATTTCTTAAAAAGCAGTTTCATACCATTTTGATTTAGCATCGAGAAATTCCCTTCTACGTATGATTTTATTTTCAAGAAACACTTGTAATTTTCAGAGTTTTATGAGGTGCTGAAGTAACGATATAATACATTTGAATGCAGTGGGTTCTGATTTCTATATTGTTTGTATAAGAAGTTGCAGCTTGCGTGGGGTTTGAGATCTTTCTGAGTATGGATCCAGAACCCAAACAATCGGAGGAATCACCATCAAACTCTGCCACCTCTCATGTATCTACTCAACCTCAGTCCCCTTTCCCAGATGAAGTGTTAGAAAAAGTCCTTTCATTTATAGATTCACGCAAGGATAGAAGCTCAATCTCCCTTGTGCGTAAAGATTGGTATAATGCTGAGAGATGGACAAGATCAAAGCTCTTTATAGGGAACTGCTATGCAGTGTCACCAGAAATAGTAGCCAGAAGGTTTCGTAAAATTAAGTGTGTTACACTTAAAGGGAAGCCACGATTTTCTGATTTTAATATGTTACCGCTTGACTGGGGTGCTAACGTGCATTCTTGGCTTGTGATGTTCGCCAAAGTTTATCCTTTTCTAGAGGAGCTGAGGTTTAAAAGGATGACTGTCACTGATGAGAGCTTGGAGCTCTTGGCCAAGTCGTTTCCGGACTTCAAGGCCTTATCAATGTCCAGTTGTGATGGATATACAGAAACTGGGCTCAAAGCCATTGCCAGCTATTGCAGGTAAAAGTCTACTATTTCTTTTCGCTGAGTTGAGGGCATCCTTTTCAACATCTTTACAGTCTGTTTTATTTTGTGCCTTGTGTGAAACTTATCGTTGTAGTGTAGCTTTGATTATTTGATATTCTTTCACTCTTCTGTTTTCCTGAAGTGGAACGTACTACATCTATTGCATGTTTAAAATTGCTCATTGCTGACTTTGAAGGGTTGTGAGATCACAGTTTTTTCTGTGGAAGTCAAGTAGTCAACTAAACTAGTTTGTTATTTCTGGCTTTATTTTGAACTGGGAACGATCATAAACTACAATATCATTTGTTTAATTGTACTTGTGTGCTAAGATCTTTAGTTTCATTAAATTGAGCCAAGGTTAATTGTACTAGCCTACTATTTATGGCATTTTTAGCTAATGTTTGATCAAGTATGTGACATCAGGATTAGGTAGAACGAATTCATGTTTCTCCAATCACTCCTTTAACAGCTGTTATATTGTTGGTGTATTCTTTCTTTAACTTCAGATGCCATTATGTAACAATACGATTCTCCCTTTTGAGTTTGTAGCTGCCCTTCATAAAGAATGTTGCTGAATTTCTGTTTGCTAAAATTTTTCTGCATTATTTCATCTAGTAGATTTGACATTTTCAGTGTGTTGTACGTCAACAGTTGAACTTCACATGGTCTCTCACATAATGAGGTAATCCAGTGTTTTTTAGAAATAGAAAAAAAAAATTGCTTTAAAGAAGTTAACAAAATGCTTTGGCCAAAAATTATTGATGTGATTAGATTTATGGAATGGAAAGTAAAATCTCAACTTTGAATATGATGATAGAAAATGCATATTACCTAAATCACTGCTTTAATACTATGTAAAAAGGTATTGCAGCATTTTTGGTCTGCTTAACATTAATATAAGATCTTCATGTAACCAAATAGAGACCATTGACATAGAAATGAAAAGAGAATCTGCTTGATAATGCTGCTGGATTGAAGTAACAAGATATGCAAGTGTTTCCTTGAAGAATTAAAATATTATGATAAAAACTAACCAATTCTGGAAGCGTATATCTTAACCCGGGATAGTCAACACATGGAAGTTATGGAGGGTGAGAGGGATGGGGGCACGTTGATTTGAATTAGGAGTAAAAAATGTTCTTGAGATTCTTTTGCATTTTCTGGACTTAGGTATACTGTATATGTAGGACTAGATAATCAAAATTATTCATATAACTGTGAGAAATTATTAAGACAAGTCTGCTGAGAATACTCGAGCATTGATTTAGGATATGTCAATAAGAGACTTAGAATCCCTCAGAAAAATAATTCTACTTACAATTACAATTATCCTTGGCCCAATGTGGCTAGTTGTTAAAATTCATATATCAACTGTAATTATGGTATAACTACAGTTCAAACCAATTTCTGGGGATTTTCCATGCTGTCAAAATCTTTCAGTATCCTACCTAAATATATGAGAAAAGAACTCATAATAAAATGGAAAAAAGTGGACTCTATTTCCCCTGAGAAAATTATTATAGTCTTTTCTTTTGTAGACCTTTAGCTTTCATTGCTTGACAGCTTCGATGAATTGAACTGAATTCGATTTTGGAGTCATAATACTGAAAACACCTTCATCAGAAGAAAAGGCACTGTAACTTTATTGGTTTGAGATGAGGTTACTATGGCTATTCTGTGACCTCCCCAATTGAGTAAAAAAATGATCCTGTTTCATATCCTTATATTGTTAACTTTACTATTAACATTATGCGCTTGACAAAACTGTATCAAGAAATCCAAGTGAAGTCAAATGATAGCTAATAAAAGAAATTATGTTAGTTGAACAATAAACATGTAATCTACAAGTTTTTTTCAGAAGAATTATGCTGGGAATAAATTACTACTTGTGGGACCGCGAAATATAAATGAACATTAATTGTGCAACTTATGCATTATGGATTATAATAAGGAAGCAAATATAGTTGGTGTTAACACAATATGGGTGCTCTCTGTTGGAGACCTTCCCACAATTATATCTACTCAATCTTTTTGTTATAAATGTAGTCTTTTGTTTCCCAAATGCTAAATTCAAATGATATTTATCTTTAGTCAGAAGAAAACATGGCAAATCATACTCATTGAAGAATTTATGTCAGAAGTCAGATGGAGAAGATTAACTTAGAGAGCTTTTTGCTGGCTTATGTTCTATTCTTTTAAGTTCTCCCTTTACTTGTTTGTTAGTCAGTTTGACATTTTAAGCCTATAGGTTGATGAATTTATTTGTTTTAGGAACTTGACTGAGCTCGACATTCCGGACAGTGTAACTGAGGATGTTGGTGGAGGTTGGTTGAGTTGCTTCCCTGAGGACTTTACCTCACTTGAAGTACTAAACTTTTCTGGTCTCAACAGTGAGGTCAGTTTTGATGACCTGGAGAGACTTGTTTGTCGATGCAAATCATTAAGGGTTCTGAAGGTGAATGAGAGCATTACCTTGGACCAATTGCAGCGGTTGCTTGTACATACTCCTCAACTGTTGGGACTCGGTACTGGCTCCTTTCTGCAAGAACTTACACCTCGCCAATATGAAGAGATTGAAACGGTATTCAGTAAATGTGTAAATCTCCAAACTCTTTCGGGTTTATGGGAAGCAACTTCTTTCTATCTCCCTATTCTGTATAGAGCTTGTGCTGGTCTGACTTTCTTGAATCTGAGTGATGTGCCCCTTCAAAGTGATGAATTTGCAAAGCTTCTTTCTCACTGCCCTAATTTACGACGCCTTTGGGTAAGCACTTCTTTAGATGGCTCACTATTTTGAGAGCATCAACTGTGAAGAAACTGATCCTATGAAATATGGTTTGACAAAAGAAACACAGTAAGCAAAGAGAAAAAAACACTGCTATACAATTCTGCAAATGCGACTTTTAAAAGACATCCCAACCTTCTAATTTTGTAGTAAAATATTTGCTGTTTCTGATTCTAACTCTTTAAAATCTCTCGTGTAATTCTTATGCCTATCTTTATATCTAATGCTGTGGGTTAATGCTACTTGGAATTCTTATGACTCATTTGATGATATGTTGACTTGTTCTTTTGATATATAGGTCATCGATACAGTTGAAGATAAGGGACTTGAGGCTGTTGGGTACAGCTGTCCCTTGCTCGAAGAGCTTCGAGTCTTCCCTGCTGATCCTTACGACAGGCATCACCGTGATGGGGTGACTGAGTCAGGTTTCTTGGCCGTCTCTCATGGCTGCCGCAAGCTCCACTATGTTCTTTTCTTCTGTCGAAGGATGACTAATGCTGCAGTTGCAACCATAGTCCAAAACTGCCCTGATTTTACCCACTTTCGTCTTTGCATAATGACCCCGAGCCAGCCCGATTACCTGACCAAAGAACCCATGGATGAGGCCTTTGGTGCTGTCGCCAAAACTTGCACAAAACTTAGAAGGCTCTCAGTTTCGGGCCTTCTGACTGACCTCACATTTGATTATATCGGGAAGTATGCCAAAAATCTGGAGACCCTTTCTGTGGCTTTTGCTGGAGGCACTGATAGAGGAATGCAGTCTGTTTTAGAGGGTTGTCCAAAGCTGAGGAAGCTGGAGATTAGAGACTGCCCTTTCGGAAATGCAGCTTTACTGTCGGGTCGAGAGAAGTATGAAATGATGCGATCATTATGGATGTCATCATGTAACGTGACAGTGAAGGGATGCAGGCTACTTGCAAGGGAGATGCCAAGACTGAATGTAGAAGTTATCATAGAGGAGGGAAGCGACGAAAACCAAGCCGATAAAGTTTACGTGTATCGTTCGGTAGCAGGGCCAAGAAGGGACGCCCCACCATTCGTGCTCACACTTTGACACTCAAAACACTTCATGGTTGCTTCCATCTCATTACTCTTTACTCCCCTCCTTGTCGAATCAGTTTATTGCTATGCTTGCACTTGCAGGACAGTCGGGTATCCGGAGATTGAACGTGAAAGACGGTCTCTCTCGGACGTTGGAGCATTCCAAGTAAGGTACAGAGGAGAGGTGTGTGTGCGTTGATATGGATGAAGGGGAAATGTGAGTTGGTAAAGATCCATGAATGATAGCACAACGCAGTTTGGTTTGGAGAAGATAATTATTTTTCCTACATTTGTTGTATTGTTAGTGGGATTAACAGAGATGGTCTGCAGACTCTTATTTATCTGAGAGAGAGATGATAGGTAGAGAGTTGGAAGCTGATCTGATTGTAGTTAAAGTTATTTTAGAAATGCTCTCTTCCTCTTAAATTCATTCATTTCTCAACCTCTTCCATCACATGTTCATTAATCTGGATTCACCTTATCCATCATCACCATTTTTTGTTTCTCTACATCCATCATTTTCGATCACTCTTTTACCACCCCCTTATTAGACACCAGTAAAAATAATACTCTACCTATTGACTATTGTTTTGTTGGCAGTTGATTATTTATTTATATAGTATATATTTTTTAATATGAGTTTGGTAACCCTTATTATGTCACGTGTCGTTATTGTAAATCACACGAAATATTCCGCATGCTATATTTACAGCTATTTGTACGACAATAATCAATTCATTATTGTTGGCGAAGTGTTTTGTGCACTTGGCGCATCTTACATCCAACTCCAATTTTATACTCTCCATACACTTGAAAGAAGATTTTTTTCTATTTTGATCATTCGCTATAAAGAAGGTCATTTTTTTATACACATTGGATCCACACAAACCCACTAATATAACTAAAATATAGGGTCCACCCTCTCACTAATATAACTACCGATTACACATTAAATAATAATACTCCTTAATCAACTTGAACAATAGTAAAATACCCTCTTTCGAGCGGACGGAGGGAGTACTTTTACGTAGAATATTATTTCCTTGAACATTAGAATTTACACTCTTTTTAGAATTTTTTTTTCAGTCACACATTTATATTTTTTATTTATAGTTTAAACGATATTTTTAATAAAAAATTATATCCTTATTAATTAAGAGAAACTCTCTTGTGAGATAGATTTTTTGTGAGACGGGTTGATCCATTACTAAAGTATGCTTATTATATAGGTAAAGTATGCTTATTTATAATTAAAGTATGTCAATAATGAATCATATTTTAATACCCTAAAGTCATACTTTAATTCATCATTTATTATATTTTAGAAAATATACTTTAACAATCATTAAACATACTTTATTTATATAATAAGCATATTTTAACACGTCTCATAAACCGTCTCACATATATAATATCTCATAAGAGAATTTGTCATTAATTAAAGTATATACCTTTTAATATAAAATATTATACTTAATACACTTTAAATGCCCGAGTGCACAGGACTCCATTATAATTTTACTTTCTATTTACCATCTTACTATATAAGTTGATTATGAGATATAATATTTTAATAGATAATTAATAAATTAAATTGCTTCTTTTTTTATCATCTCGTTTTTAATTTTAATCTAGAAATACTCCTTCCGTCTCATGCAAATGGTTGTTTTTGTTTTTTGCACGTGGATTAAGAACTATTATTATTTAATATGTAGTGAGTAGTTGTATTAGTAAGTGTGTGAGCCTTATATTTTAATTGTATTAGTGGATGTGTGTGGGTCCCGTGTGTATAAAAAAAAATTGACTTTTTGGGTGGAATACCCTGAATGAAAAAAAAAAACTTTTATTTTACATAAAGAAATAATTTCCTTATACAAAATATTAATACCTCCGTTCAATATATTCATTTTATTATTTTCAACGTGCATTTTTAATGTATTCATCTTCTTCTTTATGGAGAGAGCTTCATCACCACATTCTACTAATACATCCACTCATATTATATATATATATATATATATATATATATATATATATATATATATATATATATATAATACTCTTTAATTCACGTTAAAAAAACAAGTGAATATTGGAACGGTGGATTATTTTTTCAAAAATGAGTTTAAATTGAGTTTATATACTCCCTTTAGTCTGAACATATTGGTACCATTCGCACCATTATTTCTATAACGGAATAGGTTATTATTAGTGTTTTCCTTCATTACAGATTAAACTTATCCTACACTCAAAGGTGTTTGATTATTTAAATGATTAAAGAAAGAAAACAAATTGTGCACGTTTCTGTAAACAACTACTACAATTAAAAATCAGTGAAATAAATTTTGAGAGCGCCTAGAATAAGCGTATCCACTTTTTGCTAGGAAAAAAAACTAACCAACAACCTATTAAAAGAAAAAAAAACTATGAAACGAAGCATAAAAAAGTATATAAAAATTAATACTCCCTCCGTCCCACCTATTTTTACCAAATTTTCATTTTGGGGTGTCCCACGTATTTTTACCCATTCCATTTTTGGCAAAAATACATAATATTTTATTACCTACTTTTTACAATCACTACAACTTTAATTACTTTTTTACATTTTATTCATCATTCTCAATAACTTTATTCACTTTTTCTTTTTAAATTACTAATTTATCTCTACTTTCTCTTACATTATATATTAAAGAAATAAAATATATTAATCTTCGTGTCCGTACAAATGGGTAAAAATACCCGGACGGAGGGAGTACTATAAATTGATATACATGTAGTGAAATCTTAGTGTCCATTTTAACAATTTCACGAAAGCTGATAGCTAGGGGTAGGGATAGGGGGTGATCACATAGTGTTGGTTGGTGGGGTTTAAGATGTCAACTCAAAGCTCGTCTTCAAACCACTGCTTTCTCTCAAATCCCTTTCCCCTAACTAACATGGGTCCCAATGATAAACCCTAAATCCACAAATTTATTGTAATCTCTTTATTTGCTTCTCAATTTCTAACTAGCTCATATGGAGTATTTAAATTGAATTTTTCAAGGAAGGAAATTAGAGGCTTAAAAAAAAAGTATACTCACAAGATATAAATGTGAGAAGGCAATCCAAAAATAATTATTAAACCTCAGTTAAAAATAGTTTAAATTTAAGATTAAGTGAGTAAATAAAAATTAATTTTGTAATAGGACTGCTCCATATGGGAAATAAATTATTAGTTTTTTAAATAAAAAAAATCTATTATCTTTAAATTATTGCACCCAGATTTTATCTATTACATTTTTAAGATATGAAAAATTATTATTTAAAGAGATAGAAATATTATTCTTTAGAATAAAAATATATTATTTTTCAAAGAATAATTTTTTATACGCTAGCTTTCTATCTTATTGGTTATATTTAGATTATTGAGAATTGAAGTTTTTACTGCAATCCTAACATTTCATCTCCTTGACCCACTTGAAGTGAAACCATGGTCCATAATCATTCAATGGATATGCTTTCATTGATCCAAGAATGAGAGATCTCATGGGCCACCATAACTCTAACCTACTCATAACCCATTTATTAAGGCATACTGCATCTCAATCCACACTCATTTCAAGATGGCCCTTGTTAAAATAATAAAACCATCTACTAGTATTTTATTTTATCAATAACAAATGTAAAAACAAGCATAATTAGAGTGTTGGACAAGATGTGGCAGATGAAAGGGATGAGAAATAAGGAGAGAACAAAAGAGATGATAAGGCAGATAATGAATCACATTGTTAATTGCAAAAGAGGAAATGCTGCCAAGAAATAAAAAAAACAGTGATGGCCATCATTCACATGCTCATCTCCAGGTCATTCTATACCCATGTGCAGATGGCCACACTAACATACAAGAATATCCCTTTTCTCTCATTACATATTTTGTACTGTCACTCTATAACAATCCATCCATTTTATGACACTATAATCATGCCAAAATGCATTTCATATCAGCTGTTTGAGAAGTGGACAGTTTTATTGAACTTATTTCTGTTACAAAGTAAACAAGAAAAGAAAATCTCTAACCCTTATGCCTTGTAAATGTGTGACAATCGACTCAAAAGCAACTAAGTTTAGATTTACAAAACACTAATACTTTTATGGGAAATCTCTAAAATTATCAATCAAGAATTCCAGAATCCATTCAAGATGCTGCTGAATCTAGTGGAAGATAACTTTCTGACAATCTTTTTAGCATCTGAAACTTTAGCTTCTGCTAACTTTTCGATGCTCTTCAAGTAGCCTGAATTGGCTATCTTCTTTCTTGCACTATTGCTGCTTGTCAATGACATCAATATAGAGAGCAAGAGCTTTGTGTTACCTGCATTGGCCTTCCCGGGGTCGAGCATCTGCAGCAGCAATCGAACATTCTGATCATTCTGCACAAATTTCTTTCGGTTCTTGGGTACTATGATCATGCTAGAAGTCGTCTCTGCTGCTATTTCTCGGACTTCAATCAAAGCTGAATCAAGAAATCCAGCAAGAACTGGCAAGAATCCTGCATCCCCCATTGCTTTCTTGCCTTCCTCTGATGTTCCAGATAACCAAAATGATGCCTTTAATGCCAGTTCTTGGACAGAAACCTCGCCATATCGAAGAAAGTAAAGTATATGATCCATGAATCCATAGTTTATCAGCAAACTCAATGAATTCTCAGATGAACAACAGATGTTGACAATTCCTCTGAATGCCATGTCTCTTGTTTTCAATGAAAATGAAGATTTGGGATCCAAGATTCGCACTAATGCTCGAATTCCTCCACCTTGAATGATCATTTCCCTGATGGATACATCCCCAGAAGCCATAGTTTGCAATAAATCAAGAGAGCTTATCTTGACCACTTCATCTTTGGACCTTGTGAGAATAACAAATTGAGAGATTGCCCCTTCCTCAACCACAAACCTCTTAATTTCTGCAACTCCGACAAGATTTTTCAACACCCCACAAGCTAAACCGATCAATTCACCATCACCATCGTCGTTGTTACCACAAATCTTCAACAGGATAGTCACTCCACCATGAGCAGAAACCGACCACGCGTTGTCTGAATTCTCAGTGACTTTCATCAAACACCTGGAGGAGAATTCCTTACCCATTTCACTCCCAGATTCAAGAACTCTAATCACGGGAGCAATTATCCCTGCATTGATCAACACACTCTTGAAAGATTGAAACCCTGCCATCAAAGACACAGCTTTCGCAGCCTCTCCCTGAATTTCAGCATCTTTAAAATCAAGAAAATTCACGAGATAGCCGATGAAATTATCAAGCTCCAGAGCAATCTTCATGTACCTATCATCTTCTAGAATGACATCATTAAAAGCAACAAGGGCCTGTTTCTTCATATCAGTACTTCCTATCTTGAACCTCGACAATAAATCAACAACATAAAACATCATATCATCCTTAGAAGCCGAAACGCTGGGCCTCGACACCACGATGGCGTCGCTTTGTGTAAGCAATCCGACGGCATAAATATCAGAGATATTCTTAATATGAGCATCTAATTTTGCAGAAACAATGTCGAGATCGCTGTGCATGAGAAGCTTCCCAATGTACGAAACCTCCAAACACTGCTTCGCCAGAACATCGCATTCACTGAGTGTGGCTAAAATTGAATCCAAGGTAGCCGGAAGCGAGAAAGTGTCGGATTCCCAGTTCTTAATGGCGGTGAGGTTGGAGAAAAGCTCTTCGATTTTGTATCTAATGGATTGCCATTTTGCAGAGAAGACTTTGATCGAGTGAGAGACGGAAACTAATGAAGAAATTAGATAAATTGCTTCGTGTAGTCTCGTCGTTCCTGTGGACGACTGATCTCGTTCTTCCCCCATTTTTTCACCACTTAAGAAAAACCATTCCCGGCGAGGTTTTCCGGCTAGCCGGCGAAGGAAATTCGAGATTCCGACGATGGAGGAGGGAAATCAGGTTGTGGAGAAAAGGGGGGAGCGAATTCATGATAGTGTCATGATTCTGAAGAATAGGCGTAGTTAAGGCTGATCTTATGGGATTTGTAACAGACTATGAATGTGGAATGGATGTTCTTTAAATTCCAAAATGACTTGGAATATATAAGAGGCAAACTTTAGGTGGGATACTGAGATTCATGCACCAGGGACTTTATGGTAATTTAACAATTTTTTGCTGACTAATATTATTTGATTTATATTGAAATTTTTTTTTCATAATAAAAACAAAAAAAACTTATGAGCAACATTTTTATCATTATATCATTATCATTTTTTTTATTATTAATGATGTATCATTTGTGTTATACGTTGGGAACTCTTTTTATATTAAACTCAACACTAAAAATTCAAAATAATTATTAAAACAAAGAAGGAGAGAGAGAGATGGGGCTTTATATTACTAATATATCATGAAATTAATGAGAAATGAATTGAATATTCATGTACATAGATCTTATTTATTATATAGAATTTGATAAGTAGTGCTCTCTCAAATTGGGTGAGCACTTTCAAGTTTGGTGAGTGTATGTTGTTGGGTGTACCATGTACCAAGTAATTAATTACTTGATGTGTGCGTTCAGCAGTGTAGAATAGTAGGATATAAGATTAAAATTGTATTTTTAGTAATAAAAAAATTAAAAATTCGGACAAAAGGTTTCGAGGGCAATAACGGCCCAAAATGATGATAGTTACTGGCCCAACCTCGAACTTGGCAACGTTGAATTAGGCCCAAAAAGATGAAAACCATGCTTTGTCCAGAAACGACGCCGTCTGTGGGAATCGAACCCACGACCACGTGGTTAAAAGCCACGCGCTCTACCGGCTGAGCTAAGACGGCATTTTGACAATTTAATATTTTAATTTATAAGGACATTAGTTAAATAGGTATACCGTCCATTTTCCATTTTTTTTTTCTTACATCGCTCACAAAAATTCGTTCCCCCTGTGCTGGAGAGTGGAGACAACCCTAGGTGCAAGCTTAGCTCGCTAAATCCATTATAATTTGGAAGTACCCTGAATAACTTCCTCTTAATTCGAACAAGATGCTGAGAGCAACTGGGAGGAGGCTTTCTTCTCTCTCATGGCGCTCTGCTCACACTTCCTCCGCACCATTTCTATCGAGGAATCCATTCGCCGCCGTTGATTTGTCCTCTGATGGCAGCTCCGCATCTCTTCATTCACCCGCTGATTCATTCTTCCTCAACAACTCTTTCCCCAATCACATCAGAGGTTCGCCTTTTTTTTCTTTTCTTTTTTTATATTTATTCAGTAATTACATTTTTCAATCGTGATAAATTGTGAATTTTTCACTGTGTGAAGATTGAATTGGCTACGTAATTAGATATTCAGAATTTAGGTTAAAACTATTCATCTACTTATTTCTTAGGGCACGTGGGGTTATACATGCTACCCTTATTACTGCTTCAGATGATATGAGCTGCACTTAATTTGGGAATCTGAAACGATCTTGATTATATTCTTTTCGAGGTTGTGCTATTGATTGATTCGCTCACAGTGTTTTGGATTCATTGCCTGCCACTCAGTTCAATGTTCTACCTTTCACCTTTTGTGTCACTTGCTCTGAATTTGGTACTGCGTATTGAAGCGTAAATTCTTGATTTTTATTCAGTTTTTTGGAGTTTCGTCATGATCTATTCATTTTAGATTTTTGAATGTTGATTTGCGTATTTTACTGGGATGGTAGACCGTCAGAGCGTTCATCGTGTTCTAATGGGTGAGATCCATGACCCACTCCTTCACGCAGCCTTCTCATTAGATAAATATGCTTCTGGACCATTGACTAGAGAAAAAATTTAGATTACAGTTATCATAGGTGGTTCAAACTAGGCTGTCTGATATGCACTAGTCTCTCACGGACTATGTATTCACCTCATAAAATATGTACTTGTAGAGGACTGTATATCATTCACTAATATATGTTGATGCTTGCCTTTTACTTTCTATCAGATTGTTGCATTTTAAATTATTTTCTTGTGAGAACTGAAGCTTGATATATTCAATCATCAAATTCCTGGTCATTTTGTAGAAGTTCTTTTTTCTGGACAATTCCATTTTAGCCTTGCCTCTTACTGCACTGTATGGAGTAAGTGTCTAACAATAAGATGTTATTTAGAATAATCTCCTCTTGTCATTTGGTTCTGAAGACTTTTATTTGTTGGCTAGAATTGGGCTTTTTCATATGAATTTTATGTTTCCAACTCTCACTTTAATTTCCTGAATTTACTGTTGAGAAATGCAAGGATATATTCTCAAGCCTAGTTAAGGCTAAAAAAATCTGCAATAACTTTTGGATATGATTTTGAGATGGGATCAGAAATGGTAGAAAATTTTTGGTTTAATATTATGAAGTGGGATAAACTTTCTGATTGAAATAAATCTACATTGGAGTATTATTATCTTGTATTAAGCTGTGTATCTGACTTGTACTATATCTTGTGATTAAGTAAGTGTTAATTGAAACTTTTATTTTGTTGAATATGTTGGATTTCTGATAGGGCCATGAATCAGGTTTTCAACTTTCTGAAGGTTATCTTTTTACACTCCCATTTTCATTCTGTTCATGGATGTCTGTGTTGTTAGGACATTAATTAGCACACTTTCCCCCTACTGAAGTGTGGATTGATATGTCTTTTGGCTTGAAAATTCTGATTGCTTATGTTTAAAGCTAAATAAGGAGTACATATTTCTTCTTTTTCCTTTGCTATCTTCTCAGTGTCACTGATTGTCATTTCTATAGTCATTACTTCGTCTTATTCTATATTGCTCCTTCTGAAGTTGCCTCTGCATACACTATTCTTCTTAGTTGTGTCATTGCATCTTCTTTGGTAGTTTGTTTGTACTGAACCCTCAACTATATGCATTAGTAACAACTGTATCATTGTCTTGTGGGATGTAATTTGCTTATGTTCCAAATTCTTTCTAGATTGTTTATGATCTTTCTTGCATCATGGAATTATATCTGCATGTCTATCTTAAACACTTATTAAGCTAGTATGCTCACCTCACCTCCTAGTATGTTGTGTCTTAGAACCTTTCATGCTCTCAGTTCCCATAGACCCCCAATTCCTCGTAGACTTGCTGGGTCCGCATCTGTAAAATCCAGGCTGCATTTCTAATATATCTCTGCAATCCGTCTCAACTATATACCTTACTAATAGTTTTGGCAATAATAGATTAGCATCTTGCTGAACTTTTGCAGGGTTTTCTTCAAATACCCTAGTGCCAGAGGAGATTGGACTCCAAGAAGTCCCAGCTACGGTTGCAGCAATCAAGAATCCCAGTTCAAAGATTGTCTATGATGAGCACAACCATGAGCGATATCCTCCAGGTGATCCAAGCAAACGAGCATTTGCTTACTTCGTTTTGACAGGAGGCAGGTTTGTGTATGCATCATTAGCCCGTCTTCTGGTACTTAAACTTGTCTTGAGCATGTCTGCCAGTAAAGACGTCCTTGCTCTTGCTTCCCTTGAGGTAGATCTATCTAGCATCGACCCTGGGACAACTGTTACTGTGAAGTGGCGCGGGAAGCCAGTTTTCATTAGGCGTCGTACTGAAGATGATATCAATTTGGCCAACAGCGTGGACGTTGCCTCCCTCCGTGATCCACAAGAGGATGCAGTTAGGGTTAAGAATCCGGAGTGGCTCATTGTTATTGGGGTGTGCACCCATCTGGGATGCATTCCTTTGCCAAATGCGGGTGATTTTGGTGGTTGGTTCTGTCCATGCCATGGCTCTCATTACGACATATCTGGTCGAATTCGCAAAGGGCCTGCACCATACAACCTGGAAGTTCCCACATACACCTTCTTGGAAGAGAACAAATTATTGATTGGTTGATGAATGACTTTGTTATTGAAGAAGCCAGAACCTAAGGAGCTTTTAATTTCCTCTTGTGCTTATTTGTAACTTGTAATTTGTAATTTTGTCTTTCAGAGTTGTCATATCATGCTTCGTTCGACTTGATTGATGATGGACATGGGTTTCAAATAATGATGGATTCTTGAAAGAGTCGGTCGTACTATTGTCAAATTTAAAATAAAAACCGTGTTAAGATTTATCGTGAAAAATTATGTGCTGATTCCTCTTTCACGCATTTTTCTAGGTTTGTCCTTTTATTCTGAATGTATTTATGTTGTAGTCTTTCTTCCTTGTGGGACAGTGTTGCGTTACAGAAATCCAAAACAGATTTACTTGTATCTTTTAATTCTTATTCATTTTCCTTAGGTGCAGTCTATTTTTCCTTACGAATTTATGAATTTTCATCGTTTTGTAGACATATATTGCGAGTTGCGAGCCAGTGAACCTTGAAACAAATGATTCAAGGAATATTTTGATGGGAGTAGGAATCCATATTTTGTAGTAGTAAAACTTGAATCTTCAGCTATACGGATAAGTAAGAAAAGATATATTTTGATGCATTAAGAATGGGGAAAAGGGTCAAATTAGACCCTCATTTTATTGTAGGGATCAAGTTGGGCCTTTAACTAAATTTTTGTTCATTCAAACCCTCCATCTATCAAACCCTCCACCTATCAAACTCTAGACCTCTTTTAATGGGTTCAAACTACCCCTTTTTTTAAAAAATTAAATATCAAAATAGCTAAATAAAAATCCTCTTCTAATTAATTGACATTAAAAATAGATTAAACCCAAGCTCTATTAGAAAGGCAGGCGGACTTTGCATTGCCGGTGAAGTCCAGTCAGGCTTTGCTCGTACTGGAAGCCATATCAATTTGGATTTAAAAACACATCAAATCCTTTAACGCACTTAATCCATGTCCAGATTCCAGAATCATCAACGCTAGTACGCCACCACCGCACTCAACGCCGCCCCCCTCCCACCCCCCCACCACCTGCCCACCAAACAGAAATATGAGAGCCACCCGCACCCGGCGGCGCGAGCGGAAGCAACACCGTGTCAGAAAGGAGAGTATCACGAAATGACCGTTGCTGGCGTAGAGTTACGTTGGTGACGGTGCCGCCGCTGCTGAGGACGCAAAAACCCCTCTCCCCTGCCTCCACGCGTACAAGGAGATGCTCCCCAAAAGTCGTTTCCGGAAAAGACCTCAAGAACATGGATTGGAGCGCACTGGATTTGGGGCTATTTCGGGCAGATGACGATCGGAAGCTTGGGCTTGTTCTCAGAGCCGGCGGGCCGGCCACGAAGGGTTTAGATGGAGCTCTGCAAGAAGCGGCGGTAGTAATCTTTTTTTTGAATTATAAATTAGAGATAAAAGTGTTTAATCTGTTTTTAATGCAAATTAATTAAGAGAGAATTTTTTTTTATTTTGTTATTTAATTTTTTTGGAAAAAGGGGTAACTTGATTCCATTAATATAGATGGAGGGCTTAAATGAACAAAAATTTAGCTAAGGGGCCAACTTGATCCCATAACATAACATTAGGGTCTAATTTGACCTTTTGCCCTTAAGAATACAATAATGTCTAACAACTGAATATCTTCAAAACATAGAACAGTAGTAGCAGACTCAGCAGTCCTGAATTGGAACCAACTTTAGGGCTCCTCCGTATGTAGTGGGAAGCTGACTCTCATCAACATCTTGAAGCAGTGTAGCTTGCACTTTGCTCTTCTCCACAAAAATAATCTGCATTTTGATTAAAAGATATTGGAAAACATGGAGAAATATTACTACCGGATAACAACAGGTTTTTCTTAAATAATAATGCAACTCAGACACATCATAGGATAGCATAATTAGAAGAGACCTTTTTCCTGGTGTTTTTGTCAATAAAAGGGTAGACCATCTTCCATGCAGTCATGAAAATGCTAGGCACATTGACCATAAACAACTTGCCCAGCCTCTCGGGGTAGCAATCCTGTCACAAAATCAACGAAACTTAACGTTGATATTCTACTAGTGAGCAATAATGTCTTATTGCCAGGCATCATTCATATGAACATAAAAAAGAGCTTATTACCTGCAGAATAGATAGAGCTGCAAGATATCCACGAACATCGCTATTGGCATAACCCCATCCTTCTACATCCGCTATGGAAATGAACTTCTCATGTTCACTCGGCATTCTGAAGAAACGATGACTAAGAATGAATATAGGTGCATGTAGAAGAGTCCAATAATAAAGATAGATGACTTGGTTGATACAATGGTGAAGGTAACGAGCAGAAACACGTCCAGATTGTTGGATGTTGGTAATCATCAGTTAATATTGCATTGAGAGAGAAAAAAATACAGGTTTGTGATATCCAATTTCTATATTTAAAATGAGGACTTGAGTGTTATATCTAACCTACTACATTACCTTTCACAAATTTTGTCCAAAGTGAAAGTAACATAGCCTGTGACACAAGAGAAATAATAGTTAGCCTGACAAATTGTTCACTGTACATTAAACAGCATGCTGATGATACAAGATAATGGCATTTTAATCAAATACACTAAAGATTAACAATTAACGAATATTTTATTTCAGTGAGCTAATCACACTAGAAAATAAATATTACTACTAACTTTTACCCCTTATGGTCTAACTTTATGTTTTTTTTGGCATCCTCCAAATACATAACGAAAAGTCATATTATTGAATACAAATAGCAAACACACAGAAAAACAGAACCAAGAATAAAAGGCACAATGCTTAAAGAAAAGCAGCAAAACTATAATTCAGAGGTGAGAGAATACTTAAAGCATTTTATTGCTTACGCTTGAACTCATCGACTGTTGTGGTCTTATGCCGCGCAGCAAAGGCTATGACAATTGGGCGTCCAGTCTTATCATATCCTTGCATAAACACCTTATTTTGGGCAAGATCATTAGAAATCTCAGATGGAGATATAAAACCATTTGGAACAAACTCTCTCCTCCATTTTAGATACTTCAAAAACATAGTTGATGCCTTTTCAACGTCTAGATCACGAGCTCGGAGAAATCTCTGGATCATCATGTCATCCACATCCTGAAAACCAAAGACATACTTTCAATATTATTCAGATGATGTATAGTTCCAAAGGAAAGTAAACCAGGGGGAGCCATTGAAGAATGACCAGAATGGGGATTTGATCACAAAAGATCCACAAGTCAATTATCAGATAATTAAAAGGTGAGGTAACACAAATGGCGCTATAATCGATTCTGGTTATCTTGAAATTTCCTAAACTCAACTTTATTAAGAAAATCTGTCGCCCACTCTTCGACGAACTGTTTAGCAGAAAAAATGGAAACCATTATTGACAGGACTCCCCAGGAATTCAATGTGAACGCACAAAATTAGCCATACTTCATTCACTGTTCTCCATCGAATCAAAATGTTATGGCCAAATAGGATTCAATCAAACTAGTGAGGTTGTTAAAAAGAATTATCTATCAAATAATGTATTTAGAACTGCTAATATGCACATCCATTTAATACAAATTGCCAAAGGTCGTTGAGACAAGTAAACCACCAAAGACCATAGGGAAATTACTGGAAAGCAACCTTTCATCATCAGATCAGTTTCATCTATTACACAGTTTTTGCAAAGAAATTATTCACATCAATCAAATTAACTATATTCAATTTCAACAATCATGCAATCAAATGAAATTCCACACAGAAAAATGACCGATAGATGAAGCTATGGGGCAATTTTGAATCCACAGCAAAGCTCAATTACGCGTTTTAATTAACGGAAAACAAAAAAACAAACAATGAATATGTATGTGGTTAAGTGAAGAAGATGGTATGAGTTAGGTGACCTTGGCAGAGGGATCCTGCTTCTGAACAAGATCCTTCATGATTTCAATTTTTCTCCGCTCAATCTCATCTCTGTTTTCAGAGTTAATCCCCTCTTCCTTGACATCGTCGGAGGCGGAGGAAATTGATGTTAGAGACTGAAATTTCTGCCGCAGATACGAAGTCATCCTTCTTCTTCACCTAGTGGTAGTGGTCTCCCCAGCTGCGACGAAGTGAGAGAAAATCTAGGCAATGGATCAAAGCTTAGCAGACCTGCATCTGCGATTCTGCATGTTTGCACTAGGAAAGGAAGTCGTTGAGAGCAATAAATGTAAAAAAAAAAAAAAATACTAATAATTAAAAAAAATAAAAAAATCGGTATCTGGCTATAGAGGTGCCATTTTTTGGTGGACTCGCTTTTATTCGTATATTTGGATTTCTCTAAGTTTTAGCAATTCCAATCAACATAAGTTTTTAACCACATATACAGATGTTAGGTTGTGATTAGCTATAATTATTTATATTTTATAACTGGGAGTGAAGAACATGTATTCACTGTGAAAATATAGCCTCGTAAAAGTTGTTTAAGATCATCACTGATGACTTGTGTATATCATTATATATATAATTGAGAGATTACAAGATTTCCATAAATCACGGAGAGAATAAATCAACACCATAAATACAAAGTTATACAATATCTACATACAAAAATATATTCAACTCTTTCCCTTAATAAAGATTATAATAACAAAATAAAATGAGTATGGTATATTTTAATTTAAAAAAATGTTTCATTGTAAATAGAGTATAAATGTTTGATTAAAAATACTATTTTTATCTTTAAAAAAATTAAAAGTATAAATTCTTTTATTAACATTTAATATTAAAATTTACAATTATTTAAAAACGTCAAATTTGAGATAAACAGGCAATACTTTGCCTGAAAATAAAATAATATATTTATATTTGATTTTGTAATTAGAATTTAATTTTGAGTGAGGCGGGCGGCGTGAGAATTTAGTATTATGGATAAGAGTATATTATTTTATTCTAAAGCGTCACTTTAATTAATAAGGTTATACCACTTTGTTCTAAAAGTATACACTATTCATTATATTTTTTATTTTTTTCAGAAAATAAAGGGTACATATCTTTATACTAAAGGGTATACAATTTAATACAAAATTCTAAAAGCACACGGAGTGTGCTTCCGTGCGCCCGGGCACACACAAGTTTTTGCCTTATAAAATAAATGGTACATATTTTTATATTAAAAAATATACAATTTAGCACAAAATTCTAAAGGCACACTGAATGTGCTCCGTGTATCCGGACACACACAAGCTTTTGCCTTTAATTTTACCTTTAAAACTTATTCCTACATTTTTTTTTAATTATGAGTTTTCATAATCCGCATATTTGTGTAGATATATATTTTGTAATTATTATCACTTTTTATTATAATGGTTATTGTTAGTACTTTTTATTCATTTCACCCCTAATTTAAGGTATATATAATTTCTTTAGATTTAGGATATTATTATAGTTTTACTCTAAAACTCCTAATTTGCCTAATTTGGAATATATTTCACATGTAAGATTTAAAATTTAGGATATAATGATTTTTTAAATATAATATAAATAAAAATAAAAACAAAACAAAAAAAATAATGGGAACCACAAATTAATTAAAGAAAATCATAGAAAATGGAGTTCACAGTTTTTACCAAATAATTTGATAAAATTAATTCCAACGTAGTCTCTCCCAAGAGTGAGAATAATAAAGTAAATTATACTTGTGAATCATGTTACAATTAGTACTTTGTGGATTTTTTAAAATTTAAATTCTAGCAAAATAAAGTTTAATTTAAATCCTAGCAACAAATCTTAGTAATATAAAGTTTAATTTAAATCCTAGTAGCATAGGATATAATAAGATTGTGACGAAGAAATAGAACAGTTTACGGAAGTGTTAACGAACTACTTACTAGTTACTACTCCTATAAAATGTGGTTGAGAATTGAGTGGCAGTCAGTAGGCCTTGATTATTTGTGTGGACCTAACAAACAACTGAAAATTGGATAAATAATTTTAAGTGCGTAATTGGTATGGGTGGTTGGTTGTTAGTTTTTCATACTCTAAAATAGATAATAACGTGAAATTATAAATGAGTATGTCAAAATTTTTAAGTGATTAGTTAGGGCATACTTTTTTTTTTTTTTTACGGATAATATAAATAATGTTCTATATCTTTTTAAATTTGGAGTTTTATCATTTAAGATTAAAAAATTTGTTAACTATTAAATAGAAAATCTAAATATTTATTTAATTATTTAAAATCCCAAAATATAGAAAAATTATTCATTCTAAATTTAAAATCATGAAATCATTAAAAATTATACTCTCCTCATTCCATCCATAAGTCCTCATTTGCTTTTGCACATGAATTAAGAAATATTATTATTTTATCTATAGTGGATAATTATTTTATGTGTAATGGATTGTATTAGTAGTGAATGGTGGGCATATGTCGGGTCCTTTTATTAAAAATGAAAAATGGAGATCTTCGAATGAGACACTTAATATAGTAAAATGAATACCTTTATGTGGGACGAATGAAATATATTTTTTAATTAATTTTATGGTTTTAAGTTTTGAATGGATGGATAGAAAAATTTTTTAGTTCTTATTTGATAGTTAATGTACCTTTTGAGTTGTATTAAAAAGCTCTAAAATTCATTATTATAAGTAATCCCTCCGTTTATCGAAAATGTATACATTTTACTATTTTGGGCGTTCGCACTAAAGATATATATTTCTCTTTTTAAATACATGGGACCTACACATATCACTAATATATTTAATATATGAATCTCACACACCTCACTATTATAATTACTTACTACTCATTAAATAATTTTACCCTCTATCCCAAAATTGATTGCACATTTTTCACATTTATCCGTCCCAAAATAGATTGCACCTTCCAAAAAAGAAAATATCACATCAATCCCCACCTCTAAAAGTTCATTTTAATTACAACTTTACCACACTCACCTAACACGCATAACATACTTTATAATTTATTTATTACTTAAAAATACCACAATACCCCTAAAAAGTCAATATTTCTTAAACTACGTATCTACAGTAACAGTGCAATCAATTTTGGAATGGAGGGAGTACTTCTTAATCCACGTGTAAAAGTAAATGTATATTTATTTGACGGATGGTGAGAGTATTATTTAGTGATTGGGCGTGGCAAGTCCAGTTGTTGGCCCACTGGGCTGTATCCAGATGAGGTCGTACTCGGTTATCTATAACTCAAAGCCTTTTATTCTTAGTGGCCCATTATGGCCTTGCACATTGTAAAAGTCAGACTAAATTTAAGAGCTATTTTGGAGTGCACCCGAGGGTTATAGAGTAAAAATTAGGGTGTAGTCGGTAGTTATGACATTTTGTTTAATTATTTTATTTTATTTAATTATTGTGATTAAATAAAAATATGATTTAATGGTTTAGATTATCCAAGTGCAGTGGTAAACTGGATGCACTGTAGTGTGACTCTAAATTTAATCTTTACGGTGGCATATCATTTTTAGATTTTTATTACTGAAAAATATAATTAATAACTATATTTGTTGTAATATTTCATTATTATCCCACTTTTAAATAGGGGATAAAGTGTATTTTAATAATTACTACTCTTTACGTCTCATTTCAATGTTTACGTTTCTATTTTGCGCGTCCCATTTCAATGTTTAATTTTTTCCTTTTTGAAATATGGGACCCACCTAAAACAATTAATATATCATTCAACAGTAATACACATACCCACTTTACATTAAATATTATTATATTTTTCCACTCACTATCTATTAAAATATTATACTTCTTAATCAACGTGAAAAAAAAAACGGTTCTTACTCAGGGAATCCTTGGGTTAAATGATGATTTTTTCTTGAATCATCGTGGTTAGGGAATAAGGGGTATCTTTCAACTACCTTTTTTCATAATTTACATTGATTTTCTGCACAAAATAATATTAACTTCCTCACAAATCTACTGACAGATAACACGAAATCTTGTGATAAAATGGATTTGTCTAATGAGTTGCTTCCCCAATCCCTACTACAATTGTTCTCATAACTTCCTAACAAACCAAAGGCACAGGTCACAACCTATCTAAACTTTTGTTTGCAACCTAATTTGAATATCATGTTACTATTTTGATAAATCATAAAAGGATCCGTTTGATTGTACTTTCTCATTTAATTTAAAAAATAAAAATAAAAAATTTGTTAGGAAAAATATCAAATTTATGATTTATGATCAATTTTAATTTTAGTCATTTTTTATTTACAATTCTCAATTTCAATTTTTTTTTTTCAATTTTGGTCCTTTTTACCAAATATAGCCCTTTATTTATAATTTGTCCAAGTTTGATCTACATGCTGGATAAAAAAAAAGACTAAATTTTATAAATTGACTAAATTTGGACAAGTATTTTGATATTTCTCAAAATGTTACCCCAAAGCATGCATAATAGAAAGAAAATCCAACTCTTCTAGCTTCATTTGTTTTTTGTTTATTTTATTTTTATTTTTTTATTTAAAAGCATTCCCTCTCGATTGTTGAACTTGCTCACATAATACTACGGTGGAAATACAGGAAATCTGGACTCACTCCAAGAGAATCAAGAAATAGATAAGATGATAATGAAGAAATTATAATGCAATGCAAAATGCAAATAGTAGGAAATTATAATTACTTTGACCAAACTCATCTCAATTCACAATCAGAGAGAGTCAGATTTGTTGCCTAATGAAGAAAATGTGTAGACTTTTGGATAAAGTTTAGGATAAACCTAAAAATATTAAACAAAGCATGTTCCCATGAAGTAGAGTTTTCCAAGTTTGAGTTGTGGAATCCAGTTCCCACAGTTTATATAGTAAATTTCAGTACGCAATAAATCTTCCAATTTATTAAATTGGTAATATTTCTCTGTTCTACACAAAATTCATTATCTTATCCATTTTCTTATCCGTGAATAACACGGAAAATTGTAATAATTAATTACTAATTACCCCTTTTACTACAAGCAATATTACTGTTTCCGCTGCTCTTTAGTATCCCTTGTCCATTAATTCAGTCCAACTTTATCCATAATTCACAATAAATATTTGGTCTACATAAAGTCTTCCATCGCACACTTGTACATATTTCTCGGACTCCCTTTTTGATTTCTCACCATTCATTTATTTATAAATATTTTCTCTGTGAAAGAATAATCTACGATAGTATATTTCTTTTGATTAAGTAATTAGTTGAGTTTTACAGAAAGAAAGAAAGAAGAAAAATGGCGGGCGGTGGAATTGGGGCCGGCCATGCAAACGGGAAAGAATATCCCGGCACTCTAACTCCGTACGTCATCGCCACGTGCGTCATCGCCGCCATGGGTGGTCTTATTTTCGGCTACGATTTAGGAATTTCAGGCGGAGTGATGGCTATGGATTCATTCCTCGAGAAATTCTTCCCATCTGTTTACAGAAAACAGAAAGCGGATGACTCCACCAATCAGTATTGTAAATTCGACAGCGAAACGCTTACTCTGTTTACGTCGTCGTTGTACCTGGCGGCGCTGGCCTCGTCGCTGGTGGCCTCCACCGTCACGCGCCGATTCGGAAGGAAACTCTCAATGTTATTCGGCGGCTTGCTATTCTGCGCCGGTGCGCTGCTTAACGGCTTTGCGTACGCCGTCTGGATGCTCATCGCCGGCCGCCTCCTCTTGGGTTTTGGAATCGGCTTCGCCAATCAGGTATATATAATTTCTTATTTCTATTTTCTATTCTAATTATATATTTTTAAATTAATTAATTAAAATGTTTTGATGCAGTCCGTACCTCTGTATCTATCGGAGATGGCTCCGTACAAGTACAGAGGTGCACTCAACATAGGGTTTCAACTCTCCACCACAATCGGCATCTTAGCCGCCAATCTTCTGAACTACGGATTCGACAAACTTAAGGGCGATATGGGATGGCGGTTGAGCTTGGGTGGCGCGGTGGTACCGGGTCTTATAATCGCGGTGGGGTCATTAGTCCTACCCGACACGCCCAACTCCATGATCGAGCGGGGCAAACCGGACGAAGCCCGATCCAAATTGAAGAGGATCCGCGGTGTGTCCAACGTGGACGAAGAGTTCCACGACATGGTTGCAGCGAGCGAGGCCTCCCACAAAGTGGAGCACCCCTGGAGGAACCTTCTAGAAAGAAGGTACAGGCCTCATCTCACCATGGCCATCGCCATTCCCTTCTTCCAGCAGTTCACCGGCATCAATGTTATCACATTTTACGCTCCTGTCTTGTTCAAGACCATCGGCTTCGGCGGCTCCGCCTCGTTGATGTCCGCCGTCGTCATTGGTGGCGTTAATGTTCTAGGGACCATTGTTTCTATATATGGTGTTGATAAGTGGGGAAGAAGGTTTCTTTTTCTCGAGGGTGGCACTCAAATGTTAATTTGTCAGGTAATAATTTATAAATTAAAAAGATTTTATTATGTTTTGTTAATGTTTTTTTTGTTTCAGATTGTTGTTTCGATCTGCATAGGTTTGAAGTTTGGAGTTAATGGAACGACGGAGGAGTTGCCCAAGTGGTATGCGGTGGTGGTGGTGGGGTTTATATGTGTATACGTGGCAGGATTTTCTTGGTCGTGGGGCCCTCTAGGGTGGCTCGTGCCGAGTGAGATATTCCCGTTGGAGGTTCGATCAGCTGCACAGAGTCTCAACGTTGCAGTCAACATGATTTCAACGTTTGTGGTGGCGCAAGCCTTCTTGACAATGCTCTGCCACATGAAGTTCGGGTTGTTCTTGTTTTTCGGGTTTTTCGTGGCGGTGATGACGGTGTTCATATATCTTATGTTGCCGGAGACGAAGAATATTCCGATTGAGGAGATGGTGGTGGTGTGGAAGAACCATTGGTATTGGTCTAGGTTTATGACGGAGGTGGATTACCCTGATGGATGGATTGAATTCAGTGGTAATCAAATCCGGGAGAAAGTGTGACTGCTACAATTGTTTAGGATTATGATTTTATTAATGCTGGGAGCCTGGGATTATTTTAATTTTTTAGCAATCTTATTATATCTTCCTCAAAACAGCAATCTTATTGTATGAATTTGTGTATGGATGTTTTCCTACGGGACTGTATTCCAAAATGGTATTTCAATTGCTATTCTACAACTTGTCTTTTATTAAAATATTATACCAATGATATTAAATTCTTGTATCTACAAGAAAATGCAAAATTCTGGCAAACAAAACCGTTGGAATATGCAAATATGATTCCAACAGATATTCTATCGAATTTTTTCCATTGGAAAAGTGGCCGTTGGAATGTCATTTTTCCAACAATGTTTCCAACGGTTTTTAAAATCCAACAGTGAATCCAACGACATTTTTGTGTTGGAATTATTTTTATTTAAAAGTGATTCAAATATTTTTCCGACATAATATATGGATTTAAACCCTTAAATATATGTGTATAATATTTATCAACTTAACTAATGTATAATTTATGTTATAAATTGATATTTAAATTTATTGAAGTCTCTTTTTCGATGTAATTTTCCAACAACTTAAGTTTAATTGAAATTTATATTGGAAATTCCCAATAATTTATCAAGCTATTGGAATTAGTATTGGAATTTTACAACGGTTTAATTTATAATGGAATTTTGATTGGAACTTTCCAACAGGATTAGGTTTTTTAGGAATTTTAATTGGAAATTTCTAATACTCCCTCCGACTGCTTTCAAGGGTTTCATTTCCCTCTAATAAGTTGGAACCCTTGAAAGCGGACAGAGGGAGTAGTTTATTAGGTTATTGGAATTACCATTGGAAATTTTCAACGATTTAAATTTCTATGGAAATATTCGCTAGAATTTTCCAACGGTTTAATTGGAAAATTCGTTGGAACTTAAAAAAAATTCTAACGAATTTACTTTTTGTTGAAATTTTTGTGTTGAAATTTTACATTTTTCTTATAGTATACGTGACGAAAATTTGGAATTGATTATATATATGGCAAGGACATAATAAATGGAATAGAAAATTGAATATAAAATTGAATAGGTAATCCCATTTAATTTTAGTTGAAGAATCTAGATTTTTTTTTTCTTCCAATTTTTGTCATAATCCTAGATGGAAATATTTATATTTTAATTTTACACAAGTACAGTAGAATATTGTTAAATTAATACTCGATAAATTAATAATCTCGATAAAACTAATAATTTGTCAGGTCCTAATTTGGGTATCAATCAATTAAATAATAAGATAATACTTTTCTAGGAAATTATAAAGAATACTTAAGGCCCAATAAAAGTATAAATTAATAATTATTAAAAAAATTTCAAAAAATATATATATATATATATATATATATATATATATATATATATATATATATATCAACTTTAACATTCTAAGATAATTTAGTAAAACACTCATGAATCTACTATTATTTGCTTTTTTATTAAACTTAATATCTTCATTAATCACATCTTTAAATCTCTTGATTGCACCCAAGTTACAAACAAATAAAATAAATCAATATTTTTGATCTACTCCTATAAAATATAGATAAATATTATATGGTTACACAATTCATAAGATACGATACTCATATAATTAATTTGATTTACAATTAATATATAATTGTAAATTCCTTATAAAAGTATCATCATATATAATTAATTTGATTTAGAAGTATTATATAATTGTAAATTCCTTAAAGTATCATCCTTAAAATAGATGAGATTAAGGGAAGATATTGGAGTTGGATTTCAGCTAAGGATAAACTCATAAATTTATTTTCTTTTGTTGATTGGATAAAAGATCCTAGAATAGTAGTTGAAGGTTGAGTGTATCTTAAATTTCTCTACTTTGTCACTATATGTAATTTTGGTACTTGTACTTGTTTATTTTTAATAATATAATTTATTCTCTGATACAAAAAATCATCATATATTCGAACCAATATATTCTTAATATGTATAATCAAGTTATGAAAATTATAATTTTTGTATATAACTCTTTAAATTAATAAATTATTAATTTATCGGTTATATAATATCTCTCTAAATTAATAAAATTCTTTGATCCCGAGTATATTAATTTATAGAGGTTTTACTGTATAATATAAAATGAAAAATGGATTTTACTTCTAGCAATATCTTAGTAATTAACAGACTTGTCTATGTACGATAATATAAAATTAAGGAAAATTAGTTGTAATGGGTCAATCAACTTAAAACTTTATGTAAATGGCCTTTGACCAAAATTTTATTAAAGTATTAATTTAAAAAAAAAGAAAAAAAATTATTATTTACAATTGAGTGTTAAACTTTTTCTTTAATTAGAATTTGGCCCAAATCTTTAAAAATTAAAAGAGTGGTGAAAACCCTCGTACATCCATCGATCTCCAGCTCTTTCAAAATCAAGAAAGCTGAAGACTCAAGAAAATTTTGTTGGTGAAGCCAAATCAAGAAGGCTGGTGAAGACTCAAAACATCAAATGCTCGTTGGTGAAGCCAAATCTTTCAAATTCAAGACAAATTCATTCGAATTCGTTGGTGAAGCCATTCGTTGGTGAAGACAAATCCAAGATAAATTCATTCTTTTTCTCTTCTCAGGTAGTGTACTTGCATTCCCTTCACGCTCGAATCTTCTGTGATTCTTCTCCCTCTCCGATTCTCCTATTTTTTCTATGCTCTTGGGTTGCACATGTTATTAAATTTCTGTTCGATATAATGGTGATGTTTTTTCCAAAATCAAAGTTTATTGTTTATCATAGTGACATTTCAAGCATAACAGTGATAAAAATGATGTTAAAAAATTAAGCTTTGAGTTTTATGCTTAAAGGTATTCGATGAAATGCCTGAGTGAAAATTTTTGGGTTAAATTAAGGCATAATGTACGTAATTGTTCCGCTATGATTTCGAGTTTGCTATAATGCAATTGTTCAGACTGTTCCAGAATTATTATGGACTAAACGATTCGTTAGAGCACTTAATGAAGACTAATTGCCTGAAGAATTATCACATGACATTCAGAAAATAATGATAGCTTTCTCCATACTAGGCATTCCTAACAATTGCACGAACTTTCAGCACTTATAGTATATTAGCTATTAAAAGATGTAAGTTAGATCTCTTTGGACATGAGGGTGCTTGACTATTTTATCTTTGCTTCTTGATTTGAACATAACTGTAAGTAAGATTCATTGGCCTGCTTTTTGTGAATAAAACATTCTTCTTTGTCTATTTTCATTAAGCTGATTGTTGTGATAAGGAAATTTGGGTGTTGGTTCTTCATTGCTTCAAATTCATTTTGGTTCCTCTCTTATTCTACTGCTATCTCTATCATCTAGATGTCATGTAAATGAAGTTGTATCTCATTAATGATTCACATCCCAAATAAGGATCGCTGTTTCTCATGGAGTTACTTTTATAGGAGAATCCGACTTATTTTAACTGAATTCATTTTCTTTGTATTTTCATTGCAGTAATTTAGTCATCTGATGAATGTATGCTCATATATTGATTAGATTATAATATTCCACTCTAGTGATAATAAGTATGTGTAATTCATCATTCAAGTTGTAATAAAATATCTCAAGAAGGTTGCTTATCTCCTTGAAAACTTTATGTCGTTATTCCTTCTGTCCCATCTTAATACAAACGTTTAAGTAAACAACTTAAGTGGTTCCGTTTTGACAAACAACTTTTACAAATATTTTTAGTTTTGAAAATTAGTTTTGTGTTAATATTTTATTGTAATATTATAATTGAATCTATTTGTTTTTAATATTTAGGGAAAAATATGATGGTGAAAAAGACTACAGGGTAGCTGTTTTGTTGGAGGAAGCGAATTTTGAATAACTGTGTGCAAGTCGTTATAACGGAAATGATTCCGTTATAGGCATAAGCGGACATATTTTCGTACATACCAATCAAGCAGTGATTTTGTAACACTTTCTTAAACACCTACTTTTATTTCATCATATTTCTAGAAGCTCATTAGAAAATACAAATACATACTTATGATTTGTAATGGTTAACATTTAAACTTATCACATGCTACTTAGAATATTGATGGAATATTCCATGAGTGATTCAAAATCACCATTCTTTTGATAATATTAGGCTTTACAGATATGTATGGAGATTCGAGTAAGTATAAGACCCCTAAAATCACTCGAATTAGGAATAACGTCGTGTAAGTCGTTATAACATAATAGTTCCTTTATGTGGAAAAACAATGTTAAATAGGCTATTCACTAGACAAATAACTCAAATGGTGTAAAATGAAGTTAAAAGTGATAAATTTTGACAGAGAGAACACGGGGATAACTCGAATTTTGAATAATGGCGTGCAAGTCATTATAACGAAAATGATTCAGTTATGGGCATAAGCACACATATTTTCGTACATACCAATCAAGTGGTGATTTTTAACACTTTTTTAAACATTTACTTTGATTTCATCATATTTCTACAAGCTCATTAGAAAATACAAGTGGATACTTAAGATTTGTAATTGTTAACATTCAAACTTATCACATGCTACTTATAATATTTATGAGATATTCCATGAGTGAGTCAATATCACCATTCTTTTGTTACCATATGACAATATTAGGCTTTACAGCTACATATGAATATTCGAGTAAGTATAAGGCCCCTAAAATCACTCGAATTTAGAATAACATCGTGCAAGTCGTTATAATGGAATAGTTATGTTATGTGGTAAAACAATGTTAAATAGGCTATTCACTAAAGAAATAACTCAAATAATGTAAAATAAAGTTAAAAGTGAGAAATTTTGACTGAGGCAACCCCGAGATAACTCGAATTTTGAATTACGATATACAAGTGGGCATAATAGAATGATTCTGTTATGGGCATAAATGCACATATTTTCGTACATACCAATCAAGTAGTGATTTTGGACCTCATTTTAAACATCAACCTTGATTTCATCATATTACTGCAAGCTCATTCGAAAATTCAAGCGGGATACTTCATATTTGTAATGTTTCGCATCCAAACATTTATAATTTATACATTTATTCATATGACAAGTATGAAATAATTCATATGTGACTGAATATCAATATTTGTTTGTTAGTTTATCCAAATATTATGTTTTGACATTGTATGTGGAGATCCAAGCAAATGAAAGGCCCCTAAAATCGATCGAATTCCAAATAACGGCGTGCAAATCGTTATAACGGAATCATCCGTTATAGGGTCAAACAATGCTAAATTTTCTATTCTCTATAGAAATCAATCAAATAGCATACAATGATGGTGAAAGTGAGAAGTTTTGACTGAGACGACCCAGGGATAACTCGAATTTTGAATAACGACATACAAGTGGGTATAACGGAATGATTCCGTTATGAGCATAAACACGGATATTTTCGTACATGACAATTAAGTTGTGCGTTTAGACCTCATATTAAACACATGTCTTGATTTCATAATATTTCTACAAGCCCATTCAAAAATTTAAGTGGGATACTTCATATTTGTAATACTTCGCATTCGAACTGTATACTTTATATACTTGTTTTATTTAACATGTATGAGTTACTTCATATGTGACTGAATATCAACATTCATTTGTTAGTTTATTAGAATATTATGTTTTGACATTATATGTGGAGATCCAAGCAAATGAAAGGCCCCTAAAATCGATCAAATTTCGAATAATGGCGTGCAAGTCGTTATAATGGAATGATTTTGTTATGGGGTCAAACAATGCTAAATTTTCTATTCTCTATAGAAATCAATCAAATAGCATACAATGATGGTGAAAGTGAGAAGTTTTGACTGAGACGATCCCGGGATAACTCGAATTTTGAATAACGACATACAAGTGGGTATAATGGAATGATTCCGTTATGAGCATAAACACGAATATTTTCGTACATGACAATTAAGTTGTGCGTTTGGACCTTATATTAAACATGCCTTGATTTCATAATATTTTTACAAGCCCATTCAAAAATTTAACTGCGATACTTCATATTTGTAATACTTAGCATTCGAACTGTATATTTTATATACTTGTTTTATTTAACATGTATGAGATACTTCATATATGACTGAATATTAACATCCATTTATTAGTTTATTAGATTATTATGTTTTGATATTATATGTGGAAATTCAAGCGAATGAAAGGCCCCTAAAATCGATCGAATTTCGAATAACGGCGTGCAAGTCATTATAACGGAATGATTCCGTTATGGGGTCAAACAATGTTATATTTTCTATTTTCTATAGAAATCAATCAAATTGAATACAATGATGGTGAAAGTGAGAAATTTTGACTGAGACGACCCCGGGATAACTCGAATTTTGAATAACGACATAAAAGTGGGTATAACGGAATGATTACTGTTATGTGCATATATGCTAATTTTTTAAAAATCTATAAAATATTAATAATTTAGTAAAATCCCCCCATTTTTTATTTTACAAAAAAGTTCCAAATTTTTATTATTTTCTTAAAAGTCCCTAAAGTATTAATAATTAAGTAAAACCCCTATTAAAGGTAGGTCATTTACACAAAATTTTACAACCTTAGGCATTTTAAATAAAATTTAATATTGACTAGACCTTTTAAATTAATATCCCTAAAATTAATTAATCGAACGCATATAATTGAGCGGTTCGCATAACTCTATTCCCTTACATCTTGTGATACAATAGAATTTTATTAATTAATCTAAATTTATTAAGTAGTAGTACATTATCCAATTTGATTATTTTTCACAATTATTATTACACTTTAAGCTACGCTCGAATTCATTTGATGATAATAACTAGATACAGTTAGAAAAAGCGGCGCGATCCCTTATTCCAATGCTATATTACACTACATATTCCTTAACTTATTTTCTGTTAAAATACTACTATATTTAAGGGATAATTTCAAATTTAGTCCTCAATGCCAAAAAGATCACAAAACTGACAAATTTAGTTCCATAGGAATTTTTCATCAAAATCTGTTAATAATTGACGAAATATTATGAACCATTAACAAGACCAAAATGGACTATGTCTATTTGGAAGACAGAAAATAATATAAATCTGGTAGTTTATAATAATATAAGTTAATTTGGAATGAAATTTTTTGAAAATTATGATTATAATATTCTTATGGGATTAGTGTATTCATACGGGATTATAATTGAATTGAAGGAGTTCTTATGAGACCAAATGTGATATTTTCCCTTTTAACTAATGACCATTAAACCTTTTGAACATTTGGTTAAAATTTGAGCATTATTATACATGACAAATTTGAGCATGGATTATTATATATAACAAAAATCTAATAAATGAAATATGACATCAAACATGAAATAAAATAGTTGATCAAATTCTAATTTTTAGAATAGCGGGGGCAGAAATATACAGTGTATATATTTATTCCTTTATTACAGCCCATAAATTATTCGTGTGTAGCTGATATATTTGCTTCTTAATTTAATTCATCCATATGTGTTGAGAGATATCGTCATAGTAAACAGTAATTAAACACAGATCCAGTAGTTCCACGTTTGGCTAGATTTAATAAAAAGAGGCGCCAAACACAGATCCATTGACCCGTAAAAAGATCATCGCAGTCAATATTGGGATTGATAGAATAACATCGTCGCAGCTGTATCCGTCCGCCAATCCCACCACTACGTTGCAGTTAAGGCTCGACTCATTCGGCTCCACTGCTCATTTTTCGATCATACACATATCAAAATTATATAAATATTGGAATTATTAAGATATTTGTCTCATGTAATTAATATGGACTTTTTAAATCATAGGATCATTTGTTAGTAAAGACATGGAGTATATGAGATCATCTTACTTCTTTATGAGACAGATTAGAAGTTATAATCCTTATAATAAAAAATAATAGGAGTACTTATGGACAATGATAGTGGTGATATAAACTATTTATGAACGATTTAAAATATAAATAAAAAATTACAATATTATTAATAAAAAAATGATAATTAATTATAAAAGTATAAAATTAATGATAGAATTAATTATGAGGTGGATTATTAGAAAGAGTAAGACTAACAAAATAATGTCTTAAGATCGGGAGCTCGAGCTGGAATTTTGGCAACGACTTGTTGAGTGTTTAAAGAATCAGTTTGATCAGTGTGGACGATTAAGAAGAGAGAAGAAGAGAATGTTAAAAGGATGTGAAGAAGCACAAGAACATTTCTTCTTTGTGAATTAGCCATGTTTTCTTATCTAAGATATTGAAATTATGATGTCATATTTATAGTAAATATATGTTTTGTCTTTTATCAATGGAGCCCACTCATAGTTTTTTTTTTTTTTTTTGAAAAATTAACATTGTTATACACAATTTATTCGAACTATGTATTCATGGCCGTGCTTTTGCTGATTATGTTATGTGACTAGTAGAGTTTTATTCGGCTATTGTATAGTCTTTTAGGATCAATTAACTCATCAGGAGAAAATAATATACAAATCTAAATGCATAACTTTTAAATTACTTTGTCAATAGATGTGTAAGTAAAACATTAGTATAATACAACTCTAATTGATTTTCATGCTCATTTTTTTTCATGGTGTTTGAAAATTCAGTTTGAAGGAAAATAAATACTACTAGCTTTTTTGACAAATGAGGGTATTTTTTCTCTATAAATTTTAAAGCTGATTTTGAATTCTGCGAGTGTATCAGGCCCGACAAACCCATTAGAATTTACATTAATGAGCCCATCTATTCGGCCCAAATTTACATATGTGACATTATTTATCTAATAATCTTACACTGGGTGATAATAATTGAGAGCACAAAGTCCGTACATTTATACATTTGTAGGACATTTTCTTCGCTTCTCTAATTTAATATCTCAAAATTTTTGGGTCAAATTCCAGATAAGTACACAAAATATTTATTGACAAATTTCATATGTAAGGTTCATGTTGATCGAAACCACATACTTATGCTGCCATAATGAAAAATATAAAAGACGTAGGTAAGTGTAAAGACAATAACACCAAACAAAGAAACAATCGATGGCAAATAAATCTAATTTTATATATTAATTCACAATGGTTGCCAAGATTGTGATCAAGAAACCAGCATTCTTGGTAAGAGTATGGATATTTCATCTCTTTTTTGATTGTCCAATCTTTCAACTACTTAACCAGCAATTCAAGTACATCACTTTCTGAAAGGATTCATCCGCTTGGTTCCTATTAATTTTTTCCTCACCACCCCCCATATAAGTTCCTCCATCATTCGGAGAAGAAGTCCGCCAGGTCATCGAACAGCGAGCTCGATAACCCGAGCAATTCTTCACGGACTGGCGGCCCTCCACCACTGCCACCGTGGCCGCCATGCAAACTCTGCTCAGCTTTCTTTAATCCTAACCACCATAAAGTTTTCTTTCTGCCTTGAGTGAGAAAATGAGATTGAGCAAGTGAATAGATAATGCTCTAATTATAAGTAGAGTGATGGGGTGGAGTATCAGTTGGCTGTAGACAATGGTTTTGCAAGAGTTACTAGTGGCGACATTGTATGGTATGGATAATACTATTGTTTTCATCGTGCTGAATTAATGGGATATATGCCCACCGAAAAAATGTGGTCCAGTCCACCATTAGGATTTCTCTCAGCTATTTTGTCGAGCACTTATTGTACGTTACCTAATTACAAGAATTTGGAGTTTTAATACGTATTATGATACTAATAATTGATAATTTGATATGAGACCATATTCTTAAGAAACCTAATCGGCCCGGCCCATCTATCCTTTTTCTTTTCAAGTGGGCCCGAATAATCCTATCTGATCTTTAAAGAGCATGACAAAAAATTCGTAAACATAATCAAACATAGATAAAGATCGTCCAGTCTGGTCCAGATCAGTGATGTCACTCCATGGAGGCTGTGGCAAATTGGCAATTATTTTTCCATGGTCTGAAAATTGCATCATGAAAATAGCTAGCTGTTTTTTGGGGTGGGACTATATTCTCTATATTTGTTTTCGGTTTACCATAATTATAGGTATAAAGGTAATTTCGAAAACCTGAATATAAATTTTGAAAATTAAAAGTCGGATTTCAAATCCGAAAACAAACACAGCAGTACCAGCCTACGGTTACCCACCCAAAGTCGTCATACAAGGACAAAAACTCAATTAAATTCAAACAGAAACAAGAATTGCATCCAATATCTTGCACTCTTTATGTACTTACTCTAGGGTTGGATGAGATGTGCGAGAGAAATGGAAACAAAGATGAATCGAAGAGAGGCACAAGTAAGACATTGATTTCTCATTTAAGAAACAAAATCACATATCTACAGATCTGCAGATGGCAATAAGCCAAATACCTAGTACCTCAGGTTTCACATACAACTGGAAGACAGTCAAGTCTCCAACTCAAGGGGGAATAGCTTTCACAAATGACTAAATACACCCATCAAAGTACAGTGCACAAACTTTTTGCAGGACATACAACACTTTCCGGATTAAACTCCGGTTATACAGATTCTACGCCTTCCACTTGTTGTCGAGCTAGGTATCTTTCTCTTCTTTCTTTCTGCATACAAGAAAATCAGGAAGATGATGATACAGATGGGCAAAAAAATAATACGCTAATAGCAAAGAAAATTTCAGGAAAGAATAAAAGGCTAACCCATTCATCGATAACAAGTCCTTCTCCGATAAACTTTGGGCCTGTGTCTTCTGAGGGTTTCTTGCGGGCCTCAAGTTCTGCCTCGGCTTCAGCTAACTGGCGGTTTAGTTTATCTAGAGCCTTCAAGTACAAAAGCAGGTGTCCATCAACATTTCCAGTTACAACCATTTGTTTAAGGAGAAACAAAGGCTAGATAATTAGATAGACTCATGGAATATGAGTCAAGAATCAGACTATCTTCACTTACAGGACTAGAACGCTCAACATCTAGAAAAACTACCCTAAGTATCTGCTCCACAGCGACTTGATCCTTCTGCTCATCAAACTGTGGCCAAGTATCTCAATCAGATCATAATGCCTAGATACAGATTCATTGAGAATACATTCTCCAACACAAGTTTGTACCCAAAATTATGTCGCATCATGTATGCATGACCCGTTAGAAATAATTTTAAAAAAGCAAGCATTTTGATCTGTTGTTGTTATGCTTTACGTGCAAGTGCCAATTTTAACTGAGTTTCTTTAGTGAAAAGTAATTATACAAAAGGCAGATGAATGAGACAAACCAGTTCAGGTACGTAGTCCATTTGTTCCTTCACTTTTAGGCTCATTATTTTGAACTTAACCTTGCTCTTCTGATCCACTGGCTTTTCATTGTTCTCTGGAGGCTCTACAAACTTGAACACTGATCGGAACATCAAACCCAAGAAAGTGAGATTATTTCACATGTTAAACAATTCAGGCTCATACATTCGTGCACAAATCTCCACATTTTCACATGCTTGGATACTCGGGCACAGACTTTGCCAATCTAAAGAAAAAAGATGAAAATTCTAATAGCATATAATTACCAGTCGCTATTATACTCTCGCCAGGTGCAAGTATGGCCCCAGGAGGACGCATGAAACAACTTTTTGGTGCAGTTGTTTGGAACTAAAACACCAAAAGAAACACCAATTATTAGTAATAGCATTAGCTATGATCATCAAAAATTCTAAGCCAAAATCAAGTTTATCTAATATCCTATATGGATTAATGGTTATATATTAGCCTTGAAGAATGTGTTGCAAGAGAAATAATAACCAATATATAATTGTATGCTTAGCATACCTTGAATGCTACATGGGACTTGCTTGTATTTTTTATCTTGATGGCACTTCGGACTTGATTACCAGGCTTATCTGAAAGGAGTTAGAGAAGAATAAAGTTATGAGCACATGTAAAAGGAATTTAGATTCAGTCAATCAACCTGTTACTTGTTGAAGGACTTGTTAGAACATAAATATAAAATTTCACTGATAGCTTTGAGGAAACAAAGAGCTTTCATGTGCATATCTTGAGTGTGCATTTGACTAGGCTCATTCCATAAATGGATATTTTAAAAAATCAAAATTAACCTTAAAAGAGAAAGCACAAAAAGATTTTTCCATTAGGCCGGCAATTCGAAATCTACAGAGCAGTATATAGCATAGTTTATTTAAAAATCTATTAGAAAGATCTATATACTTCCTGGAACATTAAAAAGTGTTCTAATTTTCCAACCAGCTCAAAAATAACGAATCCACGAAAATCAAAAGAATTAGTTAATTTTGAAGAACACCCCTCTATGACTCACTTAACAGTAAATCTTCCAGTCTCTGATCCCCATCTCACAAATCTAGCATGTTTAAGAATACAATGACGTACACTAGATTTGGGTCTAAGTCTGCTCATTATAACCGCCATCAAATGTTGGCAGGGAATAAAAGACAAGGAGTATTAAGTCAAAATCACTGTAGTTTACTTGTAGTATTCACTGCAAACCTCCAATTAGTAATACTATCAAGAACTTAACAATCTCCGAAATACCCAGTGTAAATCACATCAACATCAAATTAAGTACCTAGCCACACAACCACAAAAAGGTATGAAAATCCACAATTCAACTAATGCTTAAAGAAGAAAACAAGATCAAAATGAAGTAAATTAGAAAGACAAAGCAATAGCAACAAGAATCAAGTCCAGAAAGGGCAAGAGAGGGGTAAAAACAAGCATACTAGGAAAGTAAAGCTTATTGGAGGGATCAAGCTTCAAACGCCGGCGCGTGGGGAGCAGAGATCTGGCCACCAAAGAAACAGAGCTCCCAGCGTTGCCCTGAGCACCCGATCCCTCCACCTGAGAATGAGTAGTATTGTTCCCGTGGCCGTAATTCTGCTGATAATGAGCGAAATTTGATGAGGAGGAGGTGGTCGACTGAGAGTTCCGAAAGGGCATCTTGAATAGGCCCCAAACTTTGCCGTCAGATTTGTCTTCGTCGATCGCCATTGATTATCACCGTCGCCGGGCACTGATACGACGTCGCACTGTGATTTGGGTTTCTGGTTTAGGAGAGTATGACTTTTGAAAAGTTCTTTGTTGGTGCTTTGTGTGGGGTATTTGCAGGATTTGGAAATTTTTAACGGGCGTTTTTTTGTTTCTTTTTTTTATTTTTTTATTTTCTCTTTTTATCTTATTTTTACGGACTTCACAAACCTCCTCCATTTTCATTTATAAGCTTCAACATTTCCACATAAGATGCACCTTAATTAAAATAAAAATAAGACTATAATTTAAGTAAACAAAATATTTTTAAAATATAGATTAGTATTCTCACTTTTACTTTACAATCGAAAATTCCAATGATTGTAGCTGGGCTAGCAATAATAGGTAAATTAAATCAATATTATGAAACAATAATTTATTAATTGGAGACTTATTCATACCAAAATTTAGAAGGTTGAACTCAATATTGGTACTATTCATGAATTCAATTCAATAACTATGATACATCTTAATTAATTAAGACCACAAAATTAGACTATGACCACTTTAATCTAAGATCATCTTATTTCTCTGCTCTGATTGAACATGTCCAACTAGATACACATAATTATATAAATTGGACTATGAGTTTGGTCAATTCTGGTCACTAGTATCCACTTAAGGACATACAAGCATATTATATATATTTGAATTGAGGTGACATTACTGGAAATTTCCCCAGATGATTATTAAATTCATTTTATTACTTATTAAACACAGTCATGAGTCATGGTTGCTGGCCAAATCCATCTATATCATGCAGATATGCTCAAGTCTGGCTAGGCCAACAAATGTAGGAATTCGAGCAGGTTAATTCATTCTTAAATGCTACAATTCCAAATCCACGATTGCTCCCATATTGTTAACTTCATAGCTTCAACTGATATTAACAGCGCGAACATTCTTATAAACTTTGTTTAAATAACTTAGTATATGAATTCGGGTATTTTTTTACTCTAAATCATGTGCTCCTCCTTCCAATCTTATATTATCTTATGTATTGCAGGGAGTTCAAATTAAAGAGGGACCACAAGATTTACACCGTAAATCCGGTTTATATGAGACTAACTCTATTAGAAGGGAGAGAAAAAGAAAAAAAGATGACTCTTTTATAATATTTAAATTATTTATTTATTTATTTTACCTCAAAAACATTCTTTGAAGACAATGTGTCAAGAGTTTTGTCCTTAACTAAAATAATTATAGCAAAGCTTCCACTGCATGTTCAAATACAATATTAGTAATTTAGTTTGATGGTAGTATTAGTTAGAGTTGCAAACAAACAATGCACTTGGTAAACATCCCATAATTTGACTTGTTAAATGTATTTTACGTGCTTTTGTTTAACTAAGTAAATACTACTCTCTTTGTTCTAATCGTATTTAATGTATGAGGTTGTTTAAGAAATTTATTTTATTGACTTTGTGAAATATTATATGGTCTTTTTAAGTATTATAAGTAAAACATAAAATAAATTGTGTGTTAAGTGTTGATATTTTTATTTTTTAAAATAAATTTATTGAAAAGTTATTGTATTTAGTGCCTTTTCCATTTAATATTGTAAAAAGTAGAATAAATAATTGAGGAAATGTGATATATTTTTAATAAGTGTTTATAAATATGTTATTAAATTTATTTCTGAATATAAAATAGTCTTGACAAACGGTGACAAATTAAATTCATCATTATTTTTTTAAGGAACTTTATATTATTACTAATGTAAAACCAAAATAAACAGCCTACACCAACCAAAATTTGATAAACGTGTGAAACTAATGAAAATATTTTTTTACACTAAATTTTGTGTGAAACCAGCAAGATAGTACTTCTAGTTTTAGTAATTAATAGGTGTAGTATTATATCTATAGATGTTAGGTATAGGAATAATAGTGGTGGAGTGGGTAAACATGCATGGCGTGTTGACTTCAGCTTTTTGTTGACTTGAAAATACTCTTCTAATTTTTATGTGTCTGCGATTAATTATTAGTCAGTTATTTAACCCATTTTATTTACTCTCTTTAGTATCAATTTTTGTGATTTAGATATGCCAAATACAATTTTAATCTTAAGAATGGGTAATTTCTCAAAAGTGGTCATTCAGTGTCTGAAATTAATTCTTTTAGCCCACTTTTGGTCCTTTTTCGTTGGAATCCGGCGATTTTTCGGCAAGAGTTAGTGAATTCCGGCGAGTAAAGGACCAAAAGTGGACTAATTTCGGACACCGAAAGACCACTTTTGATAAATTACCAATCCAAAAATTTTAATTAGATTTAATCTATTCTAGTCAAATTGATATTTTCCCTTACTCTCTTCCTCTCTTGTATGATTTCAAAATAAAGTATGACAAGGTAATATGGTTTGTAAGATTGGTAAAATTATAATTATTATATAATTAACTAAAATATACTTATTGTTAAAATATATTTTTTAAAGTATGATAAATGATATATTCTCTCTTTTCGCCCAAAATAAAGTCTTTTCTTTTTAACATTTTGGTCGTCCGTCCCAAATAAGATAATTTCTTTTTTTACACATATATGATCCATATACACCCATTAATACAATTAAAATATGAGTTCCACACTCTCACTATACAACTATTAACTACACATGAATTAATAATACTTCATAATCAATGTGCACAAAAATAAAAAACTCTCTTCGAACGGATGGAGAGAATATTTAAATATAAGTTTAGGGTGTTATAATATAATTATTTTTAAATATACTTTAATTACCGATAAATATATGTTATTTATACAATAAACATATTTTATCAATGGAACGATTAGTTCGGCTTTCATAAATTTTTTTCATAAGAGGGTGCTCCTTCTAATAATTACTTGTATAAATGTTACTCCTAATAAAAATCATTTTTTTAAGAATAAATTCATTATAATTAAATAATAAAATATGGATGTACATATATTTTTAAACTTCATATTCCATTATATTCATCAAATTAAATTATTATTCTTAAATATTGATTTTAAATTATTACACTCTTCGTCTCACACTTATGTTTACATTTTTCGTTTTCGTCTGTCCCACACTTATTTTTATCATCAAAAATGAAACTTTACATTAACCAACAACCTCAAAAGTTATCTTAATTTCAAAAATATCACTCTCACCCAACACACATAACATACATTATAATTTATTTATTACCTAAAAATACCACAATACCCTTAAAAAGTCAATAAAGTTTGTCAAAAATAATTTTTCTTAAACTCCGTATCTATTGTGTCGGCGGATGTAAGTCCAGGACGGAGGGAGTATTATTTTTAAATTTAAGAGTTATTTTAGGGTGCACCCGTGGATTTAAAGGGTAAATATTAGGGTATAGTGGGTAGTTATTGTATTTATTTTTAATTATTTTATTTTATTTAGTGGTTACGATTAAACAAGAATCTTATCTAACGCTTCATATTATCTGGTGCACTGCAGTTTGAATCTAAATTTAAACCTCTTAAGTACTCCCTCCATCCCATAATATCTTTTATATTTTCCTCATTTGTTTGTTCCATAAAACCTTTCACACCCCAAAAAATGAAACATTACTTTATCTAACCTCAAAAGTTACTTTAATTTCAAATTTGTCACTCCGTTTTTACACACATATCATTATTTTATACTTTTTTATTAGCTAAAAATACTATTATATGCTTTTTACCCGTTATATCATTTAATATTTTTTTCTTGTCAAAATTATATAAATTCAGAGTAGATGGTACGCAATACCTAATTTTACTGAAAATTCTCAAACAGGCTCTTTCTTCCTTCACAATTGGGCCGTAATAAACTGATTGCTAAAAAGCCCGATCCAAAGGCCCAAAGAGTACACAATCTCACGAGCATAGGTAAAACGCCGTCGTACTATACTATCCTCATTACCCGCACTCTCAAAACACCCGTTTGTTCCAGCCATGGATGAACACGCCTACTCCGCTGCCCCGACCTCCGTAACTCAATCTCACCGCCCATTCTGTAAATCTCTCAGCCATTGTGGTTTCTCCGTCAAAGTCTTAACGAAAATTATTCCGCTGCCTTCTTGGCACCAATTCTCAGGTGAGACTTGATTTTCGATTCCTCTTGCTATTTACCATTTTTTAGTGAAGCTTAACTCTTCCTTCTACAGATCGAAGACGAAGTTAATCTGCATGCGCCTTCCGCCTTTTTGATGATGTGTCTCTTTGTTTGGATCAGAGCTGTCAAATTATCTGGTGAGCTTCTGAAATCAGATTGATTGTCTTTCAAGACGAGCTATGATTTGAAATAATTGAAAGATGATAAACCTGCACTCATATCTTGAATACACTTTTTGGATATTAATTGGTTGTTGTTATTGATAATGAGATTGCGAAGATACATGATTAATTACACCGTAATGTCAATTGGTGTGGGATTAGGTACCCCATATTTTGAGATGAGCTGTATATCTGCATAAAATTGGCTATGCTAAAAAACCATGCCTGATACTTCTGCTGGGTCAAAGAATTAGTGCATTGGACCAGACAATATTAAGTACATAAGATAAGTTGATTCATCTTCACTATCCTGTATGCCCCTACTGTGATATGTAACTAAGGTCAAAGAAGTAGTGCTATGTAAGATAGTGATGTATGTTTGAGATAAGTTGATTCATCTATCCTAGTTCTATCATATCAAGCAAAAATGCCCCTTCTTTTACATGTAAGTTGTAACTAAGCTTAGCTTATTCTGCTAGTGAAAATTATAGTCTTAGTGATTCGAGTGGATTTTTTGTCATCTGATCTGTTAGCTGGTCAGTGTTCAGATATTCTTTTTGTTGCTTTGCCAGGAATTTAGATGAGCTTTTCCTCTGTCTGTTCATCAGCCTGCATACTTTTGAAGTTGACAAATACAACTCTCCTTATAATTAAAGAATAATGATAGTAAAAAAAATGCAATTGGTAAAGACAATGATAATATCTGTATTTAGTAATGCAACGCCATCATCACTCCGAGAAACTTTCTGTTTGCACATACGAGTCACTTCACAGTTCTTACATCACTCTTATGCTGTATGAAACAAGAGCAAAATCACCCTCTCCCCACAACACCCACACTCAACATTACACTTACACTTGCACTCGATATATGCTTTTCAACATAGCCTACTTCTCTTTAAAGTATCTGTTATTTTTGGTACAACATGAACATACCAACACTTTGCACTGAAATCAGCACTATAATACATCAAACATCTCTTTTATGTATGCAGATACTGATATTGGAGGATGGATGTCAGTTGGGAGCCCAACAGCTCAAGTACATGACTGTGCGAAGTGATTCTTCAGACTGTTTCGCCTTGTCGATAGTCTTGAACGATCCGGCGGAAAACTTCCTGGCCTGCTTGGAAGAAGAACCATGCATGGTGGAAGAGGAGTTGACCGTTGGGGTCTGGTCTTTGATCCCCCCCATCGCCCAAAATCCCGTTGGGTACGCCACCCTACTCATGTATGTATCTTGAGCTCACCAGCACCTACACAAACCAAAGCGAAACGATCCATCTTAGATCTCTTAGTTAAACAGTAAGGTCTAACCATGGTATATAATCTGACCTTAAAGTTTATTTTGTGTGCTGCTAACTTTGAGATGTGCATAATTGTGTTGTCGTGGATGTGTATAGATGGGTGATGTAGAGGTGCCAAATTTGACTACCGGCTAAGCTGGGCGAGTAGGAGATATATATTTGTGAAGAAAATTGATGCTATAAATTGATAGCTATAGTATGTCAAAGGAAAATGATAGTATGAAACAGGTCTCAGTAGATATGATTATTTGTGGAATCGAATTAGAAAATCTAATTCTTTTGTATGATAAAAGTGTTGCCCTTCTTAAATATAAATAAGTAATTGACTATTCATCTGAGTGAGTTAATTTTTTGTTATATTGCAACTTTTCGAAGATGACAGTTTGTTATTGAAGGGCTTCGTTTCTGGGTTTAATGGCAGGTGGCGGTTATGGTGCAGAAAATCATGTGGATTATTATGAGATACAAACAAAAGGATGGCTTCGAGGCCAACTACCAGCGTGGATTATGCATGGTTAACTTTAAGCAATGAAATACCACGTATTTTTCTTTATTTATTTATTTATTGACAAAATGAAATAGCACGTATATGGTGTGTAAGCTACTAAGATTGAACTTATCCTGCCAAATTGGTAATTGGATATACATGTTCATCCTACCATAACATGCTTCTAGAACTACTGAACCGTAGTGAAGAAAGAGGAATTCTTTTAAAATAGCTTCGAGAAAAAATAAAAAGAATAATTTATAATAACATAATGCTTCCTTCGTCCCACGAAATACTTCACGTTGTACGCGGAATTTAAGAAAAAATTATTATTTTATTTATAAAGTAAGAAAGAGAAGTATTTTAATTAATTTAATGAAAATTGTGTGTAAAGTTATTGGAATGTAATGTGTGAAAAAAGTTAGTATTATATTGAGATATGTGTAAAAAGTATGTATTGTTATAGTGTATTTTTTTGCAATTTTTAGTAAAAGTAAAGTGTGAAATACTTTGTGGGACGGATGAAAAAGGAAAGTGTGAAATACTTTGGGAAACGAGGGGTATTCAAAAACCCAGCTTTTGTTTTTTAAGTTAATGGTTACTCAATTAAATTATCAACAATTATGGCTAATAATCCATACAAAACAAATAATCAATAAATTAAAGTTGACAAGACAAAGACGATTCCGTCCAAAGAATACTTGATTTTTTAATTCTTTAAATTTAAAATAGTAAAATACATTATTCAAGAAAATTATATCAGTATTATCTAAGAACTAATTTTTCAAAAATATGAGGCCCAAACTCTAACGAGTAAATACATAGAAAACTAATTTGTCTTGATATCCAACACCATGATCCTGCCCATAGCGAAGCAGCTACTTCTTCATGAATTTGGGCCGTAATGAAAATAAATTCGAAAACGACCTAACTTAAAGGCCCAATAAGAAATTGTACAGTACACTACATAGAAAACCAGCTATATCGTCCTGACAATTAGGCCGTAATTATAATAAATACGAAATGGCCAACCTAAAGGCCCAAAATTGCACAGTACTAACTACTTCGTCTTCGTTCATTGGGGATACCGTACGTCTCATTTCCGACCTCTAAAAACCGACCGTTTCGTTCCCGCCATGGATGTGCTCATCCATTCCGCGGCCTCTCGACTCACTGTACCTCAACCCCGCCGCCAATTCCGTACATCTCTCAGCCAATGTGTCTTCTCCGTGAGGTTCAACGCGCATTATCTTCCCGTGCTTATATGTCGAAGCTTTCTCGCACCAATTCTAGGGTTTTGTGGGTCCTTAATTTCGTTTGTTTGTTGTTTAATATTTCCAGATCAAGATTGAGCCTGCCTTTTACGGAGCAGAAGGCAAAGTACTACGAACATCTGCAAGCGGCTGTTGATGTTGTCGAGCGCGCCTGCCGTCTCTGTGTTGATGTAATCTCTTTCTCTGTATTTCATTTAATTCTTACGTAATTTATTGTTGAAGTTTATTGTTTCCGAAGATAGGTGCAAAAATCACTGTTTTTAAGCGATGGGAAAATCGTTGAAAAAATTGACCAGACGCCGGTAACTGTTGCAGATTTTGGAGTTCAAGCTCTTGTTAGCCTTGGTAACTTGTAAAACTATAATTGACTGCTCAATCTACATAAAATCGTCTAACACTTTTTTTTTTTTTTTTAATTCTGTCTCGAATTTCCCCTTTTGATATGTCAGAGATGAGCAAACTCTTTCCTTTGATCCCTCTGGTAGCGGAGGAGGACTCTGGGTTTGTCCGTCAAAACAATTTAGCGAATGCTGTTTCAGCAGCTGTTTCTGATAAATCATCTTTAAGTGAGAAAGAATGTAGTGAAGAGGACGTTTTGAAGGCAATTGATAGAGGAGGAAAAGATGCCTATATGTTTGGATCAGAACAAGCTACTTATTGGGTGAGCTTCTGAATCAGATAGGATTTTCTTTTTAACCTGAACTAAGATATATGGAGTAATTTAAAGGAAGATTTGCTTGAATTTTTAGTATCAAGAGTATGTTGGTAACGTTTCAAAAATTAATCATCTTACATTGTTACGTTGTTTTGGTGTGTGGATTATGGACTGCTGTGGAAATATGATGCTATATGATTTTGTTAAAACGGTATGTGAATGATAACCATATGGGACATTGGTCTTATGAAATGCTACATGATTTTCTATGTACTTAAAGTTTTAATTTTGAAACTTGTTATTAACATCGTAGATATATACAGATATTGGACCCTATTGATGGAACACGAGGATTTGTAAAAGGTAGTGAGGCTCTGTATGTGGTATGTAATCTATTCCATCACACCGTGGGACTTGTGGTTGTAATGCTTTTACTTTTTAGAATGCATTTATTTTGTGACATCTTATTTTTAACAGCACACATTATTCTTATTACAAGTATGCACGAAATCTTGAATACAAAGTAGTATATACTAAGGAGTAGCAGTTTTGCAATTGTGACCTGTAAACATGCTGAATTGCTGATTCTCCTCTAAAGAAATTTCAATGGCAATAATGAAATGTTCTAGTATTGCAGAATTAATTTTTTCATTATCATGTACATTATGTGCCTTTTGCTAATTTTATGAATGATTGTGATAGGCACTGTCTTGGATACACTGGATGTGTATACATACATAGATCCAATGATGTGTGTGGATATATCTGGTTCTCATATAAACACTGTATGATGTGTAAACATACATATCTGGTACATTATGTATTGCTTTTCCAGTATTATTATAAGACTTTCTCCTGTAAATTCCATAGCTGGCACAGACTACTTGTGAAGTGAATAGGTTGACGCAATTTGAACTGATAATATTTTTTTCTTCATGCAATCTGAAGGTCATAAATTAAATTATTACGGTTTTGCACCCTGATACCTGGGTCTTTTAATATGTGGCAGTCAATGTGAGGTCTCAATGAAACTGTTGTTCACTATTTTTTCGTTTGTGCATTCTTGATTTTTCAGGTAGGATTAGCTCTAGTAGTTGAAGGGGAGATTGTTTTGGGTGTTATGGGTTGCCCGAATTGGCAGGATGAGAATTCCGATACCATTTCAAGATCAGGGATTATTATGATATCTCATGTTGGTTGTGGAACATGGACAACAAGATTATGGAATTCACAAAATAGCATTACCAATATGGCTCATGATTGGACCAGGTGCCTTGTCGACAGGTTTCACCAAGTTCATGAAGCACGTTTCTGCATTCCAGAGAGTCAAACATGGGAGTCTTTGCCCCTGGCTTCTCAGTTTACTGCAACAACACTTGCTAGCAGTGATGGAGAGAAACAGATTCTTCTATTGCCTACTTGCTGTGGAAGGTCTATTTTTTGAGACATGGAAAATGTCTTCTTCCATAATCATCTGCATGCATATTTCTATTTGTTTCAGTAAACCTATCCTTTTTTTTTTGAATACTGGATGAAGGTTCTTTGGATCTGATCATACTTGGTTAAGTGTATGCAATTTAATACTGTAATCATTTTTTTAATAAAATATATTCATTTTCTCATTTGTTGCAATGCATGTAAGAAGTATGTGAATCAACTCAGACATTCAATAGCTATGCATATTTTCAATACACATAAATGAGTGGAATTTCTTCTTTTTTTCAATTCTTGTGTTGCATTGCTAGTATATCTAATGTTTCTTTTAACATGTGCTTGCATGTGTCTCCTTTTGTGTTCTCTCACGCTCTTTCATATCTGCGTTGTACACAGTCTCTGTAAATATCTTATGGTGGCATCTGGAAGGGCATCCGTTTTCATTCTCCGTGCAAGGACCAAAACAATCATTAAGGTACACTTATCTTATGGTTGCAACTTAGTAGGTGAAGCAACTTGTTCAATTTATTGCATTTATATGCAGGTGTGGGATCATGCTGTGGGAGTCATGCATTAATGAAGCCGGTGGAAAAGTATGTCACTTGCCACTTCTTCATTCTATACAATATTTGATCATATATGAGCTTTCTTCAAATAATTTTACTAATTACTAATAAATGTCTTTTTTTTTTAACAAATAACTAGGTCAATATATATGTTTTCTTAAAATCCCTTTACTTTTGCTATTCACTGTTTCTCTGGTAAATTGTGAGGCAAATTTTCGTTAGTAAATTCACTCGTCCTCAGTTGATATGAATCCTCAGTTATGTAAATGATTGCCACAATGGAGCGGATATGACGTGTTAACGGTCCGTATGAAACATGTCAAATTGCTTTCTTACAAATAAAAAATAAATTTGTTTATGCTAGTCTGAAACAATGGAAGTTCTATGAACAGGTGACGGACTGGAAGGGCAGCGAGCTAGACTTCGCTGCTGATCAAAGAGAGCGAAGAGCCTTATTTCCCAGTGGTGGTATTTTGGTGACAAATGATAGCCTACATAACCAGATATTGGATATTATTTCCAGCAGATGATGATTGCTTGGCTTAATTTTTTTTTATTATACAAATTACAATCGATTTTATTTGATCACCAAGTTGTTATTCCCACAATCTGGGTTATGATTTTATATGATTCATATGCAGAGAAATATCTTTAAAATGTAAACTGTGTATACATGTAAGAATCTGTTACACTTTATATTATATAATATAGCAATCTCTTGCTATTGCTTGCAGTGATGTAGCGTGTGACATCCTTCCTTTGGTTTCTTAGTGTGATAGATGTGGACATTTAAACCGGAACTACCAGTTCAAACTGGAAAACCGTCGGTTTCGGAATTGGCCAAATCGAACCAGAACCTGGTATATTCTAGTTTGGTTCCGGTTTCAAATTGGCAGTTTTTTTTCACATAATTTTTAAAGGAACCGGCAGAATCGAAATCACCCTAGAACCTATTGGATTCTGATTCCTAATTTCCCAAAACCTGAATAGACGCTTCCAAATCGGGGTGAATGTGAGTGTGGGACCGTCACCATAACATCTGAAGAGTTGGAAGATTCACAGATATGACTGAATTCGAGGAGATTAATTATTGAATTCACCACTTTTTTTTTTTTTTTTTTTTAGTATGCAACTAAATCGATCAAATTTGAAAATATCTCTGAAATGTACACTCAGTATCATGACAAGAAGTTGAGAATTTAAAAGCACGTAGAAACTAAATGACAAAACTATGCTATCTTTTAAAACACTTTTAATTACGCTAATAATAATATTAAACTAGCTATAGAGTCCCGACAAGATGTATTAAGAGCCAATAATCAGCCAACACGTCAAGATAATTAGATCTAAAATTTCAAACTGGGATTCGTTCACACATGAGAATAGGACCCATCTAGCTTTCGTGAGGGATTAAATAAGTATTAATTACGTTAATCCAAAATTAATTACCCCTTCATTATAATGACGACTTTGAGGGACTCCATATGATTGTTATATTTTTTTCATGGAAGTGTCTCGAAATTCTACGTATAAGCCAGGTGTTCTGCTTCTTTGATCATCAAATAAATTTAAATATAAACCCAATTACTGTAGTTGCATTGCATGGCTGATGGCTGAAACATTGAAGAACGTAATCCTTATCTAAATATAACAACTTAAATAAAATATGAAATCGCATTTATGGAACCATATACGATTACTCAAGATTATAATATGCATGAAATTACTTAAAATAGTAAACCTGACATACCAGCCACAAATTCCTTTGATCTCATATCCACAAAACGCCTTCTTTATATACAATTTTTAATCTAATTAAACTCAAGTGTTTGTTGGAGGAAACGAACAGCTCACCACAGACTATAATATAGTACACCCATGTCACACTACCCTTCATATCTATTGTTCCATATTATTTAAGTAGAATTTTTTTTTACCAAATTTATTGACTTTTTAGAGTATTATAATATTTTTAGATAATAAATAAAGTGTAAAGTGATGTTATGAGTATGAAAATTTTGAAAATAAAGTAAAAATATTGTTTTCTTTCTTGGGTGTGCAAGATTTTGTAGAAGAAATAAATATGAAAAGTGTGAAAGATTTAGTGATATATATATATATATATATATATATATATATATATATATATATATATATATATATATATATATATATAATGCATCATTTAATTGCAAGACATTTGGCTTATTTTCTAAGGTCAAATTGTGTAAATGAATTGAAAGAAATAATTAATAATTATCATAGAGACACGCTCCTAACACACTAAATAACCTTGCAATTTGTCTATTTATTAAAAAATAAAATGAGTACGTAGGATTTTATGATGACTGAGGCTTATGTACATCTGGGCGCACGGAGCACATTTCGTGCGCCTTTGCAATTTTCGTGCCCCTTTGTAATTTAAACATCTAGCAATAAATAGGTTTAAATAGAATATAAAAGGGGATTGTTGTGTTCACATGGGGACAGAGAGTATCCTCCGAGACGTAGGAGCTTTTGCCTTTTATAATTCTGCCACCAAATTTAATCGTGAGACTAATTAAGGTTCTAACTAAGTCTCATTATCTAAGTCATTAGGATAAGTTTTCATTACTTCACTGGCCACCCCTCGCTTCTTAAGTTTGGAACCCATAACTAATTAAGCAATTGCATAACTAATTAAAACTGCAGAGTTGACTTAGCTATGAGCATTTGAAGAGTTATTAGGTGAAATTTTCTAAAATTTTGGATTTCAAAATTTACGTATGCAATCAACAATTGTAAAATCAATTCACACAGCAAATTTCTAATTTGAAGAAGGAGTGCACGGTGAGTTCTGTCATCTGTAACTTCCTTAGTAGATGATGGGTTATAACATTTCTGGATTAATCGATCTTTAAATCGAATCCTGTTATTAAAAAAAAAACATATTAAATTTTGTATCATAATCGTTTTGTAATTATTAATGAACATCACGCACAATTTCAAATAATTATAATAAATGTATACTAAATAAAATAATATTCATGGAAGGTGGCAGTGTGGTTGCATGATTGGTCAAGATGAACAGTTAGGCTTAAATATAAAAATGTTTGACCAGAATGTAAGACGTAGCTTAGCTAGAATGATAAAAGCGTGGTGGTGAAAGAGCGACTTTTATACACATGAAAGCATTAAAAAGTGGTAATAATTAGCGGCAGACACAGTAGGAATTAAACGCGTGTCCTAATATAGTAGCCTCCTATTCATGGCGTAAAACCTACATTTATTTATTTATTTATGCCTAACTCTTTATATATGGATCTCTATAAATCATTTTTTTGCTAACTACAATTGGCCCCACCTATATTTATAACGCTACGTATGCACTCTTTATAGTAACATCTTACTTCATCTTTCTATTATTGTAAGTATCAATTAATTAATATTAATATTAATATTATATCTCGTATTTTTTATTTAAAAATATTACACATATGTATAGTGTACATTGTAAGAGCCAAGACGTTAAATATTTTATGTATTTAATCATTATATTATGGGTTCATGAAATGTAAATAACAAGATTTGTACCTTAATTAAAATAAAATAAAACTTTTTTAGTTTCTTTCCATTTCCTCGTCAATTCATGAATTTTAATCTAATTTTTTTCTAAAATGATATGGCCTCTTCACACGAACTAACATTTTAACAGATTAGATTCGTCGACCATTTTAATGTAAAATATGAGATCAATTGGGGGTTAAGGATTTCAAATTTCCTAACAAATATTACTTGATCTCAATATAAGGAGCAAGATTAAATTTTCACAAGTTGCAGCAACATAACATGGGGATTGGAATTTAGTAGAGAAGGTAAGAAGGGAGAATGTATAGTTTGATTTTTAGTAGGTGGGACCCCACACCAGCTAATGATATTCAATCATTGAGAACACGTACCTCACTTCAGTCTTTTTGGATGTATGTTTATAAACATATCAATGATTCATATATGCATTACAGCCTGTCCTATAAATAAATTTGTTCAAAAGAATTCTGAATTTTCGTTTACCTAATAAAAAAAAATCAAACACATATATAGACAATGTTGGGAAATATATATATATATATATATATATATGGGTCAATTTAAAAATATTAATATGGGTTCTAAGTGAACTTCAAAAAATAATATGGATACACATCAATATTAAATAAAAATGATCATCAATATATAGAACATAATACACTAAGTACAAATGACGCCAACGTGACGATAAATGGACGAGTTAATTTCTTAAGTGCTAACTCATAATTATGGAAAGTCACTTTCCTGGCCATGTATATAATATTTGACCATAATAAATTGAGCATATGCATGGTTATTATTTTTTATAATTTATTTTCTGTGCGAATTTAAGTTATTTTCAATTTAACATTACTTTAGGTTATACATTTGCTTTTGAAATTTGTGATGAAGTGTCCAAATAAAAATTTATTTAAATACATCGCCAGAGACTTTTAATATATATATATATATATATTTTTGCAAGAGACTGTCTCATGTAAGCACGAAGTGATAATTTTTATAAAAAAATATAATAAATTAATGAAAAGTGATAACACTATTTAATGAATAATTTATAATATTAATAAAAAGTGATAACATTTTATAGTAAAAGTAATAATATTTTATAGCAAAAATAATTATTATTTTAAGAGATTAAAAATGGTCTCACGCGTAACTGTGCTGAACAAGACCTACCTATATTTCTTTTTGATAAAGTTGATATATGTACATACATATTATATAAATACAATAAATGCGGCCATATTTCGACAAAGGAAAATCTCAATAATTGTAGACATTAATTAATGGTAACAGCTTCAAGTCTTCCCACCATTAATTATTCGAGGTAAAATGTCCAGCAATTTCAGAAGGGGACCACCACCCAATTGTACTTCAAATTTCAAACCCAACAATTTTTTTTTATTTTTTTTCTTGTATGGTCATAATTCAGAAGTTAATGGTAAAAAGTGATCTATAGTAAGGTTTATGAATAATATTTAGGATATAATTGTAATTTTATTTTTTCGTAACTTATCTTATCTTATTTTATGAATTATTATATTTTATTGTACCTTACACTTCATAGAGTATATCCGATTCATTGTATATAAAAAGGTATTCCCTTAATCTATCCTATAAAATTAATGTGTTAATTTTTATAGAATGAAGGGAGTATAATTAAAAAAAAATCATAAGTGAGAAGTGTATGCAATTCAATTGCACAAGGGACCAGGTCAAAAATAAAGATCTAACTATTCATATTTAATTTGATCGAGAAAAAACAAATCCTTAAGTTTTTTTTTTTCCTTAATAAAATTTACTATAAAGTATAATCTTACTACATTTGATTATATAATTAGTTAGAGAGAAACAAATTGAAATGCGATAAATCCAAATCCAAAAATGTTAATGGGACGTTATATACGTTTATAACCTAAAAAGTAGTATGAAAGTTTATGGTAGTTAATTTTGAATCCAAGGATGGCCCGGCCCGACTGTACGGAAACCCGAAAAGAGAGGTTGACTTGCGATTTTGAGGGTGTATCCATGATTCTTTTTTCATTATGGATAGATTGATGAAGCCATGCATAATTATTAGCCTCAAGTCAGCTTTAAAAGTTGAATTTTAGATTAATCCGTCTTATATGTATATATATGTTGAACGCTTTTATTTTTATTTTACTTGGTAATAAAACAAGCCCATCTCGTTATTACATGAGTTTTTGAATTATTAATTAAATAAATTCCTCCATTCCCCAGATATAAATATGTTTAATTTATGTTTTTTTAGTCCGATTTAAAGTTATGTAATTCATCAATTTCTTGTTCTAATTGAGTTTAAAAAATTAGATTATATAAATCTCACATATCTTTTACATATATCACCCCTTATTCTTATTTTTATTTTTATGTAATGATTAAAATCTACTTTATTTAGATCCAAAAACCAAAAACTTGAGCACAATTTGTTAAATTTACTAAATTTACCCAATACTAAATCTATCTTTTTTTATTTATATTAAAGAGATACTCTCTTGTGAGACGGGTTATTTATGAGAGTGTGTGAGACGTGTTGATCTATTACTAAAATATACTTATTGTATAGATAAAATATGTTTATTTGTAATTAAAGTATGTTAATAATAAATCATATTATAATATGTTGCTTTAATGTATAATTCAGTATACTTTAGAAACATACTTTAACAATCATTAAACATATTTTATCTATACAATAAATATACTCTAGTGATGAGTCGACCCGTTTCACAAGAGAATTTGTCTATATTAAAACTCAAAACAAACGTCGCCATTGTAGCATTTAAGGTTTTTTTTTATCATAGAATTTAATATTAGTTCTTGCGGTTGATTTTATTGTCTTTTCACATTTATATTATTCTGCATGTTTAATTTATTTATTTGTCATTAGAGTTTAATTTTATTGGCGCTTGATCGATTAAGCTTAATGTTCATTTCTTTGGTTTATATTCCTTTTCACCAAACCAAAAAAAAAAAAATCAAATTTACATATACGACAAAGTGATCATACATGTATATAAAATCAATCAATAAATAAATAAACATAAATGATCAAATTCAGAAATTGTGCAAAAATTAATTAATTTGTAGTCACAAATAATACTTGGTAATATTTGCGACAATAGTGGGAAGCATATCACAATATATATACACATACAACTCCTATTGCTCTATAATAATACTCCCTCGTCCGCTTGAAGGATGATCTTTTACTTTTGTACATATTGATTAAAAAGTATTATTATTTAATATGTAGTGTGTAGTTATATTAGTGGGAGTGTGGACCCCATATTTTAGTTGTATTAATGTATGTAGGTTTCATGTGTATAAAAAATAAAACGATCCTCTTTAGAATGGACGATCAAAATGAAAAAAATATCATCTTTCTAGCTGACGAAGTATATCGATTGTAGGGTGGTTAGTGTGTGGGGGGAGGGGGGGGGGGTTACGTGGGCTCTTGTTTTGTGTGTTGAAGACAGCTCATAGTGCGAAGCTACTTCCCGCCGGAAAATGATAAGTACAGTATATGATTTGATATATAATAATAATATAATTAAATTATACTACCTAATTTCCACACTACTGTCACTAGCAACCTGTGGTCAAATTATTAGGCGTAATAGTAATTACACGTATAAATAAAAATCCCTGCTATTTATTAATTTTGAATTTGAATTCTTTACTTTGAAATGTGGAGTACATTATAGTTTAGAGTATACTCGTCCTTAATTTGTTTAACCACATTAATTTACCTGTACCATATGTGAATTAATATTGGTTTTTTAAATTTAAATCGTACAAGGGGTTGTTAAGAATACTAAAACTACCCATATAAATTTCCTTACTTAGAGCATAAAATTTTAGTTAATTTGAAGAGTAAACTAAAAAAAATTCAATTCAAAAGGTTTTATATTATAATTTTTTTGTTTCACTCTTCAAATTTAGAGAACCAACTAAATTCTTTAAAATTTAATTCATGAATTGATTTACAACTTCCAATACTAATTTTATTGGAATCTATAAAATGTGCAATTAATATATTGTAACATAATTATATGATTGAATGAATAAAATATGTAAATAAATAAATATGGGAAATTGAGAAATAAAGAATTAAATTTAAAGAATGTGTTGAAAAGTTTTAACAAAATAAAATTTAAAATTAATACATACTCTTTATTTTACATAAATATATAAAAATACTTTTGGAGTTGCTCTTGGCTAATTAATCAATAAATCAAATGAGATTAATCTACGTGGAAATGAATAAGGAACTAGTATTATCTATTTATATAGAGTAATAAATAAATATTTTTTAACCATAAATATTACCTTTCAAAAATTAATTTATATTTTAAATGGGTAATAATTTAAGTTTTTTTTAATCAATGTTTTTCAAATTTTATGCATGGAAGAAAATATTGTAATATTATGAAAATAGTCAAAAAGAAAGAAAAATATCATAGTAACTTTCCGTAATTTTGGTTTGTACGTTTACATTACTTTATTTTATAAAGCAAGGGGAGATTATTACAAAATAACTATGCCCCGTTACATAAAATACTTCATTTTTATCGTTTTACGTTATTTTAAGTAAAATTTATTTATTTTATTAATTTTGATATGTGTATGAAAAGAAAAGTAACAAATTTGAAAAGTTAAAATTAATTTTTGAGGTTGTTGAAAAAATGTGATATTTTATTTTTTAAAGAGTGAAGAATTTTGTAGAATAAATAAATGAAAAAAGCATAAAAAATTTTGTGATATGAAGGAAGTAATTATATATTATTATATGTCCACTTACAATACTAATATAATTATTTATTACATATTAAAATATTATATCTTAGCATATTAAAACATTATATGCTCTCTGTAACATGTAACATGAATATTTTTCGGACAGAGCAATTGAGATCATATACGGAAGAAGAGTGAGATTTATTAGAATAAATTTAGTATTTCTCCCAAGATGGGGGACACGTAGACAGTGTGAGAAACAGGGACGGCACCGAATCCTTTTGACTTCCATTTGTTGTCTAGTAATCCTTTACCCCTTTATAAATACACCCTTAATATGTCTTTCCATTTGTTTCGGACCTACATTTACACACTCTCTCTCCCTGATCTCTTCTTTCTCTCTCATAAAACACACACATCTCCAATGGGAAGATCTCCTTGCTGTGATAAAAATGGAATAAAAAAGGGCCCTTGGACCCCTGAAGAAGATCACAAGCTCATTGATTACATCCAGAAAAATGGCTATGGAAATTGGAGAACTCTAACCAAAAATGCTGGTATTTTACAAAACCCTAACACACAGACACTATTTGAATGATCATATTGAATGATTTTTTTTTTTTTTTTGTGTGTTATAGGTTTGCAAAGGTGTGGAAAGAGCTGCCGTCTACGGTGGACTAATTATCTCCGGCCGGATATTAAGAGAGGAAGGTTTTCCTTTGAAGAAGAAGAGACTATTATTCAACTCCACAGTATCCTTGGAAACAAGTATGCATGCTTCATTAATTATTGATTATTTAACTAATTATATTTAATATGTGTGACAAATTTATAATTAATTGAGTTATTTTCAATGAACAGGTGGTCTGCGATTGCTGCTAGGCTTCCGGGTAGAACCGACAACGAAATCAAGAACTACTGGAATACCCACATTCGGAAAAGGCTTCTCCGGATGGGTATCGACCCGGTTACCCACAGCCCGCGTTTGGATCTTCTAGACCTTTCCACAATCCTAAACTCACAATCCCAAATGAACTTCTCCAGATTATTAGGGATGCAATCCTTAATTAATCCCGACTTAATCAGATTAGCCACTTCTCTCATGTCCTCAGAGCGCCGCGTAATTAATCAAGATCATCTCCTAATCCAAAACCAACTAATTAATAACCAGATGATCCAAACTCCGCTCCAACCCGACCAACTCATGCAGTACGACGACGTTGCGGGGACTTTCGGGTCGCAATTGAATCATGATCACTGGAACGGGTCGATTGCGACGGAAGATTACGCCAACTATGGATACAATTACGGGTCGGATCAGTCGGTGGTGGAGCCAACGGGGCTGTCCTCGGAAACGTCGACGTTTCAATCTAACAGCAGCAACAATTTCAGCTTCCAATCGGTTCTGTCGACGCCGTCGTCGAGTCCGACGCCGTTGCATTCGAATTCAACATATAATGTGAACGGCGGGTGCACCGAGGATGAGAGAGAAAGCTACTGCAGCAGTAATATGTTGAAGTTTGAGATTCCTGCAGATCATATCTTGGATGTTAACGATTTCATCTAATTTTATCATAGATCGATTGGAAAACCTGTAAAACCATGCGGGAGATTTTTTTTTTCTTTAAATTTTATGTCTTCTACTCTTAAACCTCATATTTCTTGTATAAATTTATCTTTATCTTTTGTTCAAGTTAACTTGTGCTGATTCTACCACTAAATAATTTGCTTTATTTAATGATCATTGAAAATTAAATATCTACAATAGTTATAGTAAATAAAAAATAAAATAAAATATGCACGATAAATGTTGGAAGAACTTGTCATAATCAAAGACTTTTCATGTCCGTGAAAGTTAAAAATGATAAGTGGCCCAGTTCCATTTAAATTTTGATTTTGTGGCATGGCTTTAATTATCTAAAAAAATATAGTGTATATTTGATTCTTTAGCAAAATAAATTTATTTTAAATTGAAATTAACAAAAAAAAAATACTCCCTTTTCAGAATACATGACGTATTTGGTGATGTGGACTGAGTTTAAGAAAAGTAATTTTTTTGTTATAATGATGTAAGAAATAAATGAGTATTTTGGGTAATTGAATAGAATAAAGTGTATGATATAGTTAACTTTAACTAGATTGTGTAAAAAGAATGTGATATTTTTGTAATATTTTAGTATTGTAAGTTATAATACTCCTTCCGTCCGTTTGGAAGAGGGACTTTTTCCTATTTTGGTCGTCCGTCTCAAAAAGGATCATTTCCTTTTTTTACACACATGGGACCCTCACACTCCAACTAATACAATTAAAATATGGGACTCACACTCCCACTAATACAAATACCCACTACACATTAAATAACAATACTCCTTAATCAACATGCACAAAAGCAAAATGCCCTCTTTCGAGCTGACGGAGGGAGTATTATTTATTATTTCTATTTTTAAACTGTGCAAATATTTTTCGAACGGATCAAAATAAAAACTGTACAATTATTATTGGGATGGAAGGAGTATAATTTTCTAGTTATCTCATAAAACTATTTTTATGAACAATTTAGAGAAATGAAAATAAAATTACTTTGTATTTTTAATTTAAAAAAATACTCCCTCCGACCCATAGTAGTTGACACACTTTCCTTTTCGATTTGTCTCATTAAAGTTGACACATTTTTTTAATACATAGGACCCACACAAAAACAATTAATTTATTCTCATGTAGCCACATATCACTTCTAAAACAACTATGAACTACACATTAAATATTATTTCTCTCACTTTACTTTACTTTACATTAAATTATTATACTTTTTAATCTTCATACAAAAAAATGTGTTAACTGCCTCGGGACAGAAGCAATATTTTTTTTTAGTAATTAAAATCCATATCTATTTTAGGTCATTCGTAAAAGAAACTCACCCAAAATTTTCTATTAATAATTTCGGTTCCTTAAGTGGTATCTCATAATTGCTTTAAAAAAAAAGAGAGGGATCTCATAAATTATAAATTAGTACAACATTTTAAATAGAGAAAAGGGTAATAAATTAGCATATCTAATTATTTTAAGTATTCTCAATAGATCTTTAAATAACATTAATAATTGGCACTATTTTGTCGAGTAAACTTGATAAAAGAGGCAAATTAACATCATAAAATGTTTGTCATGCTGCATAATTTAATCTATAGAGAGAGAAAAGAGGAAGAAAGTGCGTATGACTTCATCCATCCCGACAGCGGAGTCGCGGCGGCGGTAGCTCAGCGGACGACAGTCGCCGGAGAAGGTGACACGTGGAGGAGACACCTGTAACACACAACTATTTACGTACAAATAAAGTAATGGTATATTTATGTAAAAAATGGGCATGGTTGTGCTAAAGGCTCAGGGGGGTGACTAAAAGGTTGTGCACGTGTCGACATGCTGGAGGTGGAAAACATTGTGGGGACCACTTGTAAAAAGTATCTCAAAATCATGGCGTGGCTCGTGTTATTTCTTTTTTTGTCCTCCCGCGCAATTAATGAACAGTTCGTCAAACACCAGGGACACGTGGTGTCATTGATGTGAAATGTGGACCTCACTAAAGGAATGCGATCCCTTTGTTACATTTAGGTACCGTTTGTACAAATTTCTCAACATGCATGACAATGGTATCGGTAAGAAGTCAATAACAGAATAAATTGTGAGAGGTAGTTATTGAATTCAATTATTTTCAAAATCGATTGGATTATCTCCAAATCGATCCAAAATTCTATAAAATTATTTTTTGAGTTTAATTGAGTTGAATCGGTCAAAATTGGTTAAATCGGTCCAATCCATTTTTGAATTTTTTTTAAATTTTTTTGTTTTTCTTTTTATATTTTATATTTTTATATTATTTCACTTTTATTTTTATTTATTTTAAAATATAATATTTAAAATTTGAATTAAATTATGTGATTTTCCGGGAGTGGTGCATCAGATGTATAGCAGTTTGAGTATAAATTATGTAATATGATATTAAGAGAATATATAAAAATATTTATAAAGTATGAATTATTAACTATAAATATTTTATCTAATTATATTTTTATATAAATTGAATTTTTTTTTATAAAATAATTTGGGTTATTATAATTTTTTTAATAAATTGTAATATTATAAAATATAATTAAAAATATGTAAAATTTAATTTTCCGGTTGAACCGGTCCGACCATTTGAACCTCGAACCGCTGCATCCACCAGTTCAGCCTCCAGTCCCGTTATGAAAACACTTATTGAATTAATTGGAGTGATTGAGAAATTTTGATTCACACTGCATCAATCGAGTATTAACGATGAGAATCAATCTACATCTATTCTCATTATTCTTCCATTACCCCAACCAAGCAGTTCATTACATTGACTGTATTTCCAACAATCTTCACACGCATGTAGTTTCAAGAAGACACAATGACAAGTTCTATAATGCACACAAAATAATGATGCACACAAAATAATGATGCATACAAGAAAGGAAAACCGTTTGATATTACGATTGCTCAAAATCTCACGGGCTTGTAGTAGTGAAAGTGAACACAAAACAAGCATAAACCATAGCTCAACAAGTACGCAAACAAACATCCATCTTGTCACAAGTTTCAACTAAATATCATAGTTTAAAATTTTCTCACAATGAAGCACGAGAGAGCCAAGAAAGATTTTCTCCTTATTGAATATAAAATAAAGCAAGAAAAGCACAAAAAAACGAAAACAACAAAAAAAGAAGAAAATACATTCCAAAGAAAAGAGTAAGGACCTAACGTGCGCTGGTGCAATGTGCTCAATTAAGAGTTTAAAAATGCAAGTTTTATGATTGAAACCGTAGAAAAAGTCAAGTAACGAACGCAACATCCCCCCAAACTTAAATTAAACAAAGTCTAATTTAAGTTGGGAAGATGTTTGTTACCTCATTTTGCACCACTCATTTGCTCTTCAAGGCCATAACCATGGGTCCACGCTTTCGCCCCTACAAACACAACTATAAAATAAAAAACAAATCACATAAAAAAATATCCCTATCCTAACATTTAACAAAATCCGAAGTCACAAATACGACTAAATTACCCAGCAACGGCGCTATTTGATTGGTTTATATATAGTACGGGCGATCAAGCAACAAAATATTGAACCCAAAGGAATTTAGGATTCATGGCATTTAGGTATAGTATCGTGATTAGTTTGGGACGATTGAAAAGGAAGGTAAGAAAAAATAAAAGGAAATAAAATACAAGAAAAATAAATCTAATTACAATACTTTTGGATGCAATGGTAGTTTCTCAATGTACTCAAACTATCATTAAACATCATTAATTGATTCCATTTTTAAACTAATCATGGTAAAGGCGATCACAAATTCCATCTAAACTCTCTCTCGAGATGAAGAGGATGTAGATCCTTACAAAGACCCCAAAATAGTATATAGGATCGAGACCAAAGTGAACATCTCCCAATAGGTACTAATTACACTTACGAGTTCCCTAAAAGGTACTAAGTCATAGGTAATATTCCCTTTTTAGGTACTAAGAATTCACTAAGATTTGATTCCCTTCACTAATTCAATTACAAGTAATCTCGCTAGTGTTCATTTATGTAGTTCTAAACATATGAAGGTTTTGGCTAAACTCCTATCATATTAATCCTCATGCAATAAATGGAAAAAAACTCACATATGATAATCATGTAAAGCGACTAAGGTGAAAGCAACAACAAGACATGTTGATACACAATACACAACCTAATCACATTTGCACTAATATCAAAGACATTAATCCCAAATTAAAGCATGCATACATATTTCATAAATAAAACCTAAAGAAACATAATCGTGCATCAATCACCCACCAAAGCAAATTAAGATAATAAGTAGGATTAGATTTCACCTAATAAAATTTTACATCCATGAAGATCATCCTTTCCTTGGTGTCCCCGCCTTGTTGGAAAACAATAAATTCCTAAACTAGAAAAATGTTTAAAATTACGGATCCCCTCGCCCCAAAAGGGGGAGGGATCTCAACTATGGAGGTCTTACTTAAAAGCATTCTCAACTATTGAATCTTGGAATGTTTCAATTTAATTGGAATTTAATTGATGGAGAATTGTTCAATGGTGGCTTTCATGGAAGAGGGTATTTATAGTAGTAAGGATGAGAGAAATTTGAGTGAGTATCCAATGTGGGACAAGTGGGTTCATGTAGTGGTAGAGTGAGAGAAATTTGTGGTAAGTAATCAATGTGGGATAATTTAGCTCATGAGACAAAAAATGAGATTTATAACAAATTTTCATATGGCTCGTTCTTGCTCGTTTCAACTCTAAATCGAGCTCCTTTTTCCCCCACATCTTCCTCTTCACTTGTAGAATTCATTTTTATCAAAATCACCCATTTTTCTGCAAAAATAACCAAAAATACTTTTCTCCCAATAATCAAACAATTACTAGTATTTTCATTAAAATCATGCTCAATTATTGAATTAAAGCCACAAAAATCCATTTAAATCTAGGTGAATTTCACACCGATCATTATACTTCCTCTGTCCGCTCGAAAGAGTGTCTTTTTTTTTGGTTGTGCGCCACAAAGAGGATCATTTCCTTTTTTACATATATGGGACCCCCACACACACCCACTAATACAATTAAAATATGGAGCTCACACTCCCACTAATACAACTACGCACAACACATTAAATAATAATACTCATTAATCAACATGCACAAAAGTAAAAAACTCTTTCAGGCGAACGAAGGAAGTATTTACTGTGTAATGGGTAATACGTAAGTGGGAGAGAATTGAAAAATATAGTCAAAAGGAAATTATGAAATTTAACATAATTGAATTTTCTTCTCTCTTTTACATGTATTAATCATATTACAATATAAAAATAACACAAAAATCTATTGTTAAACATTTACCGAACTCAATTGTATTTGTTCCTAGTTGTAGAGTTAAATAAAAAAAATTTAGTACAGATAAAAGTGACACTTAAGGAAAAAAAATGGTGTATGATTTTAGAAAATAACAATAATACACAATTTACAAAGTTTTTCATATGACAAATTTTTTTCTTCATTTTTTTTTCTTACTTTCAGTCTTATGTTAATTTTTATGTTAGTATATATTGCGTGTCTGCGAATAAAACACAATAGTGATGATGAATAACCAATAGTGTAATAATATGCGGTATGTACATATATTTAGAAATGCATATGTAATTAATTAATGTGTTGATAAATTATCATGAAGAGTGACATAATATTGGGCATCATGTGTAGGGTCACCCTATGTTAGAGCTGAATTTCTGCAGAAAATAAAAATTTTCTTATATGTTGCAATTATTTGTGCATGTTTTACGAAGATCATCTCTTTTTATTATGAATGAATTCACTCGTTCCATTTTTCTCTTTTACTCCTATTAGGCTACGTAAATATTGAACTTTCAAAGGCAAAAATGCATCGAATTTGAAATTTATGCGCATAAGAAGAATTCACTATCCAAAATAAAAACTTTTGTATCATCAATTTGGATAAAATTGACATCAATATACTTATAAACAGTGATTTCAAGAATCGGTTGGACCGGCTGGTTGAACCGGTTCAACCGGGAACCGGCCTCCAAACCGGTTCAAAACCCCTATAAAATCATTTTTTGAATTGAACCGGTCAGAACCGGCCAAAATCGGGAAAACTGGACAAACCGATTGAACCGGTCCAACCAGTTTTTTTTTCTATTTTTTATATTTTATATTTTTACATTATTTAACTTTTATTTTTATTTATTTTAAAATATAATATTTAAATTTTAAATTAAATTATGTAATTTTTCTAGAGTGGTGCACTAAATGTATAGTAATTTGAGTATAAATAATGTAATATCCTATTGAGAAAATATATAAAAATTTGTATAAAATATGAATTATAAACTACAAATATTTTATCTAATCATATTTTATGTAAATTGAATTTTCTATTTATAAAATAATTTTGGTTAGTATAAATTTTTTAATGAATTGTAAATATTATAAAATATAATTGAAACTATGTAAAATTCAATTTTCCTGTTGAACTGCCGGTTGAACCGGTCCGACCGGTTGAACCTAAAACCGTTGCATCTACCGATTCAGCCTCCGATCCGATTATAAAAACACTGCTTATAAAGAACTCCAAGACAATTATATCATAATTACATTCAACACTAATGAACTACTTGCGAATTGAGCTCACAGTCTTCAAAACTCTTCAATAAATGGACTCATTATTTATCCGAATTCAACTCCAAACACAAGCTTTTAGTACTACCTCACATACCTTTAGATAATGTTTAGTTTGGGGTTATGTGGGGTTTGAAAATCATAATTAGTATGTTCTATGTTTATTTTGGGTTTTGAATAGTGTATGTTTAAATTTTTTTGTCAAATCAATGTATTAATTTATTTAAAAAGTTAAATGAGAGAGAAGAGATAAAAAGAGAAAGTGTATTAATTTAGTAGAGAGAATATAGTAAGTATACATATGATGATTTTTTAAATCTGAATATAAATTTTAAAACCCAACACCTGGGTTTGCAAACCAAAAACGAACATTGCCTTACTTTCTCATTCTAAAATATTGTGACATTTCCAAATTTTCATATAAATCATATAATACACTTCTAAATGCAAAATTGAAAGATTCTTTCATTTCTTCATTTTTCATAATCGTAATTAAAAAATGAAAATATTAGATTCGTTGAAAATTTCGAGGAAATAATTTTGGACATTCTCAACCATTGAAATTTTTGGACGCAAGTAATTACCTCACAACGAATTACTTCCTCCGTTTCAAATTTATCTTCATGTTTACTGTAGATACGAAATTTAAGAAAAATTTATTTTTGGGGGTAGTTTGATATTTTTTGTAATAAATAAATGATAAAGTATATTATGTATGTTAAAAAGTTGATGATAAACTTGATAAAGTATATTATGTATGTTAAAAAGTTGATGATAAACTTGAAATTAAAGTATGTTAGAGGGATATTAGTTAATTGTTTTTTGGGTTAAGTGCAAATAAAGTCTCAACCTTTACTTTGATTGCAAATAAGTACCTCACTTTTAAGTATTTGTGCAACAAGAACCACCGGGCAGCGAGAGGTTTACGAACAGGTCAGCAATCGGGCAGGCCTCCCGTTGCCCGGTTGTTCTTTTTGCAAAAAGATTTTAAAGTGAGATACTTATTTGTAAATTTTCAAAGGTTTAGACTTATTCGCAATAAAAGTAAACGTTGAGATTTTAGTTGCCATTAACCCTTGTTTTTTCTTTTTATAGAAATATGAAGTTGAATTTGGGATGGACCAAAATGAAAAATATGAATTAAAAGTTAGAACGAATTAATTTTTTTCAACTCTTAGTTCCGTAGATATGTACAAATCTGTAGTAAGCTGCAATTGTAAACTTTCGTAACTCGTTTGATCAATTCATGCTCTTAACCTTCCGCGATTTCAGACAAGGGAGCAGAAATATGGGTTGACTAAATGAAAATACGCCAAGGCACGACCACAAATAACCGTACGATCAAAAGTCAAAACCCTGTTTGCGGCTATTAAATACACAACTTCACGTCATGTATATGTCACTCATACGTCACTGATCTCATACTCAATACTTAATGCGCGCTATTTTTAATTAATTATTAATATGTGGGGAATTATTATCTTAATAAAATAGAACTAATTATAACCTCAATTCTTTGTAGGTTTATGAAGCATCAATACTCCAATAAAGTTGTAATGAAAAAATGGATGGGTTCTAGAATGCCACTTTTGAGTTTCAACGAAGATTATATATATAAACAAAAATATAAAATAAAAACTTATCGTGAGTTTTAAATTACTTAATTAATTACTCATAGACAGGATTATCGTACGTGTCGAAAGTGCGAAATAATTTTCTTTTAAAAAATGTTTTTACAGAGTACGTATATGAAAGAAATGCAGCAACCGACCATATTCAAAGAAGAAAAAGTCTTATATTATATTTTATAAATAAGTAAATGATTAATTAATTTTATAAAAGTCAATATTTCTTCTACTTCTATCCTTAAGACGATTTCTATGTCTCTCCCTTTCTCCCTCGACCGCCCAAAGAAAAAAACACTTCATAGTTTTGAATAAATTCGACAACTCCTAAAGTGGGCTCATGTCTTCTTTCATTCCTTCAAATATAATTTAATTATCGAAATTAAATTAAACTGACCAAAAGTCATCAAGGGTTTTAAATTCACCCACATTCTTATTTATTGAAATAAAGACTAGCTAATGGATCACAAAGTTTCATTTCATCAAGGGTTGTATGCACTTGTTGCATCTTAGATTAAAATCTAAGATTCAGTGAATAATTATTGAATTTATATACTTTTTAATTATTTTATTTTATAATTTAATGATTATGATTAAATGAAAATCTAATTTAATCAAATAATTTAAATTATTCAGGTGACCGGAACTACATGTAATATTTAATATTTACATTCTCGATTTTATTGTTATGATATAATTACTATACTGAATTATTTTACACTTTATTGTTACGTTTCTTGTTACAATTGCTATTTATTAAAAGAGCCACGTTAATGTAGGAGAAAGTTAAAACCTGAAACGCTGTACTTAATTTATGTTTTTTCTTTATAGATTAATTTCGATTTTATTCCTGCTATCATAATTTTTTAATTTGACTAACTGTCTATCTCAACAAAAATTACACCAAAAAGGATATTCACCATCAACATCCTAATGATATTAACCTGAAAGTAGGGATGATTTAACCTAATTAAGTAATTAATACATGAGATGGGGGCCTTTTTTTTTTAATTGGCAAAAACAATTTATTAATGTTAAAGACAAGAGAATTGCCCAAATTAAAGAAAATAGAATTATCAGTGTCATCTAAGAAGGTAGAACAACTATTTATTACAAACATCAACATTCATATTCAATCTACTGCCCATGAAATTATAAGATAAATCTTGGAGAACATCTCCATTCTTCGTAACAAATTAATAAGATCTCAGAGTGTCTTCCAAGAATTTAACTTCAAAGACGTAATTTAAGCTATTCCATTAGTATTTCAGACTCAAATTTATCATTACGGAAGATAATCAAATTTCTTATTTTTTATATCAACCGCACTACGCATTCTCAAAGACAAATCAAGAGTAATTTCCTTTTCTCCCTCTAATAATAGGGGGGCCTTTTAAGCACTAATTATATATTTAGTCATTTGTCTTTTGATCTTTCCACATTTCCATAGTAGACCAATTGACTTATGATTTCTCCTTTTAGATAAGGGAAAAGATATTAATATCCATGTGAGAATGATTGCACCATGATCAATAATTAATTAATTTAGTAACACCGTTGCTTTGATCTTTCATGTGTTACTTGATCGTTGCACTTTTTAAGACTGGGGTTTGAATTTGGGAAATCTTAAATATTTGTGCCAACAATTCAATAGTTTGGCATGAATTTAAGGTTTTTACATAAATAGTCACACGTTAAGATAGTATATTAGATCATTGACAAAATTAAGCTAGCTAGGGGGTAATATTATTAATTTAATTTTAAAAATTTTAAATAATTTACTATTTTTATAATATTAAAATATGGAGTATTTATATTCATCGAAATTTTTTTGAAACAATCGTTTGAATAAGAATTTAAAAATTCATTCAAAACAAATAAAAAATATATTAAATATTTCAAATCTATAATTTAAAATTCATTCATTCAAAATTATGAATTTTTAAATTGGTTGATTTCATGTAGCATCCAAACATTACCTATTTTCTTTTTTCATTAATTGTTTTTTTAAAATTCATATTTACTCGCATATACACTACTACATGTTATATCAATGCGATAAAAGCTATTTTTTGGATTAATACATACCAGCTTGACATATTTGTTGCGAAGCTTCTTTCTTCGTTTTTTGTTTTTTTTTTTTTTTAAATTTAAATATGTAGCACATATTCGACAAATTAAGTCGGATCTCTTAAATCTTTAGGGTCAAATTATAATCGATTTCATAACAGAAAATATTGTGGTGGTAAAATAAACGTTTTGATAATTAATTAATCACATATAAATTAATTTAGTCACAATTAACATTGTTGTCTGTTGCGATAATAATCCAAATTAATTGCGATTATTGAAAATACATGATTGTCGAAAATTTCTTTGACTACATGACAACGACAGGCCATTTATATCATGTATTATTATAGTTATAATAAATATGCTTTCCTGTTTGTAAAATTCAATGAAAATTAACATGTTCAAATTCATTGTACTCATAAGTGTGTCCACACGACGACGTTGCCACTCAGATAATGACATCTTTTTTATTATATTTAATTTTGAAAAAAAAAAATATCTGATAAGTGAAGCAAATTATTATTGAAAATTTTAAAAAAAAATTTCAATACTTGAGTTTAACCCATCTTTCACCAATTTTTTGGTTTTCTTAATTAAAAAAATTGCAAATTATGAATCCAAATCCAATAAATAATCTATAGTGTATTTGTTTCCTGGAACTAATTTTGAGTACAGAATAAAAAATACTTGAATATAATCAATAATTATTTGAAGAATACAAAATTCACGTTCGAAAAACAAAGTGGGATGAGAATGAGACAATTTTTTTTTAATAATTTTTAACAGGCCTTAATAATTTAGAATTCCACATTTTGAAATTAATAAGTTGTGATCACGCAATTCATTTTTATACAAGTTTTTAAGTAGTAATATTATTTTGTTAGACAAAAATATAATTAGATATTAACTTAATTAATAGTGAAACGATGGATCTATTATTATAATATTACTCCTTAATTTCGAATACATTTTTAAATTATATACAATTAAATCTAACCTTATGGTAAATTTTAGTCATATCTATATTTTTGGACGGCTAATTATGTAATCTAGTGATCTAGATTTTTTTTTAAAATAATTTTATGACATCATTTTTATACCTATGTCTCAAGACAAGTTTTTTCACCTAAGATCATTGCCATTTTCTAATTGTTTGATGTTAATGTTACCACACATCGAAATAATTTTCAATTTTATCATGAATAAAGGAGGAAAATAACGCCCCTTATTGAACCTAGATAAAAATAATACACCCACATGTCCATTAATTCAATGTACGTGGTAATTTGTACATAACCAACGTTCTGTTAAACTTTAGCGTTTTATCTTTTATATGTTTTACTCGTTGGGTGAGTAATATATAAAAGAGAGTAAATTTATACACTACAAATAAAACTCTTTTTTAGTAACAGTAATTACCTATAGATCGCCGACGAAAAAATATATTTGGATTAGTAACGGAATGCCAACGAATTTATATCGTTTGTTAACTACCAAAGGAATTATTATATAAATTGCCAACAAAATTATTAGCATTGCTTTACCAAAGAAATTAAAATTTTGTTAGTAAAGATTTATCAACCACCAATTTATCAATGGAAAAATTAATAACCAATTTATTTATTGTTAATTCGTTGATAATCCAATTAAACAATGAAATTAAAGTTTTTATTAACGAAATATTATGTTAGATGCACTCGTATTCGATTCGTATATGATAAACTGGGAAAGATCATAATCATCCATCCACTTACAAAGATTCATATTTCAAAAAAGAACTTTGTGTTTTATAAGAATTACCCACAATTATTAATCGACAGTTATTTAAATTTAATCTATTTCTACGTATAAAATAATTGAAACACCACAATGAAACAGAAACAGAAACAGGAGATTCGAATGGAGTATTTATCAAAATATATTATTAATATATATAGAGGTGGATGGTTTAAGTTTTGTAACATATACATACATAAGGTGGCATTGATTCCATATAATGTGGGTGGTCTTGGGTTTGAATAATACTCGGATTATAATGTTTCCTAACGTGTATCATGTTCGAATACAACTCAAACATGAATACTGATTGGTCAAATTTTATAATCATTATTTATACCACATTTTCCATAAACTTTTTACATTTCATTTTTTTCGTAGGATCCTCATACTCTATTTTTAGTGAGAACATCCCTATAAATAACCTCTCACTTTACTTGATTGTGTAGAATATGATTCTTGCTTGACATAAATGATTTACTTTACAATTTATTTTTATCTAAAAATACAGTATATATAAAGTAAATAAAGTTTGTCGAAAGAATCTTATATCGTGACATCAAGCACGAATACTCTTTTTGGGACGGTAGGTAATACACCCTCCGTTCCAAATATTTTACATAGGACACGAATATTAAGAAGTGTTTTTTTAATATATAATGTTTGAAAAAATATGAATAAATTGATAAATTGAGAGAAAAAGTAAATAAAAATTATTGAAAATAATAATAAAGTGTAAAAATAGTAAATAAAATTATTGATATTGATGATTAAAGTGTAAAAAGTAGATGAGATGTTTATTGTATAATATTTACTATTAATGAAAACATGTAAAAATATATTAGACATCTTAAAATAAAAAGTAGGTAAAAATAAGTGGGAGTAAATTTTAAAATAAAAATGGGTAAAAATAAGTTGGAGTAAGAAGTATATTATTTTCATGTATCAATAAATTGTTTCAAGCAAACTTTATATTACGGCGAATGAGATTTATCACTGTTATTATTTATATATCGTTGTAATAATACTAAACGAATTCAAATAAAAAATAAAAAATTACTAAATCAAGAGAGAGAAAAAGTAATGGTACTGGTACATGATGAGCTTGTAAATTTTATTCTTATTTTTATATTCATTTATTCACTCTTACTTATTTTCAAATAAATAAACACGATTCTCATTTATTCACTCTTACTTATTTTCAAATAAATAAACCACGATTCTTTTCATGTGAGTTTTTCATTTTTTTTTAATTATTTTTTTTTATATGTAAAATACACAATTTCTAACAGCATCAAATGAAGCTCTCTACTTTAAATAGCGTATTTGTAATACGGCCACGTTTCTTAAAAATCTCGACTGAGTTTTTTGCATGCAAATGTAATTTTCTTCGAGTGTGACATCATTTGTGTGTGCAAGTCTTCAGACAATTTTACGCATTATTTCATTTTCATTCAATTTTTTTGTTTATAAATTTTATACTAGTCATTTTATCTCAATCACATCTAATTATCATTTAGAATTTAGTCATTATAATGTCAAGCATTTTTACCCGTGATGCATAGGGATAAATTTTTTAAAATAAAATTATATAAATATAGATTTTTTAGCAATAGTAATATATATATATATATATATATATATATATATATTGAACACATAAATACATATAATTACTTATTCCCTCCGTCTCATCCTAATAATTATATATTTTTAAATTGGGTCTTTCATTTTGAATGTTGTTTTTTTTGTGTATGAGACACACCCAATTAAATAATTAAAATATCTTAATGGGACTCATTCGCCACACAACCATCCACTATACATTAAAATATTATTTATTTCACCTCAATACACATTAAAATACTAAATTTTTTAATTCCGTGAAAAAAGCAATCCATGCAAAAAGCAAATATTACAATGAGAATGTATGAGGTGCAAAAACCTCATACATATGTAGTTTAGTTTTATATTGTGATGGTATGTATATTTAATTTAGTTCTTTATGTGTAATGAATTAAATAGTTTTTAGTTAAATCGACGTTATACGACCCTTATTCATTTTTCATGTATAATAAATTAATGTAATTATAAAAAATTAACAATTTTAAAATTTTTATTAGTACTTATATTTCATTACGTAATAATTTGTTATAAACAATTTCAAATAATGTCTTAATCACTTTACCTTATTTTCAAATACAACCCAAATTTTTCCAATAATTAACTCAAATTGAAATAAATTTCAACATGTTAATTGATAAAAAAAAAATGCATACAAAAATAATGTATTTAATTTTAATTATTTTGTTGGACATAAAATTATTAGGGTTAAAAAATGTGATAGTAAAACATCTAAATGTATTTATTTAAGGAAATAAGAATAAAATTAGTGGTGAGAAATTGAAGAGAAATTTAAGAGATTTTGACCCAAATTTTGAGCGGGAAAAAGAAGTGATTTTAGGTGCTTTATATATATATATATATATATATATATATATATATATATATATATATATATATATATATATATATATATATATATATATATATATATTAGTTTTTTTTCTCCTGTGTATTATACGGATTAATTAAGTATATTTTATTTTAAATTAATAAATAAATTGATTTAATATATTTTATTATTATCATAAACAAAATATTTGGTCACTTACTATTGGATACATAAAATAATGTATAATTGCTATAAACTACATCAATCAAAGCACTAATACTCATAACTACATAATTATGATTGTAATACCATAAATACCCCTATATGTTTGCACAATTTATTTTTGCACATTTTGTTTGCACATTTTAAGTTCCGGCGGAGGTCCAGCAGGCGACGGTGGTCCGGTGAATTTTTTTTGCACAATTTGTTTGCACTATTTGTTTTTGCACATTTTAAGTTCCGGCGGAGGTCAGACGACAGTTCGACGATTTTTTTTGCACAATTTGTTTGTACAAATTTGTTTTTGCACATTTTAAGTTCCGGCAGAGGTCAGGCGGTGGTCCGTCAAATTTTTTTTGCACATTTTTACATAATTTTTTGCATATTTTTACTCAATTTTTTTGCATATTTTTTTTTTCACAAAATAGCCCTGATGTCAAAGAGCTCTCACCACCACTCCACATGTCGAACAGGGGAGTAAAGTGTTCTGTTCGCGGCTTTCAAATTCTGTCCTACTCTCTTCGCCTTTTTTTCTGCCTTCTTTTCTTTCCCCCTGGGGTAAGGGAGTCACGACGTGTGATGGACTGGGCTTTTTAGATAGTGGGTTGTTCCTATTAAACAACAAGAATAATCCATTGCACTTTCTTCAACTTAACTCTTCATGGTGATTTGGTTGGCCATCAACCAAGTAATTAATTAAAGGTCCATCTCTTTTCCAAATTAGGAATGACATGGTATATCAATGCGAGTAGACAACATGCACTATTCAATGACAGTTTATGCAGCATATCACTGACCCAACTTATTTTAATAAACTGTTCGTAACTTTGATCTGCATTGTCATCGCCGGCGTCACTGGACAATCTCCGTCATCTCCTCCGACCACATCTCTAATCCTACCAATTCCATCGCCACCGGTCTCTTCTCCGCTCCTTGTTTCATCCCCACTCCATGTTTCCTCGCCATCATCGGCAGTTACTTCTCCACCACCAGCTGCAACTCCTCCTCCCACCACCACACCACTCGTTTCTCCCCCGCCAGTGGCCACTTCTCCCATAGTGAGCTCTTCTCCGCTGGCTCCAGTGCCGTCCCATCCACCTCCCACTCCTCCTCTGCCGCCAGTAGCTCCTACTCCCGCCACAGTTGCGGCTCCTCCTTTTCAGTTCCAGTTGCATCTTCGTCCAAGTTGAAGTCTCTAGCGTCATCTCTGTCGTCACCAAGCACTACGTCCCCTTCAACTGAAACTCCGGGTTCTAAATAGATAATTTGGAAGTTTAGCAAGGGGTGTACCAGGTGGCCTAAATGGATAATTTTGAAGTTTAGGATTCTCAGTCCCCATGTAGATTAAATTGTAGTCTTGCTGGATCTCCTAGCAAATTTTAAACACGTATAAACCAACAAGAATGATTATAACATGATTATCACAGATTCAACAATGTCTTGCTTATTATAAACCAATAAATCTTGAAATGCAATTGAAAAAAAGATACAGAATCAAGAAATTCAGAAGACTGAATAGCAACAACAATCAGCAAACAGTACACACCCCATGAAGATCTCACCTCCACAATACTACTATTTATAAAATTGTATAAACATAGGATAATTCAATTTAAATTTGCTTGGAAATGTTCATCTAATATCAACAAGAAAATATGAGACAACCCTTGTAAATATGTTTAAATATGTCACTACTACTAATGTTCCGAATGATCATTCTCACGCAAAAAACTCATTGTGAAAATAAGAGTAATAGCATTAAAATCAATCGCACGACAACAAATTACCCTACTTAATAGCAACATCACAGTGAATCTACAAACACCCAAAATAACATACGCAATGAAAAAGAGCTTACCATCAGTTCCCAAACGTGTATAATAACACAAATCCAGAAATTTTGATGCTACACAAGGAGCTAACACCAATTCCTATTCCTATCAAATAAGTAACCAAAGCAACTGTGTCAACGAAGCACAAAAGAAACTGCATTATTGATGCATAAACTTATCAAAAATACCATAGAAAACAATAAATGCCTCCTGCAAAATGAGTAGTGGCAGCAATAATAGCAAACAGCAACTCGAGTGTAGGATGCTACACAGAAAACATAAATTCCAGCAAGTTGAACATGTAGCAAGTGCCCAAAAACCTGAGAAACAACTCTTAGTGGCCAAAAAAATAACAGCATAAACCAGTAGAGTTAGAACATGCAAACCAATCTACTAGCAACAAGAAACCAGACGACAGCTCCCTTGATACAAATTCATACCGCTAGAAAAAACAGCAAGAAGCTAGCCACCTGCTTCAACCACCCAACTCTGCCAACAGTAAAGAAAATCCAGATAAAAGTGCTGCCGGCATGAAAATACAGCAGCCAAGCAGCAAAATACAAGCAACCAAGGAGCCAGCAAAACTCAGAAATAGCAAGCAGCATGAAAAGTAAAACAACACGCAAACCAGCAGAGTGAATAACGCAAAAACCAGCATATGAAAACTCTGTTGTAGACCAAGTAGACACCCAACCAAACTAAAAACTAACTCTCCACCTAGAAACCAATCAGGTATACTTGGGAAAAGTAGTCAACACGAAACTAAACAGAATATGACTTAGGGACAAACAACAGCTAACAAGGTATGACACAGGAATAGAAAAGCTTAAAAGCTAACTTCATGGTCCGAAGAAGAAGAAAATCCTATGGATCTAAGATGGATAACAGGGCATGTCATTTGCAGACATTTCGACTGAATAGAGGGCATATGAAAGGGTTAAGAGACCAAGCCTCAGTAACCCATCAAAATTTAACATGATTAGCAGTTGAATTGATCATCAAACTAGATCCAAACACTTAGTTGAAAAGAGATTGAGCAGCAAAATGTTTATTACTAGTCGATTCAAATACATTAAGAAAGGGTTCTGCATATTTTGTGCCCAAATTCAATTTAAACCTTTTAGGTTAAGCAATTGAAATTGGAATCGATCATTAAAACAAGCTTGACACTAGGGTCATGTCGAAATTCCTCATCTCGGAGACAGAATACAGCGTCGGACGACTTTCTGGAGAGTCATATTAATATCCGCCGATTGAGACCCCCGCTAGGAGAACATTCGCCGACTGAGACCGCCACCAGGAGACATCAGCCGAAACTTCGATTCGATGCTGGAGTATTACGCAACAAAGGATAATTTTGAGAAATCAATGTAAATTTGTGTAGTTCCCATCTATTTTTCTATTTTAATGTAGCCGAGAGTAATTAAGGAAGAAGGTGTGTATCCAATAGTAATAACTCCCAAAATATTTATGTTAAATAAGTACTTTAATTAAATTAATAATTTATATAATTATTTTTTTTGCCCGTGTATATTCATTATTTTTTATTTTAGATATATTTATAAATCAAATATTTATGTTAAATAAATATTTTTATAAATATTAATTTTTTAGTTGGAACTCTATGGTAATTAAATAAAATTTTTTAGAGTAATTAATTTTTAAATATTGTCTTATAATAAAATAAAAGGAGTGTAATTTAATTTTTTTAAATGGTGGATCTATTTTTATTTAATATATTATAATATTTAGATAATTATTATTTTAAATAATTAATTGATTAAAGACTTATCAATATTTTGTAGATAAGAATAAATATTTTGGAGATATAAAATAGTGATATAATAATAAATTTTAATATATAATAATAAAATATAAAAATAGAAAGATTATGTATATAATATTAAATAAAGAATATAAAAAAATACAACTATTAACCACGTCACGACACATTATACTTTAAAAAGTTATTTTTAACAGCGTATTCGGAATTAGTATATATATATATATATATATATATATATATATATATATATATATATATATATAATTGTAATTATTATAGAATTTAGAATTTAGTTTATAATATATTTTATTCAAAGATTTAGAGTTTAAACTTTAGGATACATTATTACTTCAAATTGTGTAATTCATATTTTACCCATAATTTTTTTTTTATATTTTACAAATTTGAAAAACATATTGTATTTTATTAATTCAATATAATTCAATGCTAAAGATAAAAGGTATAGGAAAATAAAAACATAACTTTATGTACAAAGATATAACTGGTGTAAGAAATTAATTAACTGATATTAACTATCTCAAATGCATTAGAGTGCATAATGGATGATTTACTTCCTGGCTGAATTTGTTGGTAGGTTTTATTATTTAAAAAAAAAAACCTTAATTTCACCTGTTATATTAATACGTTTAACTAGAATCTGGGCCATTTCTACATATTTTAGCTAACAGATTATATATCTACAATAATGGGCTCATAGGGCAAATGAGAATGGGCTAATTTTGCTAACAAAGTATATATCTACAATAATGGGCCCATAGGGCAAATGACCATGGGCCTTAAAATCCATCCATGCTAAATAAATGGGATATTGGTCTCATCATCTCATATTCATTTTCGATATCAATAGGAGTATAAATTGCGGGTCATTCTCGGATGCACGGTGTACGGGTACATCCCACCTTAATAGGTTAAAATAAGGGAAGTGGATAGTTTTTTTAAAATAAAATTAATTATATTATTTTATTCAATGATTAAAATTAAATTTAAAAGTAATTTAAAGGTTAAGATGTATCTAGTGCACCGCAGTACTCATAAATTGCAGTGTTTATTGAAATGAATAAAACTTGAAAAATAAATTTGATCTACTGGATTTCATTAATGGATTAACGGTAGAACTAAATTTTAGACAATCACTATTATCGTGTCTCCTAATATGTAGTGGAGGGATGAGTTGACTTATATGGAGTATTTTATTGTTCACATATTTTTATCTTACTTCTTGTTAATTGTTACTCCCTCTCCTTTCTAGTAGGAAATTCAAGAATATTAAAAAAATATATATCAATTTTATTATTTCTTGTAAAATTGAAGTTGTATTTTAATAGTGTGTTATGTGGAAATATCAAAATAAATTATGTCACATCAAATCATAAACAACGTGGATATTAAAGGGTGTTTGTTTGAAGGGTATTGAGATAAAGAATGAGAATATAATGAAAAATACTCCTATTATTTATTCTTCTTTTGTGGCCAAGAGGATATCTAAACAATGTGGATTAAGAATTATTATTATTATTTAATATGTAGTGAGTAGTTGTATTAATGAATATATAGACTCAAATTTTAATTGTATTAATAAATATGAGTGAGTTTTATATGTATATAAAAGAGAATTTGACTCTTTGAGCCGGACACTCAAAATGACAAAATATATTCCTTGCGGGAGGACCGAGAATGTATTAAGGAATTAAAATGGAAAAATTAATTTGATTCTTAGTTTATGAAAATTACAAACACTTGAAAAATCACTTTTTAGACAAATGAAAAATTATTATTTAGACGCATAAATTATTAATCTTTAAAATTAAAAAAATCACTCTTCAAATTTTTATAAACTTTAATCTTTTGATTATTTATTAATACATGAAAAATTATTTTTTAAAAATATGAATTACTAAATTTTTTATATACTAACAAATAATTTTAAAAATTAAGATTAATATATAAACTTAGTTTACATGAGATCCACCCCAATGAAAATATGCCTATTGGGGAGAATTTAATTGTTTAGTATGAGAATTTAATTTTTTAGTATGATTAATTAATAAATTAATAATTAATTAAATAATAATTAAAGTAATTAAAGTGTAAAATTAGTTTTAGAATTAATCAAATATGGTAAGTTAGTGATTTTATATGTGAACAGTGATAAAATTGTGTGTGATAAAAAATCACTAATTAAAATAATAATTCTACGGTATAAAAATAGTTTATGAAGTCTATAAATAAGGTTATTTTGTACTCATTTGGTACACACCTCACTAAATATCTAAGAAAGATCACACACTTAAAATATGTAAGAAAGATTAGTGAGTGTACATATAAACCAACACAAAGCACCAATCCCAGTTTTATCCAAAGTCCTAACACTGAAATTTGGAGTAAAAAGTCACGTTAGAAATCTAACCCTAAAACAACGCAACCAGATTTCAATTTGTTTTGCCAAACGCGTCTTTATTCCTCGTCTGGCAATAAATTTCCTCTCCATAGCCATAGAAAAGGCGAAAGCCTCGCAAGCTAAAATCGAACCCAGATTACCGACCCATAGACTTGGATCCGCCCTTCTCCACACAACCCGCTTCTTATTCTTCTTCATCATATTCATCAATCGCCGCGTGTACTTAGGTTATCAAACCGACTGAAATTTCCCTCTGTTTTCATGATTCTCTCTATTTAATTGTTGCGATAATGGCGACGATCAAATAACTTGACATGTAATTGCCTTCTCCGGTGGCAAATCTTGATTTTGTGAATGTTTGATCCATATGGTCGAACCTTCTTTAATTGTAGAAAATGCTGTTCGGCGATTCCCTACGCCTCCTGCACGTCGTGTTAGCTTATAAGCTATTTTCTGCTCCCCAGGTTTCGCTATGTCAAGGTACGTTAAATCCCTTACCTTTTGAATCGTTCAATAGGTGTTATTATTGTTATTATTATTATTTTGAGTGCTTATACTTTTCCTCTTTTCTTTGTCATGCTCAAATCTACATTACCGGCATTTTGAATGTACCTAATGACTATCTTATCTTTTATTTTTGGCACTTGAAACACTGTTGAAAATTTGATGTTTTCGTTAGTGTATGGGAATGCATCTTAAGTTAAGAACATCTGATCCTCTAATGGTTGAGAAATGGTTTATTTTATTGCGTGCATACAATTACATGAAGGTTCCTGTGCTTGTATTGTAGGTAATTACACGGTATATATGATGCCAATATATTAAAGTTTTTGATTTTTACATCAGACTATTGTCGTATCTCCTCATTAAGTATCCTCATGGATGATGTTTACACCTCTTACAGATTGTTGACAGTTGGAACAATCAGGAGAGTATCACTGTCTTTCCAGTCAAAACTCTGTGGCATCTGTTCACAAGGATCAACTCATGGCCCCCTTGTTAGAGTCAGTATGTTTTCTCCTCAATACAGGTCATACTACCAACACTTGTTTCCCAGGAGGAGACGTGCCTGGACTGCAACTCACGAAACGGGAAAAGAATTCTGGAACGGTTACTTCAGGAGTTATTTAACAATTACAGGTTGTAATATGATAGCTCATCATTCCAAGGTTGCTTGGAAGAGGTTGGCTCAATCATCATCATATAACAGGAAATCTCATCTCTCGATAAGTAAGACTGCTCAGGCAGTATGCTTAGGGTTGAGCCGCTCTTACATGGTTGCTCCTTGCATGGTTGCTCTCATGTGTGGAACTGATGTAGCATGGGCAAAAGCTGCTCCAGGCACACCCATCATCATTCACCCCAAGAATTCACTGTACATGCACGCTCAAGAAAGCCATATTTACATATCCAGATTGATATTATCCATATTTGAAGGCATTATCTTGTTGCTAAGATCTTTTTATTTGGCTGTCATCTTCACCCCAAGCATTGCAATGGCTCCATTTGCAGACTGTTTTGGACCCCGTTTCAGGAAAATGTGGCTTCAGGTTGTCCATCGGACTCTAGAAAGAGCTGGTCCAGCATTTATTAAATGGGGCCAGTGGGCAGCCACACGGCCTGATCTATTTCCTGAAGACATGTGCACTGAATTGTCAAAGCTTCACATGAAAGCACCTGAACATGGCTTTGCTTACACAAAAAAGACAATTGAGAAAGCTTTTGGTCGTAAACTTACTGAGATTTTTGATGACTTTGAGGAGGAACCCGTGGCATCTGGAAGTATTGCTCAAATTCATCGAGCAAGATTGCGATCCAGATACCCTGGTCGTCAGATCAAACCTATTCTAGTCGCTGTCAAGGTAAGACATCCAGGAGTTGGGGAATCCATAAAGAGGGATTTTGAGATAATTAATATTGCAGCGAAGATTTCAGGCCTTATTCCTGCGCTTAATTGGTTGAGATTGGATGAAAGTGTTCAGCAGTTTGCAGTTTTTATGATGTCTCAAGTTGATCTTGCTCGTGAAGCTTCTAATTTGAGCCGCTTCATATACAATTTTCGAAATTGGAGGGATGTTTCTTTCCCAAAACCAGTGTATCCTCTAGTACATCCAGCTGTTTTGGTGGAAACTTTTGAACGCGGTGAAAGTGTTTCTCACTATGTTGATGATGTTGAAGGGACTGAACTAAATAGAAGAGCTCTTGCCCACATTGGAACCCATGCACTACTAAAAATGCTCCTGGTATCTCATATATATTTTTTTCCCTTCTATCATCCTAATGAGTTTTAGTTTCTACTGCGTTCTTTGTGTTTGTAAACGTACAGGAACTTTGGATACATACTTTCATCGACCAGCTTTTAATCCTAAGTGTGGTTATTGAAACTTGATTTTTATGTTATTTTATCAGAGAGAGAATGCTGTGTTTGTTCACTTTATGTTTAGCAGCTATACTGCTGTAGATATTTTCTTGATTTAAGAGTCCAAATGTGCTTTGGCAAAGGTTTTTCACGCTACGCTTGTATCTTGGAGTTGGAAATAGGCTTGTATTGTCGTGGTTTTTTCTCTAAATATATTTATCTGTCTAAGGAAACTTGTACTATTATTTACTCTATTAACAATTTAATCTCTAATCTATTGATAAAATGGTTTTCTTGTTTCCTTTGCCGGAGAGGATATGACATGCACTTTAGTCTTTAAATACATTATTATTATTAGGAAATAATTCTGTTGTTTGAGTTTCGCTTTTTTTTTCTTCTCAGGTTGACAACTTTGTTCATGCTGACATGCACCCAGGAAACATCCTTGTTCGTGTAGGTTCAAGCAAGCGTTCTCGCAAAAAGCTCTTCAAAGCCAAGCCTCATGTTATTTTCCTTGATGTAGGCATGACTGCTGAACTTTCTAGAAATGACCGAAGTAATTTACTGGAGTTCTTTAAAGCTGTTGCCCGAAGAGATGGACGAACTGCAGCTGAGTCCACACTGAGGCTATCTAGAAACCAGAAATGCCCAGATCCAGTGGTCTTTATCCAGGTAAACGGTTTGCATTTCATATATTGAAGATTGTTCGGCATTACACGTAGTGTAGGTGAAGCTTTTGAATTTCCTGGGATAGTTGCCATTTTTAATAACAGTTTCATATTGCCAGTAATTTACAAATAATATTTTTTGTTGTATCATACAACTCATGAATTATTGTACATTTCAGTATTCGACATTGTCCGAAGACAATTACAACAAAAGAAATCATGGATTAATAATATATTATAATGTGCTGGTCTGCTTCCAACTTTGCTATCATTATCTTTTAATCGCATGATCCCTTTACAAATAGTTGGACTTGCACTTTTCTAAAGTTGATAAAGTACTGTGATTTCATTTAATATGGCTTTTTCTTGCTGAGCAACATGATGGAGATACTCCACTTTCTGCTACTCTAAGAAATCATCCGTACATCATTAGACTACCCTAGGTTTTGCGTGGGAAATTGTCAGAATGCTCATGCTTAATTGTTTTTTCCTTTCTGGGGTCACTTGTTTCATTTTGTGCCAAGTACACATTAGTTTGTTTTTGTGAAATATATTGCATTGAGGAGATATAAATATCTTGTTGCATTTATGATTTATCCTCCTGTACAGTTGATTGTAATGCCTCTATAGTTATTCCTTTATTATCGTTGGAGACTATGAAAATCTCATCTTGTTTAGCACACTGTTTTCTTTGGTTACAGGAAGTGAAAGAGTCGTTTGATTTCTGGGCTACCCCTGAAGGAGATTTGGTCCATCCTGCCGACGCCATGCATCAGCTACTTGAGAAAGTTAGGCGGCATAGGGTAAATATCGACGGCAATGTTTGCACTGTGATGGTGACTGTTCTAGTCCTTGAGGTAGTCTCTTCATTCATAATCTATTGAGTTATATTTCTGAATGCTTGTGTGTAATTACTCATTGGTCGAACAATGGAAATATGATGTATGCGAGTGTTTTGAAATCTGATGGAAATTTTCGGTGATAAGTTTCCTTCCTATAGATCATACGGCCTGCATCTCGACTCTAATCTTTTTAACAAAAACCTTCGTGCTGTATCTGTTGTGGTGGATTGCATTAGTTTCAGTGACACTTTATGTGAACATTTGATAGGGATGGCAACGGAAGCTTGATCCAGATTATGATGTAATGCATACACTTCAAACACTGCTCCTCAAGGCCGACTGGGCGACGTCACTGTCCGATACAATCGAAGGACTGATGGCACCATGAGCCACCTTCAGAAGCTACCATCGCAAAGTTTTGAATATATAGAACCCCTTCAAATGTACAATCACACTACACAGTTATGAATACAGCAAATAATTTTGAAAACGTTTTCTAGTGGCTGAGACACAATTTTGTTAGGATTGTAATAACTTGTATTGCGAATCATTGGGCGCTGGTCAAGGATGCGCCCCCGCCCATTAAAGTGTTTTGTTTTGACCTTAATGTGTAGCGCTGTTTGGTAAGTATTTTATTAATTTTGAATTCTTGCCATTGAAACTACTTTCTACTATTTTTTAATGGCCATCGTATGAATTATCTTTACACATGCCCTTCAGGCTTCTGTTGCTGCCCATCAATGAAAGGGGAATTTTAATAATGCGGTGGTTAGTTAGTTGCATGAATTAATAAAGAAAATAGTTGTTGGTTTAATATTGCCCTAAAAGCATACACATTTGCATAATTGCGTGTAAATATATTTATATATACACTCACAATAATCATGATCTTTGAGTATTAGTATGTGGCCGGTCATATTTAAATTCTAACTCGTTTTACAGATGATCTCCATTTTAGCGTAATAAATAAATAATCTGACATTAAAATTATTCTCCCATAAATTCCCCCTCAAAATTAATTTGGGCGGGTAAGGGTTTAAGTTGATTTTCATTTGGTTATTCATCGGCGGCGGCCCCCTTATGCCAGCTTATACCAACAGAGAATAAGGTTGAGGAAGGAGAACCACCATTTGTAGCAACTTCCAAGTCATGAGCGAGTGTTTAGGCTTTCTTCTTTTGGTTGTGGAAGAAATCGCAAAGAGAGTTGGGCAGACGATCTAGTTCCCGCCTCCTGATTTCATTACCATCTGGGATATTATGAGGTACCACCATTTTATTCTATTTCTCTGCAATTTTCCATGAATTTCTCTTTATAATTGTTGTGATGTATGGAATGCGTTTTGCTAGCTCTCTTAAATTGGACTAGTTTGCTCTAGTGAAGAGTTGAAACTTTACGTTAATTTCTGAATCCGTGCTTGCTTAAATTCTGTATAATTCGTGACATGCACAAGCTTGAATTTCTGTGTATTGGTTTTGATGGTTTTGAAATTACCTCAAGGACGAAACACAAGGAATTATATATGTCCTTCTCAAGAGTTGTTAATAATCTAGTATAGGATGTATTCCTCGCTTTCGTCTTGCATATAAGAGAATTGGGAAGAGATCAAATTCATTATTAAAATGGAGTATGTATTAATGTTGTCTAGGCATGCCCCAGCCCTAGTAGACTGCAGAGTAACTAGCATTACAATGATTTATCTGTACAGTTTTATAATTTACATTTGTGTTCAAACAACATAATATACAATTCTATGTGAAAAATTAAAGTGACCATGTCGGAAAAACTATGTAAAACAGGCTTTCTATCTTCTTCTAACGAATATTTTACCCTGCGCATCTTCATTAACAATTTTCATAACTCCATTAGGAGGGACGTGTCTCCAAATCTGAGGCTTCCTACATTTATGACCCATCTGTGCAAATTTATCAGCAGCTCTATTGCCCTCTCGAAACGTATGTGTAAGAATGCAGTTTTTTATTTCTGGTATGATTAGATTTATACGAGCAACATGCATTTGTACTTGTTTGCATTTAGCCTCTCTCCTTTGAGAAATAATGTCAACTAAACTCTTGGAATCCTTCTAGCCATACGTCATCCCAACCATTTTCCAGCACAATTTCGAGCCCTCTTGCGAGGGCAGTTAATTCTGCTATAGTGCTGTTGCTTTGCCCAATGGACTCAGCATATCCTAGCAGAAATTCGGCATTGTGATTTCTGAATATGCCTATGCTGCATTTTCCTCTTTTGCACTTGCATGATCCGTCGTAGTTTAGCTTTGTCCAACCCACTTCGGGTTTCTCCCATATCACGTTGATTGCTTCCTTGTGCCCGTTCCTAGCTAAAACTCGAACTGGTCTATGAATTGCTGTTGCATTAAAAAATAATCTTGAGATTGTTAACATTTTTCTTATACATTTATTGATGAAAAGAAAGGAAAATAAGTTGATGACACAAACATATATACACTAATGCGTTGAGTTTTGAACAAGTATGTTTTCATGCATTATGAGTTAGGAAGTTGAGTAGAGGAAAAGTAAGGTAGTTTGAGAATTTCATAGAAACAAGAAAAGAGAGAGATAGAAGAAGAAGTACTGGGATATCCAAATGGAATCTGTTCATTTTCTAGCAGTGTAAGAAAGAATAACTTCATGGCAATTAACGGGTTATATATGTGAGTATGACAAGGAAGGGGAATGTATGTGCATGTGTTTGTGGATTTGGATAAATGGATTTTGTCCATTGGTGTAGTAACTGTTGAAATAAGAATGGTAATAAACTCTTTTAAAAGTTGAACCATGGAGATTACCCTCCGAGTTTTCAGAAGCCAAGAACTTAGGGAATGGTTTTGATTTGTAGCCCGCTGAATAAGCGCCTTTTGATCCACAAATTTGAAACTCTTGCTGCCACCCAAGTTTGTTGAAGCATCTTCTATGTCACTTTTTTAATGAGTGACACGCGGTATGGAAGTGAAATCTAACCCATGTACACAGAGGAACACTTACCTAAGACTATTTAAAGTGTGATCATTTTTGCGTTTTTAAGTGATACTGTTTAAAATGTGATCATTTTTACGTTTTTAAGTTAATTATCACTTTTTATTTCTACAACTAATTGTTAAGTAACTCTGTTTCAAGTGTGATTATTTTTACGTTTTTAAGTTAATTATCACTTTTTATTTATACAATGAATTGATAATTAAATAATTCACTACACCTTCTAATAGGCAATAACTAGAATGAGACCGATTTAACCCGTGGAACTGACTCATTCTATTAATATAATTTTTAGTTTTTAATTATGGTATAAGAAGATAATTATACTATTATAATTTCACATTTGAGATTCATGGTGTATTTTTCCTATTGGTTCATGTTATAATTTACCCTAATGATTTATATTAGTTTAATCAATTCTGGGACATAACTATAATTTTACCTTGTTCATTGGATATTTACTCAGTGGTCACCCTAAGGTTTTATGTTTAGTTTAATTAATTTTAGAGTATAATTGTAATTTTATCTTGGTAGTTTATGATTTATTTTATCGTTGTGATTTATTTTCTATTTTACTTTTAAGATTAATGATTTATTCTTTGAATTTAGTATTAACTTTTAGGATATAATTATCATTAGTTAAAAAATAAGAAAAATAATGCAACATGTTGCATGCAACTGGTTGTATGCTAGCGTTCCTCTTTCTAATAATAAATAACAACAACAATTACAAATACATTGTCTACCAACAATAACAAAAACTAATATAGTCGTACTTAAATGACAACCTAATTTCAAATCATTCAACATAATTAATCAAATGACTAACAAAATATGAACATATGACATGGGTTGCTTTAAAAAAAATTATACTCATATAGCTGCATTTTTTAAAGGCAAAAGCTCATGCGCCTCCGAAGACACGCCGTGTCCCCAATTGAACTCAACCCTCCCCCTTCATATTTTATTTAAACCTATGTATTGTTAAGGGATTTAAATTGTAATGGGGCACGAAAATTGCAAAGGGGCACGATGTCCCGGAGGCACAAGAGCCTCACTCTTTTTTTAATGGTTACAGACTGGACTAAAAACATCCACATATCTATATCTTTTGGGATATTGAAAAACTACGTAAAACAAGCCTTTTATTTTCTTCTAACGACTATTTTACCCTGCTCATCTTCATTAACAATTTGCATGACTCCATTCGTAGGGATGTGTCTCCAAATCTGAGGCATCTTAAATTTATGACCCATCCGTGCAAATTGATGAGCAGCTCTGTTGCCCTGTCTATAGGTATGCGTAAGAATGCAGTTTCTTATTTCTGGTATGATTATGATTAGATTTATACGAGCAACATGCATTCGTACTTGTTTGCATTTAGCCTCTCTCCCTTGAGAAATAATGTCAATTAAGCTCTTGCAATCTCCTTCTAGCCATATGTCCTGCCAACCATTTTCCAGCGCAATTTCGAGTCCTCTTGCAAGGGCAGTTAATTCTGCTATAGCGCTGTTGCTTTGCCCAATGGACTCAGCATATCCTAGCAGAAATTCAGCCTTGTGATTTCTGAATATGCCTCCTGTACTGCAGTTTCCTGTTATGCCCTTGCATGATCCGTCAAAGTTTAGCTTTGTCCAACCCGCTTCGGGCTTCTCCCAAAAGACCTCGATCGCTTCCTTGTGCAAGTTCCTTGCTAAAACTCGAGCTGGTCTATGAATTGTGGTCGCAATAAAAAACAATCTTGAGATTGCTAACATTTTTATACCTTTATTAATGAAAGAAAAGAAAATAAGCTGATGATACAATACACTAATGTGTTGAGTAAAGTTGATGACAATAAAGGTAGTTTGAGAATTTTATTTATAGGAACAAGAAAAGAGAGAGAGATCCAAATGGAATCTGTTCATTTTCTACCAGTGTTAGAGAGGATAGATTCATGCATTGTGATTAATCCATTAACGGTTTATGTGAGTATGAAAACGATGGGGAATGTATATGCATATGTTCGTGGATTTGGTTAAATGGATTTTGTCCATTGGTGTACAATTGAAATAACAATGGTAATAAATCCTCTTAAAAGTTGAATCATGAATAAGTTCATGGTTATATCTGTGACGCCATGAACTTAGGGAATGGTTTTGATTAGTCAGCCCACTGTGTAATCGCCTTTTGATCCACAAATTTGAAAATCCCACGGCCACCCAACCAATGCCAAGAGGAAGTATTCTGTAAAACTGATTTCATTTTAGCCTAACATTTCTTATGTTAGTGTGACATTTGTAGCGGAGAAATTTAAGCCTTTGTGCATAAGGTTATACATTAACCGTGAATGTTCTATCCTACGCCAGTTTCAGGAAATGTCATAGGAAAACTAGATCCCAAAAACACTATATTAACCCTATATATAATTTAATTCTTAAGAAGCTCAATTTGTGAAGAAATTTTACAATTTAATGATTGCGCTTTACAATAATTTAACATTGGCTCAAGTGGTGGTGGGGGTTGTTTTAATTGATGATATATAATGCAATTGGGCGGGGCGGATAGTAGCAATGTAGCATAACCTGTTCTTCTTCGGGTTTGGGTTGCCCGTGCAGGGCGGTCTGGCCCAATTTTTGCCCATATTATTTATTTTATTATATGTATATATTAATTAATATATTCATGTAATAGTAGAACTGCATGTTTTTCTACTCTAATTAATTAATTAAATTAAATTAAATGTAGAATTGCATGTTTTTCTACTATAGTTAATTAATTGAATTAATAAATCTTATAAAAAGTGTATATAACTTCAAATATTAATAAAATACTATATACTTAATTAAATGGAGGCGGAATGGGGCGTGGTCAATATACAGATTCTCCTCATTCTCCAAACATAGCAGGTCGGGTCCACTTCAAATTTTACGAGTTACTTTCTTGTATCATAAATTTGATTTCTTTACTCTAAACACCCTAACAATACATATAGACTTGTGTATATCAAATTGTCATCCTAAATGCATTTTTTTTAAGGAAAAGAAAATTTCATTCCCAAAGGTACGAGAAATACCCATGATTACAAAGTACAACACAACTAGAAACCAATAACAATTGACCAACTAAAAATAATCATAATAATTAACTAACATCCAAGCACTCAAAATCAATCACCAAAGACTATATAAGGTGACTGAGGGGGTTATATGACCACTCTCGATAGCATGATCCATGTCTAATATTCTTCATCTTCCAAGCATGCCAAGACCACAATTGTGCTTTAGTTTCATCTACTATATGTCGAGCTTCCCATTTTCCATCATTAAAGACTAAATCATTTCTTTTTTTCCAAATAAACCACACAACGCACATACATAACCCAACCATGAACCGTTTCTCTCTTTTCTTCAGTGAAAGATTACTAAAGTTTAAGAAATATACCTTAGGATCATTTGACATTGGCGTTTCGTAGCCTATCCATTTCAAACTTTCTTGCCATATTATTGAGGATTTTTCGCATTCGAAGAAGAGATGATGTACTTCTTCCGGAACTGTTTTGCACAATGGACAAACAATTTGTACTCCCATAGTCAAATTTCCCCTTCGTTGGAGCTCCACTGTCATTGGAATTCTCCTTTTCAATGTTCTCTAGGTATGAATTTTAATTTTCAAAGAAGCCTCACTATCCCACAAACTCTTGAAGATTTTAGGCTCCGACCCTCTTCTTTCATTGACCCTTCTGTGCAATAAATGGTAGACTTCCTTTACGTAGTAGCCTCCTTGTTTGCTCTCTCTCCATTTCCAGCTGTCTTGAGTGTCTTTCTTCAAGCATACCTTGTTAATAATGTCAAGAAGATCGTTAGTGGACTCAGATTCCCACTGTCTTAGAGATCTTCTCCAATCCCATTTCCAAGCCCATGACGCAGACTCCCACTTTCCCATGTTTGACACTAACTCACTCTTATTAAGGCTAATATTATATAATCTAGGAAACCTAGACTTTAATGACTCTTCTTCAATCCACCCTCCCAAAACTAGTACCCAACTCATTTCCAATGACTCTAGAGACATTTTCAGTGAACCAATTACCCCTACCGTCCACCAAACTTAGAAAAACACCTCCCCACCAATCTCTACCATGACCCCCTACTCTATTAACCCAAGGTTTGAAACAAGATCCCCCAAAACCATAAGAAACAGACTCAACTACCCTCGCCCACAATCTGCCCTTTTCGTGAAGTGCCCTCCAAGCCCACTTCCCTAATAAAGCCTTATTAAATAAATCCACATCCTTGACCCCAAGCCCTCCCAAATTTTTTTCTTGAGTGATAGTTTTTTAGTCAATCTAAGCTATTTTATTAGAACTCACGCCGCCCCCCAAAGAAATTTTCGTTGAAACGAAGTAATGCTTTTAATCACATAGTTAGGGGCTCGGAAAATTGACAAAACATAGGTCGGTAGTGAGGTGAGAACTGCATTCAAAAGAATCAATCTGCTGCCAATAGATAATTTGAGACCCTCCCATTTTCTTATCCTATTCTTGATCTTCTCTACAACATATCTCCAATCCTCTTTCTTCTTGTGAGAGCATCCAACTTGCACACCAAGGTATTTCATTTGGTGGGTTTGGATGTTCAAGATGCATCCCATTTACTGTTGTTGCAGTGGGAATTCATAAAATTGCATCACATCAATGTCAATACGGTGAGACCATTTCAAATTCTATTTTGGCATAATAACAAAAGATAATACTCTATTTGATTAGTTCTTCACTTTTCTTAATAATTTACGTAGAAAAAGTGAAGAATTTATGGTGCCAGAAAGAAGTACTATATTTGATTAAATTAAATAATCATCGAACAAATTGAGGGTGTAAATATGGCTTATTCTTCCATTCACGAACTGGATCGATTGACAGTCTCACACCATAATAATTGTTATGGGAGAAATGCTCGGCCCAGTTCTAGATATTAAATAAGTTCACTAGCGTAGGCCCAAGGGACGATGGAAGGCGAAATGAACCCAGGCCCATCTCCTTTATCCCGAGAATAATCAAGAGCATAAACCAGAGAATAACCACTGGTTAAACCCAGGAAATAACCCTGGGTCTCCGAAGATCATGGTGAGGAATGACAGTAGAAGAACAGGAATAATAATGAGGATATGATATAGTGATCTCCAATTGTTTGTTAAGTAAGGATTCCATATCAACCAATAAGGTACAAGAGCACCAAAAAGGGCATCAAATCTGTTAGGGTATGATTCTAGAATAGGACACTTGTCAATGATTGATTGGAGAGAACAATCTAGAAGGAGAGTGAGGAATCAATTCCCATATAGAGGGGAGAAAAAGGAACGATGAATGATGAATAAAAATCTATCTTTTCTTTGATACATTTCCTTCTTTGCTCCATCACCTCTTAGTTGGGTTACGTTGGAGTCATTGTGACGAAAACGGATCACAACAATAATAAAAGCATGTATGTTACAAAATAGACTAATAATATCCGAAAGTCTATCTTTTGCGATACTGAAATGGGTAGCAAATTAGCAATCATGAATCTAAGGATTTTTTCTGGCAGACTAATGTGGAATTAAGGGTGCATTAATATATATTATGATTTTAATTACCGGAAATAAAGTAGTTTGAAGATATATTATTAAATCACTGACTAATGTGATCCATTCCCATAATCAACTACTACTTTTCCATTGATGATTTTGTTAACCCTTTTAAATGGATTTTGCGTAAGCTCTTGTTTATAATAAGTTTTGCATGTTTTAAAGCTTGATGATGTTATATATGATGTAATAATATTTATAATAAATAAAAATAATCATAATAGTGTTCCCAATCCCAGGTAATTACTAGCGGTGAGTGGAAAGGTGATGTAGATTGGGGGCCCGGGCAGAGTAGCGAATGATGGTGCTGTGTGCATGGGGTGAAAGCGTGAATCCAGGTACTCAATTTGCTGCATGTCCCTCTTATTTCCTGTATCTATATCTATACCTATATATATCTATTTCTACTCTACTCTACTCCAATTAATCCACTTCATATGAATCATACCATACCATGCCTCTTTCATATCAATCATTCATTCATTCGTTTAAGAGTACATTATTTTTGTATTTTGCTACATATTTTTACATAACAACTTCCACATTCTATATTATTTCCTTCTTCTCACTTTAAATTTCATCGCCCAAAAGAGGAAACATTATATCAATGACCAACCTTAAGAGTAAATCTAAATTATAAATTTACTACTCACACTTAAAACATAACATATTTTAATTTATTTATTACTTAAAAAGACTACAATACCCTACAATAAAATTAGTTAAAAAATAATTTTTTCTTAAACTTGTATCTATAGTAATAATGAAACTTAATGTGGGACGGAGGGAGAATTCATTCTCACTTATTTGGAAGTTCATTCATGTCATGTGTTGCCAGATCAATCTTCAACCCTTTTATCTATATCCCTCGATAGAATCGACTCTATATATATTGAATGCTCTTGCCTTTGTTCATGTTGAAATTTTATCAAACAATTCTATTAGCTATATTTATTGCTTAAATAGAACTAGTAGTATAATGATTTTTATTCATGAAAAGAAAAAAGGATGAAATTTGGGCACTTATAAAATTCTTGTTCGGTATAATTTTATTGCAATATGTTTGCAGAGAGATTGACAACTCTTTTTATTTTCTTAGACGATGTTTAGGCACACATAAATAAGTGTATTGTGATTTAGTGTACACCAATTGCAGTATTTGGATCGTGTATTTAAGTGGGCCATATTCAAATCCTAACCAAAAGAAAAAAGTATCATAAAATGTAAGTCCATATAAGAGAAGATATTATCGAAAAAGGATCATGTTGTGACACTTTTAAATGTTCGCATTTTTCTAGGACGAAGGAAGTATAATATTTTTGCTTGAGTTGAATTTACCTATATAATATGTTAATTTTACTTATATACAACTCGATACTTTTTAGTGCATTATACGATGTTTTTTAGTAATATGAAGTTGGCGATTAGACAAATTGTTAATACTTTTTCCCTTTACAATACACACGGAGTATTTTTTTCACCTAAATCGTAGTGATATTTGTACTTATATTTTTTTATACCCATCCGCCAAATTTGATTTTAACTAGATCTACTTAATTGCACTAATTCTACTAAACCCATGCAAGTAGGGATTGGATGTAGCTCATTCGTGGTGGTTTAAACTATAGTAGATATTTTCTAGTCGAGGCTTCCATAGCCTTTATAGTCTTCAATTTACTTTGTTAGTATTTTACTATCTTCTTGTTTATTTCATCAGCCATTGTTGTCGGTGTCAACTTGCTCGGCATTCTTTTATGGTAGAAGAATCACATGTAGCGATATTCCATTTCTCGTGTTTTTGGATCCTAAGGTACTACCAGACCCAAAATCATGAATTTATTTTTTTGACGGGTTTTGATACGCCAAGTATCTATACTTGGCGAACGATAACCACGTTGCCACGGTCACAATCGCTATTATTCTACATGAGATAAGGGGAAGAAACTTATATGAGGAAAAAGAAAAAAGCATGCATAAGTGAGAAAGAAAAAGTGAAAGCAATAAATGGAGATGTATGAAATAATCTTGTATAGTGGAAAATGTAATGAGGCAAAGGCTTTCTCTTGTATCAATAAAAAAGGTGAGAAAAGATGCAGATGTAAAAGAAAGAATAGACAAAAATAAGAAGCAGGTGTGAGTGAAGCAAAGAATATGTGACATTGCTTGTTGATGGGGGCAATTCTGGTATATCATGGCTGCCACACTATAAAAAGTGACCTTGTTATGTCTTACTCTTTATTGGCTTACCGAATAAAGTAAGTTTTGTTTGTTTCTCAATCTCTTTCTCCTTTATATTTTATTTTAATTTTAAGGTAGGAAGAAAAAGAAGGTTCTTAAACATTATTAGAAAAGATTAGACAAACCTAGACGTCAATTTCTCTTGATAATATCTATACTATACGTAGTTAGATCAATAATTGGTTATTTGTATTCGATACTATACGTAGTTAGATCAATAATTGGTTATTTGTATTCGATTCGACTTGAAAGAAGGAAAAAAAAAAAAAAAATATATATATATATATATATATATATATATATATATATATATCACACCATGCTTGTAAAATTTATGAGTCTCCTCATTATTTTAAATTGTAAAGAATATTATATTTTAAATATTGTAACTTTTAGAATAAACATCAAACATTAATTAATGTTATAATAAGATAAAACCACCGGAGTTTACATAATCAATTATTGTGAACTTAAATGTGTGTCAAAATTCATTACGTTGCATAGGTAAATGTAATTCTAAAGTATCATATTATATAATGTAATACGTTCGCTTATATAAACTATGATAATTGTATTGTGCTATATTTTTCAATAGACAAAGAATTCTTTGTATGGTTTCACTTTACGCTATAACTTTATTAAAATTGCTCTTTAGTATGAAATTATTATTTAAGAGTGTAATGAAAATGAAGTATTATTTTTAATCTAATTTTGATATTTTGTGATTTTTTATATTTCTTTTTATGTACTAGAGAGTTTTTTCAATAAAAATCAGGATGTTTGGAAATTCATATGAGAGGAGTTCATTTTGTAATTATGCGTGTCTTTTTTTTTTCCCCCAATACACCAAGTGGACTATAATAATTCTCTATATTTTACTCTTTTAATGTTAATTTACTGAAATATTTTTTTGAAAGTATATCATGCTTAATATATACGCATGATTTTAGCGCCAAAGCTTAGGGTGTAGGGTTGGGCAGGGCTTAGTTGTATGGTTTTTTGGCAGTGATTTATGTAGAGTCGACATAATTCGGATAAATATCGAAGATTAGATTACAAGAGTGTAGTGATATCTTTTTTGTGGAGGAGGGTATATGGAAGGCCTGGAGAGAAATAAATGTTTGATTTGAAATGTCTCAAAATCACACAAAAAAGTTGTGGTCACCTATCCTATCTCTCTGTAACTATTTAATTTTTACCTTAAATCACATACCACCACCAAGAAATTAGGGTTACACTCAATGCACTCACGTGTGTTGCACACAACATCTTACTAACATCATAAACAAAAACCCAATTACCACACCAACTCCACATATATACAACTATAATAGCCACGCCAAGATGTACTATCCAATAAGTATATAATGTAAAATCTCCTTGTATTGAATGTATATATTTTTATTACTTCAAGCTATTGCACCATTTCTATATTTCTTTCAAAAACTACGTACTTAGAAAAATATAGTATTATTAATGACATGTGTTGGTATGGAAAAGAATAAGTACAAGTGTAGAATGAATATAAGTTGGAATATTAAGTGAATCCGTGGTTTATGGCCTCAATAGATGTGACACAATCATCATCAATGATTAATTATAGGTGTGTAATATAGTATGATTAAAAAGTAAGAATGTGATTAAATATTATTTATAGGTGAACTTTTATTCGTCCATTGGAAGTCAAAAGGTGGAGTAGAGTATTGCCGATTAGTAGCAGTAGCAGCTCCATATAGACCTTGTGCTTTATGCTTTAATTGATTCACTGCTGGATCTTCCTCTTTAGTCTCTCTCTCATCTAAATATTTATATTGAGTGAGACAGAGAGAACTGAGGCGTTGAATGTTCGCACAACTTTAATTGCTTTCTCTCTCTCTCTCTCTCTTCCTCTTCTTTTTTGTAAAAAAGAGTTAAACAGAGAAAATAAGATGGAACTAGATCTTCAGAATCCGTTGACGACTTGCGAAGACCTGCCATACGACGGCGTTCCGTCTCTCTTCGCCAACGAGTCCGACCACATGCCTTCTCTGTCCCGCTTTCACTCCTCCGATTTCCGTTTCTCTGTTCGCCGGACTGCTCTCGATCTCATTTCTCACGTAAATTTAACACTGCTTTCTCACTCTGCAAATGTGTTTTTTTCTGTTCTCATGTATGGATTTCTGCAGGTGAAATTCTCCTATAATGTGGATCCCTTTCTGGTCTACCTCTCTGTCAACTACGTGGATCGGTTTCTCTCTAGGCAGGAAATTCTGGTAAGTTTGATTTTAAGATTTGAAATCCGAAAATGTACGCTCGTTGACGTGTGTATTTGCGTTGGCGATTCGAAATCAGGATGAAAGGTCATGGATTGCACACATTCTGGTGGTTGCCAGCCTGTCAGTTGCCGCCAAGATGAGAAACTGTGATTTATCTGTTCCACTCTCCGTTTTACAGGTTTGTTGTTTTCTAATGATTCCGTACGACTTCCTCTCTCTTGAGAAACCATTGAAACTAGTTTTAGCGAACAGAGAGAAGAAGGCTTCGAGTTTGGGGCGCAGTCGATTCATCGAATGGAGACGATTCTACTCGCGACTCTGCAATGGCGAATGCGCTCCATCACTCCTTTCTCATTTCTCCAATATTTTCTCTCTTCTCTCAATATGGAAGGCTCTTCTCTCAAGCACCGAGCTTCCGATATCATCTTCAATGTTCAACACGGTAAATCAAAGGAGCAATTTTCAATCAGTAAATTTGCATCCAATTAACATATCTACGACTGATTACGAAATTTCATGTGCAGAATTGAAGATCTCGCAGTATAAACCATCGATAATTGCAGCTTCAGCCTTTCTCTGTGCGATTCAGGAGTTAAATCCACTCGCATTTTCTTCTTCCATAACCGTAATTTCTTCATGTGAACATGTTGACAGCGTAAGCATGCAATCGCCACTGTTTCATTGAATTACATAAAAATATATTATTCATTTAATTTCAAAATGCAGGAGGCACTGCTGAAATGCGTAGGCGCGATGCAGGAAATAACAAAGGAATGCGATGCAGTGGCGAGTGGTACGTCGACTCCATTGAGCGTGCTGGACAGGCAGGGTACAAGTCCGAGAAGCGAGGGGGGTGGTTTATGCGACAGTAGAACATTCCAGATCTCTCGGATACAGTAGTGTTAGCAAATTTCCATGTAACTAACTTATTAATCAACTTGTAAAAAAAAATGTAATGTTTTGTTTCAATCATGAATCATCTGAGGGATTATTTTATTTTGATTTCATACGTTAGCGTGGGGATTAGGGAAAGAAAATTGATAAATTATCAAGAGCCATTTTAGGGTAAATTTAGTATATATATAATAATGCACTTAGGTAAGATATTAAAATAAATTAATGATTAGATATACAGATTTAGATCTGTAATACGTTGTCACAGAATAAGGATGTGGTATGGGGGGATTGTGAAGATAATGATAGAGGGAGTATCATGGATAAGTTGTTGTCAATGAGATTGTCGCAATCTAGTATCTTTGTCGAGGGTATGAGTCTATTAATATCCTTGAAAGCAACTGAAAACGCACCAAAATATGCTCCTTGTCTCTGTTTAAAAAATAATAGTAAAAGAAATAATAATATTCAAAGACAATTTTTTTATAATTTTTTAAACTTATTGTCGACATTACATCAAAGTATATGCTTTTAATTTAAGTTGGTTGAGGATGACCCCGGTAAAGTTAGTAAGATCCAAATAATATTTGTAATAGGATTAAACACAAAAGAGATGATATGCTTGACATGGAATGAAATTGCAAAATTTGAAAAAAAATTAAATTTAGAGAATTGTGCGGTTATCTTAACTAATAATGATTTGCAGCAATGAAGAACAAAATATACTACTCATGAAGTCTTAGAAATGTTATCTTTTCGATTTATCATGTACATAGGGTAAGAATAACATTTTTCAAAATAAAAAATATAAACGGTTTATTTATTTGAGTTGGTTGAAGTGTGAAACGAAGTGCGAAGTTTTTGAGGAAGTAATACATTGTAAACGGAAGAGTAGAATAAACGTGTGAAAACATATTTGGTGCTCACCATCAACACTCTACGACAGTGAACTGCTTCACTTGAAAATTTTCTTGCAACATAATTTTATTCTTCTCTGAAAGTACTTATTGGAACACATGGAGAAAGGGAAACAACATACAGGAAACACACTGCAAAAAAGAAAAAGAAAAAGAAAAAAAAGGATTACTTGCCAACAATGAGTTTAGCCCTGGTTTGGCCTTCTCTGATTTGGAACTGATCCCCTAAGCCAAAATGAGCCATGAGTAACCATACCAGAGTCATAAGCTCTCCTCCTTTGCTCAGCTGCTGCGCATGGGCCTGAGCTCTGCATCGTATCGCCGCGTAACACAGCATCTCCACCCACACTTTGCTTATCATCTTCCATTTCTCCATCTCTCCCATTCTTTCCATGTCTTGCAGTTTCTTTGCCAGGATGCACCCGTCGAACAACACTGATTTGCTCCGATCACCCTTTATGGTAACAGGCTTTACTTCCGTGTAGACACCGAGGATGTCCTTGCAGGCCTTAATGTGATGATCATCCAATTCCTTTTCCTGTGAAAAGTTTTGGATGACCGAAGAGCAGTACTTGTTGCCCTGTGCCCACTTCCACACACTTGTCATCTTATCACCACCATATTTTACGACCCCCGGGCATGTTATGTGCATTAAAGGGAGGAATATGGAGACGAATAAAGAAAGGATGAAGGCTAAAACGGGAGAAAGCAGGGTGAGAATGAACAAGAAACCATATTTGAGGAAACTAACAACACCATACATAATGGTTTGTAAAGTTGTTGCCTTGTTTCTCTGATTATACTGGGATCCTCCCTCCAGAAACTTTCCGGCCTCAGCGCAGGTATCCCGGAACCGGATCTGTCCAATCCCAGCAACTGCAGACATCATCGTAGGCTGCATGATGAGAAGATACAACATGTAATCCGAAAGAAGCTTGGAAAATTCTCTGTGGTGGTTGTTGGAGCTGCTACTTTCGGGGGATATCTCGTCGCAGTAGCAAAGTTCAGTGGCGACGTGCCATAACAGGATGCTCTGATCGTAGTCCACACCAAGAATATAAGGGAGCAACATACTACAACCTTCGATGCGAAGCACCAGATCACCCTTTGCTGCACTAACTTCTTTGGCAGAATCAACATCATCCGCCATCGCAGACTTCATCTTCAACTCTGCGAAAATGTGATCCCTCAGCTCCTTGGTGAATGCCTTGCTTCTCACGTACTTGACCCCATCAAAGAAGGAAATCAACCCGAAGAAGTCCATAATTTTTTCTTTGTAGGGACTACGGCGGTGCAGACAATAGAATATCAAGTTGTAAGTCGACAGCCGTTCGCACCACCTGCGCTGCAGCAAACTCACCAGCTCCCAGAAAAGGCCATAATATGGCTTTTCTGAGCTTCTTTCATCAACAATTCCTTCCTCAAGGTTCACATCTGGGAGGTGGTAAATTTTCACTTTCAGCCAGTTGGAGGTAATGAGCTTGACGAAAGCTATTACATCCAAGGCAATGGCTCCCAGGAGCAAGGTATAAGTGATGGCAACGTCCTCTCCTTTGAAGTTCTTCTTGTCCTCGGTATAGAAGAGGCCGAGAGAAGCAACGACCAAAGCAAATGAAACGAATCTACGAACATATCCCCAATTTGTGTACACGACACTATCCTTGGTGAAGAGGACATCGTAGATGAAGTTGAGCTCAACTGTTATGACTTTGAAGGCATCTTCTGCTGATCTCTCAAGGAAGAACTTTTGACTCTGGTCACGGTCCCGGAAGCTGAAAATGAGGTCGACAATGAGACCCTTAAACGTGTTGAAGAATTGGTGCGCATAAAGCACCACCTCTCTATCATTCAGTGTGCCCTTTTTCACCCTATTCACAGATTTGACTCCCCTGGGCGGTTCACTGATCATTTCTATTTTTGTTGGTAGTTTGGCATCTATCTTGGAACGGTACTCATCCATCAGCTTGGCGTAGTTGGGGCCGGGATCAGGTTCCTTGAGCATGGAGTCGCGAAACCTGTCAATGCTGGCAAGGTAGAGCGCCCTCGTCCTTTCAGCATACTTGATGATGCCGGTGATAAACATGAGCAGGGTGGGAATCCACACCTGATTCTTGGGCAGTGAGAGGATGAAGACATATATGGCAGCACAGAGTTGGAATATGAGAGAAAGCAAATGCCTGAGCCACAGCTCATTATCTTCGAGAGCAAATGCAGTGATAGTGTCGGGGCCTCCAAGATGCACCAGAAGACATGGAGCCCAAAACGCCAGAAGATCAGCATTGTTGTTATCCGTTTTGCTCTTACATTTGCTGTTTTGGCTGCTGGTGATTTGGCCGACAGCGAAATTAGCAGCCCAATCGGCCAGCAAGTATGCCGACCAGAGAGGCATGATGATCCAATTAGAAGAGGTGCGCTTCCTCAGCGGGGCGATTAGAATTAGACAGGTTTGGAGAGACAGGCTCAGGATGATGAACGCTCTCAGATTCCATATCTCCCAAAGATCCTTCCAATGCTGGGGGATTGGGACTTCCAGTCTCCCATTTTCCATGAAACCTGTCAACAAAAATGGATCAAGAATAGCAAGATAAATAATGCTGAATGTTTGGAGGAAGCAAGTGAGAAGTAGCACAGTTACCCATATTAATTGACTGGGAAATATCAAATACTTGAGCATCCAGTATGAAACCAAGAGTATGATGATGTAACCAAAAACATCAGATATTTAAAGCATAAGCTGCGTGGTACCAACGTGTATCACATGAAGCCCATTCGTTAAATGAAGTTGAAGCAATCATAGAATAATAATACCAACAATGTCACGTTTGGAAAAAGAAGACACAAAAGAAACAGAACATACCAAAAAGAACGAAGAATAACCCTCCTGGACAAGCTAAGTAAAAGAATACCTTGTACAATAGCCTTCTGCTTTATGCCAATCCCTTCCGCTAAACATGTTTCAATCACTACATCAGCCTAACACAACACAACAGAGATGATTCAGTTTATATATGCCACTGGACTTAATTAAAATTTCTAAATCAACTTCACCCAAACTTCTGCCTCTCAGCAAAGACTAAAAGATCCATAAAATCTCCTCAACTCACCTTTCTTAGCATTGGAAGGGTGAAATGACCCTTGTAGAAAATTTTCTGCTCAAACGACTAGATGATGCTATCAACGGAGAACCTGAAAACAATTCAACAAAGATGTTCCCAATACACACAGAGTGCCGTGACCTGATGAAGTCGATCAAACTGTGCCGTGGTGAGCTGATAGAGTTGATCAAAAAACGTAACGATGGAGCTCCATTTGATTCCATCATAAAAGAGAATCTATACTATCTCATTAATGTGATGACAGAGTGGCACATGCTATTGAAGAATCACCATCCTCTCAGTCCGGAGACCATACCTTTGGCCAATGACCTTAGTCGAAGAGTGGCCAAAATCAAGAAAGATCTTCAAGATGCACAACAGCAGAAGAAGACTCACAGTGTACCAGGTGGAGGAGAAGCCTGCTTAGAAGTTTACAGGTGGAGCTGTCGCTCAGTAGACCCAAAAAAGGTTTACGGGGTTGAAGACAAGGCTAGAATCATGGAGAGGTTTCTGGCCAGGGAAGACTTCAAGGCAATAGGGATTGTCGGGATGGCTGGTGTGGGGAAAACAGCACTCTGCCAAAAGGTGTTCCATAATGAACAAGTGAAGCAGCATTTTCTCCCTAGAATTTGGGCGTGCTTATCAAAACAGCCCAAAGCTGATGATCATAAAAAGGAGGTGGGGAAGCTGATGTTGATTTGCCTAGGGTTTGAGAAGAAGATCGTTGAAGAAGTCGGGAAAGGCGAAGAAGGCGAGAAAAGGCTCATCCTGGCACTTCAACATCAGTTGAAGCGTCAAAGGTACTTGATTGTTCTTGATGATGCTTGGAATACGGAAGAGGAGAAGTTCTACTCATGGTTAACTCAAGATGAAAAGAAAAAGGATCCACTGGAAGGATTGCCAGGATATGGATTACCAAAAGGAGGAGCATGCATTGTTACCAGCAGATCTCCAACAATAACAGGGAGTATGGTTGGTGAGAAGAATTCACACATCCTGCCTTTTGCAGATGAAGAGAGCTGCTGGAAAATTTTCAAGGATGCAGTTGAGAAAGGTGGAACTCATCTAACACAAGATATACAGAAGTTACAAGATGAGATCGTGAAAAAATGTGCTGGATTGCCATTAATTGCCCACATGCTCGGGAAAATCAGCACCACAATAATATGAGCCAACAAACACTCCACCAAAAGCCTTAAGAAATTTCACTTGTTTGCTTTCTGGTTTTTCTGTCTTGCTTTTTTTTTCCCCCCTCTTATTTACTACAAAATGTGTTCTTATACTACGTCTCTCTTATCTCTATCCTTACAAGTCTTCTAGTATTATATCAATCAATGTACGTTCCTTTGAACAGATATGAATGAAAGGAGTCTGTCTTATGTGAACATGGGAAACAGAATGCATATTAAAAAGATTAAATTCTACGTCTTCAATGCTATTTAACCTGTTAAATAGGAGTACAATTTTTTCTGCTGAGTGCTTATCACCTGCATGTCAGTGTGTAAAATCTCAAGCCCTGTACTGTATGGTTTTATTTTATTTTATTTTTTTAGTTTTTCTTTAACTTAATTCAATTTTAATACTTTTTGCTTTTCTATTAAGCTTTTTTCTACTAAATTTTACTTGACAACTATAAATATATTATACCAACATCTGTTTTCAAAGCACAAAATGTTGAAAATACTGAAAAGGAGCTAATATAAATCCAATGAAATCCAAAAACATGACAGTCCAATTTTCAGATATAACAGCCATGAGGTGAATGGATCTGAATTCAATGTACCTGGCTGTGTATAGAACTTTACTGAATTAAAAAAGCTGTCAAAAAAACCATGATTGAAGGTAAAGGATCAACACCTACTCATATGCCCTTTCACCCTTTCATGTGTCACTGATGAGGATTATCATTACTTTCTGCTTTGCAGAACATAACAATACATATATAGCAACTACAAATATAAGTAGATTTAAAGAGCAAACAAGGCTCAAGAAGTAATCTAGATTAGTCAGTTATAACTGTCACCAGATCAGAGATCCAGGAACAAATGTAAATTGAGATTCAAGTGTTGTTGAGATAAAAGTATTGCAATGGACAGATGTGAAGAACATAAAAACACACGACTTTCTTTATTATCACCAGCGAATTAAGTGAAGCATCTCATGATATCCATCCAGTTTTGCAGTGACATCCACAAGACTATTCACTTAACCACTCCAACTCACTCACATCACCACACAACAATTCATAGCACAAAGCACTCAACTTAAACCTAATTGAAATTTAAACATGGCATGACCGAATCAAATACACACACACACACAGGCACAAACAATTAACACAGTTCTCCTTACAACTATAGTAACGAGTGTCACTGGATGTCTTTGATTTTACTTGATCCATACCCCATTTGCATCACAAGGGAATAAAGTCAGCTTTGGGCAACTGACTTGCTCCAAGTAAGTCAACTGAGGAAATAATTTGTGAAGCTGTTTCCACTCCATCTCTATTTCAGACAAATACTTGAGACGGAGCACCTCAACCTTCCATGTTACCTTCTCAGCTGGCTTATCATTGTTGCAATCATCAATGTCTTGATATTGACCTAAATCTGACAATTCCCCACCTCTGATGTAGAGTTTCTTCAAGTTCAGGTTTTTCAGACCTTCAAGCTCAAGCCAATAGGGAGTTGTTGACTGCGGGAAACACTTAAGGTCCAGTTTCTCCAGCTTTGAAGGAAGTCCTTGCCTTTTTTGTATACCGTTTTCTGCAGTAGAGGTATGTTTTTTGTTTCTGTTGTCAGCCTGGTTGTCATTTGTTGTTCGTAATGCACTTCCTCCCCAAGTAATTGTTAACTTGAGAAGTTCTTTCAATTTTCCCAAAGCTTCAACATGCTGATCCATAGGAAATTCCTTCAAGCTTGTATAATTGCACAATTTAATCAACTTTGGCAGCTTCTCCAAGTCAGCAAGTGTACATGGCCTATTGTTTTCCACATCAATGCCAACCACGAACCCCTTTATCACTTTCAGCTCTTTGAGCAATGAAAGACTCTTGGGCATGTGATCCAGCAAATAACACTCAGACATGTCCAAGTGTGTTAAATTTTTGAGAAAATCAATTCTTTCCGGGATGCTCTCTAAATTATAGCAAGATCTTATATCCAAGATATTGAGATTCTCCATCTGCAGAATGGATTTAGGAAGGGAGATGATATTTGAAATGCCTTGAAGACTTAAAGTTCACGCATTTCATTTTTTCCAATCCAGACAAGAAATCGGTATCCTCAACTTCGATGTGGTCTTTGTCTAAAACTTTCCAACGCACCAAATGCAGAAAATTGAGATTTGACATCTTGGAAAACCAATGAGGTTTGAAATCAAGAATGTGCTCATCAACATTAATTAGTAAATGAAGTTTCTCCAAATCTTCAACGTTCAACTTATCTTCCTTCAAATCTTCAAAGGAAATCAACCCTTCCCCCACCAAGCATGCCTGAAAAGTATCTGAAAAATCTTGCGTTGGTTCTCCTTTGGGACCAAAATTAAAAAACTTGGCCCTCTCAGCAAGCATTACCAAAGCAGATCGATAAAAGGAATGTATTCGACAGCGCCCCACAGAGCGGCTTCTCTTTCTTTTCCTTTACAGGCTCAATGAAACCCTCCTTGACTAGTTCTTCAAATTTGCGGCTAGCTTCTTCCTGATCAGGTACGAAGCCTTCAGAAACCCACCATTGCAGTAGTAGCCTCTTCCTGACAATGTCTTCAGGGAAAACAGAAAAGCATAACAAGCACAGTTTCGAACGATCATCGAGCTTATTAAAACGAGCCTCAAAATCTTTGTACTCCACACTAGTTTCAAAAAACATCCCTTTTGTGCAACTGCGGCATCTTACTAAGCACTTCCGGTGAAATGCGTTGCCTGGATCTGGGACGAAATGACAGGTTCTTGAAATTGTCTTCTTCATCTGCATCAACTTTGTACTTTGAAGGATCCTGAAGCTTCAGTTTCATTAAATCTTTTCTGAACTCTTCCAACTTTCCTTCTTTCTTGAGAACCTCAAAATCTTTAGAAGCTCCTTCAAGAATTGAACCAAGCCGTTCATTGTAGAGCCCTAGTTCTTTTGCCCTCTTAGTGATGTACTCGATATCTGCTTTTATCAATGAAATTTGATGCTTCCTTTCATTGTCTCCAGTGTCTTTACCTTTGGAGTCCTGGTTGTTAGTTGATGGTTGTGATTTTGATTTTGACACTTTGTCTTTCCGCGGCCAGCAAAGATTTCTCAGGATCTTCCATTTTGATTTTGATTTTGATTTCTTGGTAGAATCTTCTTTTGAAGTCTCAGTTGCTTGTGACTTGGGGACTTTGGGAGGAGGTAAGTGTTTTGGCAAGGCTTCATCATCAGCATGTGAGATTTCTGGCAAAGAAGTATTGGAATTGGCTTCGAGAGGCAGTTTTTTACTGTCAAGTGTTTCCGGTTCCTGAGCTGCAATTGCTTGGCTGGTAGGAGAAGAATCTTTAGACAAGGATTCAGTTTTAACAGGCGGAGAGATTTCATTGATAGCTGCAGTACCATGAGCTTCTTGTTCGTTGGTTGAAGTCGAACCATTGTTAATGGAAGGAGTATGCTTGGAGGTGTTTTGATCTTCAGAAGGTGTTTTTTTCAGCATCTGGGAATCAGCACCAGCGTCTGTACCCTTATCAGCATCCTCCTTTTCCAAGCTGCTGCTTGATGTGGTCTGGGGGAGAAGAGACATTTTGGAGGGAGTTTGAATTTCAGCTTGTGGGATATTTGGTTTGTTGGTGGTTGAGTTCTTGGGAGAAGGTTGATTCTTGATTGGTGGACATGTCTATAATGCAAGGAAGAAGAAAATGTTTTCTAGGAACCCTCAGCTACATAAGACAATATTGCACAAGATGCTGATCCTTGAAGTTTGAGGCAAGAAAACTTAAAGAATGTACAGTTCAATTGTCGAGATTCAATGCTTATCCATTTAGAAAAGATTAAACTGCTAAAAATAATGGTGCCTCTTCCAACTTTATTCCATTAAATGATTAGAGCATCTAATATTAGAAGGAACTTTACCAATGCATAACATTTTCATGTAGAATAACAGATTTTCAAGCCTTTTCCAACTTTATTCCATTGAGTGATTGGGACATCCAATAAATTAGAAGAAACTTTACCCACCCATGCATACATTTACACAAAATCTAGTTACACACCCAAAAAAAAAAAAATAGTAAGATTAATAAGGTAAAATGGATCTCATTTGGAGAGACATAGTTTGATAGTTCTTCAGGATGAGAAACCTCTTTAGGGCATGCTTGGTTCAAAAATGAGAATGACAATGGGAATGAAAATGAAAGTGATTAAGGCATCAATGACAATGGAAATGATGATTACATTGTGAGCGCTTGGTTCAAGATTATGTAATGGGTATCAATGTGATAGATGATGCTTAGTTCATGATAATCAATTTTGATTATTTTTTTTCCCTTCTCTTGTTGATTTATTTATTCCCCTTCTCTAATTTAATCAACATAAAAAATAATAATAAATCAAACTCTCAATAACAATATTTGCCAACACATCAAATTAATTTTTAAAAACTAATACAAAATATTAACATTGGAAGAAAATGAACTCCGTGAAAGAAAATTATGCTGCAGCAAAAGTTAGCATATCCAACCAAGCCAAAGATTTTCTCCCACCTTTCGTCAATTTCCAGTTTCTGCAACGAACTGGCAAGTCTACAAGCATCAAACGAGTGATTTGCTTCTATCTCCTTTCAATTCAGACAGTGGCAATCGAGTGTCCACTCGCTCTAGCATCTCGCAAGCTTCTTCTCTATGGTCTGCCCGTAGAAGAACTCTAATGGCCTCAGCGCATGTATCTTGAAATCGAATTTGTCCAATCCCACTAGGAAACATGAAAGGAGACATGATCAGCAGATGCATCATGTAGTTTGATACCAACACTGATACTTCATGTTTGAACTTGACAACATCTTGTGGGGATGAATCCTCTTCAACAATGAAGTCATTCAACCATGTTTTAAAACCTAATACAAAATATTAACATATACTTCACAGTTTTTTAGTTAAATAAGCTTTTGTCATGCTTCAGGTGAATGAGCATGTGGAGAAGCATGCATGAATTTCATCAGGTCCAAACACACAGTATTAAAAAAAAAAAAAAAAAAAAAAAAGCTGAACCTTGAAATACCACAATAAAATGTTATCTAAATATGTATACGAACACACATTACAGAAACCATATATGACAATCTCTCAGTCATCACAATGCACACATAGACACATTTATAGTTATCCACATTCATTTCCGTTAAAGCATCATCATCAACGATCAATCTCAAGAAAATTTACAGAAAGAACAGCAGATACATTCAAGTAACTTGAATGCCAAAATCTTTTTTAATGGATACATTGCTCATATTAAGTTTCACACTTATCATCAACAAAAATTCTAGCTTGCTCTCTGTTCAGACCATTTAACAGAGGAGCAAAGGATTAGCTCGAATCAGAAATACATTTCATTTCACCCTCACCTAGTCACTAGAGAGGCTTGGCCATTAATTCTTTAATCAATCATCTCTTTAATCAATCATCCATCATGGAAACCCATTAATTCTTTTTTCAAATGCATTCTTGTAGACTTTGCTACCCGTGCAGATACATGTAATTAAGACTTTGCCAAGATGAGATACTTGGAAAAGAAAATAGATAATCATGCACTTATACTATGAATGATCATCTTAAATTAAAAGCAAATCAAAATCGATATCTCAATTCATGCATCAACTGATAGAAGACTTTTAAAACTCCAGCAACCTTTGGTTTGACTGAATTAGTTGCACAGTAAAAGATATACAGGCAAGGATACATAAACAGACCATATTCCTTCAGCTAACATACCATAAGTAATCAGCTATACACACCACTCACTGAATCGACCAATGATTAGGATTAAGGACCAGTGAGACAACAACCTTTTATTTTTACAAAACCTTACACACTCATCAACAAAAAATATTTTAGAAACAAAACAAAGTTATCAATTAACTGGAAAAAACAAAAACAAATGAAATTTAAGTTATGAGGTGTAATTCAAATTAGGTTGAATTTAATTAACTTCAGAAAGATTATTCTCCAAAACTCTAACCAAATTCTCAAAATAATTTCTGGCGAGCGAAGTGAGATCAGACAGCTTAGCCATTGTATAAATACTTTCTTTAAGAAAATATTGATACATCAAAGTGCATAAGTACCAGAGTAAGAACAAAAGTGAGACACAAGTTAGTTCCAGAAAAGAAGATCAAATTGGAAAACACAGGAAATAAAAAGGAAGTAGGGAAAATTCAGATGTGACAGATTTACCCATCAACAACCTCTCTATTCAGACAACAGATGTACCAGATGCTTTCTTTACACATAGCAACTATGTATTCGCGCAAATATAAATAGAGAGGAGATTGTATTATCAATACTATATTTTGAAGATACTATCTGCCTCACAGATTCTAGTTACCATGTTAAGACCAAGATTTAATCAAAATAGCACAAATAAACCAAACCCATAAATATAATTCATCAAACTACCTAAATTATCTCCACAAAACCCAGAAAACTTACAAAATGGATCCCATTATTCCAAGAAACTTCATCAGTTCATAAAAAATTTGGGTAAATTAAAATTATGAAGAATTCGGGCAAGTTCATATAACAAAAGGGATGGAAGAATTAGAATACCTGCTTGTGCTCATCTCTATAATCAGCATCAATCGCCCCTGCTACCACATCGATCGAGTGCTTCCAAGCCAAACCAGAGGCGCTACAAAACCAGATTCGAGACTAGGGCTAAGATCAGCAAGCCGAATTAGTCGGAACTAGGGATTCGGCAAAAGGAGAAGAGCGCACGCCGGATTAGTCAGAACTAGGGCTTCCATGAGAGGAGGATAGCGTGGAGGAGAGCGCACGATGGAAGCTTCATTGATTAACGGGTTAATGAATAACTGGGGGGAGGCCATTAATCAATACGGGGTAATGATTGACTTATTTTCATTCCCATTGACGAACTATAAATTCAAACAAGCAACAGATATGGGATTCATTAACCTCTAATTCCCATTGAGGAGCGCTAATACCCTGTACCAAGCAGGTCCTTAGTTCCACATACTCGATCATCCAAAGACATAGTGTTTGACAAATCACAGATAAGATAACATGACAAAAGGCTAAAACAATTTAACGACATTATCTGGAGAACAAAAGCACAATATATGGGTTTATGAGGTTAACAGATATTACAAAGAAAAAAAAAACTTTAGCCATCTCATTTTTGATACCACCAATAGTGGATCAACCAAGAGAGAGGAGGGTGAATGCAGAGTTTTACAGCCCTAGGGTTTGTGAATATACCTGGGATACATCTGTCTCTCGTATCTTTCCCCAAATCTTTCCATTATGATCTCAATCTCACCATCCCCGTCCTTGGAAACCAATATCTCAACAGATACTCTCAAAAGCAATATCTCTTCCATCCTCGAAACCATCGTTGAAAGACTGATCGAATGTGACGACACTGGCGCGCTAAATTATTGAAGCGCGAGAGCTTATACAAGGACAGGACAGGACGATTTGGGTAATAAGGATTCGAACCCGCTAATATGTTGGCCCGCCCCATTCCATACCGCCTCCCGTCTGCCGGGGCCGTTATAACTTATAACCATATACCAATCACAAGATATGTACTGGCGTAGTATTTTTCTAACATTTCAGGATAAGAATTTTTAGAATTTTGGATGCATCTAATGGGGTTTAGTGGATGCCTCAGTAAATGGGGTATAATCAGATATAGGCCAACAGTTGAACTGTAAACCTTGTGAACGATTTGAAAATTAACATTAATTTGCAACTACAGTTGTACAAATTAATTATGTACAATTTTGGACCTAGCTGAGCAGCAATGGACTTTGAATGGCTAACAAATATCTTAAGCATGTGGAGCTCTAGTCCCTGGGTAAACTTTGAATTACAAAATTCCCCTTTTTCCCACTCCCACTCTAAAAAGATTTGAATAGGCTATGTTCCAGCCTATTTTCAACTCTGGCCAAAGCAACTCAGTATAGGATCCTTCTTCCCCAGAAGCCAGTGCAGTTGTAACACGAGATAAGATATCATGCTCGTGTGAGGGATCACGAAGGAGAAGATGTAGAAAGAACAACGTCGTCGTTTGAGGTTTTCTGCATGCTATGTAATTCTGGAAACTTTGTAGAAACAACAAAATGTGGACTTGACTCCAAGTATGCTTTACTATCATCGGAGAAGCTTTGTATGCATATCGTATCCCCTCTACCGTGCCAGATGCCATCTTGGACATTGTTCATCTCCAATGTCCTCGACTCCTGCTCCAGTTCACAAAGATTAAAACAATAATGAGGTTAACAGGAGACAAATATTAGAAAATACACAATTTTGTAGTAAAATGGGGAGGTATTGTGAATTTCTGCTGGCATATTCGTACCAGATATGGAAAATGCAGTTGAAATGAAAAGAAACCTGAGATAAAGTGCAGCTTGGGCAAATTAGATGGTAAACTAAGTCATCCAAAGAACTTTCACCGCCCTGCAGTAGCAAATCAAGTCATGGCAGTGTTCAAAATTCGAAGTATTGTGTTGGAGATAAATGTAGCTTACACACAAGCAAGTGAAAGAGACTCGATATGTAGGAACATTACGGAGAATGTGGAGATGGATGCTTTAAGATTGTCGAATTCTAATATACAAATAGCATATCAGTTGGAGCAGCAAAGAGTTATTAAAAATACCCATTCAGCTTTCGAACCGACTAGTCTATCATGACACCGCTTCAAACTAGCAACTAGATGACAGGTGCATCATACATTAACAATTTATATGTGGAAGAATAAACTTTTTCACTCATCCAAACATTTTACTTTCTGGGTAGGAAACTCAATGACAGAAGCAGAATTTGGGTACAGTTGCTAAATAAAACAATCAACTGAAGAATCAAATGGGCTTACATAATTGCCTAACTTAAAGCAGTTCCAGGAGTGATGCTTACTTTGATATTGAACTTCTTCTTTATCTGTATGCGGTAATATCCCAGATAAATACCTAATGAGAGAGCGAATGATATAGCCAAATACACGAAATAGCATCTTCTGGTGATTGTGAATGCTAGCAGGTTGCAGAGTGCAATGATGGCAAGAATCAAGTAAAAGGATCCCTGCACAACAATTCATGCAAAGCTCTATATTCACCAATGGAGGAAACTAATAATATAAGTACTATATGAGCATGTAAAGCCATCACGGAAACATCAACTCCAAAAAGTTTTTAACTCATTTAGTCTTTCACCAGTTTTTTCATTAAAAAATTAAAAAGAATAAAGAAAAACTCCACATGCTTAAAGACTATTAAAAACACCTTCCAACAGCTGAAATGATATTCATGTTCTGCTCAAACGCTGTTAGAATTGTGATCGGTTACCATGTTCTTCATCAATAGATGGCAGTAAGAAACATAACACGTTATCATTCTTTGCTGAAGTAGTCCAGATTGAGGTGATACGGTGATCACAATTTCTTTCTACGAAATAATGGTTCTTACCTGAAGAAAACAAGGACCAAATCCAGCTCGCTTCATATTCTTGCCGAATCTATAACATGGACAACTGCAATAAAGGCGAATCCAAATATCAATTCCAAGTCTCAAATAAATGGCAACAGTTAATGTTTAAGCAACCATTCAGTAGCATGATTGAGCAAGCAAGGTCAGAGCTGCCAGCCACCTAAATTAAACTTTTATCTACAATTTACATATGAGAAAATGACCCCCTTATATAGATGAAATTGACTTCATCTCTTCAAATATTCCCATTTCGCCCCAAATTCATAATTTAGGTTTATCTTCAATGAACATCAAATCTCTCCATCATGAGAGAGACAGGAAACCTAAACTAGTTCAGAAATTAGAACAGTTAAAAAAAAAGCCCCAATTTAACGTCGATAAAATACCAAGTAGATTGAAGAGCTAGCCGTGGATCATCGAAGAAATCATAAAAGAGTTCACCCTCCCACATTCTGTTCACTCCCCCTCCATATTGATTATAATCCGCAACAAAATTCTCTTCTTCATTTTCCACATTTAATTTCCCCCATTTTCCTTTCTCCACCTGCATAGCCACCGTGGCGCAGAGCATATCAAAATCCAACACCGTAACTTCCTCCGACAACAACCTCTCCTTCTCCTCCTCCACCGGCGCCGCCTCTGCACCACCTCTCTTCTCCAGCTCCGACATAGTTAAATACAAACCGCCCCTCGCAACTGCAACACAGCCTCTTAGCAGATAATATCTGCGCGGGTAAATGATTAATCTGGTGGGAGATTTTGCGAATAAACAAGAAAATGGAGCGGATTTCGTTTGAGGTATAAAGGCAAAGATTAAAGAATGGTTAAATACCGGTTGGCGCCAGTTTAATATGGCGGTGTGCCAACGGATATATTAACGGCGCCGCTGCTGCCACGTAATCATGTCTTTTTCTTTTTCTTTTTATTTTATTTTATTTAAATTAATTAGAAAATCGGGAATTATATTTACTGAGTCAGATATTGCAGATAAACAGAAAGAAGGATTATGATCATAAGCCAACTGAGAATGATCTGTTAGATGTACCTATCTGTGTGTATTATTGAATTGCTAATTTATTATTTGACGCAAAATAATAAATAAAATAATTATTATAATTGTGATGTGGAGGGTGGTGGGGAATATTGGATGGGTTTCTAATTTCTATGCTTTTGGCTGCTGGTCAACTATGGACCATTGCTAGTGGACTGCTTTTTTGCTTTTCAATTCTACATATTGTTATTTATATGGACTAAATTATTTTCAGGAATAATAATCTAATATATCTAAAGTAACAGGAAAATAAAAAAAGTTAAAATTGAGTCAATTTTTAATTTAAACTCTTGAATTTAATTATTATAAGTCATTTTGAATATCATCTATTCATCACATTATTGAATTTCATCCATTCATTATAATTATGAGATTAGATCTTGGCCATTAATTTGATATTTTATTTAAAATATACCTTATTTAATTTTTGTCATAATAATATCATATTTAATTAATTTTAATTTTAAGATTTTAAATTTTCCTCTTATTTATTTAAGTAAAATTTAATTTATTATTTATGGTACTAACAATTAAGTTTATATTATGATTTATTTTTGTAATTATAATTATAATGTATTTTTTGAAACTATAATGTAGTTTTAACAATTAATTTATTATTAAATTATTTTCTTCTTTATTAATAATTTTGAATTAATATTATTGATCCTAACATCTTAATAATTTTAAATGAGTATGTGTAATCAACGGATATTGATAAATAGGTTTGGAACGATATTGAATTATTTTCTTCATTATTAATAATTTTGAATTAATATTATTAGTCCTAATGTCTTAATAATTTTAAATGGGTATGTATGTGTAATCAACGGGTATTGATAAACGGGTTTGGAAAGAAATTAAATTATTTTATATTTTTTTAATGAAACAGGCACGAATATGAGTAGTTGGGTATTGATAAACGGTTTTAGAACTGGCATGTGTATCATAATATTTTTTTAATGAAACGATTTAGTAAGTTTATATTATGATTTATTTTTATAATTATAATTATAATGTATTTTTGAAACTATAATGTAGTTTTAACAATTAATTCATTATTAAATTATTTTCTTTTTTATTAATAATTTTGAATTAATATTACTGGTCCTAACATTCTAATACTTTTAAATAGGTATGTATAATCAACGAGTATTGATAAATAGGTTTGGAAGGATATTGAATTATTTTCTTCATTATTAATAATTTTGAATTAATATTATTAGTCCTAACATCTTAATAATTTTAAATGTGTATGTATGTGTAATCAATGGACATTGATAAATGGGTTTGGAATGAAATTAAATTATTTTATATTTTTTTAATAAAATATGTACGAATATAAGTAGTCGGGTATTGATAAACGGGTTTGGGACGATATGTATATCATAATATTTTTTTAATAAAACGATTTAAAAATATTAATTTTTAGATGATATTTATTTATACACGGGTACGAGTATTATGAAATAAGCAAGTATCTTACATAATTAATAAATTTAATTATTTATTATGTTCAAAAAATATAATAATTTTATAAAAACGCTCAATATTTATCACTACTTAATGGTAGGAGTCTACATAGTATGTTTCTTGATTTTTGTACACTCTAAAGAGCATATGTAGAAATTGAGGGATTATATTATATAAAATGCAAGTTAAGATAAATTTTAAGTCAAAATATACTTATTTTATAAAACCCGTAACAATGATTCTAAATGGGTATGAATATTATGAAATAAGCAAGTACCTTACATAATTAATAAAATAATAATTTATTATGTTAAAAAAGTAATTTTAAATGGTATGTGTAATTAACGAGTATTGATAAACGGGTTTAGGACGGGTATGAGTATCATAATATTTTTTTTAATAAAACGAGTACGAATATGAGTTTTTATATTTAAATTGATACGAGTACATAACAATTAATTCATTATTAAATTATTTTCTTCATTATTAACAATTTAAATTAATATTATTAGTCCTAACATCTTAATAATTTTAAATAGTTATGTGTAATCAACGTGTATTGATAAACGAGTTTGAAATGATTTATTTATACATGAATACGAGTATTACGAAATAAGCAAGTATCTTATATAATTAATAAACATCATTATTTATTATGTTAAAAAATATAATTATTTTATAAAAATGCTAAATATTTACCATTACTTTCTTTCAGTTATATATTTAAAATAAATTTTTTCTTAATCTTTTTACTGTTAAAAATAAATATACTAGCATGGATGGAGAGATTGCATTACATAAAATTCTCAATTCTGATAAATTCTATGTGAAAATATACTTATTTTTATAAAATGTAGAGATATAATGATTTATCTAAAATGTATAATTTAAGCTTCTCCTTCTATGGTTTAAATAATATCACAATACTTTAGTCTCGTGCAATGCATGGGTTAAAAACTAGTAATTTAATAACATAAAGTTTACTAAGAATGATGACATGATTTTGTTGCTGGATTGCCAAATAAATTCGTAAATAAATATAAATTTATGGAAAAATTTAATTTTGTGAATATGTGGGCAGGTAATTATTGGGCAATATTCAGTATCTATTCTCTCCTGCTAAACATAAAAGTCTTATTTCCATGTCGAGTGCTGTAACAATCTGGTTGAAGAAATTAATACTGCACATGGCAAGTGAGAGAAGCCAGGTAATTTTCATCAATCCGACGTGGATGTTAGAAGGCAAGAAAATGGAGATTTTCTTTCGAGCAACTGTATTGTGGTGGTAAAACTTGATATTTGACCAAATTCGGTTGCCATGTTTTTAGAAAGGATAAATATAATCAGATTAATTGGATTGTTATGATAAATTTTGAATAATTAAAAATAATTAACACTAAATTACCCTTTTAACATATAAGGTAGTATATTAATTAAAATTTAAATGAGAATCTATCATATTAATTAAATTAATGAGATGATTTAATTGTTTTACTTTTCTTATAAAATAATATTAATTATGATATAAATATTAATCTATATCTAATTTATTATTATTAATTAAAAAAAATATATATATATATATTTAAAATATATATGGGTTTATAATTATTAGTAAATAATTATATTTATAATTTTAATAATTAAATTCTTATATTTATATACTAATAATTATATACACATATATTTTAAATATATATAATAAATATATATCTTTATCTACATTAAATTTTAATTAATAACTAAAATATACTAGACAATAATTATGGGGATTCAACATGAAATATATTTAATATAAAAAAATACTCTTTTTGTTCATATTTATAAAATGTGTAAATAACATAATAATAAAAAACTCTCACACCTAAAAAAAATAATAATAAAAATATAAAAACTTAACATGTTAAAAATTCACAATTCTACATAAAAACAATAAAATTATCATATGTAACATAATAAATAAAGATTTAAAAAAAAAACCTCACGACAATAATAAGAGAAAAAAAATCTCATGAAAAATAAAATGAATTAATTAATTAAATAAATTGTATACAGTAAATTCTTTAAAACCGAAAGAAGCTTGGGAAAAAAAATTCTGCCGGGAATGAAATAGACATAGGAGAAAAATATTTGTGATCTTATTTATACGTAGTGAAAATTAAATATTTTTTATTAATATTTTATATTAGATTTAAAATAATTATTCGTATTTATCTTAGAATAATTATGTATTTATCTAATATTTATAAATCCTAAAATAAAAATATGTACTCCCTTTATTAAATTATAATTAATAATTAAAATAATTGTGGAGATGACACCTCATCAAAATTAACATCTCCTTTAGTATATATTAAATATAATATAATATATATAATTAAATTAACAATTATATGCCTTATTTTATGTATACTAATTATGAATATGTTACTATAAATAACTTTTATGAATATGATGTGTTGCAATGTGGTTAATCGTTATATTTTTAATATATTTTAATATTACATATATAATACTCCAAGTTTTATTTTTTATTATTATATATTAACATTTATTATTATATCACTATTATATATCTAAAAATATTTAATTAATTATTTCAAGAAGATAATTATTTAAATATTATAATATATTGAGATCCAATGAGCTGTTATATAAGCCGAGCGAGCTCAAGTAGTGGGTACTCGAGATCAGATCTGAGCTCAACTCGTTAAAGAAATGATCCTAAGAACGAGCTCGAGTAATTTTTGAGCTGAGTCGAGCTCGATTAGACTCGTTAAGTAAAATGAGTCGAGCTTGAAAAATGGAGACCTTCAAGTGTGACGCCTAATATAGTAAAATGAGGATCTTTCGGTGGGACGGAGAGAGTAGTAATCATATAAATTAATAATTTAACTAAAATATTTAATTAACATAAATATTATGTTCATAATAATAATAAAATATATTTAACTAATTTAATTTAAGCTAAAGTATACTAATATATATATAGCCGTGAGAATATATTATACTATATATTTATTTTTGGTAAAGATTAATAGTTATAAGATTACTCTAAATGAATCGTGGAAATAGACTAAATTATTAAGAGGTAAAGATTCCCATTAATCAATATAATTACCCTAATTAATAGTCATATAAATATAGTCATTCATAATTTAATTGATAGCCGTAAAACACAATCATCCATAATTTAATTTAATTTTTTTATTATATATATATATATATATATATAAATAAAATGATGTTTTATAATATTGTAAGTTCATTTCTGGTAATTTAATTTATCATGAATGATGTCATTGAAGGAACTCAAAATGAGGATAGATGAAATCTTATGAACCAACTATTAGGTTCAAGCCATGAAGATAGCATGATGGAAGAAGAGGTGGGAAATCTTATAAATATAATATCTTTTAATATTTATATTTAAAATTTAAAATTATATTCATTTCAAACTAACTTTATATTTAATAACACTACAAAAATAATGAAGTATTTTTTACCAAAGGAATATTCCGTTGGTAAAAGCCTTAATTCCATTGTTAAATTGGTTTGCCAACGGAATTCGTTGGTAAAGTGGAGGTTGCTATATTTTTAGCAACGAAAATTCAATTCCGTTGGTAAATAATACCGCTGGTAATTAATATAAAGATTCCCTTAAAAATTCATTGGTAATTACCAACGGATTGAATTCCTTTAGTAAAATAGAGAATAAATCTGTTGGCATTATAAAAGAAAAATGTCATTTCTGTTGCTAATCTGTCGGTAATTACTGATCGTAATTTTTCTTACGTGTTTATAGAGCAAGAATACTCTACCGTTGGGTACAACGAGTGACCAAGAAATAAAATATCGAACCCAATGGATTAGATTAAACAAGATACCCACTAAATAATTATCACCACTAATAATTAAGACATAAAAACCTTTTTGAGAGTTGGAATTAATAACTAATTATTCAGAAAATTAAATAGCAAAATAAATAAATAAATAAAAGTCACACTCAATCACATGTGTTTCAAGAGACAAGAACAAGATAGTTTTAGAAAAATCTAGTTTATAATGTGAAATAAGACAAATAAACAAGTAAATCAAATCATGCAGAATTTTATAGGAATGATCACTTAAACATACTAAACCACTCATGGACAAATAAAATTTAACAATTTAAAGAACATAAATTCCTAGGACCAAATAAATAAGATAATTCCCTATTCCCTTTCTAGGTATTAAGAAAATTAAATACTCACAATCCCTTATTCTTTCTATAGGTGATTCACATGCAAAATTTCATATAAGCTAGTACAAAAGATCTATCTTTTCTAGGTACTAAAAGAATTATATCAGGGCTTACGTACCATATTTCTCTTTAACAATAGTCATGCAAATATTATAAGACATCTTATATTGATGGTCAAACAATCAAATGCTATATATTGGTCAATTCCCTTCAATTATCACGAAATAACAAATATAATCATGGAACACATTCAAACTCAATCATACATCAATCAATGATAATATCATAAGAATTAAGAAACATGATCATATAAGTCTAAAATAAAATGTCAACAAGGAATAAGTATTCTACAAAAATTATCATCACAAATGTCTAAAATCTCAAATCAACATGATAAACTTTCAAACCCTAAAACTATCAAGAGGAAACTAGCACAGGGTGTTACAAGCAACAACCATAACAATGAAATTGTTCTTACCCATGAGTCTATGAATCAAAAATAGGAAATTAAAGAAAGAAGAAAAACCCTTGATCCGGCGTAATACCCCGCCTTCTCTTTCCGTCTTGATGATCCTCCTCCCTTCTCCTTCTCAAATAGCAAACACCATGACTGAGTGTGAAGGGCGATGGATGAAAGGCGGGTGAAGGGTAGAAGATGTAGGATGGAAGTAGCGTGAGGTGCGTGTTCACGGCATTCTGAGTTCTGTGATCGGCGATGTTGTTCACTGACTTGGGCGTGTTCTGTATATATACATAGTCGAAAGAAAGAACAATTGGACGCAATATGACTGCATGGGCTTCATTAACGTGGCCGGAAATGAATTAATCATAGCCCATTCATTATATTGAATTCACGTAAATTACCAATTCGAATGCTTTCCAATTCTCAATTCATGCTAATTATCATACGATCATATCGATCTCCTTCAAACTCATCCTCTCATATTTAATCAATTTTACTCCGAAATAAGCCTAAATTCTGCAAATCTCAATAATATCCGTGAAGTCATAAAAATTATGAAAATACGCAATAAACTTCACAAATAAGATTAAAATAATGCAATAATCATATGAAAACGGCCTGTGAAAAGCGCAAATTTTCGGGCTGGACAATTACCAACGGATTGAATTCCGTTGGTAAATTTCATTATTAAAAAATTATTTTTTGTAGTGTAAATCGTCCTGCCTTTTTTTATAAATAATTATTAATTTTAAATATTATATATATATATTTAATTTAATAAATCGTCCATGCTTTTTTTATTTTTGAATAAATAATTATTAGTTAAAATTAATTTTAAATATAATATATATAATATAAAAGAAACAAAAAGAATAATAATAATAATAATAATATAAGATATTCAAATAATCTAAATTAATTATAGTTTATTTATGGAGAAAAATTAATTAAATTAATTAATGAACTCAAATAACCTAAATTAATAATAAAGATATAATAGTAATTGAAGCTTGATAAAATATTATTGATACGTATCAAATTGATAATAATAGCAATGTCCTTTTAGAATTTTTTTTTTGGCTTAGTTTTGACCGACCATTAAAATAAGTTTTACTTTCAAATGATAAAAGATTCTTGAAATTATTTTTCCTATAAGAATATAGACTTCAACAGTAGAAATTATTCGAATTTAATGTTAACTGGAATCCAAGTCAAATAAATTATGGATTCGAAATTTATTTAAATACTAGACTACATAAATTATTGACCTTATGTGACCTTTTTAGGGAGCTAAGACAGTAAGACCAAGTTCTCATGCGTTGAATCTCTTGAAAGGTCACATAAGTTCCCTTTAATAACTTGAAAAATTTTCCCATTCAAATTAGAAATCCCTTGGGATTTACAATAGTCGAATTATAATTCCAATTTCCGATTAAAATATAAATAAATAAATAAAAACCCCCTTAATAATGACCAAGACTTGTGTGAAACCGTCTCAAGTAAGCCCTCAAGTGAGAGGGTCAGAAGTGATAAATTTTATAATAAAAAGTGATAATAAATTAATGAAAAGTGATAATATTATTTTATAAACAATATAAATGAAAAGTGATAACATTTTATTGCAAAAGTAATAGTATTCTATAGAGAATGTGATAACTATTTTAAAAAATGTAAAATGATCTCCCGTGGTCTCACGTAAGACCCATCAATAAAAGACCCACTATCTTAACTTATTTCATCACAAAATTTAAGTTTATTATCTAAAAAGGAAAAATATACTGAGTACGCACGCTAGCAAATGATATTTCAAGCCATTTCATTTCAAATACACGAGCAACACCGACTGATTTAGCTGGTAACTATATCATATTCAGTTATTCACCACAGACATATTACATCATGATGATTGAAGCAACAGCTCATAGATTATAGACATGTACCAACGGTCCAACGCCACGAATCGAATGGAGGGTGAGAATGAACAGGTTAAACTATACCTGTTGCTTCAAGTTCAAGTCTTCATGGCAGGCCTTACGAGCCCGAGGCCAGAGCCACTTCCCAAGTGCTTGAAATCTTTGGCTTCAAGATCATCTCCGTGACCAGCAAAACCAGTTCCTCCCTTAACCAAATTGACTAGGTTCTTTTCTTTGCATGGCTTGTCACAGGCTAAACAAACCTTGTCTACAGTGATGAATTTACTGGCACACTTCTTACAAAAAACATGCCCACAAGAATTCAAGGCTACAAGTGCTGTTGTGTTAGTAAGCGTAACCTTGCAGCTGGGACAGATGTAGGTCATATCCAGAGAACTTGCTTGCTTCTTCTCATTTCTATCTTGTGTAAAATGGACAGGAAAAAGGGTCTTTAGCCTAAGCTTTTCCTTCCCTTCAGGGCAAAAAGTGTCTGTGGACGGGGCCTCCACCTTTTTAGGAGCTTCAGGTGTTGCAGAAGGCAGCCAAAATGCCTTCATGGTGCGCAGCGCTTCCTCTTCATATGAGGTGGCTTTTACACTGTTTGCTCCGTGGAAACCGTTCTTGTCCCTGTTGTAGTTTTTTTCATTGTACTGTGGCACTGCCCCGTGGTTCTGTTGGTCAAATGCATCAAGCTCTCGGGCTTTTTGAAGCATCAGCTTTTCTTCCTCTTCTTCTTTTTCTTGGTTTTGTTGAGCTTCATGGGCTGCTTGCTTTCTGCAGGTTACTAGAAAACTTATTAAACAAACCAACAACATCTACACAAAATTATTTATATTTATTTGGCAGTCTGAAACATGCTGCAATACAATTTGGCTAAAAAATGCGAATGAAAACATTGCGTGGATCAAAAGCTGTACACGTGACATCAAGTTTAGATTAAAAGAATAACATGGGCTTTGTCAATGGGAGCTCAGATTTCCTATCGCCTCTATATGGTAATTGTATCCCTAAGTTTTAAAACAGCTTCACAGAGAGTCTTATTGACAGAATAATCAAATATAAGAATAATCAGAACCATCATCTCTGTAATAATTAGTTGCACAGCACGAAGTACAGTATCTGTAGATCAAGTAATATGTGTAGAAACTCAATTATTTTACTTCAATCATATGTAGGAAGTGTTGTACATAAGGATAATTTCCTAAATTGAGTCCAATCTAGCAAGCCATGGGGTTGCTGGTTAGCACTCTCTACACTAGTGAGGAGGAATAAAGAGAAGCAGAAAAGAGCTCATTTACACTGAGGACCAATTACACAAAGTAACCCTTCCGAAGGCTCATGCAGAAACAAACTTCAGGTATAACTTCTGTGCACACCTCTTTAATATAGCAGTGCATAATTTACAGGCCTTGTCACAAATATAATTTAATCAGTAATTCAAAGTTTAAATTATAAAGGCAAGGTAAAAATAGCATTGCTAAGCAGCACATAAAACCTGAATACACAGGAAGATGATCCAATTCACCACCAGGAGTCAAAGCAGCATTCAACTTCTTGAACTTATAATATTTTAAAGAAGACTCAATCAGTAATCCACCAGAAAAATAGCTAAACTAAAAGGCACTCTAGGGATCGAATTTGAAAACACCCCTATTTGTAATTTGCTTGTTTCTCTATAGTTTGAAATCATCAAATGCACGCAGTTGCAAACATACCCAGACATACTAATTCTTGGACAAGATAATGCCAAGAAAATTCAAGACATCTGAGGAAACCAAACGTCTACAGTGTTTGCCACCTGAACACAAACACATACACATGTCACATTATATGCGAGTGTTTACTAACAGAAAACTCCACTCCATCTTCTTTGCCATATTAAAAAAAAAAAGAAAGAAGAAGCTATTTTCATCAAGCAGGTCGATATATTCCTGGAATTATAACTAATCTATGACCTAAATCAAGCAGCTCAGGTTGTTGAATACTAACAAATTAATAAACATAGTAGCATTAATCGTAACCAAACTGAAGTAATATCAACTTACATATTTGAATTGTAGATTACAACATAAACACGTGTTAACTATGAACAAAATATAATAAACCCCCAAAAGTAAATAACAAGTAAAGAGATTAAGGGAACGACCTTTGAATGTCTTTCTTCTGCGCCAGGAGGCATTCTAGAATGCATTCTTTACAGAAAACGTGGCCCTTATTACAGGACAAAGGCTCTATGAATGGCTTCAAGCAGAGACAACATGCATCAAACGGTTTAATCGAATCTCTGCCCAATCTCTCCTTCTGCGTACCATACCCTAGCTTCCGCTTCTCATCATACGTGAAGAATGCTAAATCGTTATTGTTCTTCGAGTGTCTCTGAGGCATCTTGTTCTATGGTGCTGTTATTATTATTAGATGAAAGAAGTATCAAATTTTGAGAAAGTAAATTGATTTGAGAATTTGGGAGATAAGATCTGATTGCTAGGGTTTTTGTTTTACCCTTTTCCTATTTTAATTAATTTTACGATTATACTAGAGGTTTTACGCTTTTCCCTTTTTGCCCTTCATCGAGTTGAGTCGTTGAAGGAAACGATCCAGCCAGCGGTGGGTTCAATTTAGGGAATATTCGAGCACGTGTTTTCCGAAATGGATAAGCTTTCAGTGTCTCAATTGTCAAAGGAACAACATAACTTCGTCCGGGTTCTCGCCCTGGAGGAAGTTTCTGCTGCTACGCAGGCTGTGCACTCGGTTCTTTGAAATGACAATTTTGTCCTTCCATTTCCCGTGGGCTTAGCATGTCTGGTTTCTGGTTGTGGAATGTAGAGGTTTTGGGTTTTTGCTTTGTTTGTACTTGATCAGATTTGTTCAGTAGATAAGATCAGAAGCGCACCAATTTTTTGTGGGAGATTTTTCATTATACCTTAGCAATTTTTTTAATGCATTATATTTAATGATAAATATTTAAATGATCAAAATAATAAAAAAATATCCTTAACTCAACTCGATTTAAAAGCTTTAATTGAGGACAAAGACGTGTGTGAAATAATCTCATGATTTATATGAGATAGATAAAAAGTAATAATAATTTTTATAACAAAAGGTGATAATAGTCATCGTCTCTTTTGCTAATTTGATTGAGGTTATTGCAAATGAAATCTCAGCCTCAAATACGAACAAAATCTAAAATTGTTGTAGAAGATCTAAAGTTTTTTCATTGGCTGTGATTTCATGAGTAATTTTGTTATTGTAAAACCAAATAAGCAAGATATAAGTAAAAGTGAGGCTCTTGTGCACCCGGGACACCGAACATATTTTGTGCGCCTTTTGTAATTTTCGTGCTCCCTTAACAATTTAAATTCCTATCAATACATAGATTTAAATAGAATATAGAGGATGATGATTGTGTTCATATGAGACACAGAGTATCCCTCCATGTCCCCGGGACACATGAGCTTTTGCCTACAAGTAATGATTGTATATTTTCAAAGTGCACTGATTTGGGGGCAACATCAAAATTCAATAAGTGTCAATTTTTATAATAATGTTATACAATATCTCTTTCTATTCTCCTAAATTTTTTTTAGATGGTCTCGCAAAATTAAATGTTGAACATTATACAGTTGGCAAAAACTTATGTAAAATATTGTGTAAGAATAAATTAAGGGAGACAAATAAAAATTATTAATTTATTTATTTATAAAAAATAATACTAATTGATAAAAAGTAAAATAATAAATTTTCAATTAAATTATTCAGAAGATAAATAAAAAGTGAGTATAAAATTAACTTTACTTGATAAAAGGAAAAACATAGCGGTCTCACATGAAATTTAGTCTATGAAATAATACCTATTCAACATTTTCACAATATATTTAGCATCGATTGAATTATAAACGATGGCTGTGGATATCTTTTTTTTTTTGTTTTTCAATAATAATCATCATGAATTGTATGTAAATTATACGTGCGTATAACTTCTTTTCTTCAACACAAATGCTATTAATTTAATCTGGTTTTACAGAAGTGCATAACTTATTCCTTTCGATCTTGTACTCAATTCCATGTGAATGTGAGAAAATGTTATTTTTTTCCTTCCATTCTTTAAAGTCAACTTGATAAGATATATAAAATGTATATTAAAATACAATAGTTTATTCGTTACTAATTGATATTACACATAAAATTAATCATTATAAGTAATACACACATATATAATATTATCATGCTGTTAGTTGATAGTCATACATTGTTTGGTACAACCACCGTTAATCAAAATTCTCATTTATTACGTTCATGTATTTGTTAGAAAAATAAGGAAAAAGAAAAGATACAAATCGAGAGATAAAGGGTGAACTCCAAAAACTCTTACAATATGTTTATGAAATTTGAAATTTTTATTTTAATCCATTTGCACCCTGAAATTATTATATATACTTAAAAAAATATATACTCCATAAATTAAATTATTCTTAATTAATAAAACATAATTATTATTATAAATCTTATATTTATTCGATTACAACAACCGAACATAAAATAATCAGAATTCCTCTATCTTGAATCATAATTCATCTATTTTATATAGAATCAGAACAAATAAGATAGATGAATTATGATTTTGTACTATTTCGTTGTTGTAATTGAATAAATATAAAATTTATAAAGATAATTATGTATTAATATTAATTAAAGAAATTTTAATTTATATATTTTTGGTACATATAATCATTTTTTGGGTGCAAATAGCCGTCATTTTAATAATTGTAAATTATAAAATTAGTTGAATAATATAATATTTATATTTGTTTTTTATAATTTATTTTAGAATATAGTATTTGTTTTTATCAAATTAAGATGAATGTATGCGGAAAAAAAATATTAATTGAATAAATGAGGGAAAAAAAGGTTAATTGAAGAGTAAAACATATTCCCTTCATCCGTCAGAAAAGTATACATTTTATTATTTTGGGCGTCGGCATCAAAGGTATGCATTTCATTTCTTAAATACATTGGACCCGCACACATCACTAATATATTTAATATATGGGACTCATACACCCTATTAATACAACTACGTACTACATATTAAATAATAGTATTCATATGCAAAAAAACAAATGTATACCTATTAGCGGACCGGAGAGTATAAAATTACTGCGAGTAAATAGAGAATTAACGGTAGGAAACTAAATTTAAAATCAAACTTTGGCAAACACTGCCTAACTTTCTCTGTACGCCGTAAACAGCAGATTATTACCCAACCGCCCTCGATTCAATATTGATACAGTGTGCTGTTCATCCTGCTCCGAGAAGAAACAAAACAAGTCACCAAAATTCACAATTAAATCATCAAAAACCCCAATTCAGCGGCGAATTCTACTGTTCACTTCAAACCCTAAAAACACTCATTCAACTCCACTCAAATTAAACTCCTTAATCAATTCATTTTCACTGCATGGCGTCCCCAAAGAAACCTCGGGCGGAAAACGACCGCCCGCCGGCTGCGACTCTCCATCAACCGGCCTCTCCTCGATATCCTTCCGGAACTCCGACCTCCGGCGCACAGCGCAAGATTGCCATCGCTGTCGATCTCAGTGATGAGAGTGCCTTCGCAGTTAAGTGGGCTGTCCAAAATTATCTCCGCCCTGGCGACGCCGTCATCCTCCTACATGTACGCCCAACCTCCGTTCTGTACGGTGCTGATTGGGGGTCCATCGACCTCTCCATCGACACCAGCGACGAGAAATCTCAGCAGAAACTTGAGGACGATTTTGACAATTTCACTACCAGTAAAGCCAATGACTTGGCGCAGTCCTTGGTAGAAGCAAATATTCCGTTTAAGATCCATATTGTGAATGATCACGATATGAAGGAGAGGCTGTGCTTGGAGGTGGAGAGGCTTGGGTTGAGTGCGGTGATCATGGGGAGCAGAGGATTCGGAGCGTCCAGGAGGAGTAGTAAAGGGAGGCTGGGAAGTGTCAGTGATTATTGCGTGCATCACTGTGTTTGTCCCGTGGTCGTGGTGAGGTTTCCGGATGACAAAGACTTGGACTCTGCTGATGTAAGTGTGGGTTCGGCAAAATCCGTTGACAAGGATGCCTCTGGCCTGCATCCAGTTCCTGAGGAGGAAGAGCCAGTTTATCTTGATGCTTCTGATAAGAATGCAGGTAAAGGATAAGCATAAGAATTTCGGTATTAAGTCCTGTTTATTATGATTTTTTATATAATGGATGTGTGGGGTGCTTTGGGTTTCATGGTGTGAGAATGCTGTCAAAGTTTGCATCTTTGTTAAGTAATTAGAGGAAAGATATAAATGGATATAATCGCTACTGTGATTTAGCTCAAGTTATATTGTTTCTTCAATGTGCACCTATATATTTTTGGAAAGGCGGGTATATGTGATGAGTTGCAATAGTGGTTAGACATTGATTTCCTACTCATCTCCTAAGGTTTTATGCCTTTTGAACTGAATATTATTTGAGATAGATTATGCAAACACAACTGAATGGAATTTGAGATGGACTTGAGCAAAAGCAATCATGCTGAAACTAATCAGGGTCAATGAACCTGACCAGAATTAATTGCAAGCGTTGGTTAATGATGGATAAAAATTACTATCATAAAGTAATGGGATTGTGGGATATATTTCTACCCCAAACAAAATGTATATATGATGCTGAATATTGTCTCTGTTGATATTCAACTATTGAAAAAACAATACGACACATGTCAGTTTGTGACCATATATAATTATACAAGTCATGTTTATCCATAGAAGCTGGATTGGAAGCTGATGTACTCTACTGAGATGTTGCTGAGGAGATGCTTATGTCATACTTTTATACATGTCCCGTGGACCACCATTTTTCGTTCAGTTTTGTTGTCTCTATTATTGTTATTTTTGTTAAGTAGACATTTATTTTAAACCGAGTGTGAACTGGGTTTCCTTCTTTTATCTGTTTTGGAAAATGAACCTGTTAACTGTATTTAGTGACAACTACTTAACACCTGTAACATTCTGGGCTACACTCTGCGTCTGGTTTGACATTTAAGTAATTCTCTTGCCTAGAGAAAGAGGAAAATTGCTACACATGCCCAAGAATAGGATCCAAGTGAATTGTTTGTTATTTAACATTGCAAATGATTTTAATTGACTGCAGCAGAAGATAAGTACAAACTCCCAGATTTTAGATTTTTTTTTTAAATAAATTGATTGAAAGGTTAATAATGGCTTAATGCTTGTCTTATTTGAGGGAGCTATTTAATTGTAGCTCACTTCTAATCACATCAGTTCCAAACCTGAGTTAAGACGATGATGATTGACTAATCAAGTTAGCTTTGCTTCTTTATCAACTAATTAGAATTACCTTTGATCTGCATATTACTGTATATTTTATGTTGAAATTGCTGGACAATCCATTTTCTCTGAAAATGTTGAAAATTGTTAATAACATTAAATGTATGACTTCTCCATTTGAAGATTATGGTGCTTGTATTATTAAGATTCTGTCAAAAACATATACAGCTCCAACTAGGTAGGATATTTAGTCATATCTATAAAATTATTTGAAGAATTGGATTCTCAGAAGCTTATTGCAGCACAAGTTTTGTCTTTGATTCACAACTCAGATTCAAGGAAGTCATGTCATCTCCATTTATCATCATAAGTATGAAGTGATGTATGCTAAAATTTTCTGGAGAATTTTGATTTGTAATTCTTATAGCCAGTAAATCAAAACTTAAGTATTTAGGCTTGAGGTTGATCTGGCAAACCAGCGCAAGGAAGGAGGCCCAGGATAGTGGATGGTACTCAGCTTTGAGTTCTCACTTTCTGGAGTTGAAAGCATAACTTGTCATAGAACTGCTCTATTTGTACTCCTGTTATGTAGAAAGAACTGAATATTGAGACATGTTAGAAATTCGGCAAAAGATGCAACATTTCACATCTAAAACTAGAATATCATAATGTTTGACTACTTATATACCTGTATGTATCCCATTGTCTTCTGTACAGACATAGTATACTTGTATGCCTTTTTATCTAGGACTGTTAGGGACCAAATCATTAGAGCCTCTATCAGTTGACTTGTAAAATATATTGGTAGCTATTCACATCGAAAGCTTATATGACCAAGTGGGTGGGGGTTTAATGTAAATCATCTTCCTCAACCTGTTTTTTTTTAAGAAACAAAATTCTCTTCATTGCAATGTCAAGAATGACCTCTACTTCTGTGTTCTGATAACTACCTCTTAGTAAATTAAGCAATTTGTAGATGTGCTATATTTGCATGGCTTAACATAAATGAACATAGAAGCTTTATGTTGATGAAATTTCCCATCTATATAGTATATTCTCATGATAATTGCTCAATGTATGCTAGTCGTCACCCTAATAGTTCTCTTGTTGATATGCATTTTGATTGCATCTGTTGCTTTTAGCTTTCTTAAAGTATTGGCCAGTGGTGAAATTATTTGCATGGTGTTCATATGATGTATTTCCCTTATTACAATAATAATAATAATAATAATTATTATTATTATCCATTCTTTAGATATTTGGCCTTTCTATTCAAATTGGATTCAATTTTGTTGGAGCTCCTGCTTTGATCTAATGAAAGTCTGTTAAATCTGTGGAACTGGAAGATGTCTTGATCTGCTGACTGGCAAGTGAAATGCTCTTGATTAAAATGTGGGAACGAAAAGGAATTATAGTTCCAATTTGTATATGTTTTTAGTTGATGTGGAAGTCCTTTGTCAACTTCATTTTTATAAAAGAGTTTTAGGTTAACCACTTTATGGTGCCCTCTCAATTTTAACAAAGCATATCTTCGATGGAATAAATAGATGAGAAAAAATATACCGTGGTACTCTGGAATTGCTTGAATTAAAAAGGTAGTTTTATATGGTAGTTGTACCAGATGTATTGACTTTTACTATCAGCACTTGATGGGAAAATAGCACCACCGTTTATCGATGTTACTGATGCTTAATTAGGTTATTTATGTAGGACTACTACTTGTGGAAGGGAACTTCCGAGGAAAGATATTATTTGATTGTTATGATGTTTATGTATAATTTGGTTTCTGATCTCATAACTAAGTATATGCACCATGCAGCTGCGGAAAAGACTTCTTGAGCTGATGATTTGAGGGGATGGATTTTAAGGACGGTGAAGCGATCATCATGGATACTTGTTTGTGTGAGCGGGACTGTGCTTGTGTCAGAGGTTTTTGTTTCTATTTATGCTTTGGCTTCTGTATTTTCAGTATGTGAAGTTTGAATGATCATCAGTGTTGATGAGTCTCTTTCTTTTGTTTTAGATCCTGAAATCATCACACACTGCTTTCAATGTGGTGTAAGTTATCCTCCTTCAAATTACTCTACAAAAACACTCTTTCAGTTTTATTACATCTGATGGAGATTATTGTAAAGCTGCAGTACTGTTTCCTCCATTTTATGCTTCTCCACCAGTTTGATTTTCACTTTATTCTGTTTATTGTGATTTTGTTGTTGGATAGCATAAAGCATTAAGTTGTCCTTGTCTTCCCTTCTATGGCATAGGGTAAAAGGTGCTTTTTACTATTGCAATTGCATTAACATGGAAAAAAATGACTGGTCATGAAGGAAAGACTAGAGGAAATGAGTGAGTGCAATAGATATAGTTAGAAATTGATGGACCAAAATTTTTGAAAAGAAATGCTTTTCTTTTTAGATGTAAGTCGAACCAAGAGAGATTTTTTTGCATGGCCTCTGAAACTCTGCATGGCATATAATCATTCATAAATCTTAAGTGGGTTCACCTGAGGTTTCTGATTCTTGATGTTTTGTGTTGTCAATTCAATAACATCTTTGAGATGATACTCATGTTAAAAGATTCTTAAGTTTCAACTTTAATCAATTGCTTATAGCTTCTTTCTCAGCTTTCCTTTCATTACTTCACCAAAAAAGATGCATGCACAAATGTAGAGAGAGAGAGAGAGAGGTTTGAAATAATGCATCACAGCCATTAGCAGCACCAAAGTCACCTCTCTCCCTTCAATTTTTGGTCCACCACATTTGTTTTCCAACCAAATCTATTTCTCTTTCAAGATTATGCTTAAATTGCGATGATCAAGTTGTTAATTATATATTATTAGTTGTGTTAATGGGTGGTCACGTGAATGTGTCGGTGGTACTAATTATTTACATTCTCCATGAAACCTGTTGGGATGAATCCATAATTGGGATATCAACAGTTTAATGTTTCAATATTGTATACTCAAATAAGCCTCCTCAGGGCGTCGTTGCTGGGGTGGGTTGTATCTGCACTTTTATAATGTGCAATGTTTCAAGTACGTATATCTTAAGCTATATTATCTATATTATGAATGAAATTAATCTCCGCATAAGTTAATTTAGACATTTGCGTAATCTCCGTATAAGCGAGTTGATTAACTTTGTTAAAATTCTGAAACTGGAGGCCACATGTGCTGACCATGTGCAATTTTTAATGATTTTAAAATCTCAATAATAATAATTAAAAAAACACGAAAGGGGGAAAAGATATGAAGATTATAATTGGTAAAGTAGCACTAAAATTAAATTTGGTATTTAAAATGGTTAAAATTCCTTGACACTCTCGCGCTTGACACCTATGAAATTCCATAATTGTTGGCTCATATTCTTGACACCTGCGATTTCTAATAATTTTTCAGATTTGTTGCGAAAGCGACTTAAGTTAAATTCAAAAAATTAAAATTCACAATGTAAATACTTATAAAATGCTTGATTAAATTCTACGATACAAAATAATGATAATATGAATTATTGAATAATTAACAAATCACAAGACTTTTGTAATATTAAAAATAATTGTGGATAGATTTAGTGTAGTATATTCACATTAAAAAATATGGTTGTTTTCACTTTTTGGAATTTCCGATGTGATTGAATAATTCATCATAGTCGCTCCTATAATAAGTGTTGCCTGAAATATGAGATTGTATGGTCATTTTGATTAAAATAAACATTTTGATCTAGTACTTCAACAGCAAAATTAAATGCAAGTAAAATAAAATACAACAACCCATAACTAAATTAATTAGAACGATTATGATTTCCAAGTTAGAAACTGGTTTTGAAGTACAGATTCGTATAACAAACACTTGTGAACTCTATATTTTCTGAAAGCAAAGAATAACACTGAAATACTAAAATTTATTTGGCAAAAGCTCATGTGTGTCTGGGCGCACGAACTTAGACCCGTGCGCCCAAACATGATCCTACCCATATTATGACCCGACCCGAAGTATTTAAGAAAAAAAAAAACCTTCTAATTTCATTCTCAGCCCTTTGCGAGCTCTCTCTCTCTCAATTTCCTTTTTGCTCTCTGTGTATTTCGGCTTCTCCTCTCCGCCATTTCGATCAGCTGCTTCGCTGGTTGTCGCGCTTCCTTCGTGTATATCTTCTCTGATTTTATTAGCACGATGGAGACGCGACGATACATTTGGTAATGACGACGGGGATGGTGACCCTTACGAAGCAATTACTGCAAAATAGGTCAATCTATATTCTTTTATTTATTTGGCGATTCTTCTTTACCCTCTCTCATTATTATTCTCAAGAGATCCTCGAAGGATTGCTAGCGAAATACTATCAATTTTTGACCTGAATTGGCTGTCCACTCACAATTCCAATGGCAATTTCAATCGCATGTGTATGTTTTTCATTATTTTGAGCATTGTGGATTTTTTTTCTCATTTTCTCTTATGTTAATTGCAACTAGGGAATAGCATTTATTAATCAAATTTTCCCTGAATCCTCTTTTAATTATTTAAATGACGTATTTCACTCTTGATCAATCCATATGTTGATCCTTTGGTGTTTATAGGTGATACATTAACTAGATTTGAGCTTACATTCTTTTAAGATTGATATCTTAATTGATTGATAGTGTAGTATTATTGATGTATGTGTTGTTGTGTTAATTAGGTCTACCATCCTTATGGTGCTCCTGGAAATACGACCTCCACATTTGGTATCAGAAATGAAAAGTTGTTGTGGGTTTTAGATGTTGTAAAGGCATACCCTAATGAGTTGAAACTTGTTGGGGGCCACTATCATCTTGTTTCTACTATTACAAAGGTATTTTCATGATTTAACTTCTTACCAACAAGTTCACTTAACTAGTTCTTGATGTGTATAAGAACATGTGATAGAGAGCAAGAAGGAATAAGTTATTTTAGTCAAATATTTCCTTAATTTAGATTAATTAGTCAAGAAGGAATTAGTTTCCTGTCATAATGGTAATTAGAATTACCATTAGAATTAGGGCTGGGATTGTGGGCCTTGAGCCTCTTTATATACCGTATGTACTCTACGGTGGAAATACAGGAAGAAATATATCTAATATTGCAACCTTAATTGGTTTGTGGCAGAGGTAAACTCTGTGGCCCTCTTCGAGGGATTATTTCCGTGTTTTCATTTAGTTCCGTGTGTGTGTTCTATCAATTGTCGAATAAAAGGTATAAAGTAGCAAAGGGTATATTGTTGTCATGTAAAGGGTATACTATATTTAAGTAAAGGGTATGAAGTTTAGTGCACACGTTTTGACAATTTTAAATTTATGTTGTCCTAGTGACATGGTCCAAAGGGTATGTTGCTATCATGTAAAATGTATATTGTTGTCATGTAAAGAGTATATTGTTGATGAGTAAAGGGTATCTTGTTGTCATGTAAAGGGTATGGAACATGTTGTTCATTATTATACGTTTATGTTGTTAAGGTATAGTTGTATGGTGCAAAAGGTACATTGTTGATGTATAAAGTGTATGAAGTTGCAAAGGGTTTATTGTTGATAAGTAAAGGGTATATTGTTGTCATATAAAGAGTATATTGTTGACATGTATAGTGTATAGAGTTGCAAATGGATTATTGTTGATACATTAAGATATATTGATGTCATGTAAAAGGGTATGGAGTTCAGTACCCGTTGTTCATAATGTTTATAGTTTATGTTGTTAAGGTATAGAGTCATAGTGCAAAGGGTATATTGTTTGTCATATAAAGGGTATATTGTTGTCGAGTAAAGAGTATGGAGTAGCAAAGGGTATATTGTCGTCATGTAAAGGGTATGCTATACTAAAGTAAAGGTATGGAGTTTAGTGCACATGATATTGACAGTGTTTTAAGTTTATGTTGTTATAGTGATACGGTCCAAAAGGTATGTTGTTATCATGCAAAGAGTATATCCTGGTCGTGTAAAGGATATGGAGTTGCAAATGGTATATTGTTGATTAGTATGGGGTATATGGTTGTCATGAAAATGGTATGGAGTATAGTGCACCTAATGTTGACAATATTTTCAGTTCATATTGTTAATGTATAATAATGGCATGGTGCAAAGGGCAAGACACTCAAAATTAAATGGTATAACATTCAATTAAATATTTTACATAAGAGTGGGTCTCTTGTGTCTCCAGATGCACAAGATGGGTAAGGGTACATTGTTTTGTTTTAAAGAGTATACACTTTAATTAATAAGGGTACATCATTTTATTCTAAAGGGTATAAACTTTTCATTAATATTTTTTTATTTTTTTAGAAAATAAAGGGTACACATCTTTATACTAAAGGGTATACAATTTAGTACTAAAGAGTATGGGCGCACGGTGTGCCCTGGACGCACAAGTTTTTGCCTTTACATAATAATACTATATACATTGTTATATCCCATTGGAGGATTAACACTTCATATAATAAAAAAGTAACACTTTATTTAACAAAATAATAATAATAAAAAAAATAGAATGACATTTCATTCTAACTAAAGAGACACTTCGCACTAATAATTTTATGAAAATACTAATTTTATGAGAACTGATCTATTGTTAAAACACAATCATCAGTTAGGCTTGCAAGTTTTGTACTTGTATGTGACAACTTTTCCTTGAGTTTCTAATCGAATTTCTCAAGCTCCTTGGATGTTTTCATCACAGTGTATGCACTATTTGATCTTGCTCTTGGTGAACGACACTGATCCTATGAATGCATTCTTTCAACTCCGAATTTAAGTTGGCTAGTCTTTTGTTTACAATCAGTTTATGTTTTTTAGTTTCATTCAGCACCTCTTTCAAATCACATGTTTCTTCCTTTGCCTTCTCATTGTCTGCAATAAAAGCACAAACAATATTATCCACTCATTCAAGTTCAAACATTTGCATATTGGAATATGAGTCACATGATAACTAAGGTGTCTTTTTGTCATACATAAACCTAACAGGAAACAGTAACTGTAACCTTAAAAACTAGGAAAGATTAAAGAAATGCTAAATCTGAAACAATGTATATCAATCTTAACATGTATCTGCTCCAAATACTTTATTTAAGAAATGTGTTGAAATGGAGGCAAAGTCTTGTGAATTCACATACTTTTTAGACATAATGTTCACTTCCTTTCTTTAAACACACATGATTGCACAAAATTGAATTAGGAGAGAGAGACCTAGGATCACAGCAACTGGAATAGCCCCATCACACATTATCGATACAATAATAAGCAAATTAACAACATTTACATTATACATTAACAACCGAGCTTAATAAGATTAGCATCAAACATTTAGTTTTCTACCAAGTCTATGATTCTAAGAGATATTTTTCATGAAGTTAGAAGGTTCACAAATGGTATATGTTCAACACTTCTCTTCTAAATTATTGTTTTAAAGGATAAGTGGGCTAATGGTTGGTGAAGATGCAAATGCAGAAAAGAGAAAAAATATATAAGTCATCCAATACAAAGTGTGATATCAATCAGAATATATTTTTGGACTTTACATTCCAAACCCCGAATATTAGCAAACATCAACCACCCAAAGCTACATTGTCAAGTCAAATTTTCAAAAAAAGATATATTCTCATTCGTCATGCACATATTCAAGACAAATGCACTGAATAAGTGTCATATGGTAGTCACATTTAATCTAATTACCTCATTATAGGTTTAAATTAATGCGGGCAAATGACATAAATAGAGTTAAAGAAACTGAGATGAATACGTATCGAACAACAACAATAGCTATTACAAATTTATGCAATGGATTTGGTACTCCATATAGTCATTTAAAATGAATCATAAGATGGACAAAACAATAAACAGGGGAATATAACCTCAAACGTTGATCATGAGTAAGGTAGAAATCGATTAAATTGCAAATCTGACCTCCAAAAATCACATTTTAATCATAAAGAATTCCAAAATATTTCAACATTTATCTTTGATTGAGTGAGAATAGAGAACAATTAGAAATCACCCAAATTTGTCGATGGAGAGGTAAAAGACATCACTTGGAATCTTCTATCAATTTCGTTCTCTTCATCGTCATCAATTTGTGTGTTGTAGATTCTGTACCGAGCGCCCTCACTGCCACCACATTCGCCAATCGCCATTGCTGAATCAGCGAGCGAGAGGAAGGATTGGAATGTGATAAAAAAAAGGTGATAGTGTAAAATGAAAATTAGGGTTTTTTTTAATTATATACGCTGGGTCGGGTATTTTATTTGGATAGGGTTGGGCACACAGATCTAAATCTGAATGTCCGACACACAAGAGTCTCACTCAATTTATTTAAACTTATCTTTTCCAATTAAAAAAAAAAGAAAAAAATATATATATGGATTAGAAAAATAGCATTACTAACAATTAATTGGTCAAAGTTGTCTTCAAATTAACCGGCTAACACTGATTTATTAAATGGAGTGATGTATTCTTTGTTCCCCATAAACTGGGGCCGATCAACTTGTGATATTGTATCACAAATTGCAAATCGTGATCTTAATGCTAATTAAGATACTCCGAATATAACATGAAGAACTACTTAAATCAAATTAATCACGTGTCATTTATCTATTATTAATAATGCAGCCAGAGAAATGTTTGAAAATGGATGTGAGGATTTATGCTTTCGACTTGGAATTTACATTTCTTCTCTATAATAAGAGATGTCGTGGAGAAACTAGGAAGGGAGCTGGAAGTCTGAGGACAATTTGTAAGGAAAGAAGGACACGTGTAGCATGATAAATGAATGCAGGTTGAAGACTTAATTGTCCGATTAGAAATGAATTTGTCCAGATACACGCACAGAGTTGCCATTGCGGCCACTTCAATTGGCACGACATGTTTGACGTCCACCTCTAACTCTTCTCCATTATTATCCCTCCAATTATACACGCATGTCCACTATATCTCTATTTTTTTTTAAATAATATAATTAAAAAAAAAAAAACCATCGACAGAGTGTTGTGTAATGTTGGATAGTGATTGGTAGCGTCCCCTGTGATTCCAGGAGTCAACATGCGATGTGAGGATGCAATTTGGATTGCTCTGAAATCCAAATTAGAATTCTCACTTATGAATGGACTTAACAAACAATACAAGTCACACACTACTACATCCATACAACTTTTATTTAACCTCAGATTTATTGATTCGGATTTTCGATGTTATTTAGTTAATAATACAAAAGAAAGCAAAAATCCTAGCTACAATGTTAGATTTTTTTTTTTTTTGCTTAAATTATTGAATTCCAATTATTAAGTTGAGGATTATGTACCAATCAATTATTTGGTTTTAAAATGAACATTTTGAATAGTTGCAGCGATCTTTTATAGTAAAATACATGAACATCTTTGAGAAAAAATGAGTCACAAGTTTTCTGACAAGGTACATCAGCAAACATAATATCTTGGCAAGTAATGTAGGCACACCACTTGCATGTACAAGTCAACCCTACCCTCATCTAATTAATACTACTATTATTGTGCAAGAATTTGAGTATTAATTTGCCCCTAATCACATCATTCATTACCCCACACTTGGTATGTGCATGTCTTTTTCCTCATTACCCACTTCTGTTAGCTGAACATCAACACTAACCCCAGTGCTTGAATATCAATTAAATGGGATTCTATTACAATTAGCACAGCATAAAACACAGATACATTAAACATGAAATTTAAGTACAATCTGGGGCCTTTTTTTGTACTCCATATCATTACAAGTTAAGACAAGACCACCCATCTTTTCACTATCTCCATTTCCATGATCTGAATTTACTTCCTGCCTCCCCCTTGTTGGATTCCTGACCAAAGACATGAAATCATGAGGATTCATTGTTAAAAATAAATAAATTAATTTGGAAAAAAAAAAAAAGCTTACATGATAGGAAAACCTTGATCTTGAGTCTAAGGATGTAGTGGAAGATGAAGAGCCTTCAGTGGCAGTGCTGGAGGCCAAAGATGTTGGTAGAGAAAAAGGAACCACTTGATTCTCACTATCATCATCATCTTTATGTTCTTCTTCTTCTTCGTCTTCTTCATCTTCGTCTTCGTCATCATTATCATCATCATCTTGTGTGTTGCCATTTTGAGGTCGAGGGTTGTTTCCATTAAGACAGCAGGCCTGGCAGACAGAGACGGTGGGTCCGAGCATCGACCCGGATCCGGTCCAAGGAGTGGGATTCTGGCAGGCGTGGCAAAGAAGAGTTCTGGTGTGTTTAGCCACGATGAAGTTAGCTGTGTGAACCCTGTAATCGCAGTCCCAGCATAAACTCGCCTGATCCGACTCGCAATACATTCTTGCAACCTTCTTGCACAGCTCACATTTCTTCATCTTCTTATGTACCCAACTTCACGATTGTTATCTGTAAAAGAACAATGAGAATATTTTGGGTTTCGGATGGTACGTCTAAGGGTACGATTTTATAGAGGTGGGTTCCTGGTATTGAGACTGAAACAGGGGAAATGGATATAAAGAAAAACAGGGGATGTGGTAAAACAGGGGAAAAAAGGAGAGCAAGTTGCAAATTGGTGGGAATGTTGTTTGTATATGGAGTAGGGTGTTGAAGGTAACTTGAGCTCTAACTTGTATTCTTGTGTGTGGGGATTTGTAGGGGTGAAATCATTTGACAAAGGGTTCCCCACATTGACATTGTTTGTAAGAGAGAGAATTGGTCCTTATTTTGTGTGTGTGTGTCTTACTTTCCTTCATTGCAACATCTCTTTCGTCAGCAAATTTGGTACTGTATCCGCATCCGAGACATTTGCATTTTGGTGTTACATTTTAATATCATTTATTGAATGACACGTGTAAGGGAGAGGAAATCTATAACCTAAAAAATGAAAAAAAGTTTAGATTTTTCCTCTCACGCTCAATGGAAAATATTACTTCAAAATGTAACATAACATTTTATGACTTTTTTTTCGTATATTAGGAAGAAAATTTGATATAAATCCTCGAATTCCCAATACATCAACAAATTGTTAAATATGCATGTATTAATGAGATATTGAGAGGTTGTAATCAAACAAGAGTTAAAGTAAAATTGAGATTTGTCAGATTATTAGCATGTGCTTACTGACCAACTTGCTAATTAAAATTGATCTTCCGAATGATTAGATTATTAAAAATTTTAAAAAGTAAGTGTAATGATCTGCAAGAATAGGTATATACTGCATAATCACTCTTTACATCAATTAAAAGCTAGCGTATATATTACTCCTATATTATACACGGTTACTTTTTGGAAAATGATCAAAGGCAAACACTTAGGTGTGAATCAGTGTGAACCCTTTTTAACAATTTACTCTTTAATATGAAATATGAAAAATTATATAAATTTTTACTCTTCTAAATAAAATTTACTCTACAAGAATAAATTCTTACCCATCCTAATTTATTGATTACCCTATTATTTTCTTAAATAAAAAATATTATATCTAAAAAGTAATTTTTTATATATTAAAAAATAATTTTATAAAAGCATGGCTCGCATGTGAATCTGATTCACACAAAACTCACTCTACGTTAAACTTATTTTTTGTAATTAGATTAGACGTGCCATCCTTTTGCATGAAAATTTATTTTTCAACTAAAGGAGAAATTAAAAAATTTGGTGAATTTTTATACACTTAATTCTAATTGAATAATTGATACTAGATGATATGTATTCTGATATACTATTGTTACCGATCTTTTGTTGGCTTATTTAACTTACTATTGATGGAAATTGTATTTCAGCTTCTAATTATTATCATTGAATTTGCAGATCTTTTGTTGGCTTATTTAACTTAATATTGATGACGATGGTTATAGTTTTTATCTCTACTATTATTTGATAATATATAATTCCATGTTTTATTTTATGAGGACATGCTGCATGTAATGGTGGTATACTGGTATAATCATTATTATATAAGTTACATAAATTTGGACCGTACATATATAATATATTATCTTATTAAACAGAATCAAAATTAACAACGATGGGTGATCAAAGTTATGATCAAGATAAAACAAGGCAGGGTGTAATCAAGTGTTTGTCCATTGCTCAAGGAGTGGGATTAGTGGGCATTCGTTTTTAATTTTGGGCCCACTTATTTAATACTAATTTATAATTATTTCATTATTTTATTATTGACACATTTGGATTGATGATTTCCACACCACACCTTCTTTTATTTCCAATTTTTAGTTTCAAGAATTGGAATTCGAGATAGCCCACATGGAAATATCTATTATAAAAATGAAGGGAATTTTTTTTACCCTATTATGAAATGATTTTATAGGAAGGATATGAAGTTATAACTTTATAATAAAAACCTATAGTACATCATTAATGAAAATGATAATGATATTGTTAATTATTTTATATATAATTTATAATATAAATAAAAAGTAATAATGTTTTAAGAGAAAAGTTATAACATTATAAATTAATTATAAAAATATAAAATTGTCTCATCATGTGACGGTTTCACACAATTTTATTATTATTATTATTATTTTTATTTTTCTTCCCTAAATATGTGATTTTATTTTTTCTTTACGAAACTATTATTTTTTAATTAAATGAGGTGAAAATCACTTTTCACAAGAATATGAACGGAGATTCTAGTTGGGGAAATTGAGGCATTGAGACCCATACTTTATCGAGACCAAAGCAAATAATTTGATGATAAAAGAATATAATAATGTCCAACTTTGTCAAGATAAGTTGGGTGGATATTCATATGTCCCATTCCATACAGCAATTCAATCTCATGGAATCATCTGTCCGAAGTAGTATTGCATTATGTAACATACCACTAAATTCCCTAATGAATTAATAATTAATAAATAAGAATTAATTAATCGAACGAGCAAAAATAGGATAATTTTATTATCTAGGTTTATAAGAATTTCAAAACCAAATTAATTTCGTGATCTGACTTGCATATCTTTGGGAGGATCACTAGAAAGAACGCAAAATAGTTTCTTTATTATTGAAGTTTTTATTTGGGCTGGGCTGGCCCAGAACCTTTATCAGAAACCTTATAATTCTGAAGTGGGCCTCATTTTTTTTATGGCCCAAAATTGGCAATGCCCCTGAAATATTTTGGAAATTTTGGACTAGTAGATGAACTTTTTAAGACCATTTCACACTTAATTAAATTTATCATTTGAGGATAAGTTTGAGTTTTATTATTCTACAGGATGGATAATTGAATTAAAATTTTTATCTCACAAAATAATAATGTTCTCAAGAATATTCAATCAAGAAGAAATTAAATTATTTTCTGCAATAATATTCAGATGAAAAAAGTATTATTGTTTGATCTTTAAATATTATTTTTCCATTAAAAGAAATGTAATTAAAAAAAAGGGTCTGGGAGAGGACCTCCTCGATTTCTCCTAAGATATTAAAAAGGGGGAGTGTTTATTGTATTATGGGTATAGAATATGCAAATTGGTGGAACAAAATCATGGGTATTTTAGTGATATATTGAAAGTGCACAAGTGGTTTGCTTTATTACAATATTTGAAATTGTGATGGCTATACGCATTGGTACTTCCACCCAAGACCCACTACTAAAAATCAATTCGTTCTACTCCCATCTAACTAAATGCATGTTTTTTTTTGGAAAAATAAAATGAGTAATTTTTAAATTGACGAGTATTACTCTTCAAAATGTTTTTCTTAAAAAACAAAAAAATCTATCATACAAATAGTATAGACGGATAGACCCAATACATCGGCTGCAAATGATTTGAAATACAAGAGGCGCACATTTGATGTAATTTTTATTTTTTATTTTTAAAAAAGAAATAATATATTTAAACATTGATATCAACCGGTATTGATTGAGAGAGATTGAGATATTTTGGGGGTATGTATAGTGTAATAAAACAAAATTTATTTCAAGTAGCCACCTTTTGTTGAATGTTTGCACCTTCACAAAAATAAGGACAAAAACTCTATAGGGTACATTATTTAAATTTAAGCTGTAAAATTTATTGGTTAATTTTCTTTTTGCTTTACTTTATTTGACTATTAACATTGATATGTTATCTTATACACAAAATCAGTGAGAACACATTTGTTGGACTAATCAAGAGGTAGGTTACATAGTTTATTTAATTTCTTCATTGATGACGATTTGATTATTATTATGTGAAATCTTGGAACCAATTTTATTAATAATTTATTTGCAGACTCTTATCATGAGTGATTATTAATTTGAACTTCTATACACAACTGTTTATCTCAAACAATGTTATCCTATCATTGAATATATTTGTCACATTAGAAAATAATAGTAATTACAAAGACTAATAATAAATACCACTGACTCGTGGGTCCACCAAAATATAGACTTAATTTCCATGTTCCACCTACCAAACTCTGTGTGGAAACTTCCAACTGTAGAGTCCGTTTACCAAGTCCCCTCTCAGTCTTGAGTACATAAATTCAATTTTATACTACTTTTTAATATTAAAAATTATAAATTTATTATACTCTTGAATAAAAAAATATTAATTTTAGTCAAATATTAATTACTCTCTATATTTCAATTGACATTTTTAATAAAAATATTTTTATTAATTAAAATATACTATATCCATTAAAACATTGTATTATACTTTAAATATTTTGTGTATTCAGTACAATTTTTTCATCATATATTACGCCAAAAGTTGTTACCACGCGTTTCAGTTTATGCTAGAAAAAGATGGAAATGAAGATTTAAATTTCATCAGCTTAAAATATTGGATTGTATAATGAGTAAATTAGTATGTATTTTTTGCACATTCACTTATTTTACTCTTAAGCGTTACTGTAAAGGCAAATTACTCTTATTTTTTAACATGAAGTTTAATATACTAATTTTCATTTGATATTTAAAAACTTGTTATATACTATTCCCTCCGTTCCATAATACTTTTCATACTTTACTTATTTGTTTGTCTCACAAAACCTTTAAAAAAAAAGGAAACATTACTTTATTTAACAATCTAAAAAATTACTTTAATTTCAAATTTATCATTCACTTTTTACACATATATCATTATTTTACTTTTTATTACCTAAAAATACTACAATACCCTTCAAAGTCAATAAAATTTGTCAAAAATAGTAACTTTTCTTAAATAATGTGGAACAATAAATGTGAAAAGTATTATAATACGGTGAGAGTATAAAATAATAAATGATGATACAAAATGGTGTGATTATTTCAAAACATAAAATGGAAATGAGTGGAAGTAGGATTTAGTGGACCACCACCGCAAGAAAAAATGAAGTCTCATTCACGAAAATGATGATTTGAAAACAAATTAGAGGTGAAAACGCGTAAAGTCAAGCCCGAGTTTGTTTATAGAAATTCAGAAGTCAGTTTCTTTCTTTTTCACTCGGTTGTATTGTATCGGGAAGTAGCATTAATTAATACTAATATATAATGTTCATTTTTTAAAATTAAATTAATTAATATGAAGATATGATTAAAATTGATGATCGATGAAGGCTTTAAATTCAGTCGACGACTTCAGTTGACCTTCCTTTTCCACCCCTTGGCTGCTGAAATATTTAATGAGGCAACTCCCATTCTTTTACATATAATTAATGAATGAATGGCAATCCCACTAACACAGTCTCATCTCAATTCTAAGATGAACATTCAGTCTCTTTTTATTTATCTTCTTATCCTCTTTCCTTTTCTGTGTTCCACCTTGGAAACAGACACCATATCATCGGGTTTAGTAATCAAAGATCCCGACAGCATCGTATCCTCCAAACAGGCTTTCAAATTAGGGTTCTTCACCCCCCTTAACTCCACCAACCGCTATCTCGCCGTCTTCTACGCCGTTTCCGAACAAACCCCCGTCTGGATTGCCAACAGGAACACACCCCTCAACGATTCCTCCAGCACCTTCACAATTTCCAGAGACGGAAACCTAGTACTCATCGATGGAAGAAATCAGACAGTGTGGTCGACAAATCTCACCGCCACTACTCCCACCAGGAACGCAACTCTTCAAATTCAGGACACCGGGAATCTTCTTCTTCGTGATGCTGCAACGGGAGCCACATTGTGGGACTCCTTCTCGCAGCCTTCGAATGTTTTCTTGCCTACTATGAGGATAATCGACGACACCAACACTGGTAATAAGGTGGTGGTGTCCTCATGGGTAAATGAGTCCGATCCTCGGGTCGGAAGCTTCACGTCGGGCCTTGAAGCTCTGAAAATCCCGCAGATTTTCACCTGGAAGAACGGGCGGCCCCACTGGAGGAGCGGGCCGTGGAACGGGCTGATCCTGATTGGTGTACAGGACATGTATTCTCCGTACCTGGATGGATTCAGCGTGGTGGATGATCATAGGGGGAGTTCCTACTTCACTGCACCCGAAGGGAACTTCCTGATGAAAATCGACCTGAATTCTTCGGGGACATTGTCGCAGAGGCTGTGGGATGATCAGAAGAAGAGTTGGGATACAGTGTGGTTGGCTCCTCAGAATGAGTGTGATGTTTATGGCAAGTGTGGCCCGTTTGGGAGCTGTGATTCTCGGGCCGCACCGATTTGTTCGTGTTTGAGAGGGTTCGACCCGGTGGATGCGGGTGAATGGGAGAGAGGGAATTGGAGCAGTGGTTGCAGGAGGAGGAATCCGTTGCAGTGTGGGTCTGGAGAAGGATTTTTGAGGCTGCCTTATATGAAGGTTCCGGATTTTGCAGAGCCGTTCTCTTCTAGGACAGTGGATGAATGCAGGATTAGATGTTCGAGGAATTGTTCTTGCATGGCTTATGCTCATGATACTAACATTGGTTGCATGATTTGGACTGGTAATCTGATCGACATCCAAAGCTTCAATGGTGTTGGTGTTGATCTTTACATTCGTTTGTCGTCTTCCGAATTGGGTATTTTTCAATTTCCTCTCAAACTTGATGCATGTTCTTGCATGAGTGTTGACTGAATTCAAACCACTCTTGTTTGTTTTCCAGATAGCGACGATGGTAATAAGAAGCTGTACATCATCATTCCAATAGTGGTTGGTTTTGTTTTGGTAACTGGTATGGTCTTGGTTGCTTGGTGGTGGATGCAGAAGAGAAAAGGTTTGACAAAGTTCAGACTTTTATTATGAAATAGTAGTAGCATGTTTAAGGTTGTCTCTTATATTGTATTCCACTATATATCTTTTTATGACATCAGGGAAGAAAATGAAAGACAAGAGGGTGTTTGAAGCAGGGAAAGCACTTTCAACAGATTCAGCTGCACTTGTTCTCACAGATGAATCAAAGAAAGTGAATCTAGAAGAGCTGCCATTGTTCACATTCGAAATGCTTGCAAACGCAACGAACCACTTCCACGACAACAATCTTCTTGGGAGGGGTGGTTTCGGTCCTGTTTACAAGGTACAATCTTTACTACTACTTGTGCACCCATTCCAATTTTACATCGTAGTAGTATATATATATCTGATTATTATGGTTTAATTTTTGATAGGGAAATCTGGAAAATGGGAAAGAAATTGCGGTGAAGAGATTGTCAGCTGCATCCGGACAAGGATTGCAAGAATTTATGAACGAAGTAGTTGTGATTTCCAAACTCCAACATAGAAATCTTGTCAAGTTGCTGGGATGCTGTGTAGAGAAAGAGGAAAAGATACTTGTATATGAATACATGCCTAATAAAAGCTTGGATGTGTGTCTTTTTGGTCAGTTCAACATCCAAGTTTTAATCACTTCTCTGTATTCACAATTGGCAACAGAGTATGAATGTTTGGTATTGTCTGCAGATCCTACACATCCATCGCGAAACGCTCTAAATTGGACGAAACGTTTCAGTATTATCGAGGGCATTGGCAGGGGCCTCCTTTATCTTCACAAGGACTCTAGACTTCGTATAATTCACAGAGACCTCAAGCCGAGTAACGTACTGCTCGACGAGGATTGGAATCCAAAAATCTCTGATTTCGGAATGGCAAGAATATTTGGAGGAAATGAAGATCATGGCAATACTGCAAGAGTTGTTGGAACATAGTAAGTGTTTAATTAAGTACTTCAAACAATTCTTGACAGTAGTTTGTTATTGTTTTTGCAATGTTTAAGTAAAACATGACCTTGCAGCGGATACATGGCACCAGAATACGCGATGGAAGGCCGTTTTTCAGAAAAATCAGACGTGTACAGCTTTGGAGTGCTGATGCTGGAGATAGTAAAGGGAGAAAAGAACACTCATTACCACAACCATGAATGGTCTTTAAGCCTTATAGGAAGTGTAAGTTGTTTGTCTTTAATCATCTTACAAATTCTTGAATTAAAGTGAATTAATCTGCGGTTGGTAAAACTGCAGGCTTGGAAAATGTGGAGTGAAGAGAATGGTTTGGGGTTTGCTGATGAAAGCATAGCAAGTAGAGAGTTGAAGGGAGAGATAGAGAGATGCATTCAGATAGCATTGTTGTGTGTCCAAGAATTCCCAAAAGATAGACCCACAATCGAGACAGTTCTGTCAATGCTCAGCCGTGAAATAGTGGCGCTGCCGCCACCGGAGCAGCCACTCTTCGCCGAGAAATGGCATGGCTTGCCACCTGGATCCACACATTCTACCACCGTTAATCAGCTCACTGTCACTGTGCTGGATGGCAGATGACGCATATACAACACCAGTAATTTGTAGTTACACCATATATCTTAGTATTATAAATGCTTTTTTTTTTTTGAGAGGTAAGAATTTCATTTTGGATCCCAAATAATATTACACATACAGATGTATAAATTTATGATGTACAAGTTTGAAATACTACAGATGTATTAAATATTGTTTAAGAGAAAAATAATAGGATAAAATTCTATTTTCTATATATCTTGAATGATTATTTAGTGAAGTGTAATTATATCTTTTACATATAAATAAAGAATTGTTCAAAAATATTAAGTATGTAATACATGTAAAATGAAATATGTAGATATTTAGATGTCTTGAATACTATTTTTGTATGTAATGAATTAAAATAATTGAGCTCTTTTTTTTTATTGAAAGTGACTCAGATTCAAAACCTATGTCCAAAATAAGACGAAATGGATATAAAATTCCTTTTATTTTGAATGTATTAATAATTGGACTCTGTCAGTAATTTAGATTTTTTATTAATTTATTTAACTAAATAATAAAAAGAAGTAGAAGAAAACTAAAAAAAATAAAAAAAAGAAGAGGACACCAATCATATTCTCTAGAAATGATCTCTTATTAAATTTTCTCGTACCTTATATTGATAGCTCAGTCGAAGGCTACTAGAATCACAAGTCAAAACTCACATGCGGCACTACTACATATTATTATTATACATGGCAGGTATTCAGACAGCTATACATGATAAATCTTCCAGAGATCACATAAGGTAGTTTCATGGTGCGGCTGAAAATTATTCTAGTCTCCTAAGGCATTTGACAACTTCACATGGCAGCTCTACGTAGTAGCAACACCTCGTAGCTTAGCAGTCGCACCCCGCAGTCGCTCGGCATCTTGGCCTTGGTAGACATGCCATAGTAGTTCAGCTTGCTAGCAGTCTGGCGGTCGCAGCCACTCCTCCGCAGCTCGACACCCATACTTCGTTGATGTGCTGCGGTAGCTCGGCAGCCATGCTCTGGCATAGCGCCATAGTAGCTCGATCGCGATCCTTCAACAGCCCGGTGATCTAGCCTAAGTGATCACATGTCGAAAGCATGACACCACCACCTCAGCAGCCCAACCGCCACTCATCACAATCATGCCACTGCATGCCTTCTACCCTTTATATTTGACACTACAACTCCTAACCTCCTGCTGCTGCACAGTTGATACTCTTTGAGGCAGAAAATATCAAACCTACCAAATCTTATCGCACCACATAAGATAGATAAGATCTTTGCATTAAATGTAAAGTAAGTCTAGACCTAGGCTCCTATGGCTACCTCACATTTAATGATCCCCAATCTTTGCCTATAAATAGTAGCACCGATGAAACCCATCTCATTCTCATTACCAAAATTAGCATAAATTCTCTCTCTTCTCTTTCTGTATTATTTTTCTTACTTGAGTTGAAGCTTTGTACGGCAGTTTAGCCAAATATAAATAAAAGAGAGTTTTCATCCCTTTTTGTGTTGATTTCGTCGGTTTATTCGTATTCCAATCTAATATTTTTTTAGTATAAAACCACACGTCAACACCTAACAAATTCCAATCAATATTATCGAATGTTAACATTATTAAACATTAATTAAATGATTTGCTAAAAAGAGGAAAAGAAGTTAAACGGGTAATGGAATTGTGGGTTGAGCGATGGTAGCCCACATGACCAACTGGGAATTTGATAGTTACTGGATAGTTACGGCTTACATATTGGAATTCCAATTGAATTATTGAACTATTTACATCATTACTTGATATTGCGGATTGATGTAAATGAAAAATAAATAAATTGTGATCTAATTGTTATTTGAGTTTTTAGGTAATAATAAAATTATAATTATTTTGAAATATAATAATAATAATCAATCCAACCTTGATCTTTTTTTTAATCGTAAGAATCTATCGTTAATGTTTAATATACATATATTTATAGTATGTTAGCAATGTCATGTGAATGCATGTTAAAGACTTGAGAGGAAGTATTACACAAATAATACTTTTTAGTAAAAACAAGTGACTACACACTGTTCAACAAATTAGAATAGCGATCTTTTGACTATTCAACAAATCGTGAATCAATAAATATTTATGTATAAACTCCCAACAACTTAGTTTGTCAAGAAAAGAACTTAATGCTCGAGATTTTTCATATAAATTAAGAACGATTATGAAAATCTTATAATACAACAATACGGCATTATTTTTATATTAATTAAATTATATTGAAAGATTGAATATTGTTTCTAGGCATGAATAACTTATATCATAAGATTTCTTTCCTGAGAAGAATAAAAAATACTCTATAATCTTTATAATTAAATGTAATACTTTGAAAAGAGATAATTTATATAAGTAAAAAATGAAAATGGAGTAATATTTTAAAAGGAAAGTAATAACATATTACGAAAACTATAACTAACAAAAAGGCGTAAAATGATTTTATTGACTTGTAAATGTTTCAAAATCTACCCCTTGTTTCTAAAAATTTAAAAATATCAAAACAATTTACACAAATATATTTATAAATTCGTCCTACATAACTTATTATATGAATACTGATATTTTCTCACTCTAAATTATGTGGTCGTTATTTCAATTCTATTATACCTTATATATTGTTAGATATTTAAATTAAATAAGAACCGCAGTGTTTACACCATAAACACTTTCCCAAGAGACTATCCCAACAATTTATTTGTTTATTAGGAAAAATTTTATGGGGTAAGGGTAAAAATTAAATATTTAGCTGAAAATTATTTTAAGTCGCATACAGATAGTTATTTAATTAATTAATTAACATAGGATAGTGAAAAAACTGGAGTATAGTAGTATTTGTATGGGATCTTATCAGGAAATATTTGTATTGTTTTATTATTAAATTAAATTCATTCATTTATCACATAAAATATTCCAATCAGAGATCGACGGCCCATGTATATATTAGTAAAATAATATTAATATGGCGGAGTTGGTTGACATATTGCGCGCATCTTTTAGGTAGTCTAATGCGATGGGCTGAATCTGATGATGGCTCGACTGCAGTGCCGCTGCTCATAGTGGCTTCGGAGTTTAGTCAATGTGGGCTCAACGCTTCCACCATCCAATTCTCATTACCATTACCAAACAATGATAGACTTGTTAGAGAAAATATGTAGCTCTCAATTTTCTTTCTTCTTTTGTCGCTTCTGATTTCGGGATGATGCGACATTCTTGCTTGCTTCTGCAAAAACACGTTCACCTGTTATAGTCGACGGTGGTGATTTTCTTGGCGCTGCGTAGTACAAGTCTCAAGAATTGATACTCAATACTGTACTGTGTATGATTATGCAACGGGTTACAAGTTTCAACTTTATTATTCCTCTTCTGTTTACTGTCATCACTTTTTGCCCCGGATTTTGTATTGCCCAACGCAACCCGTGCGAAACTTTCGGCGTTTGTGGCCCATATGGGAGCTGCAACTCACAAGACTCCCCAATTTGTACTTGTTTGGAAGGATTCGACCCGCGAAATAATCAGGAATGGAGCTCCGGAAATTGGACGATTGGGTGCGTGAGGCGCGTCTCTTTGAATTGCGAACAAGGGAGTAACGGCACCATTGCTGCCGGAAAAGAAGACGGGTTTTTAAAGCTTCAGATGATGAAGATGTCGGGCTACACGGACCGCTGGGTCGGCCCGGAATCTGAGTGCGAAGGTCGGTGCTTGGCGAATTGCTCTTGCCAAGCTTATGGGTACGACGTCGGAATAGGATGTATGTTCTGGGATGAGACCTTAATCGACATTCAGAGATTCACGGGCGGGTCGGGTTCGGATCTTTATATTCGAGTCGCAAGCTCTGAACTAGGTAAATTTTACTATTTGTTTATCCGTTGTTTTGATTTCTTGATTCTTGAATCTGGATACCCACATGGAAACAAGAATTGTGAGCTAGGTTATCCTTTTGTTTGCAGATAATAATAATAATAAAAAGGGCTCTAAGAAGATCATAATTATTCTGGTTGTTGTTGGCTTTGTTATTCTATCAATCTGCACATTCTTTTCTTGGAAATGGATTGCTAAGCATAGAGGTAATGCTTCTTCTGTTTGTGTGTTAATTTTAGTAAAAGTGTGCAGGTTTCACTAAGTATGAATCTCCTTGTTAATTAGACAAAAGAAAACCCAATCAACTTGGAAATACAGATGCATCAGGTTCAGTTGATACTGCTGTTCAGGATGCACTAAATCTAGTCAATCTAGAAGAGTTACCATTGTTTAAATTTGAGGTGCTTGCAGCCGCCACCAACAATTTCTCTGAAGCTAACAAGCTTGGGACTGGTGGTTTCGGCCCTGTTTACAAGGTAATGTTTCACCTCATTTGATTTTATCTTATACCCAGTGAACATAGAGTGCTGATGCTGCAACCTTAGGGAGAATTGGTGAATGGAAGAGAAATCGCAGTCAAGAGGCTTTCGCAGGCATCTAGACAAGGGATGCAAGAATTTATGAACGAGGTGGTGTTAATTTCTAAACTCCAACACCGGAATCTTGTCAGACTACATGGGTGCTGTGTTGAGAAAAAAGAGACAATGCTGATATATGAATACATGCCTAATAAAAGCTTGGATTTTTTCTTATTTGGTGAGTTTGTGTTCTGTTATATTTTATAGATGACTTAGCTGCTGAAGTTTCAAAAAGAAAAGTATAAATCTCTTAGCTGTGCTTTGATAAAAGTTTGATATGCTTACCTCTTTGAATCCTGTCTAGATCCATCACAAGAGGCCCTAGATTGGAGAAAGCGTTTCAACATAATTGTAGGCATTTGTCGAGGTCTTCTTTATCTTCACAGAGATTCTAGATTGAAGATAATCCACCGTGACCTCAAGCCGAGCAACATATTGTTAGATAATGAGTGGAATCCAAAGATTTCAGACTTTGGCATGGCCAGAATATTTGGAACCAAGCAAGATCATGTCAGCACAGTTAGAGTGGTGGGAACATAGTAAGTATATATATATATATATATATATATATATATATATATATATATATATATATATATATATATATATATATATATATATATGCTGATGGTTTGCGAAGTTATCCTTATTAGGTTAAATTGAATGCATATCAAAATACAGATGAGTAGCTAATTTGGTTCTTTCTGCAGTGGATATATGGCTCCTGAGTATGCAATGGAGGGAAGATTTTCAGAAAAGTCAGACGTTTATAGCTTTGGGGTTCTAGTGCTAGAGATTGCTGCTGGCAGACGGAACACAAGCTTTTACCATCAAGATGGCTCTTATAATCTCGTGGGACATGTAAGTTATGAAATAAACTTCTTGTAGTCATCTTAGATAGCAGTCTTTCGAATTGTACTCACTGGTTTCATCAAGTTGTTTCAAAAAGCAGTAAACGCCACCAGTTTTGTTTCTCTGATTATAATTAAATTTGTCATGGGCCATGGCTGAAGACAAAGATCACAGCCTCCATGATCATTCTTTGCTAAGATATGAACAATTTGCAACAGAAGTCTTCGATTTACTATGTTCTCTCTTTATATGGTCCCTAGCATAACTTATAACTCAGATGGCGGTGTCATGAAATCTTCAGATGTGGAAGTTGTGGAGCGAGGACAACATTGCAGATATGATAGATCAAAGAATATCAAGTTCAATCTACCGGGCAGAGGTGGTGAGGTGCATACACATTGGGTTATTGTGTGTCCAAGAACTTCCTATAGACAGGCCATCTGTTTCAGCTGTACTGTCAATGCTGAGAAGTGAGATCATAGAGCTTCCAGAGCCAAAGCAATCAGCATTTTCTATGAAGTCGAGCAATTTTGATACGGGTACAAGTTCTTCTCAGCAGAACAAGAGTAGCTCTTCTTCTAATGTTATGACTGTTACCATGGTCGATGGTCGATGATATTTCTACTTCACTTGGTCTATTAACTGATCTGTAAATGCAAGAAATGTAATTAAGGCCTTAGATTTGCTGTTTTCTGTGGTGCACAGGCTGGAGTGTCACAGGCATCACACCAAAAAAAGTCTCATTAGGTGTCTACCAAACTCAATTTTATATGCGGTATATAGTATATACTTGAAAGGTCTTCCTTCGCACATGTCATAGTTTTTTTTTTTGGTGAAGTAGGTGTAACATCAGTTGAGACTTCAATAACCAATGCAAATATGCAATTCTTATGTATGTATCAATGACTTTTTTTAAGCTATGCAAATATGCTTGTTTAATATTACTCCTTATTTTCATTAATGTTATTATTATAGGGATTATCCATGGAACCAATGAAACCTTGGAGGTCCTCACCTTTTTTTTCAGTGTTAACAATAGTTATATTCTTAAAATTAATACCAAATATTAAGGCAAATATTATGCTCCATGACCAAAATAACCCCTGAACTGCAGAAAAAAATAAAATAAGAAAAAAATAAAAAATGTTCCATAGAGTAATTTGCATTATTTATTATTAGTTACACTGATTTACAATTTTGAATATTTCTCTTAATAGTTTAGGATATATGAATTTTATTTTTCTCTAACTCTCCATTCATCAAACGATTCAAAACCAAAGATAAAACACTGAAATATTTTGGGAGTCTGAATTGCTTATATATGTAGTATATGAAGTTTTGAGTGAACAAAAAGTGGATGTAACATGTAATTTGTTGATATATATGGGCAGAGCAGAGGAGGCTATGCGCTCTGTGCTTCTAAGAAAGCGTTGAAATCGTCCCTGGCTTTGTGAAGTCTAGGGGTGATGCAAGAATTCGGAGAAGTCGGAGAAACCGGTCCGGTTCTTGGGGAGGAGCAAGAAAACCGGACATGACGAGATGAATTGCAATTTTCGGGCGTCGAATCCTGTGGTTTCCTAGTTGAACTACTGCTCTTCAGAACCCCCTTCCGTTGCTGCTGCTGCTGCTCATCGAACATGAATCCTGTCGTCTCCGTCCCGTTCACGCTGCTGCATCGCATCAGCTCCACTGGCAGATCGAAAAAGAGAGTGGACGTAGCAATGCCATCATGATCTCCATTTACAATGCCCGATGATCTCCATGACCCGCATTCGAATTTCTCTAGGGACACTCTTTGTGAGTTGGACAGGGACAGGGAGACAGCAGGGGACTCTGCATGATGATTCTCCTCTGCCTCCGTCTCCGTCTCCGCCTCTGCCTCTCTCCGAGCTCTTACTGTTTTGACCTTCCCCAGCCCCGGAAGGAACAGGCACGCCCCGCACGTGAACTTTTCTTCTTTCTTGTGCTGCTCTGCCTCTCCTCTTTTCTCCACCACATGAATGATACGACTCTCCATGTCCTTCGTCTTGTGGGGCTTGGAGGAGAATACATCGAAGTCGAGGGAGGGCTGGCATGCCCTGCCCTCCCCGCACGACTTGCTCCTCCGCAGGTGGTTCTCGCGGAGGCGCTCCAGATTGAGCAGCGCCACAGAGTGTTGGCGCTGCACAATCCGACCCTCATGGAGTTTGAACTTCTTCTTGTTCTTTAGGAATGCCAGGTCTGAACAAGGGGAGTTAGGTTGACTGAAGCTCATGAATCTACTAATGCTGCTCTTTGCCATATTCTGTACCGACATTGGATCTACTGAAATCTGCTTCTCACTCTCCAAAACCATCATCTCTGACTCTTCTTCTGCAGCAGCAGGATTATTCTTATTTATATCTATCTTATTGTGTATCCAGACGACTATTTGTATGAAGAAAGGGGGTAGGACGTGGATGCATTACAAATAGTCATGATCGTCACGTCCTATATATCTAATGTATAAACAAATATGGAGTGTGTACTAGGTAGAATGAATGTTGCTCCTTGAACGTGCAGCTCATAAAGCATGGGAAGTCTCCCTAATTTTAAACTACATAATGTTCACCAACTCATCTCTAAATTATTCCTTAATATTCAATTAATTAGTTTTAATGTTCTCTCCTAATATCTCACCTGTCTTTTTTCATATGTATACTATAGTTTTACTTTTAGTCCACTTGATCCTCATCCCCTTCACTCATAATCATTACTCCATTATCTTCCCTTTTCTATTTAGGTTCATGAATATATCACTCAATATAATCTTTCCCTTTTTTATTTGAGTAACTCATTGTCATGGATAATCACATATCATGCACGGGATGCATGTCTTATACATAGCTTTGTAGGACATGTTGGAAGTTGGAACTGCAACTTCTTGTATTTTATATAAAGGTCACAACAGTTTCTTCCAAGAATTTAATACAAACATAATACTCTATTTATAACTTCTTCTTCTTTTTTTCCTAAAGAATTCTGGGTGACATGACATCTGTTTAGAAACCTGAACATGGTACTATGCGTGAATGTGCATCAGAATACCAAATTATCTTATGGAAAGTACAACTGTGTTGACTAAAGAATAAGTACTAAACTAAGGGAAAATTTTATTATTAATATTGTATACAAAGTATTACAATAATACACCTTTAATCTACATCCGTGGAGTATTATTTACCTTTTTATAGTTACTTAAAAGAGTATTTTATTATTTAATGTTGTGAATATATGTATAGGTGGAATGTGTGGGCACTTTCTTTTCAAAACAAGAAAAATGAGACAAAATTGATAAGTGAATATTCGATTACAAATCAAATTACCATTGTAAATGTTTAGACGGATTCGGGCGGTGTGTCCCTTTTTTTAAAGGACACGCACATCTAATTCCATTTCAAACTTTACATTTGTTTTTTCACAGAAATTGAGAGGACACGCACATCTAATTCCATTTCAAACTTTACATTTGTTTTTTGCACAGAGATTGAGAGGTATAGTATTTTAGTATGGAGTGAGATAAGAGAAATGATATTTTAATGTAAAATGGGTAGGTATTTTAGTGTTGGATGGGTGGGTCTCGGTCAACCCTTGGGATAAGGGATCAAACGTAAGAGAGAGAAGGGAAACTATACCCTAAGTCAATCAATCAACCCTTGGGGCAAGGGATTAGATTTCTCTATCCCGACACATGTCATTCCATAAGCAGGTGTTACAGGAGATGTCACAGGTGTTACAGGAGATGTCACACCAATGTGTCACAGAACATCCCGTGCCGATCTCATATATCAAAAAGAAAAATGTAAAAATTAAAATAGAACGCCCAAAATAAAAATATATAAAGATTAAAATGGGATGGAGGAGTAACTTCTATCCAATATAGTGCATAATATCATCACCCAATACAATGAAATCAGTGTAATTAGTTGTAATATTTTATTAAATTAATATTAAAGTATACTCCTACATAAAAATAATAATAAAAAAAAAATGTAGCAGTTAAAAAGGGGGAAAGAAGATAGCGGGGTGATCCATGAGGGTAGGGCTCAATCTAAACATGAGAACACAAAATTCAAAGAGATCGAGACATCCATCGCCGTTGAGATCCCCTTCGCTCAACATACTCCGCACCATATCTTCATCCTGAAACTGTAAACCAACAACATTCCTCTTCAAGCTCTCCATCGTGATTACCCCCTTCTCGCCTTCCATCAGCAATCGGAACCCCTTAATCACCTCCTCCATCAGTCCCTCCGCCCCCAGCTTCTCCATCATCGCCGGAAAATAATCCTCGAACACAATATAATCATCGCCTAATTTCCTCTCACCCATTTCGGAATGTCTGTGTAATCAGTAATGGGATCACAAGGGAATGCATATATACAGAGTGATGGAGGTAGTCGGCATTAATTGATTGCGTGTGTGAATGGCGAAATTTCGTGGTTGAGATGGGATCTGTGCCGCCAGTATTAATAGTAGTATTTTAGATTTGGGGGTAAAATGCGTGAAATATATTAATGGGGAAATTATATTCTCTTGCTTGTTCTTGGAAGTTGCAGGGAAAACTACTCAACGATAAGGATTAGGTTTGCTCATCTAATCATGGCTACCATTTCTGTTTTTCTTTCAGAATTGTTATTGTTAATCAAATACTACCCCTATCACTTTTTGAACCCTTAAAATATAAGATTCGGATTTAAACGTCCAATTCAATAGTAGTTCAATTTTATTTATTTCATGGCGTAATGTAATAATAATTAGTGACAAAGAATAAATATGAATAATTTGGGGAAAATAATATTATAAAGTACGATTTACTACCTCCATCCCAAACTTGAATTATAGATATGGAATTTAAGAAAAAATTATTTTTTCAAATTTATTAATTTTTTAGGAATCTTGTATTTTTTTTATAATAAATAAATTATAAATTATGTTTTATATATATACTAGTATGGATCTCGTGTATTACACGAGTTTTAAAGTTACAATTTTAAAAAATATAATTCAATAAATAATTTTTTTTAAAAATAATATTTTATTATACCCTAAAATAAATCAATTAAACCTAGGTACACCTCAAAATCACCCTAAAAATATTAGGAAATTATTATAAAAAGAAAGAAGATAAATATCACCAATTATAACGAATCAATACATATATTAATATAAATAAAATTAAATAATTTAATATTTCTATTTATTAAAATATTATAACCAAATCCATATATGTATTAAATAACAAAAATAAAATAATTAAATTAATAAATTTAAGAAATAAAATAGATAAATGTTTTAATATCCCAAATTTTCAATTTATTTAAATATAATAAGCATTTATTTTGAATTTCAAAATTAGAAATTAAGGGATGAATATAGTTTAATTATACGGTTTTTGCCAGGATTTCCAAATATTTTATTAGTAAATCTTATTCTCTCTCTGCATGATCTCGCGGAGGCAGTTGCATCGTCTCCCACATATCTCTCTCAACGTTAGTTTATTCTGCGGTTTGATAATTCAATCTCTATGCGATAGTTTTTATTTTACAGTTTTTATTTTACAGTTCACAGTTTCTCATTCAAATCATTACAATGCAGTTTCATTCTGCCGATCTCAATTTTCACATTTCAAAGAGTTCTGCATATCCTTCTCATTTCTTTCCCTATTGTTTAACTTTCTCCTTCATATGGTATATAGACGGTTCTGCGAGTTTATGTTTCGCTCTTCTGTTAGGTTTATGTTTAACAGAATTTTGGTATTCGTAAGATTTGAGGTGGAGTTTTATGTTATTGCTTTTAAACTTTACGTGAGTTATTTGTTATCCTGCGATGTGTATGATATGAAATGTCAAAACATGAAATGAAATCTTAACCTTGTCCTGTGATACAGTGGCATAAGCATGCATCGCGGGATGACTGTCCTATATGAAGTCCTCTTCACCGTGCACAGACATTAGTTGGCCAACGACATGACAAGTTACATGACATGACATAGTACATGATATAAGATACATGGTTCCAAATTTACAAGTTATACGGTTGTATGATTTTAAGTGATTTACATGATGTTTAACTGTGATAATATTTTATCTCACTAAGCGGTTGTAGTGCTCACCCCTTTCATATGATTTCAGGTTGAGGTTAAACGGAGATGCGTGGTGGTGTGGTGAAACTTTTGATGATATGTGAAGAATTTTATTTTTTTAGGAAGCTTATGTGTATTGTCATGAATTTGTGAAACTTCTGTATGCATATTATTGTGTCGTACATGCGTATCAATTTAGAAAATCTTTTATACTCCCTCCGTCCCACGTATTTTTACCCACTTTCTATTTGGGGTGTTCTACTTATTTTTACCCATTTTATTTTTGGCAAAAATACATAATATTTTATTACCTACTTTTTACAATCCCAACAACTTTAATTACTTTTTTACACTTTATTCATCATTCCCAATAACTTTATTCACCTTTTCTTTTTAAATTACTAATTTATCCATACTTTCTCTTACATTATATATTAAAAAAATAAAACGTCTTAATCTCCGTGCCCGTATTAAAAAAATAAAACGTCTTAATCTCCGTGCCCGTACAAATGGGTAAAAATACCCGGGACGGAGGGAGTAATGTTTTCTCAAAATTTGATAAATCATACGTATTTGGTGTATAAATATTGAAACATTAGAAATTTTAAGTTTTAAATACTAAGAAATTGTTAAATATTGGTTTCTATGCATTCTTAAGTTTATATTTAGGAAAATAAAATTTCGGGCTATTACAAATGTGTTAATAAAAAAATAAGGGAATTAATAGAAAAAATAAATCAATAAAGTAAATTTAAAAGTTAAAAAAAGATCATCACAAAATTAAACAGAATTAAAATAAATAAACTAAGAGTCAATTATATTAATAAACCTTAAATCTTTAAGCAAATATATATATTTATCTATATTAAAATTTAATTAATAATTAATTCTGATTTGATCATATTCGAATTCAAATCTTAAAAAAAAAACACATGTAATTATCTATATTAATTCATAATTAAAATAATTGAGAAAAATTATGAAAATAATTATTTATTATACCCTAAAATAAATCAATTAAACATATGTAAACCCCAATTCACCCCAAAAGTAAATAAATTTAGTATTATGTATTGATAAAAAGAAATAAAAAAATATAACGAAATAACTATAAAATTAAAATAATAATAATAATAAATATCACCAATTATAACGAATCAACCAATACATTTATTAATAACAATAAAAATAACTAATTTAATATTTTTATTTATTAAAAAATATAACGAAATCCATATATATGTGTGTGATAATTAACATAAATAAAATAAATAAATAAATTTAAGAAATAAAATAAATAAAATTGATAAATGTGTAAATAAAAAAAATAATGGAATCGACAAAAAAATAAAGTGATTTTAAAAGTTAAAAAAAGATCATCACAAAATTAAAGAAAATATAAATAAATAAGATAAATTACATTAATAAAAAAAAGCTAAAAGAAATTTAAAATAAAATTAAACCAAAATTTATCAAAATAAATTAAAAAATAGAATTAATTAAAATAAATAAAGTCAATTTGAAAGTTAAAAAAGATCATCACAAAATTAAAGAAAATAAAAATAAATAAACTAAATTATATTAATAAAAAAATAAAAGTTAAAAGAAATTAAATTAAAATTATACCAAAATTTAACAAAATTAAAAAATTAAAAATAAGATATCATCAATTTTTTAGAATTTCAAAAAAAAAAAAGTTTAAAGAGAATAATTTGCGTATAAAAATGTTTACAACATAAAAAAGCTTAACAAGAAAATTGTGTGTACTCTTGTATTTTAATGACAAAATCATAACAATATTAGAGAAAATAAATAATATACTCCTTCCGTCCCACGTATTTTTACACACTTTCCATTTTGGAGTGTCCCACGTATTTTTACTCATTCTATTTTTGGCAAAAATGCATTATATTTTATTACCTCATTTTTACAATCCCAACAACTTTAATTACTTTTTTAAACTTTATTCATCATTCCCAATAACTTTATTCATTTTTTCTTTTTAAATTACTATTTTATCCCTACTTCCTCTTACATTATATATTAAAAAAATAAAACGTCTTAATCTCTGTGTCCGTACAAACGGGTAAAAATACCCGGGACGGAGAGAGTATAAAAATTGGACATCAAACATAAAAAAATTCAAAAGAAATAAATATGCATGATTCAAAAATAAATTAAAAATAAAATATAATTAATTTAATTAAAATTTTTAAATAAAATTAATGAAAAATTGAATACTAACTTGAAGAAAGCTTCTAATAATAATTCATGTGCATGTGAATTGAATTAATAATAAGTCTTATTTATAGGTAAAAGAAAAATTAAATACATATTTTTTTTCTTTCAAATATGATTTGATTTTGATTTGATCATATCCATATTCAAATCTTTAATTAAATACATGTATTTATCTCATTAAATTTTAATTAATAATTAAATTTGACTTTAATTAAATACATGTATTTATTTTATTAAATTTTAATTAATAATTAATTTTGATTTGATCATATTTTATTCAAATCTTAAATAAATATATGTAATTATTTATATTAATTAATAATTAAAATATTGAGAAAAATTGTGGAGATGACACATCATCAAAATTAAACTCTCCTTTAGTATATTAAAGATTAGGTGTGAGTAATATTTTTCAAATTAAAATAATTTTTGAGATTATTGGTTGATATAAAGTTTCTTTTTATAGTGAAGTTAAGTGTGAACAGAAAAAAAAACGTGAAAATAAGTGCGAGATAGGGAGATTATATATTTAACATAATTGATTTAAAATGAATTAATAATAAAATAAAGTAATAAAAGTGAGTTTTCTATGACCCAATTCACACATTCACATTTTTTTTAATTACATCTTCTAAATTATGTTTTTATTACGTGGAAAATTCTAAACAATTAATTATTACTCTTCTTAATAAAAAAATAGTATGAAAAATATTATTCATCTTAAAAAATATATAAAAATTCAAAATATAATAAGAATTTAAATAGTATTTTTTTTAAATTCAAAAAAATTGTAGTTCATCTCTTTAAATTTAATTTTTTATATACTAGTGACATAATTTTTTTTTTAAGAATAATTTTTCATCTGAACTTTCATTTATCAAAAAAATATTTGTTCATATATTAAAAAATAATTAGTACTATATTAGTGTGGAAATGAAAATTCGGTTAATATAAATGTTTGACAAGCACTTCCTCCATCTCAAAGATACCGACACATTTTCCTTTTCGGGTTGTCCCACAGAAATCGACATATTTCCTTTTTAAGAGCATGTGACCCACACACAAACTATTTATTTATTAACATGGACTCACACACATCAGAGAAAGTTTATTGTTAAATATTGTATTATTGATGTTTTCAAGGTTACTTTGCATAGTTTATATAACACCACGCACTTCACATGAAATTTACACGAGTAATATAGTTTACAGTTTTCAATGCGTGTCCGTAATTTAAAACTATAAAAGCGATTAGAGCATTTTGCCTAATCCTATCATCTTTCACATTTAATTCTTAAGTTGATTATACGCAACAGAAATATAAACCAAAACTTTCACATTAAGCTATTCTAATTAAAAACACATCTCATTTAAGAGTTACACTGCGTTGCACCGGTATACCCGAATATTTTGAACTGTTAAATTAAATATTTATTTAATTTTAACCATTAAATAAAATAAAATATTTAAAATAATTATTTTTCCCAATAACTTTTACTCTATAACTCATGACGTGAACCCGATGCACCACCGAATAACCCCTTATTTAGTATATGAAGATACGTTAATTTATTTGCTTGAAATTCTGGGTCAGCAAATAGCTTCACCCGCTTGAATTAAAACGTTTCACACTAAACTAATTTTTGGAGGACACATTAAAATGAGAAAATAATTAGATTTTTTTCTTTTTTTTTCAATTCACACCCTCCATCTCAAAAAATTATTCACTCTAAAAAAACTAAATTATTTTAATCTAAAACTTTAAAAGAACATATTAATTAAAAAAAATCATTTCTTCTTTCCATACATAACATACTTTATACTTTATTTATTACATAAACATTTCATATTATTCCCTAAAATTAATAAAGTTAACTTAATTTATTTTTTTTAATATTCGTGGTATTGTAAATGTATTCAATATTCAAGGATGGAGCGAGTATAATATAAGTAGATAAATAAAAGAAGATTTTTTGATTTTTTTATTTGATATAGGATAGATGGGATGGTCGGTCTAATTACTTAAGTATGAGGATTTCATTTGGCTTGCATGCTAAGGCATGAGGTGGCATTTGTATTTTGTGCCAAGGATCTGGATAAGATCGGGTGCAATAAAATTAAAATAGAATGTCAGCCCATTTGTAACAGAATTGTGCAGTACTTAATTAATTGGGCGGCCACATACGATATTTGGTCGACTCAGGGACTCACATTGAAGGCCCATTATTTAAGATTTGTACCATTTTTTTTTGAAAGCAAGATTTGTACCATTTAAGCATTGAATCTAAATGTAAATCTTAAACTCTAAGCATTTTTTTTTAATTTTTTTTTTTGAAATTCCTAATATTATTCAACTTCTGGATTTTAAACTCATACCTGCATATATACTATGAAGTCTATTAATATCAAACCCACCCTCTACATATTCAAAGAAATTTATTGTAACAATAAATAAATTGTATCTTACTTTTTAATTTGTTTCTAGAAATGAATTGGAGAACCAATTTGTAATTTTCATGACACTCTTACCCTCTGTAATAATCATTAAACAATGTCTTTTGAGCAGACTAAGAATTTTGAAGGACTAAAATATGGAAAGCAAAATGATTCACGTTCTCTTCTTTGATCATAGAATTAATATTAAAAAAAATATCTTTCTAACAAAGCCCCCTGATGTATTCAAATAAGAATGTTTCTCTTTTTCAATGAAAGACCCCAGTTACTACGAATATGAGTATTTAAATATTGTCCTTTAATGGTTGGTTTGGTGTACTTATGTCACTTTCTTTGAAATTTGAAGGAAGAATTTTACTTTTTAATAGTCAGACCTCTATTGAATATTGTTATTTTATATACTTGCATATTGCAATTACTCCTATTTTCTTTACTAAATTCTAAAATATTTTGGTAAAATTATTTTCAGATATGATTGAAAAGATATTGTCCCATTATTTTATAAAATTGTTTAATTACCCATTTATTTGTCATTGGAAATTGCTGAAACAGAAAAGAAATATTTAAATTCATTTTTTAATACTCCATCGTCTAACGGTAAAGTTTATAGATAAAGTCTCATGTGAGACATTTTTTATCTGAGATAGTTTGTGAGACATGTTAAAATATTTATATTATTTAGATAAAGTATGTTTAATAGTTATAATTTTCTTTTTTTATTTATTACTCCTTCCATCTAGTTCTAAAATATTCATTTGTTTTTTGCACATGAATTAAGGAGTATTATTATTATGTAGTTATATTAGAAGGTAATTGTATTAGAGGGAAGTGGTGAGACATATTGTGTACGTTTTTTACTAAATAGAAAAAATAGATACATTTGAAGCGAACACCAAAAGTAGTAAAATAAATTCCTTAGAAGTGGAAGGAGGGAGTAATCATGTAAACGCATGTAATAGGAAATTTAACACGCATCAAAAAACATCGAAGATGACCAGCGGCGTAGGGGTAGTAGAAAATTTTCTTAAAATATCAATCTTTTTGGTTTAAATTCATTGTTTTAGCCAAGCTACTGTCACGAAAATTACAGTCGAATGTGAAAACTCTGAAAAATCTGTTTGAAAATCTAAAATACCTTTATTTCGGAGCTTCATTTTCATCAAAGCTATCGCTTTCATGTCATCCCAATGGTATCTTTTACGCATCAAAATCAATCAGATGTTGTTTTCCAGTTATGTACTACTATCGATACGCTTGGAAGGAAAATGGAAGAATTACACAAAGGGGTCGTCCATTTAGGTCAAAATGGTGATCATTTCATGGTCATAACTGGGGATGACCGTTTCTATTCAATGGTTTCTTAGCCAAACATTGTGTTATCTATCCACTGTAGAATGAATTAACCTCGTTAAATTCTCCAAAAATACGCAATAAATTTTCACGCAAATCATGGTTGGGGCTATAAATCTCAAATTTCATCTACTGTTTTCTGCTATCGTTATCTCTTCACTGTGGCTGAGATTCTGCAGAGCACAGGGTAACCCAAGTAATCCTTGTGGAGCTAATGGCGGTTGCGGGCCGTTTGGGGTGTGCAATTCGCAGGAATCTCCAATTTGTAGTTGCTTGCAAGGGTTCTACCCACTGGATAATCGGGAATGGAGTTCCGGGAATTGGTCGAGTGGGTGTGTGAGAAGAACCCCTTTGAATTGTAACGAGACAACTGATAGGTATTTGAATCTCAAGATGGTGCAACCTTCGGGCGATTCATACTTGTGGCCCGGCCCGGAAGCTATTTGTGGAGATCGATGCTTGAGGAACTGTTCTTGCCTTGCTTATGGGTACGACAACGTTTTTGGATGCTCGTTCTGGAGTGGGACCCTCTTCCTCATTCAGAATTTTTCAAACCAATCGGCTTCCGATCTCAATATTCGCTTGTCCAGTTCTGAATTAGGTGCTTTTTTTTTCTTTTTTCTGGAATTGTTTAATACTATTTGTTTGCTTATCTTTTAGTGAAGGATAAAGTGTTTCTGTTTTCTTCAATTTTGATTCTGGCTTTTGAGATTGCTTTCTTGGTATATTCTAGATGTCATCAAAATGCCCTTGTAGTTGGATTGAGATGCTATAGGCTGTTCGTTTACTTGCAGATCATAAGAAAGACCTCAAGAAGAAGATGATAATTCCGATTGCTGTTGCCTTCGTTGTCATATCCATTTGCATATTCTTTTCTTGGAAATTGATTGCTAAGCACAGAGGTAATGTTACTATGTTAGTACAATTGGAGGTCTATTTTAAGTAAGTTCTGTGTATCTCTAACTTAGTTAGTTGTCTCTCATCTGTCTTTAATTAGACAAAGGCATTCAACTTGGTTCAGCCGGTGCGTCAGGATCTACTAGCACCTCTACTCAAGATGCATTAATTCAAGTTAATCGCGAAGATTTACCTCTGTTAGAGTTTAAGATCCTTGCAGATGCAACCAACAACTTCTCGGAAGCTAAAAAGCTTGGGAAGGGAGGTTTTGGCCCTGTTTACAAGGTATGACATCGTGCCTTTTCATCTCATATGATCTTAATACGCATCATGCTCGGTGAATATAAAATGCTGCACTCCAGGGAGAACTAGCAGATGGAAGTGAAATTGCAGTTAAGAGGCTTTCGGAGGCATCTCGACAAGGGATGCAAGAATTTTTGAATGAAGTGGTGCTAATTTCTAAACTACAACACAGGAATCTGGTTAGACTACTTGGATGCTGTGTCCAGCCAAGAGAGACGATGTTGGTTTACGAATACATGCCTAATAAGAGCTTGGACTTTTACCTATTTGGTGAGTTCGATGTCTATGGAGTAAATCCTAGTATTAATTTTGCAGGGATTATAAACTTATGCTAGGTTTTTTTGGTGCCCTATGTACTTCAATTATGAAATATCTAGCATATTTTGATTCCCTCCATGAATTCTATCTAGATCCGTCACAAGATATCCTAGATTGGATCAAGCGTTTCAAAATTGTTGAAGGTATTTGCAGAGGCCTCCTTTACCTTCATAGAGATTCAAGATTAAAGATAATCCATAGAGACCTCAAGCCAAGCAACATATTGTTGGATAATGATTGGAACCCAAAGATTTCCGACTTTGGCATGGCCAGAATATATGGGACCACCCAAGATCATGTCCGAACTGAAAGAGTGGTAGGCACATAGTAAGTATTTGCCAAGAAGATACTACAGTAATGAGCAAATTAGTGCATAGGTTACATCATCTGATTTGATTTTATTTCAGTGGATATATGGCCCCTGAGTATGCAATGGAAGGAAGATTTTCAGAGAAGTCGGATATTTTTAGCTTTGGTGTTCTAATTCTACAGATTGCTACTGGAAGAAGGAACACAGGCTTCTACAATCATGATGGCGGCTCTTTGAACATATTGGAACATGTAAGTGTAACTTCAATGAAAAATCATTAGAGGTTTTAATGCATTGTACTATAATTGACTTATAGTACTGACACTTCAGGTATGGAAACTGTGGATGGAGGATAATGTCGTAGCTGCAATAGATCCAAGAATATCGAACCCAATCTACCGAAAAGAGGTGGTGAGATGCATACATATTGGATTATTGTGCGTCCAACAACTTCCTAAAGACAGGCCATCTATTCCAGCTGTGCTGTCGATGCTCAACACTGAAACAATGGAGCTCCCTGAGCCTAGGCAATCTGCGTTTAGTATAAATTTGGGCCGTCCGGATGCAAGTTCGAGTTCTCAGCAGAGCAAGAGTAGCTCCTCTCACAATGATATTACTCTCACAACCATTGGTGGCCGTTGATACCCCTCCATCTTTGCTGTGATTTGCTGGTTACCCTCTTGTAAATGTAGTGAATAGAATTCAAGGCCTTATCATAAAAATGAAGATGCATAATGATGTGGCATGTAGGTTCCTGAATTGAGTGAACACGAAGACCTTCCATTGCATTCTTGTTCTTGTTTATATTACCATGGTTCGCCTTTAATTTTTCTTTTTTTTTTGGGTTATTTATTTAAAGTTGTTTAACAGGATAGTGTGGAAATATGTTGGTTTGAATAGACGAAAAATTGGAGCAGCCTTCCACTGAGATTTGAGATTATCATTGCAAAATCTGAACATGTTAATATTATTATTCAAGAATGTGCGCCATTATAATGAAAATAAACCACACAATATAAAAAAGTTAATCATTGAATAAATAAATCATAATTCTTTGGCATTTGAAATTCAATTTATCGAATAAGTAATATACCTTGCGTTTTAATTTTGTGAGTGATTCTCCTGTCATCTGCCCTTGTACAAAGCAATAATTTATCATGCGGTCATGCCCATCTTCATATATTCAAAATTATAATTTTATTTGTTTTATTTGAGTTTGATTTATCAGTCAATTGATCAAAAATCATATTGGGTTTACTCGTCAATGGTGTTGATACTTGGATTTTGACAGGATATTATGTTCTTTTGAAATTAAATGCCGTGTAGTATCAGCTGTTACTGGCATATAATATTCACTAACTTAAACTATTTCAACTTTCAATTTCCTAAAAATAAAATAAAATAAAATAAAATAAAATAATAATAAAATCAAGGAATCAATTATAAATTAAATAAATATTATATTATTCTGGCTGAAATTTTTTACTTTTATAATATCAAATTATTATTCTTTAAAAAACTACTATATATAATATTAGAAAATTAAAGAATGATATTTTTTTTAAACAATTAAAGAATGAAATTTGAAAAGCTATTATCACCATCATAGAATTTTACACACACAGGCCTCCAGAGTCAAACCTTTTGTTGACTCTTGAAACACGTGGGGTCGTTGCCACGGATAATTTGGCTTAGGTGGGCCCACATTCAAGAGTGCACTCTAACTCTCATCATTTTGTGCTAAATAAATAACAAAACAACATCCTCAAATCCTAGCTAACAACAATGGCCGCCAAATTCATTCCTCAAATCCTTGTCTTCTGCATTTACCTTCCTTTTCTCTGTTTCTGCTTAGACACAGACACCCTGTCCTCCAGTACGGTCATCAAAGATCCCGACACCATAGTATCTCGCAAGCAGGTTTTCAAATTGGGATTCTTCACTCCTCCAAACTCCACCAATCGCTATTTAGCCGTCTTCTACTCTGTTTCTGAACAAACCACCATATGGATCGCCAACAGGGACAAACCCCTCACTGATAATTCCGGCTCCGTCACTATTTCCGACAACGGCAACCTCGTACTCCTCGACGCAAGAAATCAAACAGTGTGGTCCACCAATGCCACCACCACCTCTTCCTCTCCCATGAACACCACTCTTCAAATCCTGGACACCGGAAATCTTCTTCTGCGTGACAATGTAACCGGAAACACAGTGTGGGACTCCTTCTCACATCCCACCGATGTTTTCATGCCGACCATGAACCTAACCCACAACATAAACACGGGCCAGAAGGTGATGCTGTCTTCCTGGAAAAATGAATCCGACCCGGAAGTGGGAAGCTTCACCGCAGGAATCGAAGCCGCTCCGATCCCGCAGTTCATCATCTGGAACGACGGGCGGCCCCACTGGAGGAGCGGCCAGTGGGACGGCCTCCTTTTTCTCGGGGTGAAGGACATGTATTCTTCGTACGTGTTTATATACAGTCTGGTGAAAGATCGTGAGGGGAGTTACAAATTCACGGCGCGTGAGGGGGAGTACCTGACAAATATCCAACTGGGTTCTTCCGGAACCATCGTGCAGACTGTGTGGGATGGTCAGAAGAGGAATTGGGATGCCATATGGTTCACTCCCACGCCTGGAAACGACTGTGATCTTTATGGTAAATGTGGGCCCTTTGGAACCTGTAATACGCTGCGAAGGCCTATCTGTTCTTGTATGAGAGGGTTCGAGCCTGTGAATAAAGGTGAATGGCAGAGGGGGAATTGGAGCAGAGGATGCCAGAGAAGGAAACAGTTGCAGTGTGGTGGTGGTGATGTTGGTGGTGCATATTTTGGGATGCGAAACATGAAGGTTCCGGATTATGCGATGCAGTATCCTTCGATTCGGGAAGAGGAATGTCGGAGTAGGTGTTCGAATTCGTGTGAGTGCATAGCTTATGCTCATCATTCGAGGATCGGTTGTTTGTATTGGAATAATACTCTGATTGATTCTCAGGAGTTCAATACTGTTGGTCTTGATCTTTACGTTCGTGTATCCCCTTCAGAATTGGGTACTTTCCTTGCTAACTCTACCATTAATATCTTATTATTTTTTTAAAAATAACTGAATTGATCAGATGACATTTTTTTAATTTGTTTCAGATGATAACAAAGATAAAAGGCATCATATCATAATTGCATCAGTGGTTGGCTCTGTATCCGTGGTCGTTTTAGTCTTCATTGCTTGGTGCTGGATTATTAAGAGAAAAGGTGAGATTGATTAAGCTATGATAATGAACCTTTTTCTTGGAAATTTATAAGTATATTCACCTCTTGTTCATATGAATCAGGAAACAAAACAAAAGACAAGATTTTGGAAGCAGAGCAAACAGCCGCTGTTATTCCTCCCAGAGATGAGCCAGAGATATACTCAACAGAAAAAGTGCCATCATTTACTTTTGAGACGCTTGCAAGTGCAACAAATCAATTTGACGAGTTGAATGTTCTTGGAAGGGGTGGTTTCGGTACTGTTTACAAGGTACAAATCCTTCCACATCAATTCATGTACTCCTACGTTGTAATATTAAAACAAGAGCTGACAAGCATTGGTTTGGCAGGGTAATCTGGAAATTGGGAAAGAAATAGCTGTGAAGAGGCTTTCAGCAGCTTCCGGACAGGGAGTGCGCGAATTCATGAACGAAGTGGAAGTGATTTCAAAGCTCCAACATAGAAATCTTGTCAAGTTGTTGGGATGCTGTGCAGAGAAAGACGAGAAGATGCTGGTATATGAGTACATGCCAAAGAGAAGCTTGGATGATTGTCTCTTTGGTCAGTTCAACTTTAAAACCTGCTTCTGTTACTTCCTGCAGCAGAGTTTTAATTCAGCATTTGTTAATGAATTCATGCAGATCCCACAAATCCATCACCAAGGATTTTAGATTGGCCGAAACGTTTCAGCATTATTGAGGGCATCGGCAGGGGCCTCTTATATCTTCATAAAGACTCCAGGCTCAAGATAATTCACCGTGATCTCAAGCCCAGCAACGTATTGCTCGATGAGGACTGGAACCCAAAAATCTCCGATTTTGGCATAGCAAGAATATTTGGCAACGAAGATCACGACAGTACTGCCAAAGTTGTAGGAACATAGTGAGTGATTGAATCTTGAATTCAGGCAGCAAATACAAGCTAGTATCTTGTTATGTTAACAAAAACCCTGACTTTGCAGTGGATACATGGCACCTGAATACGCAGTGGATGGTAGATTCTCCGAAAAATCTGATGTCTATAGCTTCGGAGTGCTAGTGTTGGAGATAATCAAAGGAAAGAAGAACACACAGTGGCATTCCGACAATGAATTGTCTTTAGGCCTTTTAGGGACTGTAAGCACTTCCTCCTTATTTCTTATCTCAAAAATATTCATTTTTACTTACATAATTGATCATTTAATTCAGGCATGGAAGCTTTGGAGTGAAGGTAATGCAGTTGGTTTTGCTGATGAAAGAATCGCAAGTACAAACTTTGTGGGCAAGATTTCAAGGTGCATTCAGATAGGGCTGTTGTGTGTGCAAGAACTTCCTAAAGACCGACCCACCATTCAAACAGTTCTGTCGATGCTCAACTCTGAAATTGTAGACCTTCCACCGCCGGGGCAGCCGATGTTTGACGAGAAGTGGAGTGGCTTGACCACTAACTCTGATCAAGTTAGACACTCCATTAATGGCCTCAGTCTTACTGTTCTTGATGGCAGATGATATCTTCACATACTATTTTTGTTCAACTTATTAGCAAATACTATGGAAAAGGGAGAATTAACGGATAAAAATTAAGTGGTGTGATTGTATTACTTGTTTTGTAAGATTCTATCATGTATCTTTTTGCCTTTAGAGTTAAAAATAAAAATTTGTATATTTTACTAAAAAAAATAAAAATAAAAATGATCTTGTTCGTTGTTCATCGTCAGATACAGGAAGGAACCCACAAATCCATATTCATGAGAATGATTCTTAAAACAGTTTAGACAAATCTGTCTTCCTCACAAATCAAATTCTAAAATCAAAATCCCAAATCCCAAATTAAGAAACCAAATCAAATCTCAAATTGAGAAAAGAAATGTATTGGGCATCTCAGAAATCCTAAAATTTTCAAACTAATCGCCAAATTGAAGAGGATTAGGGCTTAAAAATCTGGACTGAAGGGGTTCCCTATCGATAAACATGTATCCGTGGCCCAAATCTACCGGCGCCGGGAAATTGAGCGGCGGCGCGGAAGAGTTGTAATGACAAGAAAAGAGTCTCTTCGCTTCTGCTATAATGCCGCCTGTGGAGGTTCAACCAGCGCATCATTGGCGGCTTCAGCCTCCTCCATTAGCTAATCAATTGCTTTACTCGGTCGATCATAGCCTAGCCCCTCCTGCACATCGTAGAACAGAATCGCAATTTTGGGGGAGAGGCGAACGCGGCGGACCCTGGTTCCCATCGCCTGTTATGACAGAGCCAGTTCTGTTAATTAAATATTAGAAGTCGTGTTTCTTTCTTTTCAAAAGTGCTTAGCGTTTCTTAGTGGAGGAATGATACGACATCGTTGGCGCCGTTATATAATTGAAGGCCAACTCATTCACGGATTAAGCATGACATAACAACAGGTACAATTCATTTTTTCTCTCCTGAAATTCTCTTTTTCTCTCTCAAATATCTCAATTATTCTTCTGTTCGTATCAGTGGTATCAGAGCCATACGATTCTTGCTGCGCATTATTGAAATTCAATGACGATGGACAAAAATACCAGTCGAATTGAAGCTTTAGAGCTTCACGTTGAAGAAATATTGCAAGGACAGGAAGCTATGCTCACGATTCAAGCAGATTTGGGTCGACGTGTGGATGGAATACCAGACCTAATCAGACAACAAATGGTAGAAGCATTGAAGGAACTTGGATTGGGAAAAGGAAAAGAACCAATGATGGAGAAAGAGTCCATACCCCCTGCTGCGAGGAACATAAGTATTTCGATTCACCCTTCGGGTAGTGCTTATAGTTCATATGGTAGGATGGATGGTGGGTTGTTATCTCCTAATCCGAGTGTAAAAAATCATGAGATGCACACTAATGCTAGGAATGATGTTGGATTGTTATCTCATAATCCGAGTGTGAAAAATCATGAGATGCACACTAATGCTAAGAATTATGAGATGGGTGCAAACTATAGAGTTCCTAAATTTGATTTCCTAAATTTGATGGTGGGAATCCTAGGATGTGGCTGAGAAAATGCCAACGATATTTTCTATTTAATTCGATGCCAGATTATGAAAAAATTATGTCGGCTGCGATGAATATGGAAGGGGTAGCAGACCACTGGAATGGAGATTATATAGAAGGGAAGGAAAACATGATGTGGGAACGATTTGCTGAATTGTTACTATTCAGGTTACAGAATAGTGATGGTGGCAATTTGATGGGAAAATTTAACAAGTTGAAACAGCAAAACTCAGTAGCAGATTACATTCAAGAGTTTGAGGAGATGAAATCTTTCATGGTGGGGATGAACAAATCATTATCTGAGGAGTATTTTGTCAAGAGCTTCATTAGTGGTCTTAAGGAAGAAATTGGGCAGATGGTAGAAATTTTAAATCCTGGAAACTTGCTGGCAACAATGCAACTAGCAATCAAACAAGAGCACATGTTACAAGTGATGTTGAAGGGACATAGGATTGGAGTTAAAAGTTTTAATCCCAACTCATGGAAGGCAGAGGATAATGGAGGATTGAAGAGCAACGACCCTCCTTATTCAGGGGAGAAAAGACCTTTTATGAAGAAATTAACACCAACAGAGATGGAAGCTAGAAAAAGGAAGAACTTATGCTTCAATTGTGATGAAATTTATCACATTGGGCACAAGTGTAAAAGATTATTTGTAATCATGATGGAGAACGATGAAGAAGATGAAGAAGGGCTGGTGTTAGATGAGCTGCAAGATACGCCAGAGCCGGTGGTATATCTAAATGCATTGGCTGGACATCAAACCTCAGATACGATTAAGCTGACCGAAAAAGTAGGAAAACAACCCATTACTATTTTGCTTGACACTGGAAGTACTCATAGCTTCTTGGATCTACACACGGCTGCAAGGGTAGGGTGCGTTGTGGAGTACACCAATCCTTTACTTGTGACGGTCGCAGACGGGAGTAGAATGAAATGTAATTCGAAATGTGTCGCAATGGAATGGAAAATGGGTGAGTGCAAGTTTATTGCTCCTGTGAGAATTTTGAAGTTAGGAGGGTGTGACATGGTTATTGAAGTGGATCTATTGAGCCAACTTGGCCCAGTTACTTTTAATTTTAAGGAGCGAGTGGTGCAATTCAAAAAGAACAGGAAGGATATTAAGTTGCAGAGAAATACTCCAGAGATAAAACTGAGTATGATCACTGCAAAACAATTAAAGAGGCTAATTAAAAAAGATCATGGGGAACATATGGGATACTTGTGCTTCATTAGAGGAGAGGAAGTTCATGCACTTGTTTCTGCGTGCCACAGGTGCCAGCGATGCAAGCACGAAAATGTAAGAACTCCATATTTAATCCAGCCGCTGCCTGTTCCGGAGCGTGCATGGGTTGATATATCCATGGACTTCATAGAGCAATTACCAAAATCGAGAGGGAATGACACTATATGGGTCATAGTTGATAGATTCACAAAATACAGCCACTTTATTGCTATTGCTCATCCTTATACAGCTTCTCAATTGGCCCAAATTTTCATGGACTCCATCTACAAATTATATGGCTTGCCTTCTAGCATCGTCTCCGATAGGGACAAGGTATTTACTAGTCAATTTTGGTAGCAGTTGTTCAAGCTACTCGGAGTGCAACAACACATAAGTACAACTTATCATCCCCAAACGGATGGCCAAACGGAGAGAGTGAACCAATGCCTTGAAGGATATCTAAGGTGTATGTGTGGTAGTAATCCTAAACAGTGGGAGCAATGGTTATCTATGGCAGAATTTTGGTACAATACCAACTTTCACACCTCATTGAACATGTCTCCATTTGAAGCTCTATATGGTTACAAGCCAATTCCCTTATCTCTAGGGCCACATGTTCAAACTACGGTGCAAGGGGTGAAGGCTACAATTGAGGAGAGACAGCTTATTCAAGCTCAACTTAAGGATCTGCTGCATAAGGTACAAGAGAGAATGAAGGTTTTTACTAATAGGAACAGAAGTGAAAGAGAGTTTTCAGTGGGGAATTGGGTGTATCTGAAATTGAAGCCTTATAGACAGATGTCAGTGCACGGGAGCGTTGTTTGGAAACTTAGTCCTAAATACGCTGGTCCATTCCAGATCCTTGAAAAGATAGGTAGTGTAGCCTATAACACTGCTAAGATTCACCCTACTTTTCATGTATCCTTACTGAAACGAAAGGTGGGAAATTCTGATATTGTTGCTCAAGAGTTTCCTGAGTTTGATGAAGAAGGGAAAATGATTCTCCAACCATTAAAGATTCTGGCCCGTCGAATAGTGAAGAAGGGAAATGCTCATGCAACTTAAGTTCTAATACGAAGGTCCCATCTACCAGATGTTGAAGCAACATGGGAAGAGTATGGTGAAATCAGCACCAAATATCCACACTTAATGTCTTGAGGATAAGCCATTTCTGAGGAGGGAGCAATGTTATGACAGAGCATGTTCTATTAATTAAATATTAGAAGTCGTGTTTCTTTCTTTTCAAAAGTGCTTAGTGTTTCTTAGTGGAGGGATGATACGACATCGTTGGCGCCGTTATATAATTGAAGGCCAGCTCATTCACGAATTAAGCATGACATAACAACAGGTACAATTCCTTTCTTCTCTCCTGAAATTCTCCCTTTCTCTCTCAAATATCTCAATTATTCTTCTGTTCGTATCACGTGCAAACTTGCTTGCCAGTTTTTTCTTCCGGTGGATCGGATAATGTGGCCGCCGTAGACCTCCATGGCATCCTTCTTCCTCGCCTTCGGTTTCAGCTTCGGCGACGAGGAATCGAAATTGAAACCAAAACCCTCCAAATTAATCTCTCTCGAGCAGGTGGTTGAAACGCAGCATTTTGTCTTACGCAATCATCGCCAATTTTTAAATTTCCCGATCGACGTTCTTCATCAGGACTTCAATGTGATTGGTTGGATTAGGGTTCTCTTTAATTTGGGGATTAGGCTTCTGTTCAATTTTGGGGATTTGGTTGGATTAGGGTTCCTTCCTCTGTTTGTTTTTTTTTTTAATTTTTTTAATTTTCAGGTAAATAAAAATTTACTCCATATGTTTTAAAAATTTGGTATCCTCCGAGTCATATGAAGTGGGGTATAACCGTTTCATAGGAGATGTCCTAAGATAATAATATATGCATATCTAATGCGCTACTAGTACTAGATAATAAAAGTTATACACAACAAAATAAGATTTATAAATAGAAAATGTAATAATAGAGCTGTTGGATCATATTATTCTTTGAGCCCCCATTTTAGAGTATTATAGTACTCCACATAAGTTTGAATTCCATCTTACTGAGATATGCACAAAATACGGTATTCTGTCTGACCGTAGAATAGGAAATTAATTAGAATGAAATTGCCTTCCAACCGAATCTTCTATGATCTCTTATGCTTCTACTTAATAGATAAAAATCTATGTATAAGTGCAGAAGAAACTAATCCAAAAATAGTCGTTCTTGAGGAAACCGATAATTCAACAAAAATAATTCAGAGGACTAAGGAAACAAAAAGAGTACGAATGTAAACAAATAAACGATATCACCATCAATAGGTGGCAGAATTATTCGATTCCTTTTTATTCTAAAATAAAGTCAAATGTCAAAGAAAGACTTTCATTTTCCCATTCAAAAGAAAGAAAGAATACCATCCAGCTATAAAAATTAAAATCATAACACCTCAAGTAACTACCTATTAAGATCAAGTATGATGAATAAGATTAAAGTTTGTGTTCATCAAATAATATTCCTTTTTGTTGTCCTCCCTTTTCTGTGTGTCTGCTTAGAAACAGACACCATTTCATCAGGTTCAATCATGAGAGATCCCGATTCCATCGTCTCCACCGGCCGCGTATTCAAACTAGGATTCTTCAGCCCTCCCAACACCACCAACCGCTACTTAGCTGTGACTCACCGACGGGCTCCTCCTGGAAAAATGCTTCCGACCCGGAATTTGGAAGCTTCACGTCGGGAACGGAAGACGTGGATCTCCCTCAAAGTGTCATCAGGGATGTTGTTCACGGCGGCCGCCCACGGTGGAGGAGCGGCCCCTGGAACGGGGTGATTTATCTTGGAATACAGGAAATGTTTTATGCGTACAACGACTTTAAGGAGGACAATTTCTTCTTCACCATAGCCGAGCGGAGACAGCTGCTGAAACTTGTCCTGAATTCTTCCGGAAACTTAGTACGGACACAGTGGGATGACAGAGGAAAGGTTGGGATGCGGTGTGGACGGCTCCTGCTAACGAATGTGATCTGTATGGAAGGTGTGGGCCCTTCGGAAGCTGCAGTCTACAGGGTTCGCCCATTTGTTCTTGTCTCAGTGGGTTTGAGCCCACGAATCAGGAGGAGTGGGGGAGTGGGAACTGGAGCGGCGGTTGTCGGAGGAGAAGTGAGTTGCAGTGCCGGGACGATGGGTTTCTGAAGCTGCAGTTTATCAAGGTTCCTGATTTTGCAGAGAAAAAAATGTGAGAGCTGATGTTTGTCGAATTGTTCTTGCATTGCTTATGCTTATGATCCTAACATCGGCTGCATGTTTTGGAGTCGTGATTTGATTGACATTCAGAAGTTTTCTGGTGTGGGTGTTGATCTCTTCATTCGTTTGTCCGCTTCAGAATTGGGTAATTTTCTTCACAATCTAGTACTATTTTTTTGAAAATTAGTAATTGTGTTTTTTGATTTTAATTCACTGGAATGTTTGGAAAACTCTTGTTATCAGATCACCACAAAGACAAGAGGCTATATATCATCATTCCAGCAGTTGTGGCGTCTGTTTGCGTATCAATTTTGTTCGTCTTCTTAGCTTGTTGCTGGATGATAAAGAGGAATGGTGAGATTTAGCTTAGCTTTCTCTGTTACATGATGTATGCACTATTTCACTCTCATTTATTACATATTCTTTGTGATATCAGGAGGCAAAGAGAAAAATAAACACCATTTTGAAGTGGGGCAGAGGTTTTCTTCAGATTCAACTGCAATCGTTCTCAAAGATGAATCAGACAAAATTAACATTGAAGAGTTGCCATTAATCACATTCGAGACGCTTGCGAATGCTACCAATCAGTTTCACGCAACAAATCTTCTTGGGAGGGGAGGCTTTGGTCTTGTTTACAAGGTACACTCTTTCATATATAACTTCCAATTTAGCATGTTACCTTTCTTTGAGTAGCCAGAATTAAGTTGGGATTTGTGGCTTCTCCTATTTATTTATTTTTTGTGGGAAATCTGGGAAATGGGAAAAAAATTGCTGTGAAGAGGCTCTCAGCAGCTTCAGGACAAGGAATGTAAGAATTTATGAATGAAGTGGTAGTAATCTCCCAAGTCCAACATAGAAATCTTGTCTCTTCTGGGATGTTGTGTAGAAATGAAGAGAAGATGTTGGTGTATGAATACATGCCAAACAAAAGCTTGGATGTTTGTCTCCTTGGTCAGTTCAATTAACAGCATTTTTCAACAGCAGAGTTCAAATATCAGCTTATATATTTTTGTTAGTTAATCATCTTCTTTTTAATTTTCTCTAGATCATTCACGTCAGTCACAAAATATTTTGGATTGGGCGAAACGTTTCAGTATAATAGAAGGCATAGGGCGAGGCCTCTTGTATCTTCACAGGGATTCAAGACTTAAGATTATTCACAGAGATCTCAAGCCAAGTAATGTACTAGTCGATGAGGATTGGAACCCAAAAATCTCCGATTTTGGCATGGCAAGGATTTTTGGAGGCGACCAAGATCATGGAAATACTGTAAGAGTCGTAGGAACATAGTAAGCTGCAAATCTTCATGACTTAATGTTACAACTAATATCCTCTGTATGTGAATTTAGTAAGTTAATGTGGTAATTTTGCAGTGGTTATATTGCACCCGAATATGCCTTGGAAGGTAGATTTTCTGAAAAGTCTGATGTGTATAGCTTCGGAGTGCTTATATTAGAAATCGTGAAAGGAGAAAAGAATGTGTATTATTACAACCAAGAATGGTCTCTGGGGCTTCTAGGATACGTAAGCCTCTATTTATCAAAATCTACATCCAAGTCTTAATATCCTAATTTGTTCAATAGTCATTGCCAGCATGAAATTTCAGGCGTGGAAGCTGTTGAGCGAAGGGCATTGCTTGAAAATTTTGAAGCGGAGATGAGTAGATGCATTCAAATAGGGCTGTTGTGTGTTCAAGAATTTCCGGATGACAGACCAAGTATTCAAACGGTTCTGTCGATGCTGAGCCATGAAATAGTGGAATTGGCAACACCAGAGCAGCCTGTGTTTGTTGACCAAGTTGGATATTCCATTAATCGTGATACATGTTCGGTTGGTGTCTTGTGCTAAATTTATAATTTCTTGTCTTGTGCGATCATTGCATAAGTGACAAATACGACCCTAAATAACAAACATTACCTTAAGTTAAACTTAGATTTCTTTCTCTCTTACATGAAAGTGCTATATTTTTATTTTTTCCGACTTCATTTGCACAGGACTATTTATGATCACTTGTAATTTATTTGCTGTCAAACAAATAATGTTGATTTCATTCATTTCATCTTCTGATGTGTCCTGTATTACAAAAAAATGATCATGAATAAATGCGGATTTATCGAATTTGCCATCACATTGGATCATGAACTTTGGTGAAGAACAAATTCTTCAAACTAAGACAATATTTAATTCATGCGCATTCGCCAAAATTCAAATCAATGAAACAGACGCTTACTAGGTGCTTAATCAAATCCAACCGATCTATCAATGTGATTCAGTTTTTTTTTTAATTATTATTATTAATAATAATAATAATAATAAATAGCAATTTATAAACTTTATTGACCTAATTTGCTAGGGGAGGTGATCAAATTTAAAAAAAAAAAAAAGGAGATAGTCTTATCATGCGGTGGTCATGTGTACAACTTATCCTGTAATATACTCATGCTCCTCAATCCTCCATGGCACATAATTATTTATTATTTTACCAAAAAAAAAATAATACCTCCATTTGGAGAAGCTAGACTCCCACGGTAAATACGTTTAAAAAAATTAATATTTTAATTAATTTTATTGATTTTAGGATAAAATTGTATGTTTAAGTAATAAATAAATAATTAACGGCTAGATTAGTATGATTAAATGGGATGATGATGGAATGAAATCAACTCATAAATAGAATAGAGATGAGAAATGAATGAATGAAAATGATGATTACATTTATTTATATGATTTAAGAATAACTCAAGTAATAAAAAATGTATTACTTAACTAGTTCTAATGTCATTAATAATATTTTTATAGCATTAAAATTTAAAATTTATATATAAAATATTTAATTAATTATAATCTCAATTAAAATTTTATATATTTAAAAAAATTTCAGTAAAGATTTTATATTTAAAAGTGTTAAATTAAAAATAAAATAAAACCTTAATATTTATTAAAATATAAATAAAGAAATTACATATATTAAAACATTAAATTATATATAAAAAATAATTATATATTCAATATTACATGTATATATTTAATTTTATCAATAATATTATTTTTTATTTATAATTTATTAATTTTTATTTAGAATAAATATCAAATTAGTTATATAATTTTTATTAAAAATTTAAAGAATAAAATTTAAAATGGAGTAATATATTTTACTGCGTATATAAAATGCATGATTTTTTTTAAAATTTATAAATAATTTAATATTTTATTTTTTATTAAATAATATAATAATAAAGTTTTTAATTAATATTATACGTCAAACATAACAATATTAATTTTTTTATAATTTTTTAATTATATCTATATATATATATATTCTATGGTATAAATTAAGATAATATTTTTATAATTTTTTATGATTTATATTATGCTAAAAAAAAGATTGATTCCTTCATACATGAGAATGAGGAATACCATGGGGGTGGGAAGAATCATCATTCATTTGTTTAAGGGAATGATGATTCTCATTCTAAATTTGTACCAATCATAAAATTAGTAAACAAATTAGGAATGACGATTTCATTCCTAATCCATTATCACTTACTAATCATGCCAAGTAAATTATGTGTTAAGTGATAATGACATTTTTAAAAATATAACGTATTGAAGGGTGATTTGTTTTAAAATTTTTATCTATTTTAAAAGGTAAAGCGTATTATAAGACATAAGAGATCAAGAAAGACAAAAAAAAAAAAAATTAGTGAGAGAGAAAGAAATTTATTCTACGCATCTAGCATGTGTTTCAATTATCATGAACTCATGCCACTCCGCCGCCATCTACTTATTTAATAACAACTTACGTTGCTCCATCGTTAAATAGAAATGATCAACATTACATTATTAACTTTTACCTTTTAGCTTTTTTGTTAAAAGTTCTATACAGTATTTGAGATAGAAGTATAGCATAGTTGACGTAAATTTGAGATTATAGATTTTTTAATTTGAATTTTAGTAAAACAAATAAAAAAATAATAGATGTACAATTTAAAAAGGAAGACTCAGAAAAATAAAGTTTAATTCGAAGTTAAAACTAGCAAAAATAAGAAGAATTGACAAAAGTATGTAAAACTAGAAATGCTGAAATTTTTTATTCAACTCAAAAATTCGAGTTCTTGTCAAATTTTCAGAAATCGAACGCGAATTTTATAAATTCTGGTTGAATTTATGATGAAAATTTTGGTGAATTTCTCAACCCGCCGAATATAGGAGCTTTTCAAGTGTAGTTGGAAATTCGGCTTCTTAAAGAAACTCGTGTCAAATTTTCAAAATTTTAGATCGAATTTTGGAAATAATTCCATATTAAATGTTATATATATATATATATATATATATATATATATATATATATATATATATATATATATATATATATATATATATATATTTTACATTTACATAAAACAATTACTCCTAATATATTTTTATGGTCATACACAATACTAATACAATTATATATTATATATTAAAATATTATATTTATCAACTCACTATTTATTAATACTAAAATATTAGTATATTTTTTAATTTCTACCCAAAAACCACACATAACTATTATAATTATTAGGCTAATTATATGGTGCACATACTTTAAAAAGCGTATACAAATATAAACAAAAATATATACAGTTATGAACAAAAATGTATACAATTTAATTGTTAGTTTTTTTAATAAAAAATTGAATGTAAAAAGATATACAATTATTAAAAAATATTTATACACTATTGAATAAAAATTATACACATATGGATAGTTTTTTTAATAAAAAATTTAATGTGAAAAAAGTATACAATTATTAAGAAACACGTATACATAATAAGAAAAAAGGAAAAGACTTGCACGAGACATCTCACGGATCTCATTATATCATACCAAATTCAATAGGTGACCCGCGAAAGTTGCAAAAATTGATATATGCTCATTTTTATTGAATGTATTTCCGATAATTTGTTGAATTAATTACGCTCCCCAACAAAACTGTTTAATTTATGTCGTTAATATGCGCTTTCATTTTTTTTCCTGTTATTAATTCATTTTATTTTAGTATAATATTTTTTTTAAATGAAAAAAATAAACTCTACGTTAAGTAAAAAATAATTTATCTTTTATAATTATTACTCCCTATTTTTCTTAAAATAAAAAGGAAAAGACTTGTGTGAGGCGTAAGAGTTTACGTGAGACGGTCAAAAAGTGATAACTTTTATAAAAAAAAAGTGACGGTCAGAAAGTGATAACTTTTATAAAGAAAAGTGATAATAAATTAATGGAAAGTGATAATACTATTTTATGAACAATTTATAATATAAATAAAAAGTGATAAAATTTTATAGTGGAAGTGATAATGTTTTATAGGGAAAGTGATAACTATTTTAAAAAGTGAAAAATTGTCTCACGTGTCTCACTCAAGACCTACCCAAATAAAAATTATAAGACAAATAAAAACTGATAGTATTTTTCTTAGAAAATGATATTTAATTAAGAAAAAAGTGATAACCAATTTCATAAACACAAATAAAAAGTGATAATATTTTTAATAAAATGTGATGCTTAATTAAGAAAAAGTGATAAGCAATCTCACAAAATAAATTCATGAGATTTATAAAATATGATAATATTTTTAATAAAAAGTAATATAATTAAGAAAAAGTGATCATCCAACCATGCATTGAACTAGTTTGTGACAATTAATATGACAAATAAAAAGTGATAACATTTGTAATAAAATGTTATTACCAATCATAAAAAGTGGTAACCATCCATTGAATTATTTCATGTATTACATAAGTTATATAAAAAATAAAAAGTAATAACTTTTTTAATATTAAGTGATTCTTTGATCATGAAAAAGTGATAATCATCCAATTAAATTATTTCATAAACATTAAATAGTAGAAGTGTAAAAAATTATAAAATTGTTTAAATAAATGTAATACCTAATAAAGAAAAATTATAGTCATCAATTAAATTATTGTTTTAAATATAAAAGATTTGGTTAAAAAGTAAGTAATGTAATTCAATTTTAAAAAATGAACGGCATTAACAAAATAAATAAATAAATAAATAAATAAAGACAGTGATTAATGTTGATAGTAAGTAACGGTTGAAAGGATTTAGTCATGCACGCAAGAGGTGATCCAGGGTGCCTTTTAAATTGCTAAATGGGCAGTGGAGGATCCGTAAGACGATCTCATCCAAAACTTACAAAAAAAAAAAAATACCCATATAGATGCACTAATATCAACTCTAATTATTATTATTATTATTATTATTTTTTTTGAAGAGGGAGGGACTAGGGAGTATGTACAAGATGGCCAACCTTTAAACAAAAAACTCGGATTGAATATGTTAGTTGAGAGTTGAGACTTAGCGATATTATAAAACTTTAATCGCAATTCAGATTGGCCACATTTTCGTTGATCCATTATTCAGATATTATTATCATCCATATCAAAGCATTAATTGTTTCTCCCTCAACGCTTGATGTATGTTTGAATGTATGTATATGTTGAAATTCAAAAGTCAACTACTCTATCTTCAACCCCCATTAAATGGGATTGTCATGTTGATCACTCAGTCATGGCGGTGGATTGGAGGTGATGATTTTAAATAGCGTATTAGGAATAAAAAAGTTAAATTAATCGTCATATTATCTTATTTCTAAATTTTTGGAGCAATTTCTTCCCGGATTAAATTAATTATTTTCCAATTTCTTCATTATTGGACTTAAAACCCTACTAATCGTAGGAGCTCAATTTTTTTTATTTTTTAAATAAAAATTAAATTAATATGAAGTAAGAAAGTGTTGTAATTCAGTGGCTGGATAAAAATAACATGAAGAACAACATTAGCACTTATCAGAAATATTAATATTAATCTCAATCCCTAATCCCACTCCCAAGAGTGGCGTTGCTAATGATCGATCATGATTCTTCGTCTTCCTCTTGTTTTGTATTGTACATTAATCCTTCTTCTGTGTTCGACATTCTGCAGAGCGCAAGGCAACCGAACAAAATCAACCAGCAATAACATTTGCTACACTTACGGCCGGTGTGGGGAATTTGGGGCTTGCAACTCCCAAGAATCCCCAATTTGTACTTGCTTGCGCGGATTTTACCCGCGGGATCGGCGGGAATGGAATTCCGGCAACTGGAGCGGTGGATGTGTGAGGTCAATGCCTTTGAATTGTGAAGGTGGAGCCACCGACGGATTTCTCAGGATTCAGGCGGTGACGTGGTCGGACTACTCAGAGCAGTGGCTTGGTCGGGAGGATCAGTGCGAAGGTCGATGCTTGAACGACTGTTCCTGCTAGCCTACGGCTACGACGGCACTAATGGATGCAGGTTCTGGACTCAAACCTTGATCGATATTCAGATATTCCCCAGCGACTCCGCCTCTGCTCTTCATGTTCGTCTCGCCAATTCTGAACTAGGTCTTTTTTATTAATTACACTCATTTGGGATAATTCTAATCAATTTCATTCTTGATGACACCTTGTAATCGGCTACTCTTTGGGGTTCATGAAAGGTTTATGGATTGTGACAACTTCTGTTCTTATGCAGATCAAAAGAAGGGCTCTAATAAGAAGATCGTAATTATTGTAGTTGTTGTTGGGTTTGTTATCGTATCCATTTGCACACTTGTTATTTGGAAATGGATTGCTAAGCGGAGAGGTAATATTTGTTCACTTAATCCCTAATCTAATGAACTTGGAACTGCTGGTGCATTTGATATCTGTATTCAAGATGCATTAACTCAAGTTAATCTTCAGGACTTGCCACTGTTTAAGTTTGAGATACTTGCACATGCGACCGATAACTTCTCCGATGCTAACAAGCTCGGGAATGGTGGTTTTGGCCTGTTTATAAGGTAGCTAGCTTTCATGCCAATGCATCTCTTTTTAATTTGATCCTTGGATTTAATGAGAAGTTGTGAAACTCTGTAGGGAGAATTGGCATATGGAAGAGAAATTGCAGGCCTCTGGACAAGGGATGCAAGAATTTATGAACGAGGTCGTGCTGATTTCTATACTCCAACACAGAATCTTGTTAGACTTCATGGATGCTGTGCAGAGAGAAACGAGATAATGCTTGTATATGAATACATGCCTAATAAAAGCCTCGACTTTTACCTATTTGGTTAGTTCTCTTTTATTGCTGCACATGATTTGATAGATTTACATGTATTGCTGTTCAAATTGAATCACATATACTTTGGAGATTCTGAGTAGATTCATCCCAAGAGATCTTAGATTGGAGTAAGCGTTACAACATTATCGAAGGCATCTGTCGAGGGCTCCTGTATCTTCACAGAGATTCTAGACTGAAGATAATCCATCGAGACCTCAAGCCGAGCAACATATTATTGGATAGTGATTGGAACCCAAAGATCTCAGACTTCGGCATGGCTAGAATATTTGGAAGCAAGAAAGATCATGTCAGCACCATGAGAGTGGTAGGAACATTGTAAGTATATATATTTGATGACCATGTAAAGCTCTACATTAATTAGGTGATTCAATGCATATTTTAATAAAGAATTTTGATTCTGATTCTCCAACAGTGGATATATGGCTCCTCAGTACGCATTAGAAGGAAGATTTTCAGAAAAATCGGACGTGTTTAGCTTTGGAGTTCTAGTTATAGAGATAGCTACTGGGATAAGGAACACAAGCTTCATCCATCAAGAGGGCTCTTTGAATCTAGTGGGACATGTAAGTCGAGCTTTAAATGGAAACAAATTCACATTCATCATCCTCTGCCTACACATAATCATGATATTGAAACTTTAGGTATGGAATTTGTGGAAGGATGGGAAGGCTGCAGATTTGATAGACGCAAGAGTATCAAATGTTAGGTACAGGGAAGTGGTGATGAGGTGCATACATATGGGGTTACTGTGTGTCCAAGAGCTTCCTAATGACCGTCCAACCGTTTCAGGTGTGCTGTCGATGCTAAGCAGTGAAACTATAAAGCTTCCTGAGCCAAAGAAACCGGCATTCTCTATAAAGACGAACTGTCGTCATGATGCAGGTACAAGTTCTTCGCAGCAGAGCCAACAGAGCACTTCTTCTGCTAACAATATCACTCTTTCCATTATAGATGCCCGTTGAAACTAATAGATGACCTCAACGGATCTAGAAATTAGGTCAAACTGGCTAAACTTTATATGATACCGTTGTATGGCATTAAAGTTAAAAGGGAGCGAAATTGTCTACATGAAAACTTAAAAGACATAATACACGTAAAAGAGACGAATGACCGTTAGCCTTAATGCATTTCTAATCATTGCAACACATGATGTATTAGCTCTACGCAAGTGTTGTAAGTTTTGGTTTCTTGATTAACAATGCTGCGATACCCCCCCTATTTGTTATTCCGATTCATTATTTATAGGTGTTATGAATTCAACACCACACTATGAAGAACAACAAGCTTACAACAACAAGCTTGATAATTCAACTCTAACTAATGTTGTGTATGGATATGAAATAATCAGAAAAACTTAAAACTTGAAGTATGAAGACAAGAATTATAGTGGTTCGATCATGTTGATATACATCCACTCCAAAGGAGAGTAATCACTATCTTGATGAAACTTACAATATGATGAAGATGATGAACTAGAACACTTAAGAAACCCTAACTTGATTCACTAATTTGTATGATGATGATGATCGACTTCACTCTTCTTCCTTGCTGTGTATTATCATGTATTTATACTACATTGATGCACCAAGCCTGCATAAGCAGTTATAACTTCTACTCATGATCAACTGAGTTGGTTACAACTAATTCTTAAGCTACCAGACTGCATAACACCTTCCTTGATCCTATGGTTGCATCACCATGTTGATCACCTAGTGTTAAATCTTTCACCATCCAATCCTTCACCTTGCTTTCATCTGATGGACCTCATCAAGTTAACTGCCATGTACAGCTGATCAATGTCACAGCTGATGCATCACTTGAGCTGCTAGTACCTCTTCAACTGTCAACAACCGATCAGTTTGTTACCACTGATCATTTTAACTTCCTTTCAACTTTGTTGCTAACAGTTGTAACTAACTTCCTATCATTTAATCTTCACTTGATCAAATAATCCTCCATCACACTCTGCAGCAGTCCATCAGCTTTACTTCTGATCTTATGGCTTCTTAATACTTATCTTGGCAGCATGTTAAATCTAGCTTCTCAACTAATCTTTGCTGCTAACCATTCATCACCTTCCATGTGTTCATTTATTGACATAAGCCATACACACACCTATATGTATGCATGGTCTATATATACAACAATTCTCCACCTTAGACCATGTATCATCACAAATGATAATACTCTCCACCTTGCTGCACTTACAGGCTGCAGCTCACCTTCCTTCCTTCAGTGAATTCCAATAAGACTCTTACACAATTCAAACTTTTGAATAGGTAGAGCCTTAGTGAACATATCAGCTGGATTTTCAGTTGTCTTAACCTTTTTGACAGCAACTAACTTCTCTTCTATCATATCTCTTATGAAATAAAGTCTCACATCAATATGTTTAGTCCTCTCATGATATCCTTGGTGCTTTGAGAGATGTACAGCACTTTGATTATCACAATACACCTCAATGCTATTTTGCTGAACTCCAAATTCTCTCAAAATATCAATCAACCAAACACCTTCCTTTATTGCTTCTGTAAGAGCAACAAATTCAGCTTCAGTGGTAGATAAAGCCACTATGTGTTGATGTGTAGCCTTCCAACTTTTTGCTGTACCAAATAACTTGAACACATAACCTGTCATTGATTTCCTTGTATCAAGGTTGGCTGCATAGTCTGCATCAACATAACCAACAACAGTATCAGCCCAAGCATCCTGTTTCTGAAATTTCAATCCAACTGATATAGTTCCTCTAACATATCTCAGTGCCCACTTCACTGCATCCCAATGAATCAGACCAGGATCACTCATAAACCTACTGATCACACTCATCACATAAGCTAAGTCTGGTCTACAGCATACCATAACATACATCAAACTGCCCACTGCACTTGCATATGGTATTTTACCCATTTCAAACCTTTCTTTATCTATTTGAGGTCCTTGAAGAGATGACAGACTCACACCTTGTTTAACTGGTACTGATGCACTCTTACAAAGATTCATATTTTACCTCTTTAACACTTTATCCAGGTATGACTCTTGAAACAACCTTAATACTCCAGCTGATCTATTCCTCTCTATCTGCATTCCAAGGATCATCCTTGCCTCTCCAAGATCTTTCATGTCAAACTCATTTCTCAAAGTATCCTTTACTGAATTGATTCCTATCATATCTCTGCAAGCTATCAGTATATCATCTACATAGAGTAGAAGATAACTATAGCTTCCTTTATCACATCTTATGTATACACAGCTATCATACATGCTTATGTCAAAACCATTTGAAGTAATGTACTCATCAAATCTGAGATACCACTGTCTTGGACTTTGCTTCAGACCATATAGTGATTTAAGTAATAGACAAGCCTTTGAGTCTGCTCCTTGTAGATTAACTCCCTCAGGAATCTTCATATAAATCTTCTCATCTAAACTTCCATGCAAGAAAACTGTTGTTACATCCATTTGATGTAATTCTAAGTCCAACTGAGTGACTAATGACATCAAGATCCTTATTGAGCAGTGTTTAACTACTGGTGAGAAAATTTCATTATAATCTACACCTTCTTGCTGTGAAAACCCTCTTGCTACAAGCCTTGCTTTATATCTAATTCCTCCTTCCTTGCTAGTAACTGGTTTCTTCTTATATATCCATTTACAACCTACAAGTTTCTAATTAGCAGGCCTGTCAACAATCATCCAAGTATTATTCCTTTTTAATGATTGCAACTCCTCTTCCATAGCATCCAACCAATGCATACTTTCCTTACTTGAAACTGCTTCTGAGTATGTCCTAGGTTCATAGACATCAACATCTGATGCTACAAGTAATGCATATGATACAGTGTCTGCCTCTATATACCTTATAGGTGTTTTGATTTGCCTTCTCAATCTATCCCTAACCAACTGATAGCTACTTAGAGTTTTTCTTTCATTTGAACCAGATGATTCAGACCTTTCTTCAGCAGCAATTTCTTCATGTACATTATCCTCTCTTTGATCTTGATCATGCTGTACAACTGTTTTGTCATCATGCTCCACCTCAAACTCACACTTATCAGAAGTTATCAACTTATCAGATCCTCTTTCCAACAAAAGCATTCTGCCTTCATTGAATGTCACATCTCTACTAACTATGAACTTGTTATTCTCATAACACCATAGTCTGTACCCTTTTACCTCTTTAGGATAGCCAACTAGCACACACTTAATTGCTCTAGGATCTAACTTATCTTGTTTCTGATGTGAATATACCAAACATCCTATAATCCTCAGTTGACTATAGTCTGGTACCCTTCCAGACCATACTTCTTTAGATGGTTTAAACTTTAGTGCTGTGCATGGTGACGGATTAATCAAATAGGCTGCAGTAGATACTAACTCACCTAGAAGCCTTTTGAGAAACCTCCACTGCTCATCATACACCTAACTCTTACAAGAAGTGTCTGATTCATTCTCTCAGCCAATCCATTTTGTTGTGGTGTACCTGGTACTGTCTTGTGTCTCTTAATACCTTTCTCTTGACAAAACTTATTGAATTCATGTGACACAAATTCAAGACCATTGTCTGTTCTTAAACACTTGACCTTGTTTCCAGTTTGTAGCTCTACTTCTGTCAACCATACTTTAAAAACTGATAGTGCTTCATCCTTTGTTTTTAGAATTTTAATCCATACATTTCTTGAATAATCATCAATGAATGAGATGAAGTATTTCCCACCTCCTATTGTTGAAGTCTTGGAAGGCCCCCAAAGATCTGAGTGAACATATTCCAACCTAGCTTTGGTATTATGCTCAGCTGCACCAAACTTCAACCTCTTAGCTTTTCCTAATATGCAAGCCTCACATTGATCTAACTTACAGGTTGAACTTATCTCAAGCAACTTCTGTCTTGCAAGTTCTTGTAAACCTCTTTCACTTATATGACCAAGCCTCTCATGCCAAACATTAACACTACTCTCATCCTTAGTTGTATTACTTTGTCCAGTCACAACTGAACCATCCAAGAAGTACAGATCAGACTTCTTGAATCCTTTAACAACTACTGACTTTCCTTTTATGACAGCAAGTGCATCTCCCTTCAAATGGCACTCATAACCTTGAGAAACTAACATTCCAAGAGATATTAGATTTCTCCTTAAGCTTGGTACATATCTAACATTGTTTAACATCCTGACTTTACCATCAAACATTTTAAGTTTGACAGAACCAATTCCAACAATCTTACAAGTATGATCATCACCTAGCATTACTGATCTTTCATCTTGTGACCTCAATTCAGTAAACCAATCCTTCCTTGAAGTCATATGAAAAGTACATCCAGAATCCATAACCCATTCTTCTGAAACTGAACTAGAACTTACAGACATTGCTTCAATGAAATCAGAATCTGTAGCACCTTGATTAGTTGTTACCTGATTTGCATGAGGCCTCTTATTTTCTCTCTTTTCAGCTATCTTCTTTGCTACCATTGCTTTCCATTTGTAACATTGTTTCTTGTAATGTCCTGGTTTATTGCAGTGGAAGCAATTCTTGTTTTCTTCTTCATCTGCTGGTGCACTATAGTTCTTTTCAGGCTTCCTCTTATCAACATCACTCTTACTATTCTTATTGTTTTTATTCCACTGATTTTGTTTCTTTACTGTCAATCCTTCTGCATTTGCTTGCTGTTCTGGATTCTTGTGAAGTACCTTTGCCTTAATGCCAACAATACTTGCTCTAAGGAGATTGATTCAGCATTAGCAAACAATAAAGTATCTCTCAAACCTTCAAAAGATTTTGGAAGTGCTGACATGAGGATGACAGCCTTATCTTCAGTTGACAGAGCCACATCTATGTTTTCTAAGTCATCAATAATCTTGTTAAACTCATCTAACTGTCCAATTATAGACTTATCTTCTGATACCTTGAAGGAGTATAACTTCTGCTTCATGTACAAACGGTTTGCCAAACTTTTAACCATGTACAACTCCTCCAATTTCTTCCAAACTCCTCTTGCAGTAGGTTCTTTAGAGATCTCTCTTAGAGCTTTATCTCCAAGACACAGAATGAGAGCACTTCTGGCCTTGATTTGTTGTTCTTGATCTGCTGCAAGACCAGCAGCACCAGCTCCTGCAATCTGATCTTCTGGCAATGGCTTAATAACATCTGACAGACCTTGTTGAACCAAGATGACTTCCATCTTCATCCTCCACAGACTGAAGTCTGCCTTCTCTGTGAATTTTTCAATATCAAACTTTGTGGTAACCATCTGATCTTCATCTTCTCTACTGAGTCTTCTTCTTATTCTTCTGGTTTGGCCTTCCCACAGACGGCGCCAATTGTTATGAATTCAACACCACACTATGAAGAACAACAAGCTTACAACAACAAGCTTGATAATTCAACTCTAACTAATGTTGTGTATGGATATGAAATAATCAGAAAAACTTAAAACTTGATGTATGAAGACAAGAATTATAGTGGTTCGATCATGTTGATCTACATCCACTCCAAAGGAGAGTAATCACTATCTTGATGAAACATGGTTACAATATGATGAAGATGATGAACTAGAACACTTAAGAAACCCTAACTTGATTCACTAATTTGTATGATGATGATGATCGACTTCACTCTTCTTCCTTGCTGTGTATGATCATGTATTTATACTACATTGATGCACCAAGCCTGCATAAGCAGTTATAACTTCTACTCATGATCAACTGAGTTGGTTACAACTAATTCTTAAGCTACCAGACTGCATAACACCTTCCTTGATCCTATGGTTGCATCACCATGTTGATCACCTAGTGTTAAATCTTTCACCATCCAATCCTTCACCTTGCTTTCATCTGATGGACCTCATCAGGTTAACTGTCATGTACAGCTGATCAATGTCACAGCTGATGCATCACTTGAGCTGCTAGTACCTCTTCAACTGTCAACAACCGATCAGTTTGTTACCACTGATCATTTTAACTTCCTTTCAACTTTGTTGCTAATAGTTGTAACTAACTTCCTATCATTTAATCTTCACTTGATCAAATAATCCTCCATCACACTCTGCAGCAGTCCTTCAGCTTTACTTCTGATCTTATGGCTTCTTAATACTTATCTTGGCAGCATGTTAAATCTAGCTTCTCAACTAATCTTTGCTGCTAACCATTCATGTGTTCATTTATTGACATAAGCCATACACACACCTATATGTATGCATGGTCTATATATACAACAATAGGGCTTCATTTAGTTTGTTTTAATCTAAATTCAGTGTTTTCTACTTGTAAATTATGAGGTTGACAAATTCTTTTGCACATCAAATGTTTCGTTATATTCTAGTATTAATTAATCTCACGTGTTATTCAAATGGTACATAAAAGATGAGAAAATCTCAAAATACGGTTAATTCTTTCAATTATTTATTTAATTCTTAATATTCGTCAAAACCTGACACTACTTTTACCAAGCACACTCCTTATTTTTCCTCTCAAAGGACGTGTGTAGTCATTTTAGTGTGGATGAAAAGACGACATTATGTCTGACTGTAGACTTTGAATATAATGCACCAAGCCCTAATTAGGAGCAAAAGACAATGAAAGTAAACACATACAATTTCACCGTATGTTGGTTGTGGAATAATTCAAATTACATTTTTTTCCAAAGTGGAATGTTAATATATGACTTTATTTTCCACAACTTCCAGAAAAAGAAAACTATCCAACTATAAAATCACTACACTTTTAATAAATGGGGAGGCCATCTATTACCAAAGATCAAGTATGATCAATATGGTCGAAGCTTGTGTTCATCAAATAATATTCTTTATTGTTTTCCTCCCTTTTCTGTGTGTGTGCTTAGAAACAGACACCATTTCATCGGGTTTAATCATCAAAGATCCCGATTTCATCGTGTCCAGTGGCCACGTTTACAAACTGGGATTCTTCAGCCCTCCCAACACCACCAACCGCTACTTAGCTGTTTTCTATAACGTTTCCGAAGAAACGCCGGTGTGGATAGCCAACAAAGACTCACCCATCGGTGATCTTTCCGGCATCCTCACTCTCTCGGGAGACGGAAATCTCCTAGTCATCAACGGAAGAAATCAATCTGTGTGGTCGACCAACGTTTCCACCACTTCTCCCATGAGCACCACAGCTCAAATTCTGGACACTGGAAATCTCCTTCTGCTCAACAATGCAACAGGAACTACAATCTGGGAGTCCTTTTCACAGCCTTCCAATACTTTATTGCCAACGATGAAGATAAGCCTCGACGAGGGGAATGGCAAGACGATGCTCACCGCCTGGAGAAGTGCTACTGATCCGCATACAGGGAGGTTCACGGCGGGGACAGAGGACTGGACTATCCCCCAGACTTTCATCAGGGATCTTGACGGCCGCCCACGCTGGCGGAGTGGCCCCTGGAATGGGGTGATTTATATCGGAGTACAGCAGATGTTTTACGCGTTCAATGATTTCAGGGAGACGAGGAATGAGAGTGACAATTTCTTCTTCACCATGGATGAAAGGAGGTTCTTGCTGAGACTTGTCCTCAACTCCTCTGGGAACTTGATACGAAATGAGTGGGATGACCGGAGGAAAAATTGGAACGCGGTGTGGACTGCTCCTGCAAACGAATGTGATATGTATAGTAGGTGTGGGCCATTTGGCAGCTGCAATCTGCAGGATTTGCCTATTTGTTCTTGTTTGAGTGGGTTTGAGCCGATGAATGAGGAGGAATGGGGGAGAGGGAATTGGAGCGGTGGTTGTCGGAGAAGAAAGCCATTGCAGTGCCGTGAAGATGGATTTCTGAAGCTGCAGTTTATGAAGGTCCCTGATTTTCCAGAGAAGTTTTCTGCTAGTGCTAGGCAGAAAGAAGAATGTGAGGGTGAATGCTCCGCGAATTGTTCTTGCTTTGCTTATGCTCATGATCCTAACATCGGCTGCATGTTTTGGACTCGTGATTTGATTGACATTCAGAAGTTCACTGGTGTGGGGGTTGATCTCTACATTCGTCTCTCTGCTTCAGAATTGGGTAATTTTCCTTGGCAACTTAATGTTAACTTCAAAGTGTACTTACTGTTTAAGTTTAACTTTGAAAGCATTTATTATCAGATCACCACAAAAACAAAAAGCTGTATATCATCATTCCAGCAGTGGTGGCTTCTGTTTGCATATCAATATTGATCATCTTCAAAGCCTGGTGCTTGATGAAAAGGAGAAAAGGTGAGCTGACCACCTATCCCTATTACTTTCCCTGCTGCATTCTCATATGGAGTATTTATTACATATTCTTGGTGAAATATTAGGAGGCAAGGAAAAAGATGAACATCATTTTGAAGTGGGGCAGAGGTTTACCTTAGATTCAACTGCAATTGTGCTCAGAAATGAAATGGAGAGAATTAACATTGAAGAATTACCATTATTCACATTCGAGACACTTGCAGATGCAACCAATCAGTTTGATGAAACAAATCTTCTTGGGAGGGGTGGCTTTGGTCTTGTTTACAAGGTACCTGGCTTTGCAAGAGCTGAGCTGGTAATCATGGCTATCTTATTTTTATATTTTGTGAGACGCAGGGTAATCTAGCAAATGGGAAAAAAATTGCTGTGAAGAGGCTTTCAGCAGCTTCAGGACAAGGAATGCAAGAATTCATGAATGAAGTGGTAGTGATTTCCCAAGTCCAACACAGAAATCTTGTCAGACTATTGGGATGCTGTGTAGAAAATGAAGAGAAGATGTTGGTGTATGAATACATGCCAAACAAAAGCCTGGACGTTTGTCTCTTTGGTCAGTTCTTTTTTAGAAATAGTTTAGTTTCAGCTTCATTCCTGTCTTAGTATACTTATTTCTTTTGAATTTCTGTAGATTATTCACATCCATCACAAGAGATTTCAGATTGGGCAAAACGCTTCAGTATAATAGAGGGCATCGGGCGAGGTCTCTTATATCTTCACAGGGACTCGAGACTCAAGATTATTCACCGAGACCTCAAGCCAAGTAATGTACTACTCGACGAGGATTGGAACCCAAAAATCTCTGATTTTGGCATGGCAAGGATTTTTGGAGGCAACCAAGACCATGGAAATACAGCAAGAGTCGTGGGAACCTAGTAAGATGACAACTAATTTTTCCAATTTAGTAAGTTTAAGCTAATGTGTGATCATTTTGCAGTGGATACATTGCACCTGAATATGCACTTGAAGGTAGATTTTCTGAAAAATCAGACGTGTATAGCTTCGGAGTGCTTATATTAGAGATCGTGAAAGGAAAAAAGAACGTAGATTATTACAACCAAGAATGGTCTTTGGGGCTTCTAGGATACGTAAGCTGGCCTATTCTAGGATTAATTATCAACATGCAAATCTAATTTGTTATAACACAGAATTCATTGCATTTCAGGCCTGGAAACTGTGGAGCGAAGGGCGTGGATTCGCCTTTGCAGATGAAAGGATGGCAAGTTCAAATTTGGAGGCAGAGCTCAGTCGATACGTTCAGATAGGGCTGTTGTGCGTGCAAGAATTTCCAGACGGCAGGCCTACGATTCAAACAGTTTTGTCGATGCTGAGTCACGAAATGGTGGATCTGGCGGCGCCAGAGAAGCCAGTGTTTGTTGGAGCAACGCAGCCTGCAGATCAAGTTGGATACTCCATTAATCAGCTCACTCTCACCGTGCTTGAAGGCCGATGAATGAGATCACAAGCCACTACATTCCTACAAGGCAAACGCTTATGTGAACCCTAATAGTTTGTCATATATTACCCTAAACCTTAATGTTAATTCTTAGGTTTAGAATATTTAAGAGTATAATTGTCTTTACAATTTTTAAATAGGAGGATTTATGTGTAAACTCGTTTCACATATTATCATAATAAAATAAATCAAAAGATGCTATAAATTATTATTGATAAATCAATATCTCATAGTGATATTGTTGCATTCATGAAAAAAAGAAATGAGATTTATCAAGTTTAAGATCATAAAAACCAGAATTTGATTAAAAAACCGAATGGACTCAATTACTGTTGTAGTTCCAATTATGTTGATTTCAGTTATTGTACTATTGGATTCCAATTTTGAATTTTCAAGAATATGATTGGATGTACTTGTGAGGTTTCTAAATCTCCCTTCTTTAATTTTCCTAGTTTCCAAGTCTGACATTCAAATTATTAAGATTTCCTCTCAACCAGCCAATCAGGGCGATATGTCTTAATTTCTAGCGCGTTTGGTCAGGTATCATGTGTTAATCTTCATCTAATATTCTTCCATACCCACAACTAATGACTCCCTCCTATCACCTTATTGTCTTCTTCCATGCTAGTTAAAACTAGGATCACTATATCAAATTGTAATTATATATTTCTATTTATTTGAAATAATTAATTATTTGAGCTCATCTTAACCCATTTTTAACTATTTTGAAGTTAGTATAATATAACAAAATAAATTTTAAAAAAATTATACATATAATAATAAATAAATAAATAAGAGCAGTGAGACTTTTATTAAATTTTTTATTATTTATACTTTTTTCATTATTATTTTAAATTTTGCATTAAAATTTAGTATGGAGTATTAATTTACATTGTTAATGAAATACTAGTTCTCAATATTCTTTTACGATTTTCAAACTCAAGTTTTTGTTTTCAAAACACACATCCAAATATTAAAAATATTTCTTATATATACTTACCACATTATCTCTCTTCAATTAATACACTTTCTCTCTTTATCTCTCATATCTCATTTAACTTTTTAAATAAATTAATACATTGATTTGACATAAAGTTAAAACATACCTTACTCAAAACTCATAACAAACATAGAACACACTATTTATGGTTTTCAAACCCCACATAACCCCAAATCAAACATTACCTTAATACTTATCACTTTTATTAAAATTTTATTATTGTTCTGTAATATTTTGATGTGATATATTTTATGTTATCTTTTTAATAAAACAAATTCTCATATGCATTCATATTTAATATTTATACATTAATGAACAAAAATATATACATTAATGAATAAGAATTTATACACTCTGTTAGTAAATTTTTGATTAATTTTTCTAATAAAAATTTGAATATAAAAAAATTATACATATATTAAGAAATACATATGCATGGTTAAAAGACAAGATATTAACTCTTATAATAATTGACATATGCTAGACATGAGAAATCTAATCCCATTACCCTTAAGATTACTTAGGATTTATAGGTTGATTTAATATATAATTTTCATTTCTCTCATGGATTTAATGTATAATTTTCATTTTTCTCTTATCGTATCACTCATCAAATGGATGATACGAATACATATCACATTAAAGTTTCACTCTAAATTATCACAAAAATTTCATACTCTCTATAAAACAATCTCATACTTAAGTATTTGTCATAAATAAAATAAAATAAAAGAAATATATACTACACATGGAGGCGGCTACAGCAATTAAATTAATGACATTAATAAACAGGGGAATAATTTCAAATCAAATAAAACAATTATTAATAACCTGACTACGTTCATTAAGTATTCGTCCACTCAAATAATTTGAACTATTAAATTATGTTAATAAATCTATATTAAATAAAATAAATTAAAAAAATAACTATAATAACTTTTAATCCCAAAATCCACAATTGGACGCACTTAAAGTAATCATAGTTATTTGGAGTGCACATGCATTTAAGGTTTTTTTTATAGATTAAAAATTATAATATAGCGAGTAAGTAGTGTATTTATTTTAAATTATTAAAATTTTATTTAGTAATTAGGATTAAAGTAAATATTAGAATAAATTGTTTAGATAACAAGTATAGCTGTGGAACGGGTGTTTCACTCAGAAATTATAAGCAGAGTAAATTTAGCTATTACTGTTATCAAAGTATTTTGTATGGTGATGTGTGTGTTGAATTAGAAAAGTCTAACGATTATTTCCAAAAACAACGAATGTGGGACTGGTGAACGAATATGTCCTGGTTGGCCAATTTTAAGAAAATGACCTGACTGAAAGGATTGGATTAATAACAGCCGTCTTTCTGTAAATTAAAATAATAGTATTTGAAATGTAGTTATTACAACGTACCAATCCCCGGTAGTGTTGTTGATGATCATGATAAACTCTCTCGTCTCGTTTTCAACAACTCTTCTCCTGCTGCTCGTCTCATTCCGGCCCAGATTTTGCAGAGCCCAACCCAACCGAACCGCCAATACTCTCTGCGACACTTTCGGCAAGTGTGCCAATGCATCTCTTTTTAATTTGATCATTGGATTTAATGAAAAGTTGTGAAACTCTCTAGGGAGAATTGGCAAATGGAAGAGAAATTGCAGTTAAGAGGGCATCCGGACAGGGGATGCAAGAATTTATGAATGAGGTGGTGCTGATTTCTAAACTCCAACACACACGGATGCTGTGCTGAGAGTAAAGAGATCATGCTCATATATGAATAAATGCCTAATAAAAGCCTCGATTTTTACCTATTTTGATTCGTGACTTAATTTTTTTTATATCAATAAATAAATAGAGGTCAACGGTTTCGTGAAGTAGGCAAAATGGTTCGACCGAAATCTTGGAACTGAGATCCGGCCCACCAGTGGAGGGATCACCTAATTTTGTAGCTTTGGTTTAACTTTTAACCAAGGGTTATTTTGTTGAATTGCAAATATTAAATAAGCAGGTTAATTAAATGATGAGAATAAAAGTTGTGATATGATTGAAAATCCAATGTGAAGTTTTAAAGAAGTAACCCTAAAGAAAAATCTCATACAAGTCTACATACATCCTCAGAAATCACAATCAGAGGAATCTGTTAATTTTCTACAAATTAATTTGAATTTGTGCAGTTGGGGGATTACAAGCTTAAATTCTAATTCTATGTTGTGGAAATTAGAAAAATACTAGGACTCGTACACAACACTTCTACCTTTTCTCTACGCTCTAACGAAACGTCTACAAATTGTGTCCACTACTCCACTTAGCCTACATTTTTTGAAAATTCACCAAGGATTTCAGATATCACCACTGATTTTTACTTATTTATTTTTCCTAACCTCAAAACTAATTAAGAGCTGCTTGCATATTCCTAGTAGAATGTATGCATTATTTTCAACCATCCACTCTATCACTAACTTGAAATAATTTTTTATTCTTTCTTCTTGAATCACCACCCTAAGATATTGCCTAGTGTTTATTGTGCCATATTGTTAAGAGAGAAATTATACTATAAAGTTTAAATTCTAGGGGCAATAATTGAATTTATTTCTTTTTGCGTGTCAACTTCTGTGACACAAAAGATGATGCACGAAAATGACTCAAAATATCCGGTGTGAAAGTTGCAAAAAAAATTGGATAAAATTATTATAATTTAAAAATGTACCACATTTGTTTGTGATGCACGAAAATGGCCAAAATATCCGGTGTGAAAGTTGCAAAAAAATTGGATAAAATTATTATAATTTAAAAAAATGTACCACATTTGTTTGTTAATTAATTGATTTTTTTAAGGATTAATTACTTTCAACCCCACGACATTAAGTCTTATATTATTATATAAGATACATGGATTCAAATTTATTACTTTGAGATATAAAAAGATGAAATGATATACTTAATATAATCCAAATATTAATTACATATTTTTAAATTAGATTTTATCTAAACTGACTTTCCTATTTTTAGGCCTAACAAGTCAATTAATTTATCTCTCCCTAAATCTTTTCTATTTAATTTTCAATTTAATTAAAGGACAGGCGTCATCGCTGCAAGTCGCCACTGCCAATCACCGTTGCCGCCGCAAGTTCTCAACCGTATATCAATTCGTCGTTGCCGCGAAAATTTCGACCACCGCAGCAAGGTCCCGACCACACATAAATTCGCCATCACCGCAAGTTGTCGACCGTAAATCGATTCGTTGTCGCCATCCAAGTTCCCGACCGCACATCTGGTTCGCGTCACCCAAAGAATAACCCGTCACTTGTTGACTTTGCCAACCACCCTACTTATTCTATATAAGAAATATAAAAAATAGATTCTCTATATACATATTTTGTGTTGGGCAAATTTATATATTAATTGTTAAAAAATATAATAAATTGTGCAAAACATTTAATTATTTATGCAGATTGTATCACTATAATTTAATGCACAAACATACTCAAATTCATAAAAAAAAAAGATCTTCGACGCTTTCATCGCTAACCCTTGATTTTCGTCGCTAAAGTGTGTTAGCGATGAAAATAGCTCGTCGCCACACTTCGACGCTATAGGAGCGTAGCTAACTTGATTTGTGATGAAATTTTTATTTTTGTAGTCACTCGTCGCCACACTTCGACGCTATAGGAGCGTAGCTAACTTGATTTGTGATGAAATTTTTATTTTTGTAGCCAAGTTTACGTTAACGAGAAAAAAATAATTTTTTTGCTAATATTAGCGATGAAAATAATGATTTCATCGCAAAAGTTTGCAATGAAATTTTAATTTTTCATTGCAAATATTTGTAATGAAAAATAAATTATCATCACTAAAATTAGCAATGAAAAATTAAAATTCATCGCAAGAATAGCAACGAATTCATATTTTCCTCGCTAATTAGCTGTTCTGATTATTCCGATAAATTTAATAAATATCTATATTAATTATAAATTATTTTAGTAGTATGTTAAATCAAGTTCTCAATCACAAAATATATCAAATTTAAAAGGCAAAAACTCCTGTGCACCCGGAAGCATGGACCACATTTCGTGCGCCTTTAGAAAATTGTGTTAAATTGTATACCCTTTAGTATATAGATGTGTACCCTTTATTTTCTAAAGAAAATTATTGTGTGTATCTGGGCGCATGGACAACACTCCATGCGCCTTTAGAATTTTGTGTTAAATTATATATCCTTTAGTATAAAAATGTGTACTCTTTATTTTCTAAAAAAAATATATTAATGAAAAATATATACTATTTAGAACAAAATGGTGCACCTTTTATTAATTAAAATGTATACCCTTTAGACCAAAACAATATACCCTTACTCATAATACTAAATTTCTAAAGGCGCACGGAATGTGTTCCCGTGCACACGCAACCTCACTCAAAGAAAGGGGCGTTTCCTGAAATCATGTTACCGACCAAGTTTGCAGTTTGTCACAAAAAATTAGCAATGAATATTACAAATTTCGTCGCTGAGTTTGTCAGGTTAATTTTAATTTAATAAGTTAGCGATGGAATATAAATTTCCGTCGCTACTATTACCTATGAATTTAATATATTCATTCATTTCTAAATAATTGATATTAAGAAAGCCGCGTTAAATATGTACATGTGTACCTTTTATTTATTTTTTTAATTTTTATTTATGTTTGCGATGAAACTTACATATTCGCAACTAACATTTGCAATGAAATTTAAAATCCATCGCTAATATTTGCGATGCATTTTAACAATTAGATAGCTAATTTTAACAATGAAAATAAATATTCATCGCTAAGACACAAGCAAATTAATTAATAAAATTATAAATATAAATTATTCTTACACTAAGCAGGTGAGAAAAACACTTAAATTAATTTTTTATTGTATAATTATATGCACAGTGAAAATATCATTTTTCATTGCAAAACTTAGCGATGAAAAAAAATATTTTGTCGCTAACAGGATTTTTAAAATCTATATTTTATTGTAGTATTACGTTAGCGACGAATTTATAAATTTCATCGCAAAGACTAGCGACTAAATTAATATTAGTCGCAAATTACCAAGTTTGCAACGAAATGAAATTCTTTTGTCGCAAACATTAGTGATGAAAATGAATTTTTAGTCGCAAATAGGTTATTAAGGGTTCAATTTTTTTATATATAATTTAATTAGCGATGAAATATAAAATTTCACAGCAAATACTAGCTACGAAATTGAATTTGGTCGCAAATTCAGAAGTTTGCGATGAAATTGAAAATTTTTGTCGCAAATATTTGCAACAGAACTTTATTTAACGTTGCTAACTTGAATTTTTATTTAATTTTGAGAAAATCGTCACCTTAGCTACGAAACTTTAACTTTCATCGCTAAACAATTCATATTAGCGATGAAAAATATTTTGTCGCTAAAAAATTGCTGCTAAACTTCCGCTTTCTTGTAGTGTAAATAACGTAGATTGGATATTGTGCAAATCTTACTAATTGAGGTATTGATGACAAATCCCACTAATTATGAGATTATGATAAATAGAAAGAGAAATAAATTTCATCCTTGTGAATGCACGTTAGTAATTAAGGGGGCAATATGGATATTCTATTATGCAATTTTATATCTTATAGTAATTAAAAAATTTAGATTTGTATCTTTTAGTAATAATAGAATATATATGTATCTATAAATAAGTCTCCCTTTTTTTAAATGAGCACGGATTGGGCACGCAAGTTCCAATTGGACCTATTGATTTCAAATTTGGTTCACAAGATGAAAAGTTAAACGTTGGACTTTATATTAACCTAATTTGACTAGATAACGCCAACGTCTACACGCGCTATGATTATTTCATATTGGAGTATTTGCTACGAATTGCTGTTTCTCTTCTCAACCTTAAAACACAAACTCGTGAGAAGGTATTACCATATGTATTCTAGATTTAATATTCTAATGACATGATTGGTATGAATGAATGGTTTGTGAATGAAATCAATCATTCCCAATATTAGTTCCATTTCTAAGTTTAATATATTTTGTTTATAGGAATGCTCATTTTGTAAGGAATGTGCATTTATTCAAACAAGAGAATCACTATTCATGTCACCCTCCATGGGTTTAGTCATTCCTTCCTCGTAAAGAATCAAATATTTATATTTATTTATTTTTATTTATATAACATAAGATATATTAATAATTATAATTTTGTTTTATATCACATCTCATTTTATATACTTACAAAAATTAAAAATTATTTAATTTCTTTTTCCTTAACATATAATTTTCATATTAAAAAATTTTAATATGTTAAATTATTTAGTAAAAACATTAAATTATTTAAAATCTAAATAAAAAATTAATATTATTTTTAAATTAAATATATTTATATTTATTTATTTATTTAATATACTAAAGAATAGTTTAATTTTGATGAGGTTTCGCTTCCACAATTTTTGTTGAGTTTTTAATTATTATTTTTATTTATTAATATTATTTAGTAGGATATATATTTTCATATATACATATATATCTTGCGTAGATCATATATTAATTATTATTTAAGTTTTAAATTTGCTTAAGATAAATGCATGTATTTATTTAAGATTTGAATATGATGTGATCAAATCAAAATTAATTTCCCCTACATATATAAATATAGCTGTCTACTCACTTCAAATACACAAATTATTCTGAAGGTTTCTCCCCCGATCTTAAAGAATTGATGATATGTGATTTTTTTATTGTTAATTTTGTAATAATATTTTCTTTTAGTCGATCAATACACAGTTTTGTTTTCTTTTGTTATTTTTTGGTTATTTTTTTTGATTCTTTATAAATTTCTCTTAATTTTTTAACAAAATTATTTTTTTAAACAATAATTTATTTATTTGTTTATATAAATTTTATAATAAATTTTTAAAATAAGTCACCATAAAAATTGAACACCCTTGAGAAAATAAACTAAATTTTAGTCATTAATAGAATTGTCAAAAGTATCCATCCAATTTGACGAGAAAGTGTAAGGTAGTGAAAAATTGATGATTACATTTGAAAAGAGAAGGATACATATTTGCAGGAGCTGATGTTGTTTAGTGGTATTGCCTAAATTAAAAAAAAAAAAAAAAAAAAAAAAAGGTGAAGATGAGGAGAGAGTGGAGTAGGCAGGAAGTTGTTAGAATAGGAATAGGTGTAGTATTGTTTATGTGCATGAGTTTTTGCAATTGCAGAGCACAAGAGGCTTGCGGTAGGTGTGGGGCATTCGGAGTGTGCGGCCCCCGAAGCTGCGGTTGCCTGCCGGGATTCATTCCGCGGAACAACGAGGAATGGTGGTCCGGCAACTGGAGCAGTGGGTGTGAGAGGAGCCTCCCTCTGAGTCTGCGCTGTGAAGAAGACCGGTTTATGAGGGTTTCAGTTTCGCTGCCGTCGTGGTCCTCCCAGCGGTGGTTTGAGGCGGGGGATGAGTGCGAGGGTGGATGCTTGAGAAACTGCTCCTGCCTCGCCTATGCCCACTACGCCACCGGATGCGCCTTTTGGACTGGACCCACCTTAATTAATATTCTCAGATCTCCCACCTCTCAAGCCTTTATCCGTCTATCACGTTCCCAACACGGTAACGTTTTTTTAATGAAAATGTGAATTACTTATATTTTAGATTAAAAAATATATATATATATATAATTATTTAAGAAAATAAAAATAGGGACTCACATGAGTTTTCCCATATACTTTTGTTATTTTCCAAATTGATGTCTTGTATTACAAATTTTTGACTAAAGAGAATGACAAATGGATGTCTTGAAGTTTTATCATTCCAAGACCTGAAAAATGGATAAACTATCAATCCGGACATGAATTATTTTTTTTATCAATCTGAACTTGAAATATATATAACTATCAATTTGAGCCCTAAATTGATAAAATAGGATAATATTTGATAAATTCAAGCTCTGGATTGACAATTTTACATATGGCATCGGCTATCCGCACACACAATTTTTACGAATACGCCCATTACTTAATACACTATTAAAAATTATATATACACTCACCCCACTTTTACAAATATATCATTTAATTTAAATTAACTCCAACCCACATATTCAATGAGTCACTGTACATAAATATCCAAAATTTCGTCAAGTAGTAGTCGAAAACTTATATAAATGTCGACCACTATTGGATGACCATGTATTGTTTTTGTTGGCCAGTGGTTGCCGAAAATTGTCGTCCCGTTCAGCCTGGTTGGATGATTTTTTTTTGGATTTTTAGGGAAAAAAGCTCAAAACTACATTTTTAGTCGATTAAAACACATAAAAACATATACCACTATGATCTTTGAGCTACCTTTGTCCACCATTATGCTATATATGTGTGTGGGTATGATTCAAAATTGTTTTCTTGAACTAGAATTTTTTTTTTAATTCAAAAGAGGTGGAAGGATTGTATGAAAATTTTGTTAGTGGTGAGTGTTTAGTGTTATTTTAGTATGCTTTGTGGATAAGTGGGTGTATGAATAAATTTTAAATAAATATTGAGTAAGATGTCTGTGTATGGTTGTAATTTATTATGAAGGGTATTTTTGACATTTTTTATAAAATATTAATGAAGGTGAGTGTATCAGTGAAAATTATGTGTGGATTGCCGCGACCTTTACATATTTCATGTCCCGAATTGATAGAAAAAATAATTCGGGCCCTGGATTGATAGTTTACACATTTTTCAGGCCTTGAATTGATAAAATTTCTAATATTTTATAGCGAAAGTGATAATTATTTTTTAAAAAATAATATAAAATAGTCCCATGAGGGAAATTATGATAAAATTGTCGTGTATGTTAAGAAATTACAAATGGGCTTGAAAGCTATAAAATAGAAGACCATCTTTTTTTTTTTTTTTTTTTAAATGATCCCAAATGTGGCATTGCTAAAATCAACTCTTTAATTGTTCACCATCTAACACTCCCTGTTCATACTCGATTTTTCATAGCAATTTCGTTGATCACCTATTCACTTTACTCGGTCTTGAAAGAGTTTATGAAGTTTAAGGGATCCAGCGAGTAATTCATGTTGTTCTTTGTTTCCAGATCCAAAGAAAGACTCCAAGAATATCACAATAATCGTGATTGCCGTGATTGTGGCTGTCTTCCTAATCATATCCATCTCCACTTATTTATCTTGGAAATGGATCGCTAAGCGCAATGGTAATTTTTCGTACTTATTTTTCTTGATTTATAAATGAACTTGCCCGTTTACTTCGTTATGCATTTCCTCCCTAAATTAGTGAGAAAAAGAACCCTAGAACTCGCAAATGCTGGCGCATCAGATCCAGTTGATACCTCTGTTCAAGATGCATTAAGTCGAATTAATCTCGAGGAGTTACCAGTTTTTAAGCTTGAGATACTTGCTAATGCCACCAACAATTTCTCAGAAGCTACCAAGCTTGGCAAGGGTGGCTTTGGTGTTGTGTACAAGGTATTAATTTATCTCATTTGATCCTCTCTTTGTTGTAACCTTCATATCTATAACCGTCCGCAACATTAGGGGGAACTGCTCAACGGAAGAGAAATTGCAGTTAAGAGGCTTTCGCAGGCATCTGGGCAAGGATTGCAAGAGTTTATGAATGAAGTCATCCTAATTTCTAAACTCCAGCATAGGAATCTTGTTAAATTACTTGGCTGTTGTGTTGAGAATAGAGAGATGATGCTGGTCTATGAATACATGCCTAATAAAAGCTTGGACTTCTACTTGCTTGGTAAGTGAAAGGTTTATTGTGGTTCATCAAGATTTTAATATATAGTTTTTTCCTTATTTTAGAAAGCATTATGATTCACATATGGTTTGGTATTAAATATGTAGTTTGCTTTCCTCTTTAAATTTTTTTATGTAGATCCATCACAAGATATTTTGGATTGGAAAAAACGTTTCAACATTATTGAGGGTATATGTCGAGGTCTTCTTTACCTTCATAGAGATTCAAGATTGAAGATAATCCATCGAGATCTCAAGCCAAGTAACATATTGTTGGATAATGATTGGAACCCAAAAATTTCCGACTTTGGCATGGCCAGGTTATATGGAACCAGACAAGATCATGTGAGCACCATAAGAGTGGTAGGCACATAGTAAGTATATCTGTTGACTAAATTTCTGATTTAGGTAATTCAATGCTCTTGTGATCACTTAGAGATAGCTGGATGATTTGGTTCTCTTGCAGTGGATATATGGCTCCTGAATATGCAATAGAAGGAAGATTTTCAGAAAAATCAGATGTTTTTAGCTTTGGGGTTCTACTGCTTCAGATTGCTACTGGGAGAAAGAACAAAACCATCAATGAAGATGGATCTTTGAATCTTTTGGGACATGTTAGTCAAACTAGACTGTCTTCCGGTTTGAGATAACTCCAAGTTGTGATTTTTAATAGCAGTTATACTCCATTTTATATATGTTGATGTGATTTATCTGCTTCATACTTTCATCATTTATGATTTTAGTTGCATAGAAATATCTTATATTCTTACAACTTAAAACATAAAAAAAAACAAAGGTACTTTGTGCTTAAACTGACCATTGTTGCTATATCCAACTCAGTCATAATTTGTTACAGAAAAACTAAATTACCACTAGTCTTCGTGCTCTGATTATTGTTACATTTGGCACAATGAATGTTTTTGTGATTCTCATCCTCCAGGCGCTTTCTACGTGTTACCTATGAATAATGTTCTCCAAGGTGATTCCTTGACATGATTTGAAACTTCAGGTATGGAATATGTGGAAGGAGAACAGTTTCGATGCTTTGATAGATCCAAGAATATCAAGTTTGAGTTACAGAGCGGAGGTGATAAGGTGCATACATATTGGTTTGTTGTGCGTCCAAGAACTTCCTAAGGATAGGCCATCCGTCTCGGCTGTGCTGTCAATGCTAAGCAGTGAGACAACAAAGCTTCATGAGCCTAAGCAATCGGCCTATTCTCTAGAGTCGAAAAGTTCACACACAGGTACAAGTTCATCCCGTCAAAGCCAAAAGAGTAGCTCGTCTATGAATTATGTGAGTCTCACAACAGTTGATGGGCGCTGATACCATTTGGTACTAATTGATATATTCATCCTGAGAAAATTTCATTTCCCCCATTGATTTTAGTTGCAAGTATTTTGCATAACACTCTAGTAGATCTAGAAAACTGTAGTTTCCACGTGCCATTTGATGTATATGGTTCATCTGCCATGCATGAATTGGTTGTAATTTCACATTTATCGTGAATAATTAGGTGTTGAGGTAGTCAAATTTTATTAGTAATTAGTGATTCTTTTAGTGGTACAAGTATTGGATGAGCTATTATATTGTTATTACATGTATTTTAGTTCATTAATTAATTTTGTTGTTGTATGTAAGAAGAAGAAACAGCGAACGTTGAAACATCAAATGCAAAGTTAGTGTATTTTCATTATTCTCATTCAAATAGACAAATAAATAAATGAACAGTTTAGAACAGACGTACCAACAGATGATCATGTAATATAATAGTCCGTTTAGAGTGAGTGGTGAAATTGATAGATGAGATTAGGAGTTAATCTGAACATCAAAACACAAAACTTGAAAAGATTCAGACATCCATCCCCTTCCAAATGGACAAATCTGCCTCCTTCATCATGCTCCAAACCATTTCTTGATTAATGTTGATGTCTGCATTATCACCCAAAAGTAAGGTAGAGTTGATTTTCAAACTCGGCAATGTAATCACCCCTTCTCTCTATCCTTGGAACCCTTTGCACAGTTCCTTCATAAGCCCGTTGGCTCCCAGTTTGTCCATCATTGTCGGAAAGTAATCTTCAAACACATCTCCTTCCTCGCTGCTACTCTTACCCATTTAATTATAGAAGGCATCTGTCGAGGGCTCCTGTATCTTCACAGAGATTCTAGACTGAAGATAATCCATCGAGATCTCAAGCCAAGCAACATATTATTGGACAGTGATTGGAACCCAAAAATCTCAGACTTGGGTATGGCTAGAATATTTGGAAGCAAGAAAGATCATGTCAGCACCATGAGAGTGGTAGGAACATTGTAAGTATATCTGATGACAGTGTGAGTCTCTTCACAAATTAGGTGATTCAATATTAAAAATCTTCATTTTCTTACAGTGGATATATGGTTCCTGAATACGCATTAGAAGGGAAATTTTCAGAAAAATCTGATGTTTTTAGCTTTGGAGTTCTAGTTATAGAGATTGCTACTGGGATAAAGAACACAAGCTTCATCCATCAAGAGGGCTCTTTGAATCTACTGGGACATGTAAGTTTTCAACTTATAAAAAACACATACACCAGTATGACATGATCATTATATTGAAACTTCAGGTATGGAATTTGTGGAAGGAGGGGAATGTTGGAGATTTGATTGATGCAAGAATATCAGATGTTAGCTACCGGGAAGAGGTGATAAGGTGCATACACATCGGGTTACTATGTGTCCAAGAGCTTGCCAACGACCGGCCATCTGTTTCCGGTGTGCTGTCAATGCTAAGCAGTGAGACTATAAAGCTCCCTGAGCCAAAGAAACCGGCATTCTCTATAAAGACGAACCGCCTTCATGACGCTGGTACAAGTTCTTCACAGCAGAGCCAACAGAGCACTTCTTCTACCAACAATATCACTCTTTCCATGATTGATGCCCGCTGATACTAAACACATGATGTATTAATTCTACATCACAAGTTTTGGTTCTTGGTTTAACAATGCTGCCATGCCCCATTTGCTACTATGATTCATTCTTTGTAGGCTTTATTTAATTCATGATTTACTCATATTTTGTGTACGTAACTTGTCACATGTGAATAACTTGTACAAATTCTGAGGTTGGTGTTTCAAATATTCGGATGAATTAATCAAAAGTTATTACACGTAATCTTGTCCCCTTTGATATTAATCATAAGTCATTAAATGTATTTTTGGCCCCATTTTGATTCGTGACTTAATTTTTTATATCAATCAATAGAGGTCAACGGTTTCGTGAAGTGGCAAATGGTTCGACCGAAATCTTGGAACTGAGATCCGACCCACCAGTGGAGGGATCACCTAATTTTGTAGCTTTGTTTTAACTTTTAACCAATGGTTATTTTGTTGAATTGCAAATGGAGTATTAAATAATTTTCGAAGGTAAATTGAATTGCAAATATTAAATAAACTGGTTAATTAATCGATGAAAATAAAAGTTGTGATATGATTGAAAATCTGATGAGGTGAAGCTTTAACGAATTAACCCTAAAGAAAAATCTCATACAAGTCTACATAACCCTCAGAAATCACAATCAGTGGAATCTGTTAATTTTCTACAAATTATTTTGAATTTGGGCAGTTGGGACTATCAGGTACCACAAGTTTTAATTCCTAAGTCTATGTTGTGGAAATTAGAAAAATACTAGGACTTGTACACAACACTTCAACCTTTTCTCTACGCTCAAACGAAGCGTCTACAAGTTGTGTCCACTACTCCACTTAGGTTACATTTTTTGAAAATTCACCAAGGATTTCAGATATTACCACTGATTTTTATTTATTTATTTTTCCTAACCTCAAACTAATTAAGAGGTGCTTGCATATTCCTAGTAGAATGCATTATTTTCAAACATCCACTCTATCACTAACTTGAAATAATTTTTAATTTGAAAGTATAATGTTATTTCTTCTTGAATCACCACCGTAAGATATTGCCTATTGTTGATGTATATTCTAATAAAATTTTCATTAATTGGGTCATTTAGCAAACATCTGAATATTTGATCAAAAGGGTTCTTGCAAGGTCTTCATTTTCCTAAGATAATTTCTTTAATTCATACAATCATAACGATGTAAAGTGAGTAATATTTAATATTATTAGACAAAGTATCTAGTGAGACGGTAATTACGTGAGTTGTGAGATAAGTAAACTCGTTGTTAAAGTATGCTTGATATACAGATAAAGTATGATAATTTATAGTTAAAATATGATTTTTTAAAGTATGATAAATAATGGATTAAAATATATTTCACTACAAACATACTTTAACTACTCATAAGTATATTTTACTTATATAACAACTATACTTTAATAACGAATCGATCTGTCTCACTATCCATTTCATATCGTCTAATATTATAGTCCAACAAAGATAATATTCAAGATAATTTATTTATTTATTATTTATTGATTATATTAGAGTAATTTTCAGAGTCCACGTAAACCAGTCATAGGGCGAATGGTATCCAACTATGAAATGACGACTACTACTCCATATATTAACGACAGGATGCTTTCGGACCAGCAAACTGATTTGAACAATGGATGACAAAAAGATGTCTAAACCTATCATCCATCAATTCATTTTGTTTGCAATTGTTTTATCGTATTCATGTTATAGTCTAGAAACAGACACCATTACATCAAGTTTAGTAATGTAAGATCCAGATAATATAGTATCTCAAAGGCAGGTGTTCAAATTGGGGTTCTTCAACCCTGTTAACACTACCAACAGGTACTTAGGAATCTTCTACACCGTTTCTGAGGAAACGGTGATATGGGTCGCCAACAGAGACAACCCCCTCAATGATTCTTCAAGCACTGTAACTATTTCCAGAGACGGCAATCTTGTACTCATCAATGGAAGAAATCAAACAGTCTGGTCAACCAATGCCACCACTTCTCCCATTAACACCACCCTTCAAATTCTGGACTCCGGAAATCTTGTTCTGCTAAACAACGCAACTGGAACAACAGTGTGGGATACTTTTTCACACCCCACTGACACTTTCGTGCCCACTATGAGGATAAGCCACAACGTAAACACAGGGAAGAAGGTGTTCCTGTCGGCCTGGAAAAATGAGAGCGACCCTGAAGTGGGAAGCTTCACTTCCGGGGTTGAAGCCTTTATTTTGCCCGAAATCCTCGTCTGGAATAATGGCCGCAAGCACTGGCGGAGCGGCCCGTGGAACGGGCAGATTCTTATCGGGATACAGAATTTGTATTTTCCATTCCTGGATGGATTCGGGGAGGTGAAGAATGACAGTGCTGGCACTTTCTACTTCACCATGTCCGAATCTGATCAGTTCTTAACGAGAGTGGATCTGAATTCTTCTGGAATCTTGGCGCTTAGGCTGTGGAATGATCAGCAGAGGATTTGGTTCACACCATGGGCGGGTCCTGAGAACGAGTGTAGTGTTTATGGGAGGTGTGGACCTTTCGGGAGCTGTAATATTAAAGATTCGCCTATATGTTCTTGTTCCAGAGGATTTGAGCCTGAAAATAAGCAAGAATGGGAGAGGGGGAATTGGAGCAGTGGGTGCCGGAGGACTAATCAATTGCAGTGTGACGTCGGAGGAACTTCTGACCGGTTTTTTAAGGTGCAGTTTGCCAAGGTTCCCGACTTTGCCCAACCCGTCTCGTCTAGACATGAAGATGAATGTCAGAGTAGATGTTTCGGAAATTGCTCTTGCCTGGCTTATGCTTATGATTCCAACATTGGTTGTATGTTTTGGAGTGATGCTTTGGTGGACATTCATATATTCGATGGTGTTGGTGTTGATCTTTATATCCGTTTATCGGCATCAGAACTGGGTAATTTCCTTGATGACATAACATCCACATGATCATTTTTATGCACATGGGTTTGTATTTCTATTCAAGATTTACGTATGAGTTTGAACTTTCAAATCCATAATAGAAAATCAAATACATATGTTTCATTTTAATTGACATGACTCTGTTTTCTTCTTTCAGATGATAATGAAAATAAAAAGTTATTATACATCATAATTCCAGTAGCTGGTTTTGTTTCGGTGTCCTTTGTAATCTTCATTGGCTGGTGTTGGTTGGTAAAGAGAAAAGGTGAGATTTGTCCATGAACAAAATCATATGTATATTGTCTTAACTGAACATGCAATACATATATATCTTCATTGACATTAGGAAACAAGAGAGAAAGCACAGGGGTTGTTGAAGCAGAGAAAGAGGTTTCATTGGATTCAACTGCAATTTTCCTAAAAGATGAAGCTGAGAATGTTGATATTGAAGATCTGCCATTATTCACATTCGAGACGCTAGCAAATGCAACAAATCAATTTGACCAAGGCAATCTTCTTGGAAGGGGTGGTTTTGGTCTTGTTTACAAGGTACACCATATAACTTTCCCACACCCACTACTTTTGCATCACTGAATCTTACATATCATTACTACTATTTATAGGGATGTCTGGCAAATGGGAAAGAAATTGCAGTGAAGAGGCTGTCAGCAGGTTCTGGACAAGGAATGGAACAGTTCATGAATGAAGTGATTGTGATTTCAAAACTGCAACATAAGAATCTTGTTCGACTGCTGGGGTGCAGTGTGGAGAATGAAGAGAAGATGCTGGTATACGAATACATGCCCAACAGAAGCTTGGATGTTTGCCTCTTTGGTATGTCATCACCATTTCCCATTAATTCCTTCCAACTCATGGATCTATGACTTATATTTTCTGTATATAGATCATGCACATCCATCGCAAAAGGTTTTAAATTGGTCGAGACGATTCAGTATCATTGAGGGCATTGGGAGAGGCCTCCTGTATCTTCACAGGGACTCTAGACTGAAGATAATTCACAGAGATCTCAAACCCAGCAACATCCTACTCGACGACAAATGGAACCCAAAGATCTCAGATTTTGGAATGGCAAGAATGTTTGGAGGCAGCCAAGATCATGAGAATACAGCAAGAGTTGTGGGAACATAGTAAGTGACTAATCCGCCATTATACATTACATGCTATGCACTAATCTCAATGTATACTGACATGATGGATTTTATTTTAGTGGGTACATGGCACCTGAATATGCAACCCAAGGAAGATTCTCAGAAAAATCAGATGTGTACAGTTTTGGCGTGGTGATGTTAGAGATACTAAAAGGAAAAAAGAACACAAATTACTACAACCATGAATGGTCCTTGGGGCTTTTAGGAAGTGTAAGCTCTTTCAGCAGTCCTACTCCTACTTATTATAATCTTGAAGATTAATTTCTGGTTATTAATTATTAGTCCTTCAAATTCAGGCCTGGAAACTGTGGAGTGAAGAAAAGGGGATGGATTTTGTGGATGAAAGCATAAGATTAGGAAGCTCAAACATGGAGGCAGAGATGGTGAGATGCATTCAAATAGCGTTGCTGTGTGTCCAAGAATCAGCTAAAGATAGGCCCACCATCCAAACACTCCTCTCAATGCTCACCGATCAGGTTTTTCAACTCCCACTGCCGGACCACCCTGTCTTTGCTGAGAAGTGGAATGGCTTTACCACCGCTGGCAGTTCGTCTCAGCCAGTTGGATTCTCCGTTAACGGCCTCACTCTCACTCAGCTGGACGGCCGATAACATGCCAATTCACAACACTCTTACAGATCTTTCTTTTTTTTTTTTGTTATTGATTAATTTATGGTTTTTGTTGAATTTAATGAGTTTGTACTGTATATATTTTCACGTGCCTTTCTTTTTTTATTTTTTTTAAGTAGCTAATTTTTTATCCTACTAAAATTTTGTCACCATGTTTCATCTCTTATACCTTTATATTTATATGATGATTAACAGGTAGAAAAGATCATAAATTTAGTAATTATTTTTAGAGTTTATCATATCATGATGTGGTATAAATTGTGGTACTGGAGTCAATGCACTAAAATACTATGGGAAATACGTGATGAAGGTAGATTGAGGAAGAGTGCTGTCTTAAAAGGGGCAATTTTACTTGAGATTATCTTTACTAGCTTCAAATCTAAATTTAAAAACCAATTTATTTAAAATTTCATAAAATAGAATCTATAATTTTCTCCCATTCTATTTTATCAACTACACAATTAAATTCATTTTATGGTAGATGAATGGAACACAAATATCATCGTGCATTACTTGTGTATCTTTTCTTTCTCATTTATAATTTTCAACTGTTTTGAATTTATCTCGACTATAGTAATAGTTGTGTTAATTTCTCTTCTTGACAAAGTGTACTCCCTTCGTCCGCTTTCGAGGGTATCATTTTTCTATTTTGGGCATCCGCCCCCCAAGGGTTTCATTTCTTTTTTTATCCACACACACCCACTAATACAACTAAAAAATGAGACTCACATCTCCACTAATACAACTACCACTACACATTAAATAACAATACTTTTTAATCTCCATGCCCAAAAACAAATGACATTCTTGAATCCGGACGGAGGGAGTATATCTTTAAAATAAAATGTTTACCCCTAGAATACCAACTCATTACCCAAAATTCCTATTTGATTTATGGAAAATTCAAAATACACGTTCCTCCTTAGATTAATTTATGGAATTGAATCTAATTTTTCTTTCAGAAATTGGCAATCATAATTATATTTGAAAAGTGTAGTTTTTTTTTTTAACTGAACAAGGATTGGCCACGCAAGATCCAAAATTTGAAATGTAGTCCAGAAGATAGTAAATTAACGGTTGGCTTTTAATGAAGCTATTTTGACTGTTTGACACTTGACAACAACGTCTACACGCTATAATTATTACATGTTAAGAGTGTTTGCCACGATCGACTTGGTGTGCCGACCCTTAGAATATAAACTTGATGTTGATAATAAATCAAACAAAATGTTGATAACAAATCAAAGAGTTAGAAAATTTTAGGGTATTACTATCACATGAGATGTTGAATTTTGTAATAGAAAAGGCAATTTGATGAATATTCCTTTTGAAAGGTAAGAGAAGGATAGATACAGAGGGCAGACAACATGATTTTAGTATTGGTTTTGATAGTTAGAGATGTGGAATGGCAGCAATTCGTTATGACAAGTGTATATGTATTAGGCATTGGCATGATATCATGGGTGAGAACACAAGAGGGTTGCGGCACTTGTGGGGCGTTCGGGGTGTGCGACCCCCCGACATGCAGTTGCCTGCCTGGATTCATTCCGCGGTATGACGTGGAATGGAGAACTGGCAACTGGAGTGGCGGGTGCGTGAGGAGGGTTCCTTTGCGTTGTGAGAACAACGCCACCGGAGAAGAAGACGGGTTTCTGAGAGTTGCGGCTTCGATGACGTCAGGGTCATCCCAGCGATGGTTCGTGCCGGGGAATGAGTGCGAGGGCGAATGCTTGAGAAACTGCTCCTGCCTCGCCTATGCATTCGACTCCACTGGATGCGGCTTCTGGACTGGTCCCACCTTAATTAATATTCTCAAATCTTCCACCTCCTCCGCCACCGATCTTCATATCCGTCTAGCGCCTTCTGAACTAGGTAAGGTAGGTACCTTAAGAAATTAAAATATTTTTATTTTTGGACTCACTTCATGTTTCACACCAATATCGTTAATAATCACCTTACTCGATCTTGACGGAGTTTACGAAATTGAAATCCATGTTGTTCTTCGTTTCTAGATCAAAACAAAAGTTCCAAGAAAATCATTATAATTATCGTGATTCTGCTTGTCTTCCTTGCCCTATCCGTCTCCACATGTTTATTTTGGAAATGGATCGCTAATCGCACTGGTAATTTCCTACTTATATTTTTCTTGATTTACGCCGTTTATTTTCTTATGCATATTTCCTTCCTAAATTAGCGAAAAAGAAAACCCTAGAACTCGCGAATACTGGAGCAATTGATGCCTCTGTTCGTGATGCATTGAGTCGAATTGATCTTGAGGACTTACCGGTGTTTAAGCTTGAGATACTTGCTAATGCCACAAACAATTTCTCAGAAGCTACCAAGCTTGGCAAGGGTGGCTTTGGTGTTGTTTACAAGGTACCAATTCATCTCATTTGATTTCCTCTTTGTTGTAACGTTCATTACTGTAACACTCTGTGCAACACTAGGGAGAATTGGTGAACGGAAGAGAAATTGCAGTTAAGAGGCTTTCGCAGGCATCTGGACAAGGATTGCAAGAGTTTATGAATGAAGTCGTCCTAATTTCTAAACTCCAGCATAGGAATCTTGTTAAATTACTCGGCTGCTGTGTTGAGAACAGAGAGATGATGCTGGTCTATGAATACTTGCCCAATAAAAGCTTGGACTTCTACCTGTTCGGTACGTGAAAAATATACAGTGGTTTTTTTTGCTTATTTTGATTTGCATTATGATTCACATATGGTTTGGTATTAAATACTTATGTAGTTTGCTTTCCTCTGTAAATTCTTTTATGTAGATCCATCACAAGATATTCTGGATTGGAGAAAACGTTTCAACATTATTGAGGGTATATGCCGAGGTCTTCTTTACCTTCATAGAGATTCAAGATTGAAGATAATCCATCGAGATCTCAAACCAAGTAACATATTGTTGGATAATGATTGGAACCCAAAAATTTCCGACTTTGGCATGGCCAGGTTATATGGAACCACGCAAGATCATGTGAGCACCATAAGAGTGGTAGGCACATAGTAAGTATATCTGTCGAGACCACATTTCTGATTTAGCAAGGTAATTCAATGCTCTTATGATCACTTAGAGATGGCTGCATGATTTGATTCTCTTGCAGTGGATATATGGCTCCTGAATATGCAATAGAAGGAAGATTTTCAGAAAAATCAGATGTTTTTAGCTTTGGAGTTTTACTGCTTCAGATTGCTACTGGGAGAAAGAACAAAGCCATTAATGAAGATGGATCTTTGAATCTTTTGGGACATGTTAGTCAAACCAGACTTTCTGATTTCAGATAACTCCAACTCCAAGTTGTGATTTTTAATAGCAGTTACTCCATTTTATATATGTTGCTGTGATTTCTCTGTTTCATACTTTCATCATTTATGCTTTTAGTTGCATAGAAATATCTTATATTCTTACGACTTAAAACATAAAAAAAACTAAGGTACTGTGTGCTTAAACTGACCATTGTTGCTATCCAAATCAGTCGTAATCTGTTACAGAAAAACTAAATTACCACTAGTCTTCGTGCTCTGATTATTGTTACATTTGGCACAATGAATGGTTTTGTGATTCTCATCCTCCAGGCACTTTCTATGTGTTACCTATGAATAATGTTCTCCAAGGTGATTCCTTGACATGATTTGAAACTTCAGGTATGGAATATGTGGAATGAGCACAGTTTCGATGCTTTGATAGATCCAAGAATATCAAGTTTGAGCTACCGGGCGGAGGTGATAAGGTGCATACATATTGGTTTGTTGTGCGTCCAAGAATTTCCTAAGGATAGGCCATCCGTCTCGGCTGTGCTGTCAATGCTAAGCAGTGAGACAACAAAGCTTCCTGAGCCTAAGCAATCGGCCTATTCTCTAGAGTCGAAAAGTTCACACACAGGTACAAGTTCATCCCGTCAAAGCCAAAAGAGTAGCTCGTCTATGAATTATGTCAGTCTCACAACAGTTGATAGGCGCTGATACAATTTTTGGTACTAATTGATATATTCATCCTGAGAAATTTTCATTTCCCCCACTGATTTTTGTTGCAAGTATTTTGCATAACACTCTAGTAGATCTAGAAAATTGTAGTTTCCACGTGCCATTTGATGTATATGGTTCATCCGCCATGCATGAATTGGTTGTAATTACACATTTATCGTGAATAATTAGGTGTTAAGGTAGTCAAATTTTATTAGTAGCTAGTGATTCTTTTAGTGGAATAAGTATCGATGAGCTATTATATAGTTATTACATGTATTTTAGTTCATTAATTTTGCTGTTGCATGTAAGAAGAAGAAATAGCGAACGTTGAAACATTAAATGCAAAGTTAGTGTGTATTTTCATTATTCTCATTCAAATAGACAAATAAATAAATAAACACTTTAGAACAGACATACCAACAGATGATCATGTAATATAACCGTTCCAAATGGACCAAATCTGCCTCCTTCATCATGCTCCTCACCATTTCTTGATTTATGTTGATATCTGCATTATCACCCAAAAGTAAGGTAGAGTTGATGTTCAAACTCTGCAATGTAATCACCCCCTTCTCTCTATCCATCAACATTTCGAACCCTTTGCACAGTTACTTCATAAACCCGTCAGGCTCCCAATTTGTCCATCATCACCGGAAAGTAATCTTCAAACACGTCTTCGTCCTCGCTGCTACTCTTACCCATTTAATTTAAATGATGACTGAATGCTAATGGTGATAAAGGAGTGTAAAATGTATCTTAGTATATTTTTTTTATTCGAATAAGGATTGGCTACGCAAGATACAATTGGACCTATAGATTTCAAATTTAGTCCACAATATAGAGAGTGAACGTTGGACTTTATATGAACCTAATTTGACGTCTTCACTCTATAATTACTTCATGTTAGAGTTTTTTGGTGTCCCTCTCCTAAAATTGTTGTTCAATGCACTGTGCATTGGTGTACAAAATGTTCAAGGTATAGATAGTATTTTGTTTTGAAATAATACTTGGTGGGATTATTTTACATTTTATTAATCAGTTATGACTTTTTCTTTAAAATTTTTTGTCACTCTTCATTCAAAATATTATTACTTTTCATTTATATTATGAAATGTTCAAAAAATAATTCAGTGCACTATTATAATTTTTCATCAAACGAAAATATATATTAAAGAGTATAATAACATTAATGATAGTATAAAGAATACTATAAAATTGAATTTGGATCCATAGGCGTACGTTTAGATGTAACTAGACTTTGCCATGAGAGGATATTGCACTTCATGGATTCCATATGATGTTAATAAATTACACAATTAGAAAATTCTAATTTAACGTATAAATACTTTTTAATATATAAACAAATATAGCAGAGGCTATTACTAAGTTGAAAGATTACAAGCAATGCAAATAAATTCAGACACCACAATAGAAAAATCACAAGGTGTTAGGTAATTGATGATTCAATTTGAAAGGTAGGGTAAGAGAAGGAGAGCGGGCCGGGCCGTGCCCGACAGGCATTGAGATGAAGGTAGTATTGGTGTTGTTTAGTGGTGAGATGGTAATACATAAAATTAGGAGGAGATGAGAAGGCAGCGTATTGTTATACTCACTTCATCCGACGTATTTGTTCAAGTTTATACAGAAATGGATATTGAGAAGTGTTTTTTATAATACTAATAACGTAAGAAAAAATAATATATACGGGCATTTAATTAAATGGGGGCGACTATTTGCACCCCTGATTTTATTAAACATACCCTATAAATCTATAAAATTAAAATATTTTTATTTGTTATGACATTAATACCCTTACTTTAATTATGAACTATTTGTACCCCATATTTTCTAAACATACCCCATAATAATTTAAGTAAATCCCATTAAATATAAAAAGGAAATAAAATTTTACTTAATACACCCCAATTTGCAATTACGCCTTATCTGCAAGTTCTACAAAATGTTAGTAGAAAAAGTTTTCTTACTTTTTAACGGAAATAGTACACGTTTTTTAGAGTACTGCTGCCATTCAAACTACCACGTGCTAAATTGAGAGAACGTGAAATCGATACCCCTTCTGATATAGCCACGTGTATAAATTTAAATCATCCAACGGCAGACGTGATTTCTCATAAACGACGCAAATTAATTACCTCTGTCAAAACGGCTGCAACACACCACTACCGCAGTCTGCACAAAACCACCCATCAGAAAAACAGAAATGGCGGACGACCACGTAATCATCCATGAACTCTACTCCCCCGATCCCTGCAGGAAAGAGATCTACACCCTACAGTGCCACTCCCACGCCGTACTCACCACCGTCACCGCCACCCCGTCGTCGTCCGCAAATGGATCTACTCAATCCGCTTCCGCCACCTCATAGGCCGTCATTACAAATAAAAATTTAGGTTTGATCCTGTATTGGATTCTCATTTTTCTTGCTTACGGTGTTTGACTGCTTCATCACACTGATATTTGATAAACATGGCATTTAGGTATAGGTTTTAGCTCAGTGTCAACAACCAATGCACATAAGATGTTTGACAGAATTACTTAATAGCTTGGTTAATGGAGTTGCGTCATTCCACCTGTTTAATCAAAGTACTGTTATGTCGTGGTGCTTTTCCTTTCAGTTAGAACACTCAAATGTCAATTTGGCAAACATGATTTGCTCTTGAGGGTTTATAATGCAGTCTCTTCCATTGTAGTTCGTGGTGCATCAGATAGCATAATAAAAGTACATTTGAATTTGTGGTATTTTACTAGACACCATGTTTGTGTTATATAGTTCATGGATTAATTTGAGATTTAGAATGTGTAGTGGAATTTTATTTGCTTGTTGCTTGAGTTCCCTAAAGTTTCAAGTGTTAGTATTATTTTCGTTTGTATATTCTCACTGATTTTCCGTCATGTAACTCTTTATTCTCTTGGTAGTCAATTGCAGACTTGACAAATTGGCAAATCTTGGACGTCTAAATCACATCTCTATGGAAATTGATGTAGATAAAATGATGGAGGACAAGGTAAGTCCTTACTCATATATGCAATTTTTGGTTCTTGAATGTTGTGAGTCTGTGACATTGGTTATAGGTTATAAATAAATAAATAAATTATTATTATGCACGTCATGTCATCAATGAGACAACGACTATAAATGTATACGATCCAAAGATAAATCTCACTCTCAACTAGGGGTGTCAATTCGTGCTAACGGGTTGAGTTTCATATTGACACGATAGTGACACGACACGATAAGGGCAAACCCGAACACGACACAATAAGAATTTGTTCCAACACGACACGAACACGAAAAATAACGGGTTGACACGATAACAACACGATAAGAAAATAAAAAAAAATACTAATAAAATAAATAAATTTTTTAAATAAATATATTTTAAAATTATTATTAAGTATTTCTATCATATATTTGTCTAATTTTATATTTATATTAGGTTGTTAATATGTTAATGAGTTGTTAACGGGTTAATGAGTCATCTGTTAATATTAATCGTGTTTAACGGGTTGACACGAACTCGACACTAAATTTTCGTGTCCTTATTGGGTTGACACGATAATGACACGAAACCAATTAGGCCAAACACTAACCCGACACGAAAATTTCGTGTCCTTATTGGATTGACTCGATAATGACACGAACCCAATAAGCTCAAACACTAACTCGCAAGTGTCGAAAATGGCCAACCCTACTCTCAACCTTGTCATTTCCATTTTTATGAAATTTTCAAAATTTTATAAGAACGGAGAAATTAGATAATTTCGATATGGATTTTGCGGAAATGTTAATAAGAATCAACGAGAATGGAAATGGTGGTGGAGTGAAATAAGATTCAACTTTCGTGTTTTTTCAGTTTTGTCCCAACACAATGTCTACTCTCTTCAAAATGGCCAAGTTAGCGCACTGCATTTTGTACGGTGGCGGCTGGCCCAACTGAAAAGAACTCGGCTCGGCTCGGCTCTTCACCGCCGATTCACCCCGACTACCGCGACCTTGCAGACTTTTCTTTTTGTGTTATCTTTGGGATCAATGAGGTTATATTTATTTATTTATTTATTTATTTATTTATTTTTATATTTCATCCAATTTTCTTGAATTTTCCTGTATACAATGGGGCGTTAGGTTTTGACTTACAAATCCTGTATAAAGTTCTATAAATGTGAAATAGATTCAAACTCGTCGATGAAATTGTGATCAAATATGACGGCTTCTTGAAAATAAGACTCTTGGTGGAAGAACTAGGCAATGTTTGCTCCTCTGATCAGAGAAAAAAATCTTAAATAAACTGCCCTCATCCAAGCAAAAGAACTTAAAAAAAATTGATTACATTGGTTTGGGACACGAAACAAACTCGTTGTTAATGGCTGGAGATTTTTTGCTTATCACTTGTTTCTATGTAGGATTTGCCTTGGCCCTCGACACCTTAAGAGTTGATCAATCGATTGGGGATTCGGAGTTCTTGGAATCCAGTAATCATAATTTCAAACTGGGATTTTTTAGCCCAGGAAACTGTAGTTACCGTTATGTTGGTGTGATGTACAATGTCCAAGTTTTGACTGTAATATGGGTGGCTAATAGGGACAATCCTCTGAATGATTCTAATGGAAGTGTGAAGATATCAGCAGACGGCAATCTAGTGATCTTGGATGCTGAGAAGGGGGTAATATGGTCATCTAATCTTTCAAGCTCAGTGGAAAATTGTAGTGCGATTATGTTGGATACAGGCAATTTGGTGTTGCAAGATAGTTCGACTGGTGTGATTGTTTGGGAAAGTTTTCGACATGCCTCTGATTCTTTCATGCAAGGCATGAGAATACTAACCGATTTAAGTACAAACAAAAAGAATATGCTGACATCCTGGAGAAGTCCTGATGATCCAGCCGTGGGTCGTTTCACAGCTTCCATTGAGCCTCTAGGCTTACCACGACTTGTTGTCAGGAATGGTAGTGATCCTGTATGGCGCAGTGGTCCATGGGACGGTCAAATCTTCACTGGAGTTTCAGGTATGGCTGCTTTCTTGTATAGAAGTGGATTTAATGTGGTGAACGAAGCTGCTGATTCGAGGACATATCTGACCTTTACATATTGGGATACTTCTCACCGAGTGTATTTTGAGTTGAATGTATCGGGAATTTTACTACAGAAAGAGTGGTCTGACGAGGAGGGAGATTGGAAGGTATTATGGTCATCCATAGAAAGTGAGTGTGAGGTCTATGGTATATGTGGACTTTTTGGAATATGTAATCCTCAGAGTAGACCAAAGTCATTTCTCAGATCGTTAGTTTGTATTTGAATTATGGCATTGTAACATCCTAAGTGTGATGCTAAGGATGTAGTGATAGAATTTCGATTTTAACATGGTGCATATGTACTTTGTAACCGTTGGAACTGAAATAAACATTTACCAATTTCAGTAAAAATATGCAGCTGTTTACAAGGGTTTGAGCCTAAGAACATTGATGAGTGGAGTGCAGCAAATTGGAGTTCTGGTTGTACAAGGAAAACATCCCTTCATTGTGAGAACAACAATTCAATGGTGGAAAAGGATGGATTTTTGAGGGTGGAGACAGTGAAACTGCCTGATCATTTTATATGGTATCCTTCTCTTGAAGAAGATTGTGGAAAACAGTGCTTCAATAATTGTTCCTGCGAGGGATATGCGTATCATTCTGGCATTGGATGCATGTTGTGGACTGAAACCTTAATCGACATACAGAAGTTCTCCAGTGGTGGTGCTGACCTTTACATCCGACTGCCACATTCAGAACTAGGTAAATCTATAAGGGAGGTTCTTATTTTCATTCATGTCTTCTGTTCCAATTGATTGTGAAAATGATAAAAAAACTAGAGTTTTGAGTTCAATAGCTGCAGCCAGAGACAAAGCTGAATGATCATGTTCTCTGTAATTTTATATTTTGACAGATACAAGGAAAGGGGGGATAGCAATAATCGCAATTGCAATTGTTACAAGTTTTATAGCCATTGTCTGCGTGTTATTGATCATATGGAAGTGCTACCGAGGTACGTTTTGATATTAGTTAGCTTCGTAGGAATTTAGGAAATGTTTACTATTGTTATGTTTTTACTGAAAAAAAGCTTGTATACACATTCTTGTCATTGTTATTGCCAGGAATTAAGAAAAAGAGATATTCAAGGTATGTAGAAAAAAACATGCCGGAAGATAATGTAAATGGAGTTAATGTTGAAGAACTACCATTCTTTACATATAAGGTGCTCTCTGCTGCAACTCACAACTTTGACCCTTTACATAAGCTTGGACAGGGTGGATTTGGTCCAGTGTACAAAGTATTTCTCTTATTTTCGACTTCAGATTTGCAACCTTTTCTGTTGTACCTGTTCAAATTGATTAAGTTGCTGTTTTTCAGGGGAATTTGCCAAATGGACAGGAAATTGCAGTGAAGAGGCTCTCACGATCTTCCGATCAAGGCCTAGAGGAGTTCAACAATGAGGTTGAGGTGATCTCTAAGCTCCAACATCGTAATCTTGTTAGACTCTTAGGTTGCTGTGTGGAGTTCAATAAAAAAATGCTAGTATATGAATACCTGCCTAATGGAAGCTTGGATGCTTATATATTCAGTAAGTCAACCACTGATTCACTTCTTCCACATAAACGAGAGAGTCTCGACTGGGAACAACGCATGCTCATTGTCAAAGGTATTTGTCGTGACCTCCTTTACCTTCACCAGGACTCGAGATTAAGAATTATCCATAGAGACCTAAAGGCTAGTAATATTTTGTTGGATGAAGAGTTGAACCCCAAAATCTCAGACTTCGGAATGGCTATGATTTTTGGAGGCAAAGAAGATCAAGCTAATACAACAAGGGTTGTGGGGACACTGTGAGCTCATGTTTCTTTATTCTAGTTACATTATATGGCACTAATCTCTTACTAATTACTCTGTTTATACTGATTTCTGTTGGCAGTGGGTATATGGCCCCTGAATATGCACTTCATGGAAGATTCTCAGAAAAATCAGATGTCTTTAGCTTTGGTGTCTTGTTATTGGAAATTGTGAGTGGAAGAAGAAATAACAGCTTTTATAATGATGAGCAAGCCCAAAGCCTAATAGAATATGTAAGCAGCTATTTTACAGAGGATTAGAATCATTTCTTAACTTGTTAATTCATATATTTTCTGAAATAATTCAGGCATGGATACTGTGGAATGAAGGGGATATCACCACATTGGTGAAACCATTTACATATGAATCTCAAGTTGAAGATGAGATAGTGAGATGTGCACATGTTGGTCTATTATGTGTTCAAGAAATAGCAGAAGATAGACCAAACATATCAACAGTTCTGTCGATGCTTAGCAGTGAGATACTAGACCTTCCTCTTCCCAACCAACCGGCATTTACTGTAACCCGGCGACGTTCAAGAACATCCAGCTCCGTAAACGAAGTCAATGTGACGATTTTTGAGGGCCGGTAGGGCTTGCACTTATGAACCAGATGAGTTAAAATGAAGAAAGCCAATTGTGATGACTGACTGCTTTGTTCAAGTAAAACTGTGATGCTTATGCTGAGTGCATTGAATCAACTAATTTTGTATGTCATTCAATTTAGACAAGTAAAACTGATGTATTTTTCTTATCCTGCAATAGATTTAATTAAAATTATACTAATATTATTATTTTATAAAAAACCTAAAGAACAAATCTGTTTTGGGGGCTAATGTGGTTAAAGTTTCTCCACGTCTGTAGAATTTTCCAATTCTAGTTCTACAACTGCTCCTATAAATTTTGGACAAAGCAGAATTGTTTGACTTGCAAACAACCCTGTAATAGTGTTGCAATCCAAGTAATTTAAATATTGACGGAAGTATAATCAAATACGATGGCTTCATCACCCCAGAAAAAACCTTCATCTTCTTTCTTGATACAAAACCTCATAAATTTACAACTTACTATAAAACTGGGAAAGAAAAGCTTGATCAATGGTCCGAGTTCTTTTACTGATGACTTGTTTGTATGCAGAGTATGCCTTGGCCATCGACACCTTAAGAGCCAATCAGTCGATCCATGATTCAGAGTTTTTGCTTTCCAAAGGATTAAATTTCAAGCTGGAATTTTTCAGCCCAGTAAACAGTAGTTACCGTTATGTTGGTGTGATGTACAATATCCCAGTTTTGACTGTTATATGGGTGGCTAATAGAGACAAGCCTCTGAATGATTCTAATGGAAGTGTGGAGATATCAGAAGACGGCAATCTTGTGATCTTGGATGCTGAGAAGGGGGTAGTATGGTCGTCTAATCTTTCAAACTCAGTGAATAATCGTAGTGCAGTTATCTTGGATACGGGCAATTTGGTGTTGCAAGATAGCTCGAGTGGTGCGACTGTTTGGGAGAGTTTTCGACACGCCTCTGATTCTTTCATGCAAAGCATGAAAATTCTAACTGATCTAAGTACGAACGAAAGGAATGTACTGACATCCTGGAGAAGTCCTGATGATCCAGCTGTTGGTAGTTTCACAGCTTCCATTGAGCCTCTAGAGTTGCCACAAATTGTTGTCAGGAACGGTAGCGATCCTGTGTGGCGCAGTGGTCCATGGGATAATCAAGTCTTTATTGGAGTTTCAGGAATGTCTACTTTGTTGTACAGAAATGGATTTGATATGGTGAATGATGCTCCATCAAGGACATATTTAACCTTCACATATTGGAATACTTCCGTCAGCACATATTTCGTGTTGAACGCATCAGGGACTCTACAGGAGAAGGTCTGGTCTGATGAGGAGGGAGATTGGAAGGTGGAATGGTCATCCATAGAAACCGAGTGTGATGTTTACGGTAAGTGTGGACCTTTTGGAATTTGTGATGCTCAAGCTAGACCAGTATGCAGCTGTTTGCGAGGGTTCGAGCCTAAGGACATTAACGAGTGGAATGCAGCAAATTGGAGCTCGGGTTGCACGAGGAAAACGCCCCTTGAGTGTGGGAAGAACAATTCAGTGGGGGAAAAATATGGATTTTTGAGGGTGGAGACTGTGAAATTGCCAGATCATTTTACATGGTATCCTTCTCTAGAAGAAGATTGTGGGAATAATTGCTTGAATACTTGTTCCTGTGTGGCATATGCATATTATTCTGGCATTGGATGCATGTTGTGGAACGAAACCTTAATCGACGTACAGAAGTTCTCCAGCGGTCGTGCAGATCTATACATTCGACTGCCACATTCAGAACTAGGTAAATTTAGAAGGGAAGAGTTTTTTGTTCCTATTAATTCTGATTATTCCTCTCCACATGGAATATTAACTACTTAAAGTCATGTTAGTTTAGTAGCTGCAGCTAGAAACAAAACTAAATGATCTTGTTTTGCATATTTTGACAGCTAAAAGAAAAGGCAAGAAAGCAATAATTGCAACTACAATAGTTGCAGGTTCTATAACCATTGTCTGCACATTATTCATCGTATTGAAGCGGTACATAGGTGCGTATTGATGCAAGTTAGCTTCATAGAAATGCTTGTTTATATGTCTGAGAAGAATTGTTTTTACGAAGCAGGCAGTAAGAAAAGAAGACATTTAAGGTATTCAGAAGAAATGGTGCCAGAAGATAATATGAATGGAGTTAAGGTTGAAGAACTACCCTTGTTTACATTTAAGGAGCTCTCTACTGCAACTCGCAACTTTGATTCCACACACAAGCTTGGACAGGGTGGATTTGGTCCAGTGTACAAAGTATTTCTCTTTCTTTCGACTCCAGTTCTTTAACCCTTTCTTACACACGAAAACTAATAAGTTTTTTCCAGGGAACTTTGCCAAATGGACAGGAAATTGCAGTGAAAAGGCTCTCAAGATCTTCCGATCAAGGCGTGGAAGAGTTCAAGAATGAGGTCGAGGTGATCTCTAAGCTCCAACACCGTAACCTTGTTAGACTCTTAGGTTGCTGTGTGGAGCTCGACGAAAAAATGCTAGTGTATGAATACCTGCCTAATAAAAGCTTGGATGCTTATATTTTTAGTAAGTAGCTTCTTTCACTAAAAAATGCTCTGCCTCAAGAAAAGCTTAGACTTTAATTGAACTATTAATGATCTCCTCAGATTCAGATTCACATAAACGAGAGTGTCTCGACTGGGACGAACGCATGTTCATTGTCAAGGGGATATGTCGAGGACTCCTTTACCTTCACCAGGACTCGAGATTAAGAATTATCCACAGAGACCTCAAGGCTAGTAATATCTTGTTGGATGAAGAGTTGAACCCCAAAATCTCAGACTTTGGAATGGCTAGGATTTTTGGAGGCAAGGAAGATCAAGCTAATACAATAAGGGTTGTGGGGACACTGTGAGCACATGTTTCTTTATTAACGTTACATTCATTGCACTCGTCTCTTACTAACTACACTTGTTGTACTGAATCTTTGTTTGCAGTGGGTATATGGCCCCTGAGTATGCACTGCAAGGGAGATTCTCGGAAAAATCAGACGTGTTTAGCTTCGGCGTCCTGTTATTAGAAATTGTGAGTGGAAGAAGAAACAACAGCTTTTATAATGATGATCAAGCCCAAAGCCTAACAGCATATGTAAGCTGGCTGAGCATTACAACTTCAGTTTGATCATTCTAATTTAGATTGTTATTTCATTCGTTTATTGTTTGGAAATCTTTCAGGCATGGAAGCTGTGGAGTGAAGGAAATATCATGGAATTAGTGAAACCATTAATGCATAAGCCTCAATCTGAGGGTGATATAGAGAGATGTGTACACGTTGGTCTACTATGTGTTCAAGAAATTGCAGAAGATAGACCAAATATATCGACAGTTCTGTCGATGCTTAGCAGTGAGACGCTTGTCCTGCCTCTTCCCAACCGACCGGCGTTTACTGTGATCAGGCGGCGTTCAATAGAATTATCCGTTAACGAAGTCAGTGTGACGGTTTTTGAAGGACGGTAGGCCTTGCCATCGAGGAAATCGGAAAAATGAATCCTACAGTGACCACCTATTTCTTTGTTCAATTTATTTTTGGTCACACTGTTATGTTGTGTATATTAATTGTATTCCATCAATTTTGTCTCTAAAATTATAACATACAAATTATTGAATTCGTCGGGTCTTAGACAAGAATTGTAGTGTTTTCAAATCTATGGTTGAATTCATTGTGTTAAGCAATAGTTGCAGCTGGTTTATTTTGACAAAATATAATTAATTGATGTTTGGAGGAATTTTCAATTTTGGTTGTATAATTAGAATATCGCTTCTGGAAACTGTGATTATGTGTCATGTTAAACACCGAGGAGGTTTTATGTGTTTAAATCTTTTGAGTAAAACTGTAGAAACTTGAATCATGTTCGAAAGTTACAAGGGTATGGCTTTTAATCAGGTTGGATGTGGTTGTAAATGTGGCATACACTCTATACAAAGTTATGTCAATCCAAATACTTTAATGCCAAATTTCTGAAACTATATCATGACAATCCAATTACTTTTAACCTAAATTTCTAAAACAATATCATGAAAATTTTAAGAACAATCCTATTTCTACATTCACCCACAATGAATGTGGTGATAAAATTTCGATTTTAACATGGTGTTTATGTACTTTATAACTGTTGGAACTGAAATAAATATTTACCAATTTCAGTATTTAATATTTCCACTTGAATGTCGGGAGTTGAGTAAACCATACCCAAATGGTCATCTGTGAAATGTGAGAAGCCGAAATCCTCACCATAAGAAAGAAAAAAATAATTAAAAAGTAGGTCTTACTTTGTATATGTATTAATTTTTTTTATTATAATAAAGTTAACCATTAATTTTAATGAAACTTGGGATATTTTAAGTAAAGAATTTAGAGTCCAATCTTTAAAGGATATTTCTTTCATTAGAGTCCATAATTAGATTAAGTTTTAATTTATAGTCCAAAACTCAATATTTTTAGTAATAATTATTATACATTATTTATTTCTCCAAATTTAGGTGATTATTAAGGGGGAGGAATTTTAACATTTAATAAAAATCTATACTTGAGATTCACTAATTCTGGTAATTAAAGGCATGTGAATCATGTGTGAAACCAAATTTAAAATGAAAGAAAAGAGAGGGTCAACGGCGGCCGCTCTGTTTGGTGAAAATATTATTTTTCACTGTGGAACGTTGAACACGTAGTCAAAGTTGTGAAAGAACTTGTGGATGAGATGTATTAATCAACTCCATGATCCCACCATTTTGAAGCTCTGCTTTATTGCGGTTTGGCTCGTGTAATTATTTGAGTGTTATCTGTGTTCCGAGTGGGGGCCATTCAAAGAATCTTCAAGAAAAGAGAACTCTGATGAGGAGTCTATTTCAATTTTCTCGTGCTCAATATAAAACCATTCAAATTCGCAAGGGCGGCTTTAAAGACCCTTCTTTTCTTTAAACCCTTATAATTCTTCATTCTTGAATGCCTCTAAATAATCGGACTGCAAATGGGTTTTGATTTTGGGTGGGTTTTAGGGTGTTTCTTGATTGTCGGGTATGGCTTCTCCGTTTTCAGTTTTGCGGCCGATAGTATTACCCAGAACAGTTCTATTAGGGATGGAGAAACCATAATTTCAAAAGGGGAGAAATTCGCTTTGGGATTTTTTAGCCCTAGAGATTCAGAATTCCGGTACGTGGGGATATGGTACCACGGAGTTGAAACCCAAACAGTTGTGTGGGTGGCGAATCGAGGGAGGCCCATTGCAGGGGAAAATGGAGTTGTAGCCATCGGAGATGATGGTAATTTAATGATCACCGATGGGGAGGGCCAGAGGGTTTGGTGGAGCAATGTAACAGTTGCATCAAGTAATTCCACAGCAGTGCTCAGGGATACAGGTAATCTTGATCTTGTTGGGAGTGATGGTTCGAGAGTGTGGCAGAGCTTCGATCATCCAACGGATACGTATTTACCCGGTATGGAAGTTCACCTGAACATCAACGATGGAGAGAAGCGTGTTTTCACTTCATGGAAAACTGCTAGTGATCCTTCACCAGGAGACTACACTATGGGCGTTGATCCTCGTGGATCACCACAGATAGTGATATGGGAAGGAGCCAATCGACATTGGAGAAGTGGGCACTGGAATGGATTCGAATTCACCGGTGTTCCAGATGTAAGGACCGTTTTCTTGTTCGGATTTAGCCTCAACACTGAGCGTGATGGGGGTAGATACTTCACATATACACCATCTGATAACTCCAGTTTGATCAGATTTCAGATACACTGGCAGGGAAGTGAGAGGCAGGAAAGGTGGATTCTCGAACGGAGAGAGTGGAGTCTCATACAAGAGCACCCCATTGATCAGTGCGACTGGTATAATCAGTGTGGAGCATTTGCAAAATGTAACCAGAAGGATGAACCTAGGTGTAGTTGTATTGAAGGGTTTGTGCCCGAGGATAATGATCAGTGGAGTCGAGGGAACCGGTCTGGTGGATGCAGGAGGAGGACCGACCTAGGTTGTCCAGAGAGTGATGGATTATCAATGGAGGGTGGGAAAACAAATGGTTTTGTGCAGGTTGATAATGTGAAACTTCCAGATTTTGTGGATTATGTGGGATCAGAAAACATTGAAGGATGTAGAGAGGTGTGCCTGCAGAACTGCTCCTGCTCTGCATATGCTGTCATTAGTGGAAGTACTTGCATGACATGGTCAAGGGACTTGGTTGATGTTCAGCAATTCGACGAGGGTGGAAGCTCTTTGTTCGTCCGCGTAGCTCGTTCAGAACTTGGTATGATATGTAGATGCCATTTTATTTCTTGTTTTTCTCAATAGATTAATATTGCTCTCATCAGGATAACAATACTTGTTTGTAGTAGAGTACAAATTAATAGAACAACACTGTTCTAAGTAAAGTTTCTTTATATATATATATGATGAAGAGTGTGAAATCTCCAACCATAAATCATGTTCTTGGAGTGAACTTGATCTTATTCTGATGTGCAATTGTATTTTGTCATCCTAGGTGGTAAGAATTATGTAATCAGATCTATCATCATAACTGCTGTTACTGTTGGGACGTTTCTCATCTGTGTCACAGTCGGGCTTCTCTTGCATCGCAATAGGAAACGCCATGGTAAGTTTGCTTCGATATCTAACACTTCACTGCTTACATGTAAAAGATGTGCAAAATCTAACATAGATTTTACTGCAGTGAATTTAAATAGAAATGAAACAACCAAAGTTGGTCCAAGCAGAGAATTTTCCAGAAACTACTCTGGAGCAAGTGAACTAGGGGTCGAACGACAGCAATCAAATGGGACTGAACAAGGAATGTTCACCTTCAGCTCTTTGGTTGCAGCAACCAACAACTTCTCCAACGAGAATAAACTCGGGCAAGGAGGATTCGGCCATGTTTACAAGGTATAACTTTTCTTAAGAGGTCTATATCAGATGAAGCGCGACATTTTTCTTGGACTTGTAATAATGTTTCCTCTGCCATTGTTTTTATTTCCAATTTTCAGGGCATTCTACCAGATGGCCAGGAGATAGCTGTGAAGAGGCTCTCAAGGAAATCTGGTCAGGGTTTACAGGAGTTTACGAATGAAATTATGCTGATTGCTAAACTGCAACACAGGAATCTAGTTCGACTTCTGGGCTGCTGCATTCAGGGAGAGGAGAAGATTCTGGTTTACGAGTACATGCCCAACAAAAGCCTGGATTCATATGTTTTTGGTCAGTAGTCTACATTGTTTTCGTTTTTTCCACTCGTTCTAAAATTTGATAAGACTACTTATGCTAAAGAACGGTTCACATTTGTTTGTTGTTACAGATTCTGATAAGAAAGCGCTACTAGATTGGAGTAAGAGATTTAGCATAATCGAAGGGATTGCAAGAGGGCTTCTCTATTTGCACCGGGACTCCAGACTTCGGATAATACACCGGGATCTAAAAGCTAGCAACATTTTGTTGGATGAAGACATGAACCCAAAAATTTCAGATTTTGGCATGGCTAGAATATTTGGAGGGAACCAAAATGAAGCAAATACAAATATTGTAGTTGGCACTTTGTGAGTACTATATGACCTTAACATTACATCATCCTATGAATCAATAACTGAAACTAATCCACCTCATCCATCTTCTCCTCAGTGGTTACATGGCACCTGAGTATGCTATGGAAGGTCTGTTTTCTCTCAAGTCAGATGTGTATAGCTTTGGAGTATTGCTCTTGGAGATCGTTACTGGCCGAAGAAACTCAGGCTTTCGCTCCACAGATGACTCCAATATGATTGCATATGTAAGAGCACAATCTTTTTCTTGGTTCAAGAATCATCAAAACCAACAAGTGAAGGGATCTAATCATGTTTCTTGAAATGTTGTTTAACAGGCATGGGATCTTTGGGACAGAGGCAGAGCAATCGAGTTAGTGGAGCCCTCAGTATTAGAATCATGCAACCCAGAACAGGTGCTGAGATGCATCCATGTAGGGATGCTGTGTGTGCAAGACATGGCAGGCCACAGGCCGACCATGCCATCTGTTGTGTTGATGTTGGAGAGCCCGAACGCGAACTTGCCTAGGCCGAGCCAACCCACTTTTACATCAATGAGACACAATTTAGATGATGATACTTGGAGCACTTCAAATCATGATGTTATTTCCTCAAATAATGTCACAATTAGTGTCATTCTTGGTAGATAGTTCTTCTTTCCTAATTATATACAACCATGTTTTATTTCTTTGAAATTATTCATACATTGTATAGTTTTTTCCTTTGAATCTAATATGAACAGAGAACTGTGTGTGCTGCCTCTCATCATAGTCAATCACTCCTTGATTCTCTCCCTACCCCACTTTTATTATTAATTAACAAAACTAAGACATGCCCCACTTACCACTTAATATAATAACCCAAAATTTTCAAATTAATGAGGTTTGTAAAGGGATTGATCTGTAGACTGGGATAAAGTTGGTAGTATGAATGAATTTTTGGACAGAGTCATGGTATGGATGGACAAACTAAACGGTTGGATAATTAGGATTAAGATTAATTAAGTGGGGGTTGGTTGGTTGTACTTAATCTATTAAATAAACAAATTGTCATTTACATCATTCGCTGAATATGTAGCAGATTAAAGAAAGGCTTACGCTTGCCATGACTCAAAATTTTTATTAATTATTTTCGCCACAAATTATTTACCTAATAGCTAATGTCAACCCCGTGACTTGTACTTCTGACCTGATTAATTAGGTATTAAACCAATTAAGAAAAATGTGCTTAGTTTTACGTAGAGTTGTTGGATGCGTTTATCCATATATGCTATGATATTTCAATGAAGCCATACTTAATATTAGGTAAATTTGATTTAATTTTTAATGGGCAAATTAATTTTCGCGCGCAACATGCAGAAGAATGACTTTATAGGAGTATTCAATTATAACTAGTATGAAAATAGAAGATTTTATGACAAATTCACACTTGATTATAACATTTAGAACATTACAAAATTTTCTGGCAAAAACTATTTTGATAATGTTGTATATATACCCCATCCGTCACCTTTAGAGAGAGTCTTTTTTTCTATTTTGGGCGTCCTACTCAAAGAGTCTCATTTCCTTTTTTACACATATGGGACTCACACACACTCACTAATACAATTAAAATATGGGACTCACACTCCCACTAATACAACTACCCACTACACATTAAATAATACTAATACTTCTTAATCCACGTGCCAAAAGCAAAAAACCCTCTTAGTGAGGGACGGATAGAGTATATATTATTAAAAAGAACCCTCTTAATCCAAAAAGCAAAAAACCCTCTTAATCCACGACTTGATAAGAAAATGAGTTTGAACTCGTTCGAGCTTCAGCTTGATTAGACTCGTTAAGCTAAGCAAGAGAGTTTTCAGAACTTTTATCGAATCGATTTTTCATAACTAAACAGTTTTAATCACCATTCATAAAAGAAAAAAGGGGTAACATATGTATATTTATAGCATGTTCAAGTAAAATATTAAGAAATTTTTACTGGTTTTTTAATATGGTTTTATCTTGATGTAATCTTTGGAATTGATAGTAGCTCTTGTACTCCAAGCGATATTTTTTGCCTAATAAAATAAAAATTACATTTACTATTAGTATAAAATGTTAGTATAAACCAACTTTATAGACATAATATAATGTTCTTTTTGATAACCAGTATGTAATAATAATAGTAAGTTATGTAATATAATATTTTTGTAGTTAAGGATAATTTATATACTCCCTCCATCCGGTTTTAAGGTAAAGTAGAGCAAAGTGGTGGGCCATATTGTGTACTTTTTTACTAAATATGGAAAATAGATACCTTTAAACATGACGCCAAAAATAGTAAAATTGACACCTTATAACATGCCGGAGGAGTATAATAGTTTTACAAAATTCTAGTGTTAAAATAGTGTTGGAAGTTTGAGCATAAGAATAAGAAAAAGTGAAAATTGTGATGGTGGTCTAGTCGTTGAGTACAGTTTTCAAATTATGTGAAAGGTATTGTGAAATGAGATGAGAGGATAATTGGTCATAAATCCAAAAATATTGTGACAAATGAATGAGGTTGGCTGATTAAGTTATTCCTAAATAAGATTAAAATAAAATATTCCACCTATTAATATTAGTATAGTAGTATGTCATTGCAGTGCACAACATTTCATCACCCACCACTATCAGATCATGACACATCTTAGCCACCACAACCACGCCGTGCCTGAAATATGACATCCGCCACCATGCACCGCCACTTCCGCCACCCGATTTGCTGCTGCTTCTTTACTCTCCTCCCGCTGCTCGCCACATCAATTGACCTCATTACGACAACCCATTTTCTCACCAACGACCAAACGTTAGACTCCCCTGGACAAGTTTTCGAGCTTGGTTTCTTCTCTTCCGATAGATCGAATCATTCTTACATCGGAATCTGGTACAAGCTAATCCAAGAGAGAACTATTGTTTGGGTTGCAAACAGAGACTCGCCCCTCAGAAATTCATCAGGGAGTTTGAAAATCAACGCCGATGATGGCAATTTAGTTCTGGTAGATGGCGCCGGAAAATCCGTTTGGGCGGCCAATCTCTCCGCTAGGGCTACCGGAAAAACTGTGGCGGAGTTGCAGGATAATGGAAATTTGGTCCTCCGGCTTGCGAACGACGAAAACCCAGAGAATTATTTGTGGCAGAGCTTTGATTATCCGACAGACACGTTATTACCGGGCATGAAGCTGGGATGGGACTCCAAAACCGGCCTAAATCGAAACATTACATCGTGGAAAAATCCCGGTGACCCATCCACCGGAGACTTCATTTTCAAGCTCGACATCCATGGATTCCCCGAAATATACTTGATGAACAGGGACAAGATCGATTATCGTAGCGGGCCTTGGAACGGGCTGAGATTCAGTGGCGTGCCGGAGATGGCACCAAAAAGCCCGCTTCTGTCGTTCCTTTTCGAGAGCAATCGCGATGATGTCTTCTACTCATTTAATCTGATGAACGAATCGGTTTATTCGAGACTGATGGTGAAACACTCGGGCGCGTTGCAGCGATACATCTGGATCCCGTCGACCCGAATGTGGAATCTATTCTGGTACGCTCCGAAAGATCAGTGCGACGATTACAGAGAATGTGGGGTATTTGGGATTTGCGATACAAATGCTTCCCCTGTTTGCAATTGTCTGAAAGGGTTCGAACCGAAAAATCCACAGGCGTGGAATTGGCGAGATGGGTCCGACGGGTGTGTTCGTGAGACCAAGCTGGATTGTAAAACCGACGGGTTTCTGACGTTGAATAATGTGAAGTTGCCGGAGAGTGAAACGGCGTTTGTCGACACGCAGATGAGTTTGGATGAGTGTGCGGAAATGTGTCGGAAAAATTGTAGCTGTATGGGTTATTCGAGCGCAAATATCTCCGGCGCAGGCAGCGGCTGCGTTATTTGGGCGGAGGATCTTTACGATATGAGGCAGTACGCGGCGTCGGAAGGCGGCGGTCAGGTTTTTAATTTTAGGGTGCCCGCCACCTATTTGGGTATGTACTAATTCCCTTTTATTAACCTTTTTCCGTTTGACCTATTTTACTTTTTCTTTGGTAAATTTTGACCTATTTTACTTGCTATTTCTTAACGAGGTTAATTTAATTATAAATTATAATACGTTAATTGTAACGGTAGTCTAATTCTGTGAAGTCACTAATTGAAAGGATTAAAAACTAATTTGTCATAATCATCTGTAGGAGTGGGTGAAAAGTGGGTAGCCAAGCTGCAAAGTATAAATTGGATTTTTTCGGTTTGCTTATGGAAAATAAATTCCTATAATAATTCATTGAATTTTCAGATTTTGTGATATTTAATTTTTTTTTACATATTATATGAACTGTAATTATACAATTTTTTCATAATACATTTTACTCCCTCCCTTTTATCTCATTTTTTTTTTCATGTCTGTTTATCAAAATAGAAAACAGAAAAATTCTATAATAAGCAAATACCATTACTTGACTTTCTTAGCATAATGACATTTTTAAAGATGATTATCTTCTAATTACTAAAATACTAGTACAGTGTCTACGTGCGACGCGCGTAATCGTATTTTATTATTTATTTATTATTTTAAAATTTATATTTTTTTAATAGAAATCAATCATATTAATTTATGATAAAGGAAAGTTTTTTATATTTTTAATTTTTATAAAAGAGCATCGGAACATCGGTTACTTATTAGAATCATAACTTACTGTAATTAGGATGTATAAAACTCTTAATTGAGTAATTTAATTCATTGTACTATAATAAAAATAATTTAAGGATTGATATGCGCCATTAAAATATGTATGTGTGTAAACCGTGTAAAATATTACTTCCGAGGAAAAATAATAAATAAATAAATAAGATTATAGAAAAACACTATGCTCTCCCTTACAAATTAGACACTAACATCTCAAATCAAAAGATCAGAAAGAAAAATAAATTAAAATAAAATATCCAAAAAATACAAATTTACTAAGTTTAAGAATGTAATAAATATTAAGTATGAATAATTAATAACAATATATACACATAGACAAATAATAATGTAAATCAACAAACCTTGCATCTTGATTTTATCCAAAAATATTCTTACTCTACAAAGTAGAATTGAGGCTCAAGTTTGAAGCAACTTTAAATTCTTCATTTTGTTCATCTTAACTTATGATATCTATTCACTCTAATAATAATATAATTATTTATTAAATTTTTATAATTTAAAACTTTACTTTCAAATGAGGTAACATATAAAACAAAAATAAATAATCACAATATATTTAATCATAATTATGTGTAATGAAAAGTTGGTGGTGGTTCATGACATTAAAACAAATAAATTAAATAGACTTAATAACAAATTAAATAAGTTCAATATAATTTATATATACATTAAAATCAAATTCAAAGTAATTAAAAATATGACAATGTTATTATACCCACGGCAATTCTAGTCCTCTCTCTAAATATTACTCCATATGAACCCCGAATGCTACACAAAGTTACGTGAGATAATAGAATTGATATTTTTTTAATTTATTTAATATAAAAAAATTAATGAATAATATTAACTTAATTAAATATCTTTTTAATTCAATTAATATAGTTTTACCCATTTATATAATTATGCTTCTTAAAAACTCAATACTATGTTTTATAAATATATGCAATTATAAGTCTAATAAAAATTTTAAATCAATATATATTTAAAAAATTTATATCCCATTCATATTAAAATTGAAAGAAAAATTGATTATGTGAAAATTGGGCTTATGAAGATAATTGGTATGGATAAATTTTAATTTCTTATTAAATTTTAGAGTTTAACTGGGGTGCACCTGGTACACCGTGCACCTAGAAAATCTCAATCTTTAGATCACTTTTTAATTTAATTCTCACCACACAATAAAATAAAATGATTTTAAAAAAATTAATAACTACCCACTACTTATTATTTTTACCTTATAAATCTTTAGGCGCACCAAGTGCACCACATAATAACCCTAAATTTTAAGTCCAACTCAATTTAAAATTTTTATTTGAAGGAACAAAAAAATAAAAGAATGCTTATGTTGAGTTTTGAACCCATGACCTCTTTATGATTAATTAATCAATAATACTTTGACGCCTCACAGATTCACAAAAACCATAAATACTTAATTAATCTAATCATGACACTTCACACTTTTCAAATCTAATTTTAAAATTTTATTTTGTTTTAATATATAAAGAGATACTCCCTCCGTCCCATCCTTATAGTTACGCTTAAGGATGGGACAGAGGGAGTATTTAAATAGTAATAAGTACTCCTGTATAGGAGTATTATGTGTATTTTTCTGTAATTACAAAAACGTTATAAATGCTCCATAGATTTTATGTGGGCAAAATGTCATCCGTTTAAAGCGAAAACATAGTTTTTTTTGGTTACTAAGTCAACTTGGAATGTTCCGTATAACCGAATTTCTGTCAAAGAGTACGAATTCAGTATGTGTTTTTGTGGGAAAAAATTAGGATAACTAATTATTTGCACAACTATTAAATACTCATTAAATTAAGAACATTGTTTTATAAAATATATATTCAAATCATATTAGAAAATGACGTACTCCGTTCGTTTCTAAGATAACCATTTGTTTTTTTGTACGTGGACAGTTCTAAGGTCTTTATTTGTTTTTTGCACGTGGATTAAGGAGTATTATCATTATATATAAAGTGGGTAGTTGTATTAGAGAGAAATGTTGAGTCATATTGTGTACTTTTTTTACTAAATAGAGAAAATTGATACCTTTGAAGCGGACGGAGGGAGTATATATTTTCACATACGCATAGAAAGACTCACAACTTTCATGATAAGTTCAAATTCATTAAATCTATGGTGAATGTTTGTAAAACGAGGTCTATAATAAGTGCTACACATTTTAAGATAACATATAATTTGCTCGTTTATTTACGTATATATATCTAAATTTTTCTTCAATAACTTAATCACGATTATGTTTTACTATATATGATTTGCCTCATGTTTAGTTAATATTTTAGTGGATGAATTTAGATAATGCATTAAAGAACATTTTACCAACTAAAATAATTGAAATAATACTTCATTTGTGACAGATTAAGGAGTATTTGTTTTGAAAGCATCAAAGCATTATCATAATTTATAGTTAACATAAGCTACCATATTAAATATAGGGGTCATACATAATTACAAAATTCAATATTTCAGTATTTAGGACTGGGTGTAAAGTCAAATAGTAGATGGGTGTAAATTTAGAATTATATGGTATTAAAATTGAAAAAGTATATTGGTAGATCACCAGAAAAAAATTATAGAAGAAAGAGAATCCCACTTAGTGTCACGTTGAAATTGTATATATGGTGTTCAACAAATGGGAATTCAATTAGGCCAACATGAATATCCTTTTAGTCTGTCCTTAAAATAAATAAATAAATAAAACTTAATTTAAAAAATCATAAATAAAATACAAATAAGGAACACAGAAAAAGACAGCCGGTGTTACCAACTCTTATGACGGCCACAAAATTATGGGCCATAACTACTCTTAAAAGGTAGAATAGAATCTAAAAGCCCACCTCTGGCGCACTTACTATTGTATAAGTCCACATTAAATATTTGCTTTTTTTTTCATAATTTGGTAATTGGAATTTTCATGCATTCCTATATTTTAATGGGCCACTCTCTCGTGGTGTGAAATATGCGTGAGATTTGTTGACTTATTATTAAAATATACTCATTAGTATATATATATATATATATATATATATATATGTGCATTTGACACGTCTCACAACCTATATTATATAAATATTGTTTAAAAAGAGACTATGTCTATTTGAATTATTACTAGATGCAATTTGTTACATAATATGGAGTACACCCCATAATGCAAGCATTAACACAAACCAAATTTAAGAAGGGAGCTGTGTATTGAAAAAAGTGGGGAAAATGCAAGATTATGATTAAAGCAAACTGTATGATCCAGTGAGCAGTTATTAGTTGATGAGTTGAAGATTTGTGTGTTGATTTTCAGATGGATCAGCAGATGCAGGATCTGGGGATGGGTCTAACAAGACAAGGCAAAGAATGAAGGTTGCTGGAATTATAGTTGGCATTGGGGTATTACTTGTTGGATTGTCCATTTACCTTGTATGGAAGAGAAGAAAATCACAAACTGCACCTAAAGGCTTACCAATATCTCATAGAGGTACCTACTCACAACACTTGTAAATGTGTGATCAATATATATTAACTCTCATGTAAAATTAAATTAAATGCATGCATGCTAACAGCTCCAAGGGACAGAAGTGGAGACATCCTGAGATCGCCCACCATCCCCAAACAAGATCACCCCGACGAAACAACGGAAGACGAGCTTGATTTACCTGTATTCGACATCAATACTTTAGTAGTTGCTACTAACAACTTTTGTGATGAAAATAAGCTAGGAAAAGGCGGTTTTGGCATTGTTTACAAGGTACACATACCCAAAAAAACACTATCATGTGGAGTATATATAAATTATAAAGTAGGTTAATTGTGGTTTGTTGGGAATCAGGGAGTGCTAGCAGAAGGGCAAGAAATAGCGGTGAAGCGGCTGTCGAAGACTTCAGTGCAGGGTATAGAGGAATTCAAGAATGAAGTGAAGTTGATTGCAAGACTCCAGCATAGGAATCTTGTTCGTTTATTGGGGTGCTGCGTTGAAATGCAGGAGAAGATGCTGGTCTATGAGTACTTGGAAAATAAGAGCCTCGATTCTATTTTGTTCAGTAAGTGTGCATGATACTATCTAACTTTTTCAAAACTTATATATGAACTTGTTCATTTCTTTGTAACCACAGGGAAAAATCGAAGTGCAATGCTGGACTGGCCAAAGCGATTCCACATCATCTGTGGGATCGCACGAGGCCTTCTGTATCTGCATCAAGATTCAAGGTTTAGAATCATACACAGGGATCTCAAGGCCAGCAACATCCTCCTCGACAAACAGATGAACCCTAAAATATCTGATTTTGGCATGGCAAGAATATTCGGAGGAGATCAGACTGAAGCAAACACCAGAAAAGTTGTTGGAACTTAGTAAGCAGATATTCATCACTCATCATGCACTACTTTAACTAGTTACTCATATATATTCCTGTAACTTGCAGTGGTTACATGTCGCCAGAATACGCAATGGACGGTCTCTTCTCCATCAAATCCGATGTCTTCAGCTTCGGAGTTCTGGTTCTGGAGATTGTGAGTGGGACTAAGAACAGGGGATTCTATCAAACTAACAACCAACTCAACCTTCTCGCATATGTAAGCTGTCATAACATCAAACACTCCACATTGTTATGATCTGATATACAACGTGGAATTGGACAGGCATGGAAGCTGTACAGGGAAGGAAGAGCACTAGAAGTAATAGATTCCGCGGCAGGGGAATCTTACTCCGCGAGTGAAGCAATGAGATGCATTCAGGTGGGGCTGCTGTGCGTGCAAGAACACGCAGAAGATAGACCCACCATGTCGAATGTAGTGATGATGTTGAGCAGTGAGTTCGTGGTGTCGATGCCACAGCCTAAAAACCCAGGATACTGTCTGGGAAGAAGGCCTGTCGAAACAGATTCAACTACCACTAGAGTAGACGAAACATGCACCGTTAACCAGCTTACTGTCACTATATTAGATGGTCGATAATTTTTTCAATTTAACCATTTTACTTATACCCTAATTAAATCCTCTATATATATACATGATTCTTTTTTTTTTTTTTATGGAAATTAAAAGTTGTACCTATTTTCGCCATCGTTACATGTAGGAATAGTTTTGACGTGATTTTGCTATTGAATGTAAACTGTAATTAACATTTTGCCTTCAATTACTTTCATGCTATCTAGGTAGATATTTAAGTTGATCTTCGAATTTGACCTTCTAATTTTCATCTCATTTAGGCCTTCATCAAAGACTTCATTTAATTTATTAATGTTATAATTCGGGATCATGCTGAAAGAAAATTATGAATGCATAATTATTATCTAGGTTATCAATTCATCTGGAATTTTTATTTATATTTATTTTAATCTAAATTAATCATACTAATTAGTTGGGATTCATCATTCATCCTAGTTGGTTAACATGGTTAAAAAATTGGCCACGCAAATAATGTATGTGTAGAACTGACAATTGATGATATATGGGCTCAAATCTGGCCCAATTCTTTTGCTTTCATTTATTGTAATGAAATTCCGCCCCAACCATTCTATATCAAGAAGTCCATACACAATTTCACCAGCACAAGTTAATGCGATTCCCATTTAAATAATAAAAAAAAAAAACAAAACAAAACCATAAACAAAAAAATACTGAACAAGTATCCCACATCGAAAGTATATCCTCACTCTTTTTTGTTTATTAATGAGAAGCTTACTGCATCATTAAGTTCCTTTGAGAACATTTGATGATAGTGTTTGTAGCATAATGACGGAAGTTGCCAATTTTTGTTCAATTCTCAACTAACACAAAATTATTTTTTTATATATTTATTTTTTTTTTGAAACAATATATTTATATAATTAAATTCTAAAAATAATATTAAACTCTTAATATAAAATAAACTGGAAAATTATTTTTTTATATATTTATATATTTTGTTCAATAAACTGGAAAATTATTTTTTTATATATTTATATATTTTTTTTGAAACATATATTTATATAATTAAATTCTAAAAATAATATTAAACTCTTAATATAAAATAAACTGAAAAATTAAATTATTAAAAGTGTTCCTAGCATGATGCCAATATATATTTGGTGTGTAAATTGGCAATTTGGGTTTGAATCCCAACAAACACAATTTATTTAAAATATTTAATTTTAAAAAATTAATATTAAATTCTTAATATAAAATAAATTAAAAAAATAATAAAATTAAGTATTTTTAGCATAATGTCAATATATATTTAGCGTGGAAGCTGATATTTATAATATTATATTCTAAAAAAATAATACTAAACTCTTAATATAATATAAATTCAAATATAATATCATTGAGTGTTTGTAGCATAATGTCAATATGTATTCGTGGAAGCCATTTTAAAAATAATATTAAACTCTTAATATAAAATAAACTCAAAACTAAATTATAATAAGTGTTTGTATCAAATGTCAATATATATTTGGGGTGGAAGTTGACAACTCTTAATATAAAATTAATTAAAAATAATACTATCATATAATATCAGTAATTATTAAGGGAGAAATGGATGATTCCTATCTTGATTATAATTAAGTACCAAATTTATAGTTAAAGAATCAACGAACAATCTTTTTTACTTTCTTTCTCATTCCACCTGTCAAAAATCTCCAAACAAACACCGTTTAACAATCTTTTTTACTTTCTTTATCATTCCTCTATCAAAAATCTCCAAACAAACACCCTTTAAATAATTAAAATTCTGAGTAGGAGAAGGGGGGTTTCATGGGATAATGCTTCATTAAACAAGTTGTCCTTAGGGACATAACACTATTTATTGCACTTGCTCTTTCCAACAAAAAGCAAAAGAGAGATTAGATTAAGAGATTAATCAGTAATCACTTTCTCAATCCAATTCCATTGTTTTCCTTAGTATTTTATTCTTTAATTGAATGACACATATCATTATTATTTTCTAGAATAATGCAATTTGACTAAAAAATTCTATAGTCAATTATAGTATAACTTTTTATAATTTATATTATGAAATATCAATAAACATGAAAAGTGAAATAAAAAAATTCAAATCCCACTCGCCCAATCTCTTCGTTCTCCTCATTTCCGATTCAACATTAATTACCTAACAAACTACTCCTACTCGCTCATCAAATACATACCCATATTTATTTCATAAAAATAAAATAATATTACAGTCATATTACGGAAACATACTACACCTTTACGTAATCACATTTCCTATTTGTTGACCTTTTTTTTTTTTACTTATTTAGAAATATATCATATACGCTCCTTATTTTTCCTTTCTAAACTTTAACCATAACATTAATCTTTCTATTTGCCAATAATTGTTATTTAATATTAAATTTAAAACCATCCTTGCACATTGCACAATTTTTTTAATAATAATTCACCAGTCACTTAGCTCGTTTATCAATTTTACGGTATAAATATTACTCCTATTACTATTTCCAAAGTCACACGGAAATAATGTTCAAAAGAAATCATAAACTATGTGGGTTGTTTTTATACATTATAATTAGTGGTGTCACATAAGAAAACAACACCTAAATCTTGTCGTTTATATTTTTCTTATAGTTAGGGAATAATTTCATTTTTTTTCTACTGGGTATAACCTATACAACGATATGATACATGAAATAGTACACTATTTTAGTTCAAAAAAAAAAAAATCAAATCGCCCAACTTAAAGCACCACCTCTCTGTTTTATAAAAGTCTTTTCTTTATAGTATAGTGTGATTGCTAACTATAATCTAGAATATAATATGAAATTTATCATAAGGTTCGAATATGTCGAGTCCAATAAAAGTAGTCTTAGTTAAAATGCAAAAAGAGTGGGAATTAGTATTAGCTCTCAAAATTGCATAATGTCGGAAACGAATGGGTACAATAGTGAGCTGTGTTTTGTGAATGAACTTTTGTCCCCTTATTAATTATAGATTGTCAACGTCATCTCAAAACGACATTGCCTTCCAAATCTCACTCAACCTCAAGATTTCGACACTGAATTCAACAAACAACGCCTAATTAATTAAAACAACATTTGAAAACGTAAGCTTAATTCTTCTGCCGTCGCCAAGAAAAGAATTAAAGTTCAGGACAAGAGATTCTGTGAAATGACTGCTGTGTCCTCGTCACTCGTGAAACTCTGCTTTCTGTATGTTTCCTTAACCTCAGCCATCGCCATGGATGATGACAAGAACACCTTCGCTCTCCACCAAACCATCCGAAACGGAGACACATTAATCTCCGCCAACAACAGATTCCAACTCGGGTTTTTCAACTTGTCATCCGCAAGAGAATCGAATCGGGTCTTCTGGTATTTGGGCATATGGTATGTCGGAATCAAACCATTAACGGTTGTATGGATTGCCAACAGATCGAAACCCTTGCGAGGAAACCGCGTTGAGCTTCATCTGAATCCAGTTGGAAATCTCCTGCTTCGTGACGATGAAGGAAACTCTGTTTTCATTGCCAGATTGAATAATCCAACTGTTTTCAGACCGTCTCTGCTTCTCCTGGATTCAGGCAATCTTGTTGTCAAAGATGGAAACAATGGAACAGAAGGGTATGTTTGGCAGAGCTTCGATTACCCTTCTGATACATTGCTCCCTGGAATGAAGCTCGGTTGGGACTTAAAATCAAAGGCGAATCGAGTTCTGAGATCTTGGAGGTCGTCCGATGATCCTGTCTATGGTGACTATGTTTTCAGCATTAAATCAGCTGTGTTGCCTCAGCTGCTGCTGGAAAATAATGATGTGCTTCAATCCAGGTGGGGGCCCTGGAATGGGGAAAGATTTAGTGGGAGTAACATAAGGGATAACCCTGTTTTCCGTCCTGTTTATCATTTCAGCAGTGATGAGGTTTATTTCATGTTTGAGATGTTAGACAGCTCAATTTTGTTAAGGTTGGTGGTGACTTCGGTAGGATCCGTACAGTTCTTGAAATGGAACTCTACTACAGGATCTTGGGTTCAAATGGTGGCATTGACTAAGGATATGTGTGATAGATACGGGTCGTGTGGACCTTACGCGACCTGCCATGCAGATGATCAGGGGTGCCGGTGTCTAAACGGCTTTCTTGTCAGTTCGCCTCACGATTGGCGTAGGTTTGATTTCTCGAATGGGTGCAGGCGAAAGAGCCCTTTGAATTGCAGTCAAGCTGATGGTTTTGTGAAGTATAGAGGGCTGAAATTGCCTTCTAATTTCACTGTTTTAAGGGGATTGAGTATTGAGATGTGTGGGGATTACTGTTTGAAGGAGTGCAGTTGCATGGCCTACACTAGCATTAAGATATACGGGCATCATCGTGATTGTGTCGTGTGGCTGGATGCATTGGTCGACATTAGGGCTTCTACTCATGACGGGGATGAACTATATATCCGGATGGCACGTGTTGAATTGGGTATATACGTGTCGCTTATTTAAAAGTGTGGTACTCTAAATATAAAAAGAACGTCTTATAATTTCAAAATCATGTGGCACGTGTTGAATTGGCTATATACGTGTTGCTTATTTAACAATGCGCTACTCCAAATATGAAAAGAACGTCTTATAATTTCAAAATCATGTCTCACGTGTCACGAAACATTCTTATTTTGACCATATTTGATCATTCATTTTAGAAAATGAATCAATAATAAAATTAAATGCAGACACTCTTTATGATTTTGGAACTCACTCTTGTTAGTATGTTACAAGTCGAAAAACACTTGGTTCAGTATTAATTAATAAAAGAAATGTGAGACATTGAGGTAGGTAGTGTTTTGTAGAGTGTCACTAGGCCATGAACAGTAGCATTACTGATGTCTTTCATCTTATCATGTGCTTGATCAGACAAAATTTCTCATACCAAGAAGAAGAAGAAGAAGAAGATCAATGTTGTCATGATTTCCAGTCTGGTTATAGCAGCCATTTTGGGAGCAGCATTCTGGTGTGCTGCAGCCCAGTTTAGATCTCTTTCCAACAACACAAATATCCAAGGTATTTCTAATTTTGAACCAGCTAAGACAAGATGAATTTATTTTATGACAATATCTTTCACCAATGTAACTAATGTATCATACTAAACATGTTAGAAAAACTGCAGACAATTATATTGTACACGTATATGGTAAATGTAACTCAAGTCCATTTCTTGTGAAGTAGAAGAAACCCAAAACAGGGAAAGTAGTCCGGCTGAGGACGATGATCAGTACGTTCAATTATTCGACATGAGCACCATATCTGCTGCCACTAGTGCATTTTCATTCAAAAACAAGATTGGACAGGGAGGTTTTGGCCCTGTTTATAAGGTAAATTGATCTCAAATATGCACACACACACTCACAGTGGGTTCAATCTGATTCACAAAGTTGGTGCAGGGTGAATTAGAAAATGGACAACAAGTGGCAGTGAAGAGGCTTTCTGAAAGTTCAAATCAAGGGCTTGAAGAATTCAAGAATGAGATGAACCTAATTGCGCAACTTCAGCATCGTAATCTTGTTAAGCTTTTAGGGTGCTGTATCCATGGAAGAGAGCGAATGCTCGTCTACGAGTACATGCCTAATAAGAGCCTTGATCAGTTCATATTTGGTAATAATTAATTTATATTCTTGGTTTGGATCTCATGAACTAGTTAGTTTTTAATTGCTTGTAATGAAATTTATATATGAGTAGCAGAGGCAGCTAGAAAGAGGCTTCTGAGCTGGGGAAAAAGGTTCAGCATTCTCAAAGGAGTTGCTAAGGGATTGGACTATCTTCATTTTGGATCAAGATTGAGGGTAGTTCATAGGGATCTCAAGGCAAGTAATGTACTTCTGGATGATCAGATGAACCCTAAAATATCCGATTTTGGATTGGCAAGGAAGTGCGAAAACGACAAGCAAGAGACTACAAGGAGAGTTATTGGGACACAGTGAGTCAAATTAGTACTAGATCCCATTTCATTGTGCAATTAGCTAATTAACAGTGTCATGGTGCAGCGGTTACATGTCGCCTGAGTACGTGATGGACGGACATTACTCCACGATATCAGACGTGTTCAGCTTCGGTGTTGTTGCACTTGAAGTCATAAGTGGCCAAAGAAACTGGGGGTTTCACCATCCAGACCATGAATTCAACCTTCTAGGACATGTAAGTGCATGTCTCAACATTGTCTCATTAATTTACTAATGATCAAGCCGTATATGCTATGCACATTCAGGCATGGAAACTGTGGAAGGAAGGAAGGGGTCTGAAATTGTTAGATCCAGCATTGGAGAAATCCAAAATGGCGAGTGAAGTCCATCGATGCATCCACGTTGGGCTCCTATGCGTGCAGCATAGCACAGAAGAAAGGCCGACAATGTCTCAAGTGGTGTCCATGTTAGAGAATGAGAATGTAGGGTTAGCAGAACCACAAGAGCCCGGTTTTTGTTTTTTTACGCCAAGATCAGCAGCAACCGGATCAGCGTTGGGATGGATCCATGACATCAGTGTTAATGGACTCACAGTAACTGAATTAACAGGAAGACCATAGGGGAAAATATATATATAATTGATGGATATCAATTAGTATTGATTGTTCTCAAATGATGATCATCATAAAACATTAAAATGTATACAGCTAAATGGTTCATAATAATTCAGACTATATGTAAAAATGAGATCATCAGGGCCATAGCTGATGCCAGTTTCAGGCAACTTTTTGATTAAATTAAATTGTTTTATACACATAATTAGTAGATATTTTAATTTAAGGAATATTAAATTATAATAAGTCTTCTCAATCGATGTAACACAAGGGAATAGAGTAACAAATTAATGTGACCTTCATTTTTGTCCTTTTTAGGAGGTCAAAGGTATCATCTGAATTGCAAAATCACATTAAAATCAGTTAAATTGGTTTGGCCTCTTTATTTATTTATTTTTAATTGTTATTCTTATTTTAAACGATAGGAAGTAGTTAATAAATATTAAAATTAATCTATATATAAATATAAATTAACCAACTGAATCAAGAAGAAATATATGTAGGGTTTAGAGCGAGACGTTGAAGTAAAAAGATGACTGAAGAGAAACAAACTCAGTAAAATTAGAAATATTTTTATTGAATAAACTAATATTTTTATAGTAATTAATTAGAGCATTTATTTTTATTCTTAAAATATAACCGTTACCTTTAGACTGTCGCACCGATCGACCTATACGTACTATTCAATTCAAGTAACGCTACTTAATTAGATTCGCAAAAGCTACATATAAGGACTATCAATCAAAACAGGCTATTGACTGTTGCAAACATTAATAGTAATTAATTTTGATACGGTCTAAGTAGCGTGGGCTTTATTTTAAAGCAAACATGAAATCGTCTCAGAATATATGTAATGAAAAGAGTTTAAGAATTTAATAATTTTTTTTAGAATATAATTATTTAATAAAATACATATTATAGAATAGAAAGAAAAAAAAAAGTATCGAACCCGGTAGTTAGGTGTTTTTAAAAGAAATAATGTGTGTGGCGTGGTGAAAAGTAATGATACAGAGACCTGTTTTACCCAATCCAGGCTCGTGTAACTAAATCTTACAAACTCATAAAAGTCAAATTCTAAAAAGGTTGTTGGAAAGTTATTGATGGGTGAAATTCAAAAGAAAAAAAAAATGTGGAAAAATATACTAGAAATTAATTAATATAAAAGGTAGTAGTATGCTAAATAAATACTTAAAATACAACCGTTGGGTTTTATCGTCTCATCCATCTCCATGAACACGCCTTCAAACATACACAAAAGGCACATTATTTTCTCTTTCCCAAACTACCCCTCCCCTCTCACCAATTTCACTTTCTTTCCGCCTAAACCCACCGACATAACCCATCCTCTTTATTTCTCCTTTTGTTTTTCTTTTACCCTTGTTTCTAATAATCCATTTTTTAGTTTAATTTCTTTTACTCAATATTATTGTCTACTATTTATATTTTTTAGATTACTTTATAAAATTATAATAACAAGGACACAATCATAGACGTGTTTAGATAAAATATACTCCTATCTGGGTTTTAAAATAAATTACTGAAATATTGAGATAAAATATGATCATGAGTTAAATGTTTGCTACCTTTGTCAAACAAACTTTTGATGCAGTGCTAACTAACCATCTAAGAAAAAGTCTTGTTCCTAATTTTTATTTTTATTTCCTATTAATCAGTTATCATTAAAATGCACTCCTAATTTTATAAATTACCACTCCCTCTGTCAAGTAAGTTTTTACTCTTCTCTCATATATGTCTATTTTATTATGTTTTTTATTCTTTAAAAATAGTTAAAGCTTCAAAATAAATAATTTTTTCATATATTATATTTTTAAAAATATCACTCTTATTTAAGATAAATAATTTATTTATTATTTAAAAATATAATTTATCTTAAAAATTCAATAAAGTAAGTTAATTTTTTTCCTTAAATTAAGTCGTGGCTTTCAACCATATTAACATTTAGTCAAAAGGAGTTACGAAAATTTTAGTAAAATAAATTTTAAAATAGAATTATTTTTGGGTGAAGTTATCCATATTTAGGTGATCATATTCAGTTTCGATTTTCAAAATCAAATTTAATTTTTAAAACCCACACAAAATCACCATTATATACACCTACTAACCTACAAACTTTACAATACTCAACATACTCACTTTTTATGTGTTCTCTTATTTTATTTACTACTCCCTCCGTCCCATTTCAAATGTCACACTTTTCATTTTGGGTTGTTACACAAAAGTTTGGAAAAAAAAAATCAAACACAATCACCCTTCCCATTCACTTTATTTATCAAAACCTACTCTTATCTAACTCACCTAACATACTTTATTATTTATTTATTACCAAAAAAAATCATAATACTCCTAAAAATTATCACTTTCTTAACCTCCGTACTGGAAAAGAGTATGCAGTCTTTCCTGGGACGGAGGGAGTAATATTTTTTCTCTCTATCTCTCCTCTCATCTCTTTTATATATAAATTATATTTTCTAACACATAAATTTGATATAAAATAAAAAAAACTACCATACAAAAAAACTCAAAACAAATATATAACATTATTCATTATATTTTCAAACTCAAAAATCTGATTTTCATTTCATTTATTCATGTGAGGTTGAATGAATAAACATTTTATGTTACTGAAATTTTAGATTAATTTTTATCATAAATTGCGTGTAGTAGTGGAATTTATACGAAAAGTCAAATTATTTTAAATATGTAGATCCGTAGGATAAGGTCTAAGAATGGCTTTTTTATCCGGTACTTCCTCCGTCCCGGATAAGTTAGCACATTTTTTTTAACACAAAGATTAAGGAGTATAATAATTTAATATAAAGTGTAGTGAAGTGAGGTGAGAGAAATAATATTTAATGTGTTCGAAAGATGACATACTTTCCATTTTGGGTTGTCCCACAAAAGTTTGCACATTCCTAAAAAACAAAAAGTCAAACACGATTACTCTTCTCCATACACTTTATTTACAAAAAAATCACCCCTACCTAACAAACATAACATACTTTATCATTTATTTATTACCAAAAAAATATCATAATACTCATAAAAATCACCACTTTATTAATTTCCGTGCCAGGAAAGGAGTGCAATCTTTCCTGTAATGGAGGGAGTAATTGTTTTGGTGTGGGTCTCATGTATTAAAAGAAAATGTGTCAACTTTAGTGAGACAAACATAAAGGAAAGTGTGTCAACGTCTATGGGATGGAGGGAGTAATATGAACATGAGATTGAGATGTGAATAGTAAATTTCTATACAACATTATTCTGAAAATTAGGAATAGAAAAAAATGGGAAATTACCATACTGTATCGATACTTAAACAGACAATCTTAACAAAATGGAAAAAGAAAAAGTATATTCCAGTATTTAGATGCCAAAAATTAATAAGAATTTACAAATATGAAATATTAAAATTTTGACACAATAATATGGAAATAATAATAATGCAATAAAAAGTTGACACAAGAATAGTAGGAACTTTATTTGGGAAAATAAATAAAAAATGTAGGGGCAGTATGGTAATTTAGTGAGGGAGTGAAGCAGTGTCACAAACGGAGCTCCACCACCTCACACATATTAATCCCAGAGCTCTCACAACTTCACAACTCATATTTCTCTCCAACCAAAATAGCCTACACGTAAACCTCATAAACCCTCTCTCCATCTTCCTACCCCACACCCACACCACCTATACATACATTATACACACACACAGAGGAAGATAGAGACAGGGTTGGGTTCTTGAATGGCCGCTCTCTTGCCGGACGATTTCAGATGCCCCATTTCCTTAGAGATAATGTACGACCCTGTTATCCTCTCCTCCGGCCACACCTTCGATCGCCCTTCTATACAGCGCTGGTTGGACGCCGGCCACCGTACCTGCCCAATTACCAAACTGCCCTTGCCTGACCCCCCTTCCCTCATTCCTAACCACGCCCTCCGCAGCCTCATTTCTAATTTTACCCTCCTCTCCTTCCCTAAATCCCACCCCCACCCTCCCGACCCCCAAACCCTAATCCACCTTCTGCGTTCTCCTTCCTCGCAGCTGGAAGATAAACTCACCTCCCTCGACCAGCTCACCCGGGTCTGCAAGCGTGATTCGGCGATTGGGCGTCGACTCGCTGAGTCGGGGGCGGTGTCGGCGGTTTTAAACTGTGTCGACTCGGGGGAGGTGGGTCTCCAAGAGAAGGCGCTCCATTTTCTTCTCAATTTGAGTCTGGATGACGACAGCAAGGTGGGCCTAGTGGCGGAGGGAGTCGTTGGGAAGGTGGTTTATGCACTTCAGTTCGGTGTTGGGGACTCACGCGCGGTGGCAGCCACCGTGTTGACCAGCCTCGCTGTTCTGGAAGTCAACAAGGTTACCATCGGGTCATACCCGGATGCGATTCCGGGTTTGATTTCCCTTCTTCAGATGGGGAATTTAAGAGAGAGGAAAGAAGCTGCTACCACATTATTCACGCTCTGTTCTTTCCCTGATAATCGGCTTCGAGCAATTCAATTTGGGGCGGTGCCGATTTTAATCCAGAACATCAATTCGGGCCTCGAACGGGCCGTAGAGGTTTTAGGCCTTTTGGCTAAATGTAGACTTGCGCGAGATGAAATGTTGAAGTTTATTGGGATTTTGGATACTTTGATGGGAATAGTGAGGAATGGGGGTTCTAGGGGAGTGCAATACGCACTGTTAACATTGAGTTCTCTCTGCTGTTACAGTGAGATGATGTGTTTAGAAGCTGTAAGAGAAGGACTGTTCGAGACTTGTGCTGGGTTATTGGAGGATGATAATGAGAAAGTGAGGCGCAACGCCAACACTTTGATTCAGGTACTGCAAGGGAGGAGAAAACATGTCTGAATTTTGTTTTTGGAAGCTTGATGATTCAGTTAAGCAATCCCATCAAAAGAGAGTTAATAGCCTGTGAAGCTGTATCAAAAAATTGCATCTTGGAGGTGAGTAGTAGGCGGTTTTTGTAATTTCTTCCCTTTCTTGGATAGTTTTTTTGTATAAAGTATGACTGTAGTAAGAAATCTGGTTCTTTTATTGTACATTCTGGAATAATTGATCGATACATATGGTGTCCCCTGTTTTTAATGTACACTGAACAGTTGATACTAAAAAGAACAAATTGTCACTGAGTTATCTTCATTTTCGTGCACAAATTGAGTTTATATGTAGTTCTTGATACTGGCTTTTTGTGCAGAAGTTCAATTGAGCTATTATGCTACTTTACAGAAAATAAAATTCTCTAGTCTTGAATAACTAATGCTGCAATAATTTGCAGTTGCAATTGATACGCTGCCATGATAGTTTTGAGTGGAGCTGAGTTTTGAGTTATAGGCATCATAGATATTTTTTTCCTATTATGTGGAGTATATCTTTGTAAAGTTTCAGTGCATCATAGATGCTAAATGTGGATTAATTGGGTTAAGATATGGTAAAATGTAGCTTTATTGGCATGATTTTTAAAGAATGATCATTCATGTGAGCTGGTAAATTCTGTAGTTCTTTTCACATAGTATAGATAGCTCTTTTACGTTTTGTTACTGAAAACTGAATTTGTTTGCTAGCACTGAGTGTCTTTTTTTGGGTTGTTGATCCAAAGAAAGAAAACTTTCCAAAATATAGTGATGCAGAATGTTATGTTGGTATGTTTTATCTCCTTTGGCCCTCATGTTTTCTTATGTTCTTTAATTTTGAATGTTGAACTCATTGGCAGTATTTGTGACCTTCTCATGGATCCCACCATCCAGTTCCTTAATGAAGGGTCAGGTCAGCAAGAATAGGTAGATTTTCTTATACTTGTTAATATCCTAGATGCACTTGCATCGTGCAGGGTATGACTTGAAACGAGAAAAAAAGCAGCACAAGCACATACATAACTCTTTGTCCAGTACCCGAACACACGCGCACCATACAATCTCTGCCATTCCCCCCATCCTAGTGGAGGATCGACGATGCGTTGGTCTGTTCATAAATTTGTAGGAATATTATAATGTTACATTCATGTGAATATGTAGAGGTGTTGCTACAGGGGTCACCCGTGTGCAGTATCAACATGTAGTGAGTGAGTTGATCCGTCACATGAAGGGCTTTACAATGAATATTTTAGGAATCAAGGAATATTTCTCTTCTTTGACTTGGGGATTCATCTTATCTGTCCATTATTATTAGTTTTAATGTTCTAAGTATTATTTATCAGTACAATTATTTAATATGCCCACTGGTTGTGTATAAAAGCGACATCTTATCTATCGAAAACTCGATGATGCTTCTATTTTATTTTTTGGCATTATATATTTTATTATAGTCATTTTCAATATGATTTGGTTTACATGTAACCATCTTCCGTGATATACCTAAATTAAGTTGTTAATGGAAATATTCCTCCAGAATCGTTTCTCCTAAATATTTTTAACAAAATTGTTGAAGTTAATTTAATACTGCAAGTGGTAACATATAGCTAGAAAGGTGCATTTTTTTTAAGCCCCTTATTCGACTTTTTTGTTCTTATTATCAACTTAGAGAGGGAGTAATTACAATTCTAATGGTAGTGAATTGACGTTAACAATTGAGGTTGTAGTTGAAAAACAAATGTAATAAATTAAATAAGTTGTGGGTTCACAGTTAAATTTTGAAGGATAAAATTTTTAAATAAAAGTGTAATAAAGTTTAATGTATATACGATGAGTCCAAATGATATGAAGATTTTTGTATATAGAAATGAATGATGTGTATGGTGGTGAAATGATGTTCGTTTTCACCAAAAACGAAGGTTCGGGAATATTCTGTTGTTTAAAGAAAGGTTGGAATTATGAAGCGATGTGGCTGTCTTTCCATAAACCGTAACTTCACCGGTTTTGTGGCCTAATACCAAATAAGCCCTTCTTCCCTTCAATCATTTCCATGCCAGCATTATGCATCAACACAAATTATTACAAATATATTACTATAAATAAGGGACTCACCCTATCCCACTCTATTATAAAAAATGGTGTACACAACTATTAGGGTCTCCCACCGCCCCTGCTATTAGGATTGGTGGAAAAGGTAAATCGTAGGATGTGTCTCAAGTGGCTTATAGGGAGGGCTCACTGTTAAACTTGTACTTGCAAGGGGCCAAATTCATGTCAAATGCAGGATTCGAACCCCACCCTGCAGCAACCAAGCTCAGTTGGAAGACATTTCTACACTCCATTCTACCACTTGAGCTATGCCCTGTCCCACTCTATTATCATTCCTACAATTGATTGCTTCTTTGGAATTATTACGAGTGAGGCTTGCGTGCATCCGGGTGCACGGGAACACATTCCGTGCGTGTTTAGAAATTTAGTATTATGGGTAAGGGTACATTACTTTGGTCTAAAGAGTATACACTTTAATTAATAAAAGGTACACCATTTTATTCTAAAGGGTATACACTTTTCATTAATATTTTATTTTCTTTAGAAAATAAAGGTACACATTTTTATACTAAAGGCTATACAATTTAACACAAATTTCTAAAGGCGCATGGAGTGTTGTTCGTGCGCCCAAATACACACAATAATTTTCTTTAGAAAATAAAGGGTACACATCTTTATACTAAAGGATATACAATTTAACACAAAATTCTAAAATCGCACGAAGTGTGGTCCGTGCGCCCGGGTGCACAGAAGTTTTTGTCAATTATTATTATTATTATTATTATTATTATTATTATTATTATTATTATTATTATTATTATTATTATTATTATTATGATAACTTAAATAATAAATAATAATGATAAATTATTTAATTATTTAATTTAAAGTCAAGAGCTTGAACCTTATCCATTGGGATTCAATTATGAGGATTCCATATCCATCTGATTTACATAAAAGTTGCATTTCCTTATAATGTGGAGTATAAATTATATATTGAGATTTGGGGACTTCAGTAGACTAATGTTAATATCAAATTTCTTTCTGTTTCTAGAAATACAAGTCTTTAATTAGACATCAGGCTCCTGAATTGTATTAGTATTATTATTTTTTCTTAATTTTTTTTGACCGAAGTAAAAGTCTTAATTAATTAATTAATTTATTATTATTGTAATTATTATTATTATAATTATAACTATAAATATCATTTTGTTTTTATTGAATGTAATAATAAATAGAGAAGAGGGTTCGAGATTCGAACAGCTTAGAGAAATGTATCTGAACCAAATGAAAGATTGACTTTGAATGGCTTAAAATTAAAGGTTACATGAGTTCAACTTCGCTTAGTGTCCATTAAAAATTGGGCTAAAATTGTCAGTGGCCCACTTAAATTGTTATCGGCCTACTTTGTTGTAACAGGTAATAATGAATTTTTTGCACCAATATGAGTATTGGATATGAGAGAGAGCTAACACCCAGGGAGGAGAGAGAGAGAGAGATTGCTTGTGAATTTTTTTCACCAATAGGAGTATTTTTAATTTTTTTTTGTTGCAAGTAATACTTGTGTAAGACTATTTACCATTTTTAAATACATAATTATAATTTCTTACTATTTTATATAAGTCATTTCATGTAACATCCACGTAATAACTTTTAGTCATTGTATTTATCTTCATATTCTAAAAAAAATTAGATTATGTGAGATCGTCTCAGGTGAGACTATTTCATACTTTTTAAAATAGTTGTCACTTTCGCTATAAAATATTATTATTTTCGTTATAAATTGTTATTAATTTTCATTCTAAATATTATCACTTTATGTTCGTCTCATGTAAGCTCTTATATGAGATGGTCTCACTCTTTGCCAAAATTATATTGTCACAATCTCATTAAATTCCTATTTTATAATTATCATATTAATTTATTACATATAATTTACTTTATAATTATTTATTTAAAAAAACCTACTCTAAAAATTAAATAGAGTAAATTAATATTTATTTAAAATATTTGTGAATTAGTAAATGTACACATTTTATGGAAAAGTAAATATGGAGAACATTCACAATCAATCTATATGAAGTAGTAATGTTGGAATTGATATCTTGTGGACTCATATTTATATTATTTTTATTTAATTATCATAATGTTAATAGAAAACGTAACACATGCAAAATTATGAAAAAATAAATGAATAAAATATTAAAATACAGATATTTTCAATCAGTATATACATTTGGTGTAGCCAATAGTTCATTAAGAGAAAACAATTGTAATATGAGTTTCAAATTTACAATACAGAATCAAAGGTGAGTAGGAAAGTGGTTCCTGTCTTTAATGTTAATAGAGGAGTAAAAACAAAATTTTATTAATAAAATATGTCCATATTGAGCTGCCACTAATACTATGTGATTGATTCTTCATCCTTTAGTCAAGTCTGGTGTGATCACAATGACATTTGGCCTACTAATCAATTGTATCACATATTCTTATTCATCCAAGTGGACTATGTACTATGTTATTATAATGTAGTCACCAAAATTCAGATCCAAATTTATAATAGTCAAATAAAATCTATTTTTAATAATTTTACAAAGTCTTCTTCATTTCCATGGTTGATTATATATATATATTTGCAATAATATTTGAAAGGAGAATGAAATTGGAATATTGTAATTTGTGGCTCAATGAACAGTGTTTTGATTCATTTATTACATTTTGATGATATATCACCTGTTATGAAATATTATTGGTTAAATATGACATATAAGATATATATAAATTTTATATCTTAAAAAAGAAATATTATTTGTAAGGGAGAGATCGAGATTTTTCTCCTCCATAAATTTATATATACTATGTTAGATGACTACTCATATGATAATATGAGTAGTCATCTAACATAGTATATATCAAAAGATATAGTATCAAAATATAACATGACATCCCAGGTCCAATACTAGCCCATTGTTAAATTAGTTTTATTACTCTTTTTCATAAAAAAAATCATTTTTCTCATGATTAACAATATATAACATGATAATAACAATACAAGAAAATATAATTAATTAAAATCATAAAATTTTGCAGGATATGACATGAAATTACACCATAATATAGGAGTATATATATAATTTTTATCGTGTTACATACAAAAAACAGAGACTGACATAACATAAAATTTTCGTATCCTTGTTTATGCAGACACAATTACTACATGAACACAATAAACATAAATGCTAATCCATATTTTTTGTATTATTTTCATATCGTGACATCGTGTACAATTGTTACTCAGCACTCAAATAGTAAATTAAGACAATTATGTATATATATACCGAAGTAAAGTAATATTAACCTACACTAATTGATTGTAATAAAATAAGACAGACATCACAGACGACAAGTCACCCTAAAAAACTTCCCACTAGTATCTCGGAAAATTCCAGAATTTGAATTGACGAAAATTAAAACGTATGACTTCACCATAATATTTATTTTATTTTTAGATTTATAAATATATTTTTAAAATTATAATTAATCAAAAAAGTATAATTATAGAAGGAAAATGCTTGTATAAACCGAGTTTATGTCATTTGGTTCTCTTTTCAATTCTATATACTTATGTATTACGAAAGTTTAAATTAAAAAAGATCACATAATTAAATTGTTCAAAACGTTTATTTTTTATTTTATTTTTATTTTTTCCAAAGCACATCTTGCTTATATATATAAGAGCGATTGTGGGTAGACGTCGTCAATCTTTATTCAAATTCAGCTATCTAAAAATTAATTACAATGTATAAAAGCATTTTTAAAATTTACTAATATGTAATTGAATGATGCAAAACAAAAATTTGAATGGATATGATAGAGCATATTCCATTGAAACAATATTATTTTCAGCATCTGAAGCTTCCGAGCATTAATATTGCGTATATAATATTTGTACAGACGTATTCAACTCTTTATTTTTAATTGAATTGAAAATAAAATTTAAAATACAATAATAAATTATACACCTAAAAAATAAAATAGTCATATATATTATATATTCATACATCCGTTATAATCATTTATTTAATTTTAAGAACAAACATCTAACGGTAAGACATTTTTTCCTTTTTATAGATAATCGTATCTTTTGATATTCTCTAAAAGACAAAGTTTCTTATAAGACGGATGGAATCATCACTAAAGTATGTTTATTGTATAAATAAAGTATGTTTAATTGTTTAATGATTGTTAAAATATGTTTTTCAAAGTATGTTGGATTATGCATTAAAGTATGATTTTAATGATGAGTCGACCCATCTCACAAAAATAACCCATCTTCCAAGAGAGTCTCTCTTCTTTAAAAATATTAGTCCAAGTATTTATTACGAATTATTCATAAAATAATTCATTTTGATAATTATTATTTTTTATTAATCAAATAGTATTATTTTTATATTAAAATGTTATAATTTCTTATATGTTTTACGAAATAATTTTGTAAGATAATTTCAAATAAATGCTTATTTAAATTTAAATATTTTTTTAAATAAAATAAGTTCAAATAAAAATGAACCCTATAAATTTAAAATATTTCATCTGTACCAAAATTACGGTACAAAATTACTTGCACACCTTTCTTTCTAGTTTGTTCCAATAAGATTTGCACACCTCCAAAATAAAAACAACACACAATATCAATGCCCTTACAATATTACTATAATATTAAAAAAATATCATTTTCTTTTTACACACAATTTAATTAAAGTTAATTAAATTATACACTTTATTCAATTAAATTACTCTAAAAATCTCTACATTTTTCAACATCATTACATTAAAATTACTTTCTTAAACAACGTTGTGCATTTTTTTTTAAAATTTAATATGGAGTGATTATTAATATTGCAACTAAATATACAGTATAAATTTATAATACATTCCGAAGACTTTGCCTTCATTTATTCGATTTAAAATTACGAATCTTCTATAGAGAAACCTGATCATGTCTTCATTGACCTTCCAGAATTTGAATCACGATCATATTTTAATAATTTTCCCAGTTGAATTTAGCTCTAAAATATTACTCCAATCCTTCATATACATAGCTTAGATGATTAAATTCATTTCAACAAATAAATAATGTTTAATTACAAAATATTTAATGTTCGTACACAGTTTTTACTAAACACACTGCATACTTTATAGGATTTCTGTTATATTTATTTACAATGTGTGTATAAAAAATTTCTGAGTGCGATTACAATTCATCTGCAGTAACTAATTAAGACGTTAAGAAAATTAAAAATTGAAGATGTATAACTGTATAAGTCGATGCCGATTAAATTAGACTTTGGCTAATCCTAAGTGAGGATAAAAAAAAGTAATTACGCGTTTAAATAAGTAATTAAGGTCGTTATTGGGGGGCTCTCATAATTGCATTAATTAATATTATTATACTTCAGCTGGGGCCGGTTGAGTCTGGCGTCAACATTCACAATTCCACCTTATCATGTTAAATTATTATTATAATTCCAAAATCCAACCCAATAAAAATCTTTATTAATTCTTGAAATTTATATATACAATATAAAGGTATTAATTAGTTTGATTACAATTGTTTTATTTTAATAGACTTTGTCGGTCTTGCTCTACTACAGCAAACCCTAATTAATTAAAGGGTTAATGGTATTAAAATACATGATATTTTCCTTTTTTTTCAATTTAATCACGAACTTTATTTTTTATAAAATAAATACATGACTTTTTCATCTTTTATCAATTAAATCACGAACATTATTTTTATCAATTAAATACATAAACTTTTTGTATTTTCTCAATTTAATCATGAATTTTTCTCTTTAAATACATAATTTTTTTGTTTTATTATTTAATTAAAAAATGTTTTTAATAAAATATATAACTATCTTTAAAAATTTTATGTATTAAAAATTTAAAATATATAATTTATAAATTACATATTATAAACATTAAATTTTTTATAAAAGTTCGTTGTTTGTTTTTGTTTCGAAATTATAATTATAATTCTACATTACAACATAACATAAGATAGTGGATTAATAATTTAAATTTAAATAAATCGCCAATAATATTAAAAAATATAATAAACTCTCAAAATATAAATAAAAAATTTTAACACATTAAAAAATAAAAAAGACAGCAGAACTGTTACTTTGACTTTAATTTGATTTCATAAATTATTTTTTAAATATTTTGAATATATATAATTTATGCATTATTTTTTAAATATTTAATATATATTCATTTTTATATTAAGAGAGTTTTATATTTTATTAATAGAAAATTTGTTTAAATTATAAAATAGAATAAAATTATATATTTAATGATTAAATTGAGAAAAAATAAAAAGTTCGTTTATTTAATTGATAAAAATAAAGTTCGTTATTTAATTGAAAAAAGATGTAAAGGTCATGTATTTTTTTGATAAAAAATAAAGTTTTTGATTAAATTGATAAAAGAGGAAAAGTTCGTGTATTTTAGTGCAATTAACCCTTAATTAAATTTACTATCTTTAATAAAATAGAATCATCATTTTGTAATCTCAAATTATTTTGAATTACTTTTTATATTTAAAACAATTATAATTAAATGAAAGCAATAAAAATACAACTGTAATTTAAAAATTAACACAAAATTCTAAATTAAACCCAATATATAGTTTATATATATGTGAAATAAATTAACTTTTTCTTTTTCCCTTTAACTATTATCACAGCTATAGCTGAAGCTCGCATTAATTAAGGAGACTTTCTTGAGACGGGTTTTTTGTGAGACGGTTGTGAGACGAATCGATACATTACTAAAGTATGTTTATTATATAGGTAAAGTATGCTTATTTGTAGTTAAAGTATGTCAATAATGAATCATATTATAACACCCTAAAATTATACTTTAGTTCATCATTTATCATACTTTAGAAAACATAATTTAACCATCATTAAATATATTTTATCTATATAATAGACATACTTTAACAAGTCTCACAAACAGTCTCACATATATAGTGTGTCACAAAAGAGTTTGTCTTATTTAATTATTATTATTACTACTGATCACAGTTGCTACTAGTGTTTTTTATTTTTTATTTTTTCTAAAGCTCGATATTAATACTTCACAGTACAAAATGTTTAAAGCAGTTAAGTGCGAAATGATATGATCTAAATTGATCAAAATTAAAATTAACCTAGCGTGTTGCTAAGGAAATTTGCATGAGAAGATCTAGTTGCTTAACAAACTATAACTTTGAAAACAGGGTTCCCACTTATCTCCGATTTGATGGGTTAAAATGGACATACACTTTAAAAAAGTAAAAGAATTTAGCAACGAAATTCAATTTGTTGGTAATTATCAATAGATTAGCAATCAAAATGATATTTTGCTATGCCAACAAATTTATTCTCTATTTTACCAATGAAATTCAATCAATTGGTAATTACCAACGGGATCACCAAGGGAAATCTTTATATAAATTACCAACAGAATTTTTAACAACAAAATTATTTACCAACAGAATTGATTTTTCATTGCTAAAAATTTACCAACAACCAATTTACCAACATATTTCGTTGCTAATCCGTTGATAAACCAAATTAACAATGAAATTAATTAAGACTTTTATCAACGGAATATTCCGTTGGTAAAAAACAGTTTTTTTGTAGTGATATAATACCTTTTGGAAGAATTTCATATTAAGACTCAATTTTAAGATAATATCTCAAAATAAGTTCTAATTTTACATCCATCTCAAATCAAGACTTCATTTTTCACATTTTCTCAAATTAAGATATACATTAATATTTGAGAATCTCAACTTAAGAACAACTAATGTGATTCTTCAAATGCCGTTAAATATTTATTTTCTTCATTCTTAACATGTTTAATATAAACCCTAAATAAAACAAATAAAGATTTCAACCCATCAAATTGCACTTCATTTCGTTTGAGTTATAGAAATTAATTGCGTCTCCAATCATCTCAAATACAGGTAATTATTAATTTACAACAATCACTTTTTTTTCTTTTTTTTTTAATGTTGTAACATACTCTGCATAATTGAAGAATCAATGATTGTGTAAAAGCTTAATTATCATCATTTATTTCTTGTTCCGTATTTATTTATCTCTCATATCTAAATGACAATAAATATTTTCTAATCATCATTTAGGGTTTATGTTAAGCATATTAAGAATGAAGAAAAGAAATATTTAACGGTGTTTGGAGTACCATGTTAGTTATTCTTGAGTTGAGATTCTCAAATATTAATGTATATCTTGATTTGAGAAAATGTGAAAAATGAAGTTTTGATTTGAGATAGATGTAAAATTGAAACTTATTTTGAGACATTATTATTATTATTATTTATTTATTTATTTATTTATGTAATCAGGTAATCATTATGAGTACAATATAGTAGATAAAAAACCAAATTGACAGTGATTAACATAATACATCAAATATAGTCTAAATATTTACAAGTAAATTTAAAATTTTACATTATATATATAGTTTTATAGTTCAAGAATTAAAAAAAATTAAAATATCATACTACAATATATAAAAATTAAAAAAATATATATTCAAGGCGATAAAATGTAGTGGACTGTGTCAAATGAATAATTAAGTCCCAACGTAATATAATTTGTATAATAGAATTCAAGATCAAACATGACTTGGATCGGTGAAGTACAATAATAATACTATACAATTTTTGTAATTAATAGAGTGTTTAAAAATAATAAGCAGTAGTTAATTAATAGAGATAACATATTGGGTGCGCTTGAGATATAGACAAGCCCAATAGCAGCAGCCTATCCTCTCTACTCGAATTTTAATTGGTCATCGTGTTTTAGCTTTAAATATTCATGGAGTATTATATTTTATTTCCAATATAAATATGAGGTTATTATAAATATGAGGTTATTATGTGGTACACCTAGTGCATCATGGACCTATAGGCTTATAGTGTAAAATTGAGAGCTAGTGGGTAGTTATTAAATTTATTTTAATTATTATATTTTATTGAGTAGTAAGGATTTAATAAAAAAATTGATTTAACTATTGAAATTATCAAGTGCATTAAATTCATAAATATGTTCAATTCAACTTGTTTGGCGTTAATTAATATCATTATTACTGTACCATATAGCTTGGGTGTGATCGTAGAACTAAAATGTGATTATAAATAGTACATTTATTAAGGAGTGAAAGTTTGATTTAAAAAAAAAAATGTTGACTACTGATTTGTTAAGTTGACATTAAGCATATTATACGACTAAACGAGATATTTTTACATTGATTTACTACTACAAATTTATATTTATTATCAAATTCCAAAATTAAAGTTTCCTAAGTTCTAAAAGAGTAAAGTTTATTGGTTATGTATAGAACAGTACACATTCCACGTCTATTGATATCAAATCATAAAACTACCTACATTAATTTCTTCTTTTATTTAAATAAATAAGTACGATGTTGAATATCGAGCATCCCACCCCCACCCTACACACACTGACACACACAATTTTTTAACTTAAAGTCAAGATCATTTATTTAAATATGATTTGGATGCTTGAGTGGTTAATGAATTTAGATAATACGACATTTGGATTAAGTTATATATATATATATATATATATATATATTAATATAGCACTTGTTTCTTTATTTAAAAAAAACAGGTTTGACGTCGTTAATTTGTTATCAGATTTTCATTATTTAGTTCTTTATTGCCTTATTGGTTTCTTTGAATTTTTATTTATTTATTTCATCGTCATTTAAAATTTTCCCTTAATTTTTTTTTGAGAACCCACTTAATTAATCAAATATTTATATTGTTAATCTTATATATGTAGGGACCAGCGTGATATTTTTCTTTCTAATGAAGTTACTAAATAGTTAAAGTTATAATCTGTCATAATTCTGCTTTACCTTTTCAATTGATAATAATAATATGATACCCAATTTGATCAGATATGAACACAGAATTTGATTTCCATGAGACATAAAAAATTTAAATATATTAATGTAATTTAATTCTTTTAGAAGATCATTTGAGAAAAATAATAAATGCTGACAATTATTGTACAAGAATTTTATTATTTCGATATTTTGGTTACATCCAAAATAATGAGATTATGAGAACATCTGGAAATTAAATCAAATTTAATTTTCTTTTTACAGATTATTACTCTTTACAGAGCATCACAGTTCAGCCAATTAACCTTTCTAACAACTAATTTCTTTAATTCACACTGAGGGAAAAAAAATAATGATGAAAATAGCTGTCATTGGTAGAGCAGATGATTCCAGATTATAGAATTGACTAATAATTACTATAATTATGATGTTAACTTCACATCAACGTAGAAGCCGTCTAATATAAAATTTCTTAAGGACTTTTCTAATGACACAACCCGTGTCTGCGAAAAGACCATTTTGGGCCTCTGGAAGGATCAGCTACCCAACAGGAATAATTCAATCAGGGTTAAATTAGTCAACGTGCCTCCCTTCCAAAATTCTATATATACACACCCTCTGTTCTCTCAACTTCATACTTCATTCACCAAGCACTGAAAAGAAACACACACTAAGTGAGATCAAAAGAAAAAACTTTGCTTCAATCATGGCCGTCAAGGTGTATATTGTGTAAGTTTTTTTTTTTTTCATTTAATTCCATGGTGATTTATTTATCTTTTTTGATTCTGCCCTGTTTCTTGAATTCATATTAATGCATATTTTAGTCATATTTTCTGGGAATTCTATGTTTTTAGTAGCTTGATCTCCTAATTCTGTAGTCATACTTATTTCAAGTGTTTTTGTTCTACATATTTGACGATTCTTGAAAGTTGGCACTTGGCAGTCTCCGATCTACTTTGTGATTCTGTTCTTGAATATATCCTTGTATTCAATTTCAATAAGTAGAAATGGGAATTTAATGGATTCTGCTTGATAATTAGATTGTCTGAAATAAAGATGTTGTGTTTGATGAGGTGTAAAGGTATGGGTGATTCTTTAAGTTTTCTATTGCAGTTTCTTTATTATCAGAATATGTATTGTCCTTGATAATAATATACAAATTAAAAATCAAGATTGGATTCAGTTGTGATGCAAAGTGGGGTGATTGTGGAAAATTGAAATACTAATTAGGATCTAAAAGTCTAAGTATATTGGTTGTATTCCTGTTGAATCAAAGGATATGCTTAAGGATTAATTAGATGAAAAATGATAAGTGAGCAATTTTGTTAATCAATTCACTACAAATCTAGTGATTAATTCCACTCCATTATTTGCACCTGCAGCTACTACTCCACATATGGGCATGTTGAGAAACTTGCTCATGAGATTAAGAAAGGAGCCGACTCCGTTGAAGGAGTCGAGGCTAAGCTATGGCAGGTTTGTCACAAAAATTCGTCTCACATTAACATCGTTTCACCACTCTTACGCATTAAACGAATAGGTCCCGGAAACTCTCCCAGAGGAGGTTCTTTCAAAGATGTACGCCCCACCAAAGAGCGACGTACCAATAATCACACCAGATGAACTTGCTGAGGCTGATGCCATCATCTTCGGCTTCCCAACCAGATTCGGGATGATGGCAGCCCAATTTAAAGCATTCTTCGACGCCACTGGAGGGCTGTGGAGGACCGGGGGTCTTGCAGGCAAGCTTGCTGGCCTCTTTTACAGCACCGGATCTCAAGGAGGAGGTCAAGAAACCACAGCGTAAACTCCCCATCCCATGAACTGATAGTTTTATATATTTCAGACCCTTAATTGACTTAGGCCATATGATATCATTTGACATTGTGGGATGTGCAGGTTGACAGCAATTACACAGCTGACTCACCATGGCATGATATATGTCCCAATTGGTTACACATTCGGAGGTGGTATGTTTGAGATGGAGAAGATCAAGGGTGGCAGCCCCTACGGTTCAGGAACCTATGCCGGAGACGGCACCAGACAGCCTTCAGAACTTGAATTGGCTCAAGCTTTTCACCAAGGGAAGTACATCTCTGGAATCGCCAAGAAGCTCAAGGCATAATTTTCACCATTACTGTGTGTATCATTCATCCGACAAATAATCTTCTTTTTTCTTGTTTGGTTATAATTTCGTTTGATACGTATGACTCTGTTCTCAGAAAATAAGGATGTCGGGCTTTATTTACAACGTTTTGATTAATCTTATAATATACGTAAGTTGTTACACCAATCCATTAATGATTGGTTTGATTATCACTCTCCAACTGCTTGGAATATTTTTTAGCTCAATAAGGTTTATGTGGTTCGAGATGAAATTGAATAATTTATTAGTACTTGTTAAAATAAAGTTTATTAAAGTTTACCATTAAATCCAATGAATGAATGGTAGTATTATATAAACTGTTCTCTGTTTTTAATTAAATGATAATCAAACTTTGATGAATGATTCCACGTCAGATCCATCTAATTTTTTATCCATTCAACGGTCGGAAAATAAGATATACAACTGTTGGCTTGTCTTTCTTGAAAATAAATACGTCCTCTAATTTTATCCATTCAACGGTCGGAAAATAAGATATACAAGTGTTGGCTTGTCTTTTTTGAGCTCGTCCCATTTAAAGAAGTCTTTTTTCTATTTTGGACGTCTCATCCAAATGATCTCTTTTCTTATTTTATATCCATGTGACTCACACACATCCTCTAATACAATTAAAATATTGGGTCATACTCCTACTAATACAACTATTCACTACACATTAAATAATAATACTCCTTAATTTAAGTAAAAAAAAGTAAAAGGGTTTCTTTTGAAGGGACCGACGGAATACTAATATACTCCATTATTATAATATTGAATGGGATAAAGAGAGAAAGATATTATTTTATTATACTCCATTATTATTATCATAATAAAAGCGATAGCCGACGTCTGGGTAGAGTGTGCTATCCAAACTTCCAAAGCCAAAGGGTTGGGCGTATTATACGATCAACTTGTATTTATAATATGGGCTATTAAATATGTAAGTTTGATCATATAATTGTGATTGGATTGAAATAAATGAAATGCAATAATTGTTGCGCATCATTTTATGATTATTTCAAATATACTCTATAATCAATTTTTTTTAATAAACAATTAATGGTAAAATACAATAAACTTCATCCCACAAAGATTTGCTAGTTTTTTTCTTTTAATTCTCCATCACTAAATGAATTCTTTTCTCATTTAAAATTAGATGCTAAATAACTAAAATAAGCTTTTTGAAGTACGTTAAGATAGGAATACTAGAAAATAAAGATTTTCATCAAATACTTCCACATTATGCATTTTATATTTTTGGCCGTACATACTAATTTTTGAGAAACTGTGAAATTTATGAGTACATGTAAGATGTGTTGTGAGACTAGTGAATTTATTGTTAAAATATATCTATTATATAAATAAAATATGCTTATTAGTAATTAAAATATGTTCATACTGAATCATGTTATAATAATCTAAAGCCATATTTTAATTAATAATGCATCATATTTTAAAAAATATATATATACTTTAACTATTATTTTACTATATAATAATTATATTTTAATATATTTCACGATTTCTCACATACACATCGTCTCACAAGAGACTTAAGTATACTCAAATTCTTTTACTATAGCCTGTTTACGTTTACTGCTTTGTTTAAAAAAATAATTTTTATCAACTTTATCAATTTATGAGGATAATCATTTTATTTTAAAATATTAAATAATTAATTAAAGTATAAATTAAGTTATATGTATCACGTGGTAGTGTAAATAAATTGTAATGAAAGGTCATTTATGTTGAGTGTCTTTTATTTTTGGAATGTGAAAAATGTATTGAAATAATTTATAGTATAAATAAAAAGTAATAATATTTTTAAGAATAATAATAATATATTTATTAAAAAGTGATAATTATTTAAAAAAGTTTAGTGGTCTCACCGTGTGAGCCTTTTATTTTATATATGGGACGTCGACGCATTATTATTTTTAATTACATTAGCATTTGATGACTCTTTCCTATAGAAGGCACGAGTCCTGTGACATGTCTCTAAATAAGTACAGTAAAACTTCATAGAATAACATTAAATCATGATCATTTTGGATATTGACCTCTTCTTTCCTTTTAATTTACAAATTATAATTAATTAATCTTTAGAGCACATGATGATATTATAAACCTAATTAATATTTCTTAACAACGACGTTTTTAGTTCCCGCACAAAAAGAAAACGATAAAATAGCTGTGGTTGGTAGGACAGGTTTATGATTAAAGAATATATAATTACAGTAATTAATCATGATGTTAATTAAGGTAAGCATGACATCAATTAAGGAGTTTTCTAAAAAGAAAAGCAACGTCCACATAAGACGATTAGTTAGGTGGGTAGGCTTCTAGAAGAGAAGATTCAACTACCCTAATTACTACCGTATTATTCATATTCAACAAGGTTAGATTAGTCAACGTAATTGATCACTTTGAAACACTATATATACAACCTTTGATAGCTCAACTTCATATTCATTCAACAAAAAGAAATATTTACTAAGAAATATCAAAAGAGACCCTTAATTAATTTCCTTCAATGGCAACCAAGGTGTTCATTGTGTAAGTAGTAAATATCTCAATCTTTTTTTTTCTTTCTTTATTTTAAATTGAGTGCAAGAATTAACCGTTTTATGCATGACTAATGCAGCTATTATTCCACATATGAGCATGTTGAGAAACTTGCCCATGAGATCAAGAAAGGAGCTGACTCTGTCGAAGGAGTCGAGGCTAAACTATGGCAGTTTAGTCTCACAACTCGTTTAACATCATGTCACCATTCTTAAGCATGCATTGCGATGGTCTCGTTGAATAGGTTCCGGAAACCCTCCCAGAGGAAGTTCTGGAAAAGATGTACGCCCCACCAAAGAGCGATGTGCCTGTGATCACACCAGACGAACTAGCTGAGGCTGATGCCATCATATTCGGTTTCCCAACAAGATTTGGGATGATGGCTTCTCAATTCAACTCATTCTACGGCGCAACCGGCAAGCCTGCTGGCATCTTTATCAGCACCGGAACTCAAGGAGGAGGTCAAGAAACGACAGCGTAAGATAATTTATTAAACTAGCCATCTTACTCATCATTTGACATCTACATGATAAATGTGCAGTTTGACAGCTATTACTCAGCTGACTCACCATGGCATGATTTATGTCCCAATTGGTTACACGTTCGGAGCTGGCATATGTTTGACATGGAGAATATCAAGGGGGGGTGGGAGCCACTATTATGCCGGAGACGGAACCAGACAGCCTTCAGAAGTTGAATTGGCGCAAGCTTTCCACCAGGGGAAGTACATCTCCGGAATCGCCAACAAGCTCAAACCAACTGCCTAGTTTTACCATTTCTTGCTGTCTCATTTTCATCCTACATTTGTTTTAATTGTCGTTTGGTTCCAAGATTTTTTCAGAATATATATAAATTCAGGGATTTGTTTAGAGCGACTTCTTTAATCTTATAATGTACTACACTTTACAGTTATAATACATTGGTACTGAGTTGTTATATCCATTGATGATCATGATCCTAATGAAGAACAGGGCTTCTACCAGTTATCTTCTTAAATCACTAGGAAAAATAAGTTGCAATTATACTAAAAAAATTAATATTAAATTTTGAACCTTAAAAATAAATATTAAATTAATAAAAAAAAAACCCCTGTTTTGTAGGAAAACGGTAACAATCTCAGATTTAATTAATAGTGCTCTTTCTCATCCTGCTACTCATTTTTTTTTGACAGAAATATAAATTTCTATTAATCAAAGAACATCAGTGTTTACACATGAAGGAGTAATAAAAAGCAGGTAAAACACCATTGAAAGAAAAAGCATAGCCGCAATATTATGTGCTATGGTATTAACTTCCAGCCGAACCCAGTTGAAGCGAACTTGACTAAAAAATGGGCGAAGAGAGAGGATGTCTTCAACCACGGCTCCAAAATATGAAAGATCAGGTTTGTGATTTGTCAGTGTATTATAAAGAATTTGAGAATCAGTTTCAATGATAACCTTTCTGTGATTTTGCTCCCTTGCAATCTCCATTCCTCTCAATGCTGCTAATGTCTCACGTAAATTCTAAAGGCGCATGGTGTGCTCACGCAAGCCTCACACGAAGAAAACGGAAATGCTTGCCATTAAAACCAGAGAGAGGCAAAGTTTAAGGGGGACTGTCGGATCATATTAATTATAAGGGCAGTTTTATTCATTCACAAGAATAAACAAAATGTCCATGAGGGATTAGCAGTGTATCTTAATATATATAATTGTGGATTAGCAGTGTATCTTAATATATATAATTGTGAAGTATTCCCTTATATAAAATTTTTAAAGATATACGTGTCAAGCTCTCATGCAATTCTAAATTTTAAAACACAAATTGTTTACATATCATTGGTTGAAACTAATTTATTATCATTAAATACTATAAAATATTAATTAAAGTAGGTATAAAAAGTCTTTTTTAAATTTGATCTTAATTTTAATGTATTAAAAGTATTTTATATTTCAATTATTTATAAAGATACCCTGTAGAATTAATTTTTTCTTTAAAAAATATGAATAAAGAATAAATAATTAATACAATGTGTATAAATGTTTTGAAAATTTAATTAGTTGAATAATTAATGAATGAATAGTTTAATATCTACTTAATATTAATTTTATTTCTAATCATTTATCTATTCGTTTAAATTATAATACTCCTTATTTTTAAAAAAAAGAGTATATATTATTATTTTTTATATAAAAAAAGTATGGTATTAATTATAAAACTTAAAAATATTGTATATGAGTGCATTTACTATTAATATATTAATACATTTATATTTTAAAAATATATTTTAAATTTAAAATAAAATTTTTATATACCGCGTAACACGCGGATACTATACTTGTGTGTAATATGTGTTTAAGGTGAGATTAGTAAATTAATTTGATGGAGTTACTAATAAGCTTATTATAGGTAGTATGTTTAGTGGTGATGATATAATAGTATTTTCATTTATAATTTTTTTTTGAAGTTGGAATGTTCTTACTTCTTACTAATCTTTCGAGGGTAATAGCTCTTCCTTTTATTTATTTGTTGTTAATTTTTTGAAAATATTATTACTCCCCTCAAAATTTTCATCTAGCATATACCATTGTCAAAGACTTGAATCTGAAATTTAGGTTAAATCATAATATAGCGTAAAATAATTTAACATAAACCATTAAAATTTACTATGTAATCAATGTATCCATTTGATTTAACAATATTACACGATAATCTTTTTTAAAAGACATACTCCCTCCGTCCCATAGAAGTTGACACTCTTTCTTTTTTTGTTTGTCCCATTAAAGTTGATACATTTCATTTTTAACACATGAGACTCACATAAAACCAATTACTTTATTCTCATGGGGCCTACATACCACATCTAATACAAATACTCACTACACATTAAATATTATTTCTCTCACTTCACTTTACTTCACTTTACATTAAATTATTGTATTCCTTAATCTCCGTGAAAAAAAAATACGTCAACTTCTCCGGGACGGAGGGAGTATTAAATATATGAAAATTTGATGTAATTTTGTTATATTATTTTAGCAAATTTTATGATTTCAACTTTAAATCCGTACATTTGCATTTTGAAACCTTAATTGATTGATGAGAAGTAAATTTTTTTTAACCCCCCTAATTATAGTAATTTGTCTTTAATTAAGGCCCTATATTAAAAGTAATCTTTAATTTTTTTATTTTTAATATTTTCCTTTAATAGACTAATAATATTTGCAGCGCATCACCGTTAGTTAACTAATTAACCTTTTGCACATGGGAAGAAAAAAACAAACTTTTGAACAAAGAATTTTTCTAATTCACACACTAAAGTAGAATTAAATACTCCGCTGTTTTCGGTATAGATGATTCTAGAAAATTGACTAATATATAATAATTACAATAATCATGGATATTAAATTTAATTTAACGTCAAGCCAAGCATCAACGGAAAAGGCGTCTAATTTTTATTTTTTTCCTTAATTCTTAAGAAGGAATTTTCTAATAAGAAAAAAAGCAATGTGAATGTCCACAAACGATGGTTTTAGGCGTCTAGAATAATCAACAATCTTAACCAGAATAATTCAAAAAATGTAGCTTAAGTCAACCTTCTTCTTTTCCAAAAAAACCTATATATACACCCTTTGATCGATCAACTTCATATTCATTCACCTATACAATTCACAAAACACATCTATTAAGAAGTATCCAAACCTTCCCTTGATTAATTTACTTCAATGGCCATCAAGGTGTACATTGTGTAAGTATTTAATTTTTTCGTTTAAAACTATATATGATTTATGTATTTGACTTTGTTAGTCACATGATTGTTGGATTCATATATTTATTTTAGTGCATCCCTTTGCAGCAATTTGATACATATTTTCTGGGAATTATGCAATCTTAATTAAACCAGTTTAGTACATAGTATTAATTCTTGAATGTGTCACTTAGTAGTCACCTATCTGTTCTTCAGTCAATGAGATCCTTGAATGCAAATTTTAATTACAAGAACTACAAATGGTTTTTGTTTTACTTGCCACATTGTTGATGTTATAGATTATTTTGTCTGAATTTTGTGGTCCTGTATGATAGTGCAAAGGAATGGGTGATCCTTGAAGCTTTGTAAGAAAACAGAATATGTGTGTTGATTAGTGTTCATTATTTGGTGCAGCTACTATTCCACATATGGGCATGTTGAGAAACTTGCTCATGAGATGAAGAAAGGAGTTGAGGCAAAACTATGGCAGGTTTGTTCATAACTCGTCTAACATCATGCTTTCGATTAGCCATTCTTATGCATTGCGATCGTCTCATTGAATAGGTTCCGGAAACACTCCCAGAGGAGGTTCTTGGAAAGATGTACGCCCCACCGAAGAGATGATCACCCCAGATGAACTTGCTGAGGCTGATGCCATCATTTTCGGTTTCCCAACCAGATTTGGGATGATGGCTGCTCAATTTAAGTCATTCTTCGATGCAACCGGAGGCCTGTGGAAGACTCAGGCTCTTGCAGGCAAGCCTGCTGGCATCTTTTACAGCACCGGAACACAAGGAGGAGGACAAGAAACGACAGCGTAAGATCATAAACTAACCATCCATCTCAATCTTGAAATGCTTGAAATTTGACATTTGGTGAATGTGCAGGTTGACAGCCATTACACAGCTGACTCACCATGGCATGATTTATGTCCCAATTGGTTACACGTTCGGAGCTGGTATGTTCGACATGGAGAACATCAAGGGTGGCAGCCCCTATGGCGCTGGAACCTACGCTGGAGACGGCACTAGACAACCTTCAGAAGTTGAATTAGGCCAGGCTTTCCATCAAGGGAAGTACATTTCTGGAATTGCAAAGAAGCTCAAAGCAACTGCCTAATCTCACCAATCTATTACTCTGCATCCGATTAGTTTGTTACCGTTTTCGTTCAATTTTTGTTTGGTTTCAAGATATGTCCAAGTTTTCAGAAAATAAATGTCTTGTCTTTATATAGAAGAGGTTGATTCTTATGTTATACCATTGAGTTTTTTGATTACCTTGTTTCCATTATCATGTTAGATTGAAAATATCCATTTTGATCAAACAGAGAAACTATCATCATCTTCTTACTTCTTCAATAAGCCTCAAATTGTTTACAAGAGAATACACATCACACAACAATTACACACACTCAACTTGTCATTGTTCTGTTATATATCTTTCTTGTTAGCCATACCCCACTAGATAGAAGTTGATTATATGAAAGGAACAGATCAGTGATACCAAGTGTAATAAGAAACATGATATATTGTACTAATAAACTTGAATTCATATATATCCCCTCAAAACATGATACTCATTCTATGAGACGTGCTGCTCGGCTTTATTTATAATCATATTTACAAGGCTTCATGACATGATCTCTCTCCCTTGGGCCTGAAAATCTTGACTAACTCTGTTCACACACAACACGAACCTTCTTGGTCAACGATCCTGCTGTTTATGCCGATCAAGATATGTTAACCACACATAGTCGCGTAAAGTTTAAAAAGATTTAAGTTTGCAAACTTCTCAGAGAAGTAACACGAATGATGATCACTCGATTAGCCAAAACAAGTGAAGCTAAGGTAGGTCATACATGCTTTAATGATCTTTCTACTTCAATATGACACCTAAATTTGCATGCCTTTAACTTTCAAGTATTCTTTATTTTGTGTATCTTAAAGTAAAACACCCCTTGATTCCTATTAGACTAAGAATGAGATTCTTTTACCAGAAAAAAGCTATGCTTCTCTTTGATGCTACAAGGCATGCTCATCACCCCATCAAATTCAACTCCATCATCAAAAGCATAGAAAGCACATCAAACAAAAGCTTGCCACTGTCTAATTTTCTTTTCTTTTCTTTTTTTATATATGATCAATAATTGTTCTTCACAAGAAAAGAAAAAGAATGAGGTAATTAATCAGGAAGTGTCCCAATAACCTTTTTCATGTCTTGTCCCTGGCCAAATGGATTCTTCATATTTAAGTAACAATTTTGTCATCTTTAATCATCATGTTAGTGAATCTTGACCATGGTTAATTCTCTCTCTTTCTTTCTATTTTTATTTCTCTTATCCAGTACTCTCTCCGTTCCACGTAACCCTTCACACCTCTTACATTAGTCCGTTTCATAACACCCTTTGCGCCCCAAAAAATGAAACTATTTCTGTATCCATAACCTCGAAAGGTACTTAAATTTCAAATTTGTCACTCCTATCTAACACATATACCATTATGTTACATTTTTATTATCTAAATATATTACGATATTCTCAGAAGTCAATAAAGTTAGTAAAAAGAATAATTTTTCTTAAACAACGTGAAACAGTAAACGTAAAGAGTTTTCTGGGACATAGGGAGTAATTCTTTTAGCAAAAAATGTGAAGGGAGTAATTCTTTTAGCAACGGTGCAGCAAGAGAGGTGAAAAGGTAGTAGTGCAGAATTTGTAGATTAATATTGGTGAGGTAAAGGTGATTCTTAGAATTTAGTAATTACTTTATTGAAGCATCCAGCATCATGTTCTACTGCATTTTGGTTAGGCAAATGTGTGAGTATCATTAGTAGTTTTCTCATTACAAAAATACACTACTGTGATTAAAAAGGTTGTTGGAAAAAGTAGTGAAACTGTACTTCCAACAAGGAATATATATCAATTCATCTTCCACCACATCAGAATATGGAGTAAAATAATTAAATCGAAAATTAAAATAAGTAAAAAGGCATTCCTGGCATTGCAATGGCAGAAGAACAATAAATTAATTCAATAAACAACAAATTAAAAATAGAATGAAAGAGAGGGCGAACATCTCCAGATGCTCTATTCGGATAAAAAGGTTTTCATTCTTTACTTGGAGAGGGTGATGTTCTTTTCTTCTTATTTTCGTACCTCATCATTTTTTTTTTGAAAAAGTCAAAGAATTATCATTAACCCATGGTATAAGAAATACCCAAAGAAAAAATGCAAGTTTACAGTAATTAATATCCTAACACCATTCTCGAGTTAACCAACCAATCACTAAATGAAAAACTAGTGCACCCTATCTTATTTACATAAAACCAACTCCACAGTCTAATTTTAATATCGTCCACAGTTTTATCAACAGAGTACTCCACACCATTAAAAATCAAATCATTCCTCCATCTCCAAATTCTCTAAATCACACATAACCAAATAGTTACCGCCACCTTTTATTCCTATTTTGCCTCTCAAGTTTCGACTATTTGCAATGAGATTAGATAGGATATGAGAATGGAGGACAATAATAATTCCCAACCATTTAAAGCAAGTCATCCATATCTCATGTGTGATTGAGCTTTCGAAGAGAACATGTCTTTCAGTTTCAATATATGTTTCGCAAAATGCACATTTCGAATCATCGGTTGACTGCAACAAATTTCTTCTAAGTAGATTAGCTCTTGTGGGTAGTCTATTCCAAAGAACTCTCCATGTGTGTGTTGTTACTTTTAAAGGTGCAAAAGTCTTCCATATAAGTTTGAATCTGTGCATCCTTTCTTCATCAATCACTGTAGCATATCTGAGTTCTACAAGGATCGAATAAGCACTCCTCGTACTATAGCTATCATTGGAAATTCCCAGCCACCTCCATGAGTCTGCAGCTCCCTGTTTCAAAGTGAACCTGTTAAGAATAGACAACAGTGAATTAAAACTATCAAGTTCCCAATCAAAAAAATTTCTTCTCCATCCCTCACCCCATCTCCATCCCTCACCCTCCCACCTCCCTATACCTCCAACTCGACTATTCTTATTCCTACAGAGCTAAAAGAGACGTGAAAATTTCAGCTTCAAAGAGCCCTCACCCGTCCAATCAGCTTCCCAAAAGTTTGTGTTCCTCCTATCACCTACATCCGTACTAATCTATTTTTAAATCATTCACCCCCTCCTCCAAAACAAATCCTTATCACACCCTTCCACCACCCTGACTATAAGCTATCCCCATCTTCATTGAAAGAAATATTCCCCAACTTATCCCTCAACCCGTATTTGGACTCCACCACCCTCACCCACAAGTTGTTTTATTCTCTCAAAAACCTCCATGCCCATTTCTCCAACAAAGCTTTATTAAAAATTTCTAAATCTTTAACCCCAAGACCCCATGGACTTTAGGTTTACAAATCGCTTTCCACTCAACCCATGCTATCTTTCTAATGCCCTCTCTGCCCCCCATAAAAAGTTACGTTGTAAACTCACAATATCACGCAATATTTTTTTAGGAGCTTGGTAGAAAGATAGGTAGTAAAGAGGCAAAGATGAGAGAACCACATTTAATAGGGTGATTCTGTCGCCTAATGAGATTTTATTCTCCTCCCATCGCCTTAAACGATTTTTGATCTTATGCACCACATTCGACCATTCATTTGTTAATGAGATTAATTCATTTGTTCATTCACTAAATCATAGAGTAATTAAATTACTCAGTTATATATAATGTTGTCCTACAAAATGCCCCTCTAACAACCATATAGCAGGTTTCTGAATTTTTTTTTTTAACTATACTTTTTGTGCACAAATTAATTCGGACGAACAAGGACTAGTGTCCGTTTCAATTTATAATGTAATTAAAATATAACGATTTTCTAAAAATTAAAATTAGTAATAGGCATATACTAAGAAATTAAATTAGCACTTTTCATTACATATTAATGGTAATATTATGGGGTTGGCTTTAAAAAATCTAAATTCTAGTATTTTGAATTGAAACCGCCAATTTCCAGTTTGGTTTTGTGTTAGATGGATCCAATGAAATGGAGAGGATTAAAATTCTGGAATCAAATTCGATGGGACTCGTCCATCGTCCCATCAAATGATCACATGGAAGGATATATGCCCTTTAACTATTAATTCTCTTACCACCTTTTTCTGCTTCTATTATAAATTTTGAAAAATAATAAACGAAATGAATATGTAAGAACCAAAATCATAATCTTCACGCATATCAATAAAATATTACTAACTGGAATAAAAAAGAAATAAGTTACTAAAACAAATTTGCCCAATCGTGATTGCATTTTTTCTTTTTCAACTTTAGCCTTGAACCAAATGGTGCACAAAAAAAAAATTTTAGTCGATTTATGGAGTTATAGGTACAACCAATCTTAATTAAATTAATCAACTTGTAGTCAGATTACAGTGGAGGGTTCTAAGTTCCACTAAAATATTTTAAGACAAGCAATTAATCTAATGATAAAGTAGTAGACATAATTAATGAAAAATAATGATCTCCAGAAATGGTGTTCAACTTTTGCATAAATTATGAACTGCAGGTACACAATTAAAATAAAGAAGCAGGAACAAAAATATAAGGTGCTAAATTCAGCCGATCATCATCATCAAGCTGATAATGCTACTAATTAACACAACATATATATAGACCTAAAAACTAAATTTAGCATCTGTTCCTGTTTCTGAATCCAATTTAACACAAAGAAAGTTATTAGTACAACTTTTTGAATTAGTTGTGTATTCATCTATCATCATATCCTGACCTGAATGTCTTAACATGGCCCAAAATGGGCTGTCTTCTTGATCCCTTTTTCACTTTCCCTTTCTCCTGCACTTTTCCTCTATACTTGTACTACCACCTTAATTTGCACTCTATTCTCATCTCTACAATCTTACAATTATTCAAATGAATTTCAGTTTTTTTTTTCCTTTTCTTTTCTTGGTAGCGTGCTACTTGAGGTTCCCTCCGAATGTGGGCGTCCAGAAATCAGAGGGAGTCTCTGCAGCAACCGGAAACGTGCTTGATATCGGGACGAGGCATAGTCCTCGGCTGTTTAGGTCTTTTATCAGCCCTTGTTCATCCCTGGACTTATCAACCTGTTGGCGTTGTAATGGAGGAGATCCGTATTTCAGATACGGTGTACTTAATGCCTGAAATCAGACAACATCTCAATAATTAGGTTCTAACATGTTTTTTTAGAAAAATTTATCTTAAGTGATCATAAAGCTAACTTACATTGACTTGATCATGGAGAAACTTGATGTATTCAATAGCTTCGTGGAGTACTGATGCAGTATCAGTCTGAAGAGTAAAATATATAATTGGAATTTATTATATTATACAAAAGGGTGATGAAATAATACTAGTAATTACATGATATGTATATCCAAAATAAAATTACCTTGCCAAAAGGTGAAACCAACTGTTGGAGTGCAGTTATTCGGTCCCCCAGTTTCTCTTTTCGAACCTGTTCAAAAAAAAAGGCTGAAAGCTATCATCCATTTACTTACACAGATGATGATATCAATTTCCTTTTAACTTACAAGAAAAGGACTAAAGCTCCTTTATCAAATTATTCTCAACCTCGAATCATACTATACCTTAAAAGTTGGCAATGGTGACGGAGTCTCGATTCTTGGACGCTTATATCCCGGTTCGCTGCCGGATTTCTTTGTAACTGAGGCTGACTCCTTCACTTGTTCATGATGATGCTAAAAATTCAAGAAACAATTCTCAGAAAACCCTACTTAATAATATAACATGAATTATTAGCTAATTAGGAATTAAATTAAATTAAACTCACCTTATTATCACCAAAGCTTGGAAGATTAGGCCTCTTGTTAGTGAGAGGTGATGGTGGAAGGTAGTGAGATTGTGTGGAAGGGAGAAAAGTGGAACGAGGTGCAGCGGCAGCACTCCAGGCGGGCGGAGAGGTTGTTTTATGGAAGTTGGGCAAAAATCCAGGTTGATAATTTGCATAGTTGTTCATTTCTTGGGGTTGGTCGGAATCCGTATCGAAAAGTGTTTGCAACAAGGAGTTGTAGGAGGATGAGAAGGTGTTTAGAGGAGGGAAATTAGGTTGAATGGAGTTGATTTGGGGGAAGTCTTGATGATGATGATCATCCAACTTTGTTTGGTGTTGGTGTTGGTGTTGATAATTCATGTTTGGATTCATAAGGTGGAAACTAGAATAATTTTGGTGTGATCCTCCACTATCATTTCTGCAACAAGACAAGAAGAAAATATGAGTTTCATACATCAACTTGCCTACCTTTTTCATATCCCTACAAACAAAACAAGTCCAAAAACACACAGCTTTTTGGGTGCACCACTTTTATTTTCTATTAGGGTTAGTGAGTGACTATTATTAATTATTACTAAGCTACTAATTTTAATTACTCACAACAAATCTTGATTCCAATCACCCATCATCTCCGCCACGGACACGGCGGCCGGTTTCTGGATGACTACGGAGCCGCCGCCGTCGGAGTCGTCGCTCGACCGAGCATCCTTCATCTCCATTAATCTGGTGACGTCATCGTCGTGATTAGGCCAGACAAAGACGTTGGATGCTAAAGAACATGGGGAAGAACCGAAGAGATTTCTTGATGAAGTCCATGCCCAGTTTCCTCCACATACTCCTCCTTGAAACTCTTCTGCCATGGCACCTTCCACTTATAGCTTCACTTTGTTACTTTGGGATGGTTTCGTATGAAACTGATTCTTTCTCACCCTGCTGATATATATATATATATATATATATATATATATATATATATATATATATATATATATATATATATATATATATATATATATATATATATATATATAAGTGATACTGTTTGGGTGTGGGGGTACGGACAGGTAAAATTAAACTACCCGAATCTGGTCCCTAACAAAAGATTAAGAATGAAAAATTCCTAATCAGAAGAGAGAGAATTTATTAAAATCGTTAATAATGAAATTTGGGAACAACTCTTGATCCTTCGCTATTAAAAAGGAATTGTTTTTATTAATTAATCTTTTGTTAAATGTACTGCATGATTTAAAAAAATTCCAAGTTGATTATAAAAAAGTGGGGGATGTAAGAAAAACACGATCCGGTTAGCCACGTCATTGTTTAGAGGAAAACCTACTTCTTTGGGCATTTTAGGTGTGTAATTAATTTAATGAACCATATCTTGTTTTATATGAAATTTAAATACTATGGTTTAAAATAGATTTAAGAGTATTCTTTTAACTATAACAATGATAAAAAGGGGCATGGCCAAAATTAAGAACCGGAAATTGAGGACCATTTGTCCACCTGACTTCGAAGATGATTGTGTACATAATTCTAATGCAGATTTGGTTTATTTATTAGTTTCATTATCAGTCAGCTAAACAGATTAATTAATTAATAAATTAATTGTTTGGAATGTATATAATTCTCCTGTCCAACCACCTTTAGCTCACATCTAAACGTGGCCTCTCTTACCATTTCGGGCTTTACAGCCATTATCAAATAACTAATTATTCATGGATTTGGATCCCTTCAGTGAATGAACTCAATTCCCTCTCACTCTGTACTCAATTTCCTCTTGCTACTTGCTACCTCTCACTTGTAGGGAGAGGTAATTGAGTGCAGGATTTGCATCCAATTATTCATAAGTAACTAATTATAATATTTTCGACTTTTTCTTTTGTAAGCTTTCTACCCATTTACTTTTTACTTTTCTTCTATGTGTAGGATGTTGATGTGACGTAGCTTAAACGTATTATTATCTTAAGTTCTTGTCTCTTTTTCATATTAAAGTTTGTATTATATTATACGTATATTTAATCATGAATTTCACTTATTGATATTATAAAACTAAAATAATGTATTACTCCGTATATTTCAAAATAAAATGAATTATGCATAAAATATTGGGAATAACTAGTATATTACCCATTGTATACACCCCCTTCGCAATTTAAATTAATTATATAAAAGGCATTTTTTTTCTTTATAAGATAGGAAAAAAGAATTATATTAAGAGAGTATCAAAAGTAACTAAAAAAATACAGAGCATAGAGGAAGTAGGTATAAACTCCTAGACAATACACCAAATACTATTCTATATGCAGCATAACATACTCCTTCCGTCCCGGTCAAACTGCACCGTTTGATTGCATAAAGCTCTCACAAAAGTTACAGTAAACGGTGCAATATGGGCGGGACGGAGTGAGTACATTGCAACAAAAATCTTGAAATGATGAATAAGTTATACTCCTATTTCTAAAAATAGTAAAGACATCAAGCGTTGATTTTGATTTCTTCAAATAATTTTGTTTGATTGATCTCTAAATTCTAAAAAATCTTGCAATTTTTAGCTTTCCAAAGTTACCACGTCATGCAGGTCCAAATGCACTAGATCTAAGATATAGTACTGATTGGTTATTTCATGTCACATGAGCATTTGGCCAATTTTATGTCATGGGAGTATATAAACATAGTAGCAAAGTAATCATATTCTACGACATCGATTCAACGTGAAATCAAATAAAAAGTTACTCAAAGGAGCTTATATGGTGGGTTTTATATGAAACTAAATTTAGGACGTGTATGAATGAGATTGATTCTACTAATAAAACCACATTAAAAATATTATCCAGGCTAATTTGAAAATATATATTCATGCAACAAAAAATAATACATTAAAATTTAATTCAAAACTTTATAAAAGGTGCATAGTATTGTATGTTTTCCCTCCTGTAATATTAACTAGAATCGAATCTGTCTCCATGTCCGAACTCAGTTGAAATTTTTCCTTGATGTTGTAGGCTTGTGCACACTTATTCTTCTCCTTGATATTTCGTTTTCCTTCTTTATCCCCTAGCTAGTATTTCCCTTCAACTCTAAAATAATTAAATAATGAATTTTTAAATTATTATTTTTGTATAAATTTACGAGTAAATTCTATTCATTCATTCTTGATCTCATTAAAGCTACAACTCAAATTCCTGAACCGTTTGTTATTTATACTACTTTTTTCGTGAGTCATCATGTATCTAACTTTATTTCTTAATTGAAGTTATAAAATTAATTAGCTATTTGTTTGTTCTTAACATCTTACATGATTTACAAATCATAACAATTGTTCAAGAATTTAAATATTACATTAATTGAACTAAACTACGTTAATTTACATATCAATATTTCGCATTTTAACATTCAATTCAATATATATATTATCAATATGTAATATTTTATTTCTCTTTAATCCCCTCTAAAATGTGTCTAACTCCACCCCAAACGCTTAAGTTGGGATTCTTATCTGTCCAAATCGTTCCCTAAATAAACAAGGCAAAGTTTGATCTTAAAAACAATATTTTATTTTATTTTTGATCAGTAAATATAACTTAATTAAAGTCAATAATTAACAAACCAAAATTAATGTCAATTAATAAAAATAAAACATTTTGTCAAAGGTGAAATTCGTAAAAAAGTTGACCAAAGTATATAAATAGTCAACTCATATGTGCACTAAGAAACTTGTCAAATGAATAATTTCTTGATGAGGCCAAATATGTTGTAGAAAACACTTTTTCTGGTATTTTCTTACAAACATTGGTCAACGTTATACCGCGTTGACTTGTGAAAGCTTCATGTGGAGTAAAATATTTCAAAGTAAGTTAGTTAGGTCGGTTCCATATAAGTGGATGTGTTATTTCCTTCCAAAATTAAGGAAAGTGATTGCTTTAATTTTAATATTAATTTATTTTCTAATATTAGTTCATTCTTTGACGTCTTAGTAAAAAAAATAAAAATTGTATATTCATAAATCCTTTTAAATTCATATTTTATGACAATACTACAATACATAATACATATCACACACACGTGTAATTCTTATAACGCAATCGTGCTATTGCATTTACAGACATGTAATCATGGAATTGCAAATAATTAGTTGGACACCACAATTATACACACAAAATATATTGTATATATAAAATCCATAATTTAGAATTAGAATTGTTTTTACCTTAAAAAGGAACATATATATACAAACAATATTTGAAAATACATATATGCACCATCGCACTAAATATATCATAGTTTTGTTAAAACGTGTATCACATTTAAAATGCCGTGGTGCTTCGCCACTCCAATACTAACTTAGGGCATTTAATAATTTAAATTAGTATTACTTAAAGAAACTGAAATAACTCCGATAAATTAATAATTCAACTTTGGATGTTCAAATATCAAGGAGAGGTTCATTATTAAATACGATCTCAATATTTTAGCACACTTTTTTGTAATTTAAAAAAAAATGTACAGGATACCGAAATTGGAGAGTAAGCGATATAATATGTGTTAAATGACCACCTCATCTAAAAGTATAAGTTTATAGAGAAATAAAATATTTAATACTAATTAAGTAACACGCCCCTTTACATGCATGCGGGGTTAACTTTTTGCCTCATGTGAAATTTTCTCATTAATGAGTGACGGTGAAATTTGAACCTTAAACCTTTATTAGACATGAGCTCTAATATTATGTTAAATGACCACCTTGTATAAAAATTTAAGTTTATATAGAAGTAAATCGTTTAATACTAATCAAGTCACTCTAATAATATGTTCTATCTCACAACTATCCACCATCTAATTTGAGAAATCATATGTGTATTTTCAGATACTGTACAATAAATTGAAGGATTGGATCAAATCCAACCAAAAGGGGTTAATGACAGTCTGTTGACATTCTAAATATTGATTGTTGCCAATCAACGTAGGGAATTTTCAACTGATCAATTAAAAATTAACCATCTTCTCTACAAATACCCAACTTAAAAATAATTTTATCTGTACTCTTATTCTTTACTATGCCATATCTTTGAATGTAAATTGCATATATCAATAACTGCAGATGTTTTGAAGACATTTGATATGTTGTTATACTCCTCATCCTTTTCCTCCTCCTCCACGTTTTTTTTTTTTGTGAGTGCGTGAGATAGAATTGAGGAACGAAATATTTGGATGGATAAAGATTTATTTAGTGTATGGATGAGTTAATTAATCAGATTAATTTGTGTTATTTAATTAAAAAAAACCAAACATTGTTTAAAAAAAAGTTAATTGCAAAAAAAACCACGAATTTTACTCCTATTGCAAATTAATCCTCACTTTTAAGAAATTGTAAAAAAAAAAAACCACAACTTTTAAGTATTATTGCAAAACGAACCTAAATTTTGATTAAAGGTAGGATTTTTTAGATTTTTTTTGCAACAATACTTAAATGTTGTGATTTTTTTTTGCAATTTTTTAAAAGTAAGAATTAATTTATAATAATAATAAAGTTCCACATATTTTTTTTCAATTAATCCTTTAAAAAATATCGAGTGGCATTTAACGTTCGGTATAAAAAAATAGAAATTAAGTAGCAAGTTGTTCGCTACACTGACAGAAGACATACAATTGATTTTGTCATGTTGTACTTGCTGACTGAAATCTGGAATAAGTTTAATCTTTATCATGTTATTTTAAAAATTTATTTTTAATTAATTTAATTAATTGATTTTTGGGTATTTTAGTATTTTGGGTAATAGATAAAATACAAAATAATATTATGTATGTTTAGTAGGAATGACAAATTTGAAAATAAAATTACTTTTGAGATTATTGGATAAAAGATTTTTTTTGTTGAAAATTATTATAGTACGAACGAATGAGAAAAGTATACGACCTGTTGAGGGACGGAGCAAGTAAAATTTATACTCCTTCCATGCCGCAGTTTATGTTACATTTATTGTTTGCATAAGAATTAAAGAATATAATATTTTAATGTGTAATATGCTGAGAAATATATTATTTTAATATATAATGAGTAGTTGTATTAGTATAGTATGTAGGAAATCATAAACATATAATAATTATTTTGTAATGATCATCTACCTACCTAAAAAGAAAATATAATACTCCCCCCGTCCCATTGAAACGTACGCGTTTTTCTATTTTGGTCCGTCCAACTACAAAGTGTGCATTTCCTTTTTTGGTAAAGAGAACCTACACATATAAATTACTTCTCTCTCTATGGGTCCATATGTCATACTAATATACATACTCACTTTACATTAATATATTATTTCTCTCACCTTACTACACATTAAAATATTATACTCTTTATCAACGTGCAAAAAACAAACGCGCACGCTATATGAAGGAAGTATTAAATTTTAATAGAATAAAATATAACAATATGTGCAGGATGGGAGTATATACCTAACTTGAGATGGTAATAAAATGGTCCTAATTAAAATAGCGGAGGCTGCCGCAACGCAAGCGACGCCGTATGGTTGGTTTGGGTGGGTGGGTGGTGAGTGGGGTTTTCCGAGTTGATGTCTATGACCCGTGTGGTTCTTAAAATGAGTCAAATGACGGGTCCCGCCCAGGGCACGCGCAGGATGAGTCGACACACTCTACTCTTCCTTTATTATCGATGAGTCAAAATCCCCAACAAAATTCATCACTCAATAACTAATTACTCTTCTCTTAGCTTATCCAACATTAATTAAGCTCTTTTTTTCTTTAATTACAAGTTTTCCGATTTGGTAACAAAAATTACGGCATGGGGGTTTAGATTCATTATCAGTTCCTTTTAATTAAGGCAGCTTTCCACAAATAACATCACAAAATATTATTGTACGTGTAGACATATGCTGCAACCAACCTCAAGAAAAACACTCTCTCCTCCCAATAAAATCTTTCACACTTTCATCATTTGTTTATTCCACAAGACATTTCACATCTAAAAAAAAACATCATTTTGTCTAACAACCTCAAAAGTTACTTTAATTTCAAATTTGACATTCTTTTTTCACATACATCTTATTACTGTATACTTTTTTATTACCTAAAAATTACAATACCTTTCAAAGACAATAAAGTTTGTCAATAAGTACAATTTTTTTTAAACAATGTAAAACAATAAAGTTAAAAATATTATGGGATTGAGAGAATAGAATGAATCAATAGGTACGTATATTATATTATCATCTCTTTTATTGTTAGTATTTTTTTTAATGCACAATAATTTATATAAATTATGATATTCTTGGATTATCAGAATAAAAATAAATAAATAATTTCATATATAAAACTATTCACATATATAATGTTCTCATGAAATCTTATACTACTATTTTAATTTCGGGTTAATTACAAAAAAAATTACGAATTTTACTCCTATTGCAAATTAATTCTTATTTTTGAAAAATTGCAAAAAAAAATCACTACCTTTAAATATTGTTGCAAAAAAAATGAATTTTTTGCAACAATATTTAAAGGTGGTGATTTTTTTGTAATTTCTCAAAAATAGAATTAATTTGCATTGGGAGTAAAGTCCATAATTTTTTTTTCAATTATAACTTTAATTTTTTTGCAAAAACTAACTAGGGTGAAAACTAGTTTGGCAGTAGAATAGGTTTTAGTACTATTTAATCATTGTCTTTTTTCATTATTAAAAGAATAAATTCATCCAAGTAGAATAAACATATGTATATTAAAAATTAAACTTAAATACATGCATCATACGTACTGCCGATGGTAAACTAGTAGTATCTCTCTTTAACTGTAAGAATTTAATCTTTATCTAATGAATTAATTCATGTTAATTTTAATTAAAATATAATTGTATTTCTACTCTAATAATTTACCATTATATTCTATTTCCTACCTTATCTCTAAATTTAAACTTTACCCTAAAAAATATACTCCCTCCATCCAACGTATTTTTACCCACGTTCCATTTTAGAATATTCGGTCTATTTTTATCCATTTCATTAATGATAAAAATACACTACACATCTTATCTGCTTTTTACATTTTATTCATCAATCACAACAATTTTATTTATTTTTTTACACTTTATTCATCATTCCCAACAGATTTATTCACTTTTTTCTCTCAATATTACCAATTTAATCCTACTTTTTTTACATTATATATTAAAAAAATAATACATTTTAATTTACATACCCGTACAAACGGATAAAAATACTCAAGAGCGAGCGACTAATTTATTCTTATACTCCTATTACAATTATAATTTCAACCAGAGTTAAAAAGAGATTTTCATGCACCCCCAATAAAATAAGGTATTGATTGACCTTTGCAGGAGGAGGTTTACAAATTTCTTTTTTTATATAATTGTTTACATATATACCAATTTATAGTATCAATAAAGTCCTTGGATTATCTGTTTGTCTTTTTGCGTAGGCGGAATTTTTATATAGTGGAAATGACGAGTTGACCCTCAATTTCATGTCATTGCTTATGACTAATCCGACTATCGGGTGTAGTTGAAGAATGTTTTAATAATGACACATCTAGATTTCAATTTTTTTTTTTAATATTTTTAAATTGTAGCCATCCATCTTAGAAATACTTCAACATTCAACTACACTCATCAAATTCATCCACGACTGGCATTCGCATTATGCATAAATATTTTAAATAAAAACCATTAATTATTATTAAGTTGAAATATATAAAAGTAATTCTATGTTGATTAGAGATGTGAATTAGTGGTCCTAATTAAATTTATAGAAGCCAGGATTTATGAAAAAAAGAAAAAAAAATTATAGTCGGAAAAATCTAAAGTAGACTTAATTAATTGAATTAGTGAAATGATTGAGATATTAATAATTATTTAATTTACCTATTATGGAGACTTATTCGTATTCGACTTAGTTCCAGCATGGTTCAATCTAACCCGAAAATGACTTTTGTTGAAGATCATGTATAGGTTTGTAACGTTTGTCCGTCTTAAAGTTTTATTATGATCCACAATGTACTTAGGAAAATTTTAAATTCAATTAAAATTTTTTTACATTATTTTTATATTCGGTATATCATAATTTTAATATATTTTTATGTATAAAAAATGATAGAAACCCTCCTGATCCCGTGAGTAAAATATTATTTGAAAATATATAGTATTTATTTAATTTAAAAATACTGTAAATATTTATGTATAGTAATTTCCAACACGACATGATAATTAATATTTGATAGTATAAAATTAATAATTGTATAATAAAATACTCATAAATATTTTTAAAATATACTATTTCCTAAAAAAAATTATTACTTTTAATTAACTATTTCCTAAAAAAGTTATGGTGTCATGTCAACACAATTTTTTTTCATACTCATATTGTTTCGGAATAAATTTGTATTGTGCTGTTACTATGATATATTTATATGAAAAACACGATGCAATATCACGAATTCTCACCTTTAATTATACTTGTGAAGTAGATTGTAGTATTAAATTACAAAATTATTAGAAGTCTATAATTCATTTAAATTATACTCTCTTCATCCGCTTCTAAGATATCCATTTTACTATTTTTGGTGTCCGCTTTAAAGATATTCATTTCCTATATTTAGTAAAAAAAATATACAATATGACCATCCACTTCCCTCTAATATAATTACTCACTTTACATATAATAATAATATTTTTTAATTTACGTATAAAAAGTAAATAGATGTCTTATAACCGCAGGAGGGAGTAACTAATTTGTCTAAATCAATTTGTATACAGACTAGATGTGTAATATGAGCGCCTATATAAAAGGAATACTATTCTATAGGTTATTTAAAGATAAAAAGAAAAAGAAAATGATATCAAGATGATGTCATATTGATGTGTACTAATTGACAAAAAGAATAAAAAGGAATGGGTATATGCATATGTACAACATCAAGATTCAAGAAAAGGCATGGTAAGGTACAACTCTTTCACGTGGCAGTCAGGTGGGAAAATGTGATGCATGTCCCACTGAATGAAAACGAATGATTCATAAAGTATTACTGCCACCCCAGCTTATTAAAAATACGACATATATTATGATCACTCATAGATAAATATAAGGATTAATTGTATAATAAATTATGAACTTTCGTCGAATTACAAATTAATTATGACTTTTATAAAATTATAAAAAAATTTATGATCTTTAATATTTGGGCAAATCGCACCCATCTGGCTGATGAAGTCTGCCAAACTTGCTGATGTGGCATTTTGAATCCACTTAAGTCTTTCATGTAGGATATGAAACGTAGACATGCACCCCGGTTCGAAATTGTCGATTCCGGTTCCAAGGTAGGGAGAACCGGAACCGAATCGGGGTATGAAGGTTTCGGTTCCGGAATCGACGGTTCCGGTTCAAGATTTTTTTTTTGTTTTAAGCGTAAAAAGAAAAAAATAAAAAAAATTGAAAAACTGGCAGTTCGAACCGGAACCGCCGATTTTTTTTCAAATATGAGGAACCGGAACCGAACCTTCCTTAGCCGGTTTCGGTTTTTTTGGCCGGTTCCGGAACCGGCGGTTCCGGTTCCAATTAAAACCGGAGGTTCCCCGATTCGAACCGCCGGTTCCGATTTTATGGTGCATGTCTAATGAAACTGCGTCGTTTCATCGTTCCCAAATTAAGACCTTTTCCCATTTCAATGCATAATTTCCCTTCAAGTTCCAACCAAATGCATCAATGGCTTCCCTGCTAATTTAACGTACCTGAACTTCTTTAATCCAAATTTTTATATCAGTTATTATTTAATAATTAAAAAAAAAAATAGAAAAGATATGGAGGAAAGCGACAACCACCATCGACAGTTGGTCTGAAAAAATTTGAAAGACATCTCGACTGAAGCTGTTTATTATCAATTCTTCAAGCAAACGACGATGTAACATTTCTTTCACTGATTCTTCTCTCCTTCATATCTCTATCTATTCATTGTGGCTTCTGATTTCTGCTTTCTTGGACATTTCCATTCGCTGTTTTTTATCCTCCCTATACACTGTGCTGGTGGCTGACTCCGCTCGCCACGTAGACAGATCTGCGAGATGCCCCAGCGATGCACCATCGTCGAGGGGCGGAGAACGATGGGCCGCGAGTCCAATTATAGGTCAGCGGGTAAAGGTTGGTATATCACGGGAAGGAGGATTGAATCGGAAGCTTACGAGATATAAAGGAAGGGTGGCGAAATAAGAGGCGGGGAGGAGAGTCCGGCGGGGTGGAGGAGCGGAGAGCCATTTACAGGATACGAGACCGAAGGAGTAGAATTGCAGAGGGTTGGAGAATTGAGGATTATCCTTCATTGAAAAGATGAGAACGTAGATAGAGGGAAACGGTGGGAATGAGGAGTGTAGATGAGGTGACGCTATGAACGGTAGATTGAGTAGAGAATGGAAGGTGGGATGAGAGAGAGACAGAGAAGTGGTGCTCCTCTGTGTGGTGGCGGCGCTTACCGGCGAGGGAAGTCACTTGAGAGTTGGGCAAGGGTTTTTAACACCCTTGAAACGATGACGTTTTATATCCCACCTGGAGGACTTACGTAAACTTAAAATGACACGTCAGCAAGTCGGGCAGACTTCATCTGCCCGATGGGTGCGATTTGCACAACTGTTAAAGGTCATAGTTTTTTTTGCAATTTCACAAAAGTCAGGATTAATTTGCAATACAGCAAAAGTTCATAATTTTTTACGGAATTAACTCTAAATATAAATACTAAAGTACTATAAATTAAATCTAAAGGGGAAGTGTGCAGTTAACATGTGGTCACAAAATTTTGAGCTAAGGTCCTCCTACAAGCCACGTGTCTTTTTATGCAATCATGTGCTGCATAACCATGTAATTTCATTTATTTAATGTAGTAAGTATTACAGTATTAAGTAACACTGAGTTTTGTTTATAGATCCCAACCTAAACTGCAACTTATATAGTTTGATTACAAGTTGGTCATGACTAATATTGCGAATCAAACGTCCTTCTAAGGGTTTTTTTTTCCAAAAACAAAACAATTCCACTATGGCACTATCTATCGATAACATGAACAAAAATAATAGAGAGATTTATTTAAAAGTTTGGAGGTTCTATCCATTTATAAAGTATTGAAAAATTATGAAATATTTTTACAATTTTGTGTGCTATATTATTCGCAACAAGATTAACACGATGAATTTTAAAGCGAAGGCGTTGAAGGTATCACATAATCACCAAACACCGAGTTTACAATAGTTTAGACTTTTAGTGTATTATCGGGTAAATATAAAAATTAGTCCTGTAAGTATGACGTTTTCCAATTTTAATCATTTTTTTTTTACAATTCTCAATTTTGGTCCTTTTTATTAACTTTTAGTCATTTTGGTCCAGTTTTGGTCCTTCTTTCAAAATTTGGTCCTTTTTTGTCCACTTTTAATCCTTTATGTATACACTTTAGGACAATTTTTGAATTTTTTTAATATAAAAGACTAAATTTGGACAAAAATGACAAAATTTGGACTAAAATGACTAAAAATGGACAAAAAATGATCAAAATTGAGAATTGCAAAAGAAAAATGACTAAAGTTGGAAAACGTCATACTTACAGGACCAATTTTGATATTTACCCGTGTATTATCCATAATCTTTGTATCTATTTTTATAATAACACGATCCATTCCCAAATTCTTTAAGTACGAGAGTGCTTCATGTATACCCATAAACCTCTCCTTTATCCACAAAAAAATTTTCAAGTATCACTAACGAATGACATATAAATGTCCTAAGTTTTAAAATCAATCATATTTTCACTCTCACAAAAACCATTTGTGCACCTGAGTGCACGGATATACTAAATTTTCTAATAAAATAATTAAATCAATTTAAAATTTTAATCACTTCATTTGTCTCTTAAATATACCTCTTATTCATTTTATCTAATTTATCTAAAATACATGTTTTTCTTAGAATGTTTTTCTTAGATTATAGAAATTTTTAAAGTAAATTTTCTATAAATAAGATGGACGAGGGAATTGATTACAAAATGTACATCCATAGTACTGTTTTAATATTATCTTCAATCTTCATGATCATACGGGTACATATAGCAATAATCACACTTATCCATGATCAATAAAAAGATTAAAAAAGAAATTAAATTAATCCTAATCCTAATCCTAATCCTAATCCTGCTTTTTACTCAACCGTCCTACAATTGCTAGTAGCCTCCCAATCGGGAGCTTTTCTTATTCGTGGATTTATAAGTCAATCCATAACCCTTTTTTATGTTAAATAATTGTTTTTACTTTTTCCAACGCGTTTTTAGATAGAGAGGAAATTTTACTTTATTATTCTTTTATTTTTGGGTTAATAAGATGGCATGTTGCCAAAAGAGGCGAATTAATAAATGTAAAATAAAGACTTTTGATGGGCATACATCTTTTCATTGACTTATATGGAGTTGAAATTTCGTAAACTCTTTTTCCACCTAGAAAAAACAAGTCCTCCTCATTCTATAGAAATTGCTGAAAATTAATCATAGGATTTGCTGACTTTTGATTCACCAAATTAATTTTAGTGCTGCTATTGTCCAAGGGGTGTCTTGAAAAAAAAATTGTGATCTTAAAAAGTAATTTAATTTAATAATTGTTTAAAAAAGGTACTAAAAATAAATTAAATGTGGGTAATATTAATTTGTAAAATTTTAAAACGTAAATATCGGAGTATAAATTATTAGAGTGGATTTTTCCTTCAAAACACCTCAATCTACTTTTGAGGGGAAGAAGCTAAGTTGAAAACAACCCCTCAATATTCATACATTTAACTACACAACATTAAAGGAAGTCGTGAAAAACGACACATTTTAATAATTGATTTTGAAAATTGTATTCAATATATTTTACTTTGAAAAAAATATCAAGATTTTACTCCTTTTTACTATCTAATAATAATTAATATATAGTCTAATGTAGAATTGTACGTATCATCGCGTGTAGTATCGCACATATTTAGTAGTGAAATTTTTTTGTGCGGTCATATATATACACATTCACGTGTAGTATAACTTAAAAAAATTGTGAATGAAGTAGTAACGTAGGTGTAGTTGTAGGCACAGTCACACAAAGGGTCATATAATAAATTGTATGTGGAATCGCAAACATCGCACATATTTCTTAGTGATCTTTTTTTTGTGGTCATATATATATATATATATATATATATATATATATATATATATATACTCACGTGTAGTATCACTTAAAATAAATTGTGCATGAAGTTGTAACGTAGGTGTAGTTGTAGGCACAATCACACAAAAAGTCAATATAAAAAATTGTATGTGGAATCGCAGAGATAGTTGCAAGCATAATTACAGGTATAGTCACACGAGTCATTGAATAAAAATTGTGTATGTGGTCTTAGACATAATTGCAGGTGTAGTCGGTTGAATTGTCGCAAACCAGAGATAATTATTTTTATTTATTTATTTTTTAAAAAGCCACTTTTTCAAAAAAATTATAAGAAATGACATTTTTCAGAATGAAGTATTAAAACCGTAAAATTAATCTATAGATTGAAGAAATCTTAGTTTTTTTTTTTTTTCCTTCAAAAACTTGTAATTATTAAAGGGCGTGTGAATTATTGACGTTCGATAAAGAATGTGAGATTTTGTATGCTGTTCACTAAAATAACTATAATTATCAACTATATCTGGAAACCTTTTATTTTATTCCCATGGAAACTAGCTGAATGAATTAAATAAATAACTACTCCATTTCTCTGTCGAATAACATACATAAAAATTATTTGACATCGATTATATTATATATTTTAATATATATTAATTATTTAAACAAAATAATAATCTTATGATTCTTTTACAATATTAGTAATAACATAATTACGAGACCTATTTATTTAAGGCAAAAACTTGTATATCTTCGGAACATCGTGCTCCAATGAAAACACAAGAATTTAATATTAGTTATTCTTATGTTCTCATGGAGTAAATAGTGTCCTGAGGACACATGTGACCAACCATTTATTTAAATAGTTGCTATGTTGGTTCTCAGTGATATATTTATGCATTTATACTTAAATAAATAAATACTACATGTATAATATGCTGGAGTAATTAGTTTGTCAATCCAATGAAAATCACTGAAGCATGGAATTGATATTACAATAATATGCTGAATTAATTATGTAAATTCATAATCATTTTAATAGATCTATACCTGTTTGGGCTTTAGAAAATGATCACACGAGGATAATTGTATTTTATTTTTAGCGTCACAAGTGTGTTATTATAACTGAGTTGGGGCCACTTATTCTATTCTTTACTTTTTCTCTTCATCATATTAAAGAGAAGAAAATAATTTTACAGTATGAACTATTTTTAAAATGATAAAAATATCCACAAAACTTTTAACTCCTTTTTAATTTTAAAAATATTATGATATATATAGATAGCTATAAAACATTTTTTTTTAAAAAAATTATGCAATTTGATTATTATTATTTTTTTTAAATCTCATTAATATATATATATATATATATATATATATATATATATTATTAGTGTTGTTGCTAAAGATTTTAGTAGAGCAGCTTAACCTCCCTTAACGTAGTGTGGAATCTTCTTTTTTGTCAGAAACTGTAATGGTGAACTTGAGAACTTCTCATGAATATATATTAGTGTTGTTGCTAAAGATTTTAGTAGAGCAGCTTAACCTCCCTTAACGTAGTGTGGAATCTTCTTTTTTGTCAGAAACTGTAATGGTGAACTTGAGAACTTCTCATGAATATATATATATATATATATATATATATATATATATATATATATATAGTACTTGTATATATACAATCTTTCACTTAAATTAATTAAATATATACGACCCTAATATGCCACGTTTTACGACCTTTGACTTTAATTTAACTAAACATTGACGCCCAAGCTAACTAAAATTGCAGACGTGTTTTAGTTAGAATTCCTTATTCTTCTTTGGCAATTTATAGTGTTCACCGTGCACTCATTTACAAATATAAATAAAAACATATACAATTAAGAGTAAAAATGTATACAATTTAATTATTAATTTTTTTAATGAAAATTTATATATAATATTCAATAAAAAGTTATACACATATGTATATTAGTTTTTTTAATGAAAACTTAATATGAAAAAAATATACAATTATTACAAAACACGTATACAAAATAAAATAATATGTATACAAAATAGAATAAAAAGACATACACATATGGTTCCACAATATACACTCTTCTTCTTTTCCTTTTTTTTTGAGGAATTCTAATTTATATACTTCAATATTGGAGGTTGAAAACTAAAAGAAAATCCATCATACCCAAAAGTTTAATAAAACAAATAAAATCAACAAGTTAATAGACATTATTTATTTTATTTTATTTTATTGGCGTGTATTAGTTTCATTTTCTAATTTTTTACGCTGATATATGGAGTATTAATTTGAAGTTATGATTGGTTGCATGCGATATATGAAACAAGTGACGTAATAATATTTGATAGTTAGTTTGTGCAATGCAAGTCAACCACCTCTTATTCCAACTCCTCAAATTTTATTTTATTTTTAAAGATATAATAAAATAAATAAATAAATAATAACTCAGGTGTTAAAAAGGTAGGGTTTAATTTTAAGGATAATTAGGTGGGCTTCAGTAATGAATTGGATATCGTATGTAGAGACAAAGTTCTGTTGAGCTACTGATTAAACATGAGATTTGGTCAAATAAAATCAAAAGAAATTTGGCTTTTAGAAGGAGTGGTTTGCACGATTGAATTGGTGTAATTAAGTCAAATTATAGTATTTTTAATCTCTGATGAGACGGTTAAACATCATTAATATGCATCTAAGCTACCAAATTTCCTCATCTTTTCTCTCACTGTGTTTTTACCTAATTATCTTACAAGCATGCACCCATTCTTTATAAAAGCATAAAGTATTTGTTGATAGCTATAAGTGACAACTGATCATATAGAATCAAATTCATGTGTTAAATTTTGCTTTATTTCTTTTAAAAGTACTATTTTCTTTTTTTTTTATACAAGTCATTTATTCAATAGTGTAACATATATGAGAGACGATACATTATTTGGTATTGAAGATTTGTACAGTTGCGAAAGTTTTATTATTGTTCAAAAATTGAGGACAATTTACTGTGAAATGATAATTAATTTTTATATTTTACACAATTGATCTATCAAGACGATCTCACACAAAATTTTTCATACTATATTTAGTTTAATATTTTTTTTAAAGAAAAAAAACTCTTTTATTGTACATTCAAACATTGTGCTCAAGTGTTACATAGTTACATTGAATTACAAATTATAATTATATTATTACAATTTCATTATTATATGTATATTCAATATATTGCAATTTGCAAGTCCACTAAATCTAACCAAGCAACGCCTTGGCCCGCATTAGGTCCCGGTGCACCGCCCGCCTAGTTCCTTTTTGAATCATGGTACTTAATTAATTAATTAATTAATTATCTTTCACCCTTATTAAAATATTTGTAAATTTATAAATCATAATTCGTTGCGGACAGCGGAACCACATAAATTATCATTAACTATAACTAGTTATATATTGAATTTTTTTCAATGGGGAGTTTAGTTTAAGTTTAAGTATTAATTTAAAATTCAAATTTAAAAGCATTTAAATTTAAATTATGAATTCAATTTCTTATCACAAATTAAAATCTAATTTTACATTAATTTTTTTTCTCATTTCAATACTCATAATAATAATTTATTTTCTCAATTCATATAATAAAGAATAATACGAAAAAAAATAATAATTATTCACATGCATATATAATCATAAAAAAATATTATATTATATATATAATTTTCATTATTTTTATTGTAATTAATATTAAATTATGTAATATATTGAGTAGTATATGATTTATGAACATCTTTAGAATCTGATAAAGAATATATAAAATAGATTATGGGCCTGCTCATCTGTCCAAAAACATTACCAACGGCAATCCGTATTCTTTCTCATTGGGCCTTATAAATTAAATCAGTGGGTGGACCTTTACTGCTTTTCGTACCATTAGTTACTCTTTCATTTAGGTCACACAATCTTCAGTCTGAAAAATGGGCTTTCATATGAAAATGTAAGAAAAATCACAAGAAGGATAAAGTAAATAATTTCCCTCCAAAGATTTTTTTTGAAGAAAATAATTTCCTAGTATTTTGTAGCTGGAAAATATCTGCAGTGAGAGGCAGATTTCACTCACCCCTATCGCGTTCTCCGTTGGCGAGATATGGCTACTCTGAATCTCACCCTCACTCCCCAAACCCTAAACCCCACCACCCCCAAAACCCTAACACCTTTTCTCTCATCTTCTTCCTTATCATCCCTATCGCTCCTTCCGTGCGCTCCTCCGCACCCAATTAAATCAAGAAGGGCTGCTTTGCAGGCCATTAGAGCTTTAACCAATGGGGAATACTCTGCGAAAAGGAATACCGGTGGTGAGGAAAGGGAGACCATAATGCTACCTGGCTGTGATTACAATCACTGGCTTATCGTCATGGAATTCCCCAAGGACCATGCTCCCACCCGTGAGCAGATGATCGACACTTATCTCAACACTCTAGCAACCGTTCTCGGAAGGTTTTCCCCTTTATTAATTTTGTTTTTTTTGGCCCTTTTACTCCCTCTTGCCATTTATATTTGTATATTGGCCAATTACAAATTATCAAGATTCTGACCTGTCTGTATCTTATCAATTGTGATTTCGGAATTCGGTTAGACCCTATTTGCTGTGTGCTATGAAATTTGGAATTTTTTTTTTGTGTGTGTGTGTGTGTGTTCCGTTGAGTTCTTATAATTTTGGCCAGATTTTGGCTCCGGGATTTGAATTTCATGCTGCTACTAATTGATTCTAACTGTTAATGCTATATGCTAGTAGTAATGGAGTGCTATTCTATTTGGATGTCAGAATTGATATACTAGCATATTGTTCTTAGCTTTGTTGAAAGACTTTGATCAATAGGAATCACTGTATACTAGTGTCTATCTATAAGAATAACAAGAATTTATAATCTGCAGTACTACCTTAAAGTTTCTCAAGTACGATATAATGATACCTTAATTCCTGATGTCTATTTAGCAATGTGCCAATGTTAAAGATCTCAACACATAATCTAACATTCTATCCAACAAATTTTCTATGTTATAGCATGGAAGAAGCGAAGAAGAATATGTATGCATTTAGTACCACAACATACACTGGGTTTCAATGCACTGTATCTGAAGAAACATCTGAAAAATTCAAGGGTATGCTACTTCACGATTGAAGTCCTTCTTGTTTCCTTAAATGATTGAGATGTACGACTTCTCTAGTTACAGAGATTAGTTAAGCTCTTGTGGTTCTTAAATTGTTTGTCTAATATACTTTCTTCATTGTAGGCCTACCTGGAGTTTTATGGGTCTTGCCTGATTCATATATAGATGTTAAAAACAAGGATTATGGAGGTTAGTTGCTCTTTTATACCTTTTCTGTCTATAATCCCACATTTATATGGATAGTGTTTATGTATTACCTTCTGTTATTTTTTATCCACCTCTCGCTGTTTTTCATTGTTATAGGAGATAAATACATTAACGGAGAGATAATTCCTTGCACGTATCCAACTTATCAACCTAAGCAGGCTAGAAGCTTAAAATACAAGAGCAAAGCATACGTACGACAGAGAGATGGTCCGCCTGCTGAAAGAAGAAGACCGAAACAAGAAGCAACACCTGAATCTGACTCTTGATAAACCATGACAAGGTTTACACCTCCTTCTATGATTGACTAATGTCATTTTAACTTTTCATCTATTATACACGAGAATGGAAAGCATAGATCTGCTCTTCATTAGATTGCTGTTCAAAGTCTTAATTCTTAATACTGCTGCATAATTTTTTAGTCTATTAAAAAAATGCTATTGTTTCCAGGGTCTTTTTCGGTTGCAACAGGCTATAAATGGATTCTATTTAGTCAAATTATGGCTCAATTTGGGGGTTCATTTTCTGAAGAGAGGAGGTTGATTAAAGTTGAGAATTCCTACGTCTCAATTCTGAAGCTTGGTTCAGTGCTGTAACCATGTAACTAACAGTTCTCAATCTATCTTCTCAGCAGCTATATTAGGAGGAACCCTTATGGTGCTGTATGCGTGTAAAATCTAAAACAATTCGGTCAGAGTTCTATTGTCAAGCAGCTTTCATATCCTCGTTCAAAAAATTGCTGCTTTTTAATCTGATTCTCATTCTTCTCTGACTATGATTGCAGAAGCTTACTTTTGAATTTATATCGAAACAAATAGTTTAAGCTTATGAGAAGAAACTATATTCCCAGAAATATATTAGATTAGACGACAGCACTTGGATATGGAAATGCTGCTAACATCCAGATAGTGAAGTACACTGGCATCTTGACAACTCTGCTAAATGATTCTCTAATGCAGTTTCTGGATCTATATTTTATAAACTTCAAATTTCCATTCAATTCAATTATGTATACCTCTACTCCCCGATGAACTTTTGAGAAGGAGCCATCCCTATTGCTCATTTCTTTCAGAAATATCCTGAGCTTAAATGCAGATCCTAAATACCCACCCACCCTCCCACAGGGTTGCTCTGTACAATAGGCAACTATACATTATGTCTCGTCGATGGTCAAGGTTTTATGAGCCTGGTTACACTGATGGCTTTGAGCATTAAAATGCTGTTTCTTCCAGGAGGAAACCTTTCTTGTGATGCTAAGTGATTGTTGGCTCATCTGAACTCATAAAAGTTAAATGATGAGAGGTTCATAATATGCAGCCAGAGGTGGTTTGAATTAATGTTGTTGGTTAGGTTGAAGAATGAAGAAAGTTTTCATGGCTAAACTGCCATTGAATAGCTAGAGTAGGAGGGTGTGCTTGTATTTTACTATTTTGTTGCTTGTAGAATCTATTACCAGTTACTAAAACAATTAACTGATGGAAATAATGTCCAAATACATGACGAAATTGGGTGCAGTGCCCAATCAGATTTTGCAATTTACTTTTCTACCCCAATTATAAGTGTATATCTTTTTATGCCCGAATTGACGAAAATACTCTTTACTTGAATATATTCGAGTAATGTAATTTTCGAGTAATATGAGTAAGTAATGTAACTTTCGAGTAATATGAATAATGTGGGTGAGTAATGAAATTTCGAGTAATATGAGTGAGCGAGTAATGAAATTTCGAGTAACATGAGCGAGCGAGTAATGCAATTTCGAGTAACATGAGTGAGCGAGTAATGAAATTTCGAGTAACATGAGGAGCGAGTAACGCAATTTTGAGTAACATGAGGAGTGAGTAATGCAATTTCGAGTAACATAAGTGAGCGAGTAATGAAATTTCGAGTAACATGAGGAGCGATTAATGCAATTTCGAGTAACATAAGTGAGTGAGTAATGTATTCGAGTAAAAGTGTTGTATTCAAGTAATACATTTCGAGTAATGTTTTTTTTAATGTTTTTTCACTTTTATTGTTTTACTCGAATGCTTTTACTCGAATATATTATTCGAATATTCGAGTAAAGGGTATTTTGGTCAATTCGGGTATAAAAAGAGTTTGTGTTAAAATTAGGATAGAATAGAAAATTGGTGTTTAAATTAGGGTATATTGATTTTTTACCCCAAATGCATGTTGCAGTGAACCCCTTTTAGCGTTGGGGATAGCAATGCAATAGTCCAACTGTAGGAAGGTGGGCTGTCTTTTCATGGTATTGACTAGTTGGCTTCTAGCATTTAGATCAAAGCTCTAATCACATGCGTTTTGTTTCCTTCATTTAATCACTCACTTATCCACTAAGAATTCCTCATCTCTACTTATTTTATTCTCTCTATCGAAAAGCACAACACTGAGATCCATTGCCAATTTTGTAGTGCTTATTTTATTTAAACCAAAGTTGATAAGGATCGACTGGCTGGTATTAATCCCACTGTAATTCTTATCATACTCTTCATACTTTCCTTCTGCATGAATGAATTATTGAGAGAGAGAAATTCCATGGCTCTATGGCCTGCTTTCTATGGCAACAATGGAGATACGGAGGAGTGCTATTCAGCTGTTTACAGTAGTTCTTACAACTACGATTATGGTCCAATTCCGATTCAAGAAGCATCCCATTACTCCTCCACACACGAATCCGGTGAGTCTGACCTCATTGGATATGCTTATTACAGAGATGATTTCTCTGTAACTCCATTGGAATTGAATTACTCTGTCTACACCTATTCTGAGCCTGAAATAGTACACTATGATCCCACTGAATATCCTTCTTACAGTTACTATGAATCTTATTTAAACACATCAGAAACAAACTATGTCCAGCCTAAGTTTCTCCAGTACGAGCCGCCACCTGATGATCGTGGTTACTTTCCTGTTGAGACACACTTCACTGTATCCTATTCGAATCATGAATTCAACGCACCCGAGTTCGAAGAATATGACCCCACCCCATATGGAGGAGGCTATGATCTTGTTACAACCTACGGTAAACCTCTTCCCCCTTCAGACAACATTTGCTATCCTCGAACACACCCACATTCTGGAAACAATATAGCTCCCCCTTATTCTTCTATTCCCTCACCTTATGGGAAAGAGGACCATCTCCCAACTAAGCCTCCGGATGTAAATGTAAGCACACCCCATGTTGGAAATGGAGACAAGGTTAGTGATGATGGTAAGGAAGACAAAAATGTGGAAACAGATATGATCCCTACTATAACTGATTCTCCATCTTCTGAACATCAAGAAGGGTTATTTGATAATGGAAGAAGAGATGTTGAGAGGGAGGTTACACAATTTCCACCATATGGTTCTGGTTTGGAAGCTATGGATTTGTGTGAGAGTATATTTGGTTACTGGCCCTGCTTAGCCAAGCAGCAGAGGAACAACGAATGTCGAGTTTGTGATCAAACCGATCCATGGGAACGCGCTGCTGTGGATTATCTTTTCGGGGCTTATGATTATGACAATCATCATCATCAAAACATGCCTAGATACGACTACCATGTGAATTCATGGAGGCAGTAACTAATTAACATGTTCTGTTCCTCTCTTCATATGTAGTATATAGCTGAAATGTAATAGAATTTGGTGGCTGGATCTACTGTGTAAGTGATAATAATGGATGCAGAATAAGTATGTTGTGTCATTGCAGGCAAAAACATTTGAATTGGGGCGGCCATGCCAGCCATGGAAGCATTTCCCCTGTTTCAAGATTGGTGGAAGGCAAAATTATGCTATTATTCATCTTCTATCCTTCTTTCTTAAGGGATTATAAAAAAAACACCCTTAAACACGTTGTAATAATTAATGTAATTCAATAAACCAGTATCAGTCATTCTCATCAGCAGACCTACACTGTGAATTAGTGACATTAATATTGTATTTTATTTTATTTTATTATTAGTGTAAATAAATTAAGAAATGAACAGAAAGGTCAACTTCAGTACAGGAAAAAAAATACTCCATAGTTATGTATTCTCCAGAAAAAGGTTAAAAAGTCATAAAGCAAAAGCAAGTGGCTCTCTCAAGTATAATTACATGAATCATATCTCTTCTGTTGCTATTATATTTCTTTTATTAATTTATTTCAGGACAGTTAAACTTCGTTTTATCCAGTGTCTGAATTCATTGTCGGGATGCCCAGAAACCTTCGGATGAAAACTGTTGGTATGCAAAATCTGGCCACAGAAATCTGTGGGAAAGGTGACCCATATACGTATAAAGATTCTCTTTTACTGTTGGTTAATTTAATAAATATATTCTGAAAAGTGTAGTAAAATACTGTAATTTTGAATGAGTGAACAGTAATAAAGATCCAAAAAGTGGGTGCAGGAAACCTCGTCATATCCGTCATCGTATTGAGTAAAAAAAGGAGTGAAGCTTTTGTTCTGCTTTATGATGTAGGGACGACCATTATGATTAATCCTTTTCAAATATTAAATTAATTTTTATTTTATTTTTTAATGAATAAATACCAGTCTACCAGATCAGATGAAATTAATACACTGAAGTATAAATATCGGTGCAAGCTCTGACATATATCTGGTTAATTCACTGACTAGTTAACAATGACCATCATTAGTTAGTTTCCTTAATAATTACTACACCTACAGCACAGTAAAAAAGTAATTAGTTGAAATGTAAGTAGACAGTACGATGAAACGGTTGTAGTTACTGCAATTGCTTTAGTACCAGAATAATAGAAATATACTTTTAAAGGAAGAAATCAGAGATTGGAATGGAGTATAGTATGTGCAACAATTATTGGGTTCTTTGGTAGATGATCTCATCTGGCAAGACAATGCATTTTCATCTGTCAAGATTGCCAGCTAAATAACATACTAGACATTTCTTTATAAAAAAAAAAATGTTAGTAATAAAAAGAGGCTAATATGGGAAACAAACACTAATTACAACACATAGACCCCACACATCACACCATAAACCCACCCTTAAATTCTTGCTCTTTTTATTTCCTTGTTCCAGAGGAGCAGGAGCACCATTCACGCCTCCAAATGGGTGGTGCTACGATGGTGTTCAAACTCTATCTGCATCTCTTCTTCTTCGTCTCTCTCTCCGCCTCTGCCTCTGCCTCCACCTCCATTCATGAGCTGCTGAAAAGCAGAGGTTTGCCAGCTGGGCTGTTTCCGAAGAATGGAGTGAAATCTTATGAGCTGGGTGGAGATGGCATACTTGAGGTGTATCTGGACACGCCCTGCGTAGCCAAGTTCGAAACCCGGGTTTTCTTCGAAAGCATTGTCCGGGCTAACTTGAGCTACGGAGGGTTGATCGGAGTTGAAGGGCTGTCTCAGGAGGAGCTCTTTCTGTGGCTGCCTGTTAAGGATATAATTGTCTATGATCCTTCCTCTGGTTTGATTCTGTTCGACATTGGTGTTGCTCATAAGCAGATGTCTCTTTCCCAGTTTGAAGACCCTCCTGTTTGTTATCCTCGTGGTAATTAATTATTAATTTTCTTGCATTCTTCATGATTAATTATTTAATTAATTCTGTGTCTGTAGAGTGAACATTAATCATGAATGTTTGTGTAATGATGCAGATGGGATGTTGGAGAAGAATCCGAGGGAGCAGTTTGGATTTGAAGCCCAGAAATGAAGTTTATGAGTGGTGTTTGTGGTGTTGATTTTGTGCTTGTTGGAGATTAGAAAGAGTGTTTTTGTATTAATGTAGAGAAGAAGAGGAAGCTGGTTGTGAATTGTAAATAAGCTGGCTATGGATACTAACTGATTCTGAATTTTGGAAAGATTAATGAAAAATTTTGTGGAAATTAATGTTGTTCCTCAAACATTGATTCAGCTGATTATTGTACAAATATATTCCCACTTGTATGATAGGAGTAATGAATTAGTGATGCCCATTTTGAAGTTAATAATGTGTGAGATTCTTTTGGTGTTTATAAGCAATAAGATTAATGTAGGAGCTCGTGAAAGAAACAACCAAGAAAATACTTATTAGATTTGTACAGAATTATTGCATATATACAAAACACATTCTCACTAATTGAATGTGACAAACTGTGGATAAGTTCAATGTGTCATTCCTCACTGGTAAATGGCAGTACATCCCATAATAATTCCATAACGATAAAATTTGCGTGTGTTCAAATTTGATGGCCTCAAAAAATTGTACCTTTTAATATTAAATGTCTTTAGTATGAAAATTTATATCCTTAACAAAATTTTATACTCTTAAAAGTCTCATGCGTTTGGAGCATATGAAACCAAGTCATTTTATAATATTTTTAACAAAATTTTATACTCTTAAAAGTCTCGTGGGTTTGGAGCATGTGAAACCAAGTCATTTTATAATATTTTTTATAATATAGTAGTATATTTATTAATTACAATAATTATGTTATGTGCTTAATTGAGATTTTTCATTACATTTTCTCAAATATGGTAGGCAAGTTAATAATAAGAGGGCATGCAATTTTTATTAGATAACAAAAGTCCTTAGCTCTATTAATTATTAATAAAGAAAAGGAAAAAAAATTGTAGAGTAGTAATTTGAACTATAAATTTTTTTTAGTAATAACTAAAAATTGATTAATATTATGGTACATTTAGTGTTGAAATAAATGAATCATTGTTGGATTTAAAATTAAATTATACTATATGATGAGGCATCTTTTGATTGAGGGAGGGAATAGGGTTAGAATAATGAAGAAGGGGGCACATGGGTTTGGTCTAAAATGGAAAATTGAAGGAGAAGATTTTCGTTAATTAATTAGTAATTGAGCAAGGATTAAAGTTGAGTGACATTCAAAAGTGAAGATTTGCAGGTGGGTAAAACGGTGTCGTGTTTGTTCCAAATTGCAATGATGTTGGACCAATTAATTCGTGTGTCTAAATCATCTCCACCGGGCCTTCTATAAATTATTTATATAATAATAATAAATAAATAAATAAATAAAATAAAATAAAATGCAAGCAAAATGTCTAGCAATAATCAAATTTCATTAGTAACTACAACAGGGAATACAATCTTCTATATAAAGTGAAGTGTCATTTTGATTTCACATTATTTTAAATTTAAGACAAATATCATTCAACTGTACTTAACTTATCAGATTTAATTTATGGAACAGCAAATTTAATATGCTTGCCCTTCAAATAATAATCATGTGTTCAAATAAGTGTGAAGGATAAGATGTAAAATTTGAAAGTCGTAACATGAGATTTGAAATCCGATGGTTTAGGCATGACCCACCCACAACATAAAATTGGAATATCAAATTTAATATTTTCGATATAAATAAAATCCATCTGAGGCTTCTTAATTACCCAGCAAACATATTTATAAATACATTCTTGAAAATTAAGAAATAATCAGTGTATCAATATATAGCATATAAAGAAAAAGAAAAGTATAGTAGTATATAATTAAGCAGAGTAATGATAATGTAAGAAGTTGTGGTGGATCTCCTTATTGTAAATAAAGTCCAATAATTCTCCAATGTGTTGCTATAACTTGTCTAGATGCTCCGTACAATCTCCAACAAGTACTGGTTTATCTGATCAGCATCCGGCAATCCGCCATGAATTCCCTGCAAGTTTACGACACTCCTTCAATTCATTCTGCTGACAAATGTTTAAACTCTTGTAATAAAAAAGAGCAGTGGAAATGAAACACATGGCTGAATAAACCTTTTACCTCTCCAAATGAAGTAAAAAGAATAGCTCCTCTGGATGTTGTAATGCTGGTGTCAGTGAGATTAATTCCGAGAACACAAATGGCTTCCATCACTTTAGTAAGCCCGCCTCTCTTCTTCTGGAATACAATCTTTATCCATATTTTTGCCCCTGAGAAATGGCTTACCTGGACTTGTGGCTGCTGAGAGTGGTAAAAATAGTTAGCAACACTCATCTCCAAACAGTTAATATTGAATCAAAGATGAAATATATTAACGCAGTTACTGTTATTCCCCATTTGGTCATCTCTTCTTCGTCTTCCTCTTCTTCATAAACCTCTTTGGACTCCATCTTGTGTTCATCAACGTTGGTTGCCTCCATTTGCATTAGTTGGTTACTGAGTTCCTCCACGGTTCTTTTCAGCTCTTCAATGTAAGTGATTGCATCAGTGATTATGCTTGCTTTATTCATCTAATAAAACAAACTACGAGTTAAGAATTAAACTACAAGTAATCTATCAATCCTTTATTATAGGAAAAAGGAAATGTAAATGATTAAAAAGAATTAATTTCTTGCATTAGTGATTATGGGGACTAAGGAACGCAGCTCAAGTTGTATATCACTCAGTTTCTTGCGCCTTCTCCTCTCAGCATTCAGATTCTTGGATTTGTACTTTTCATCCTCCTTTTCCGGCTGATCGACTTTTTTCCTTTTATCCATTCTGCTCCCTTTATTTCTGTCTTGAATCACACACAATTCATTAAGAGAAGCTATAACGCAATCCATATTCAAGAAAGTTACTACAAGTATAGAACAGAATACTTTCTTTTGCTAGGAGAGAGCTGCTAAGAAAGTGGCAGTGGACTGATGCAAATTTATGGCTGTTGAGATTTCCTATATATAAGCAATTTTTCACAAGATTTACACTTTTAGGAAGAAAGATAATGGAAAGAAGAGACAAGGGTGGGAATCTTCTAGTTGCAGTTTGTTAGGCATTTCAACCATACACAACTCATCAGTCTTGGGCGTTGTAAAGCTCAATTCTAGCATGAGAGAGAGAGAGAGAAGAGCTTGACTAATGACATATGTATATTACCACTGAAAAGTAAAGAAAAATCTGAAGAAAACAGCAAATGACCAGCATTTCATATATCAGGTAAAAAGAAACAGAAAATTACCCTTTCATCACCAAAAAGAGAAAGAAAATGAAGGCAGCACTAGTAGTATTTTTCTGATCCTTCAAAAGTGATAAAATGGCCGTAGAAGCCTGACTGATAATATGGGTGAAAGCACTAGAGAGCTGTCAAGGCATGCACAAGTCATATTCCAATACCAGGTACATTATTCTCTAGTTATATACATCTTCCATCTCATTCTCTCTCCACTTTCTTTATACTTCATATTTTCTCAGAGTACAGAGAAGCATCTTTTATCAGATCACTTTTCATGTCTAAAAATTTACCATTCCACTTTAAAGACCCCACAATACCAGACTACATTGAGCAAATTCATTTTCTAGGTGCAAACGTGCTTAGTTCTTTGTAGTTTGTATAACAAATTGAGTGTGCTAGTTTTAATATTGTGTGATCATCATGGTGCCCCCTTGGATTGTTTCATGCACCAATAAGAGAAGCCCTCTTCGAAGATGAAATGGGAACAATTTTTACAAGGAAACAGAGTTTGTTAAGTCGTTCCAATTCATTTGGTAGCATGCCAATGTCATGATCTCATGCATGGTCAACACATTGTACTGAATGGTCTTTCCTGTACTCTATGTATGATCCATCTTCACCATCTTGATGATTTAAATTATATAAGCACTCTGAATTTTACTAAATATTTAAAATAACTGAGCAATGGATCAAGAAAGCTTACAAAATGTCCAAGAATTTAATTGATCAATGGGAGGCTTATATCTTTCACATGGATCACGCCTCCATTGCCTCCGCCGTGAATCTGGTAGGTTTTCTATATTTGTATTTCTAAGCGGTTCCATAATTTTGGGTAAATTTCTTGCTTCTGTTCTACTGTAAATGGGGCCATAAGTGTAGCTAGGGTTCTTACAGCAGATTTGGGGAAAACAAAATTGGAGTTTAATTTGAAGGCGAAACCTGAAATTGAAAGCATTCAAGTGTTGGGGGAGCGATGTCGAAGTTTTTGACAAACTAAAGAGGTCTTGAGGTGAAGAAACGAGTCTCGATTCGAATTGGACGATACTTAGGGATAGTGAGCTAGAGAAACCCTAGAAATTAGGGCTTTGATATAAGGAGAGTCTAAAACTGTGTCGGGCCGGCGAAGAAGTTGAACGGAACGGGGAGCTACGGTCAGAGAATATGGCGGCGCAGCAGCAGACGAAAATGAGGATTACATGATCTTTTCAACACGATAATCGAATTCGTCATCAGGGGTGTGTTCCACTGTAAGAGGAGCGGCCGTCGCCGGAAATAATCTCCGCAAAAGATATGTGGATTGTTCATAGGATGGCAATGGGCCGGACAGCATACCCATACGCATACTCATATTCGTTCCTTTTTTGCGGGCTCGGCCCGATGCACATTATTTATTTATTTTATTTTATTTTACTGATTTTTTTTATATTAAAAATAATACTCCGTCCCATTAAAATTGTAACATTTATTTTTTTACTAACATTAAGGTCATCTCCAGTAGTTTACCCCATTTTGCAGCACATTTACCCCTAAAATGCAGACAACTCAGTAAATCATCTCCAGCAGTTGACTCCATTTTGCAGCACATTCACTTTATTAATACTATTTTTATTAATTTTTTACATTTAATTCATTTTTCATTATTATATTTATTTTTGAATACCAAAAATAATATAATAATAATATTAAAATGTCTAAAATTAAAATAATATAATCATTAAAATTATAATATAATTTATTTAAACATGAAATTAAGACAACAATTGTTGGTAGAAACCAAACAAAAGACAAATTTTGGCTTCGTATTACTGAAAAATTCAATTTTGAAAAACCACCGCAATCAGTCTCTCATATTAATGTAATGTAAGTTTGTGTTTAGGATTTTAATATGTAATGTAATTTTAATTTTCAATATATTTTATTATTTAAGTAAATATTTTTTAAACTTATTTAAAAATGTAGATTTTTTTCACATATACAATATATATATATATATATATATATATATATATATATATATATATATATATATATGCTTATATTAATTTATCATTAAATTTAACAGTCATAATAACTTTTTAATTATTTAAATTAATTATTATAAATAAGTAAAAGAATTTAAATTAACCAATTAAATTAATGTTCTATATTTTTAAATTAATAATTGAAATATGAAAAAAGAAAAATATTTGTAGTAATTAATAATTGAAATATGAAAAAAATGTTTGCAATAATTAATAATTGAAATATGAAAAAAAAAATGGTTGCAGCAAACACTGTAGCATTTGGATTTTCCAAATGCTACAGTACATTTCTTCATTTTCCAGTCAATTATGCGGCACTGCTGGATGGGGAAATTGGATGGAAATTGCTGTTGCAAGCTGATATGCGGCCTTGTTGGAGAAGCCCTAAAGAGTATAATAATTTAATGGATATTGGATTGATGATATAATATTTTAATTTGTAGTGTGTATAGTATAGTATTAGTGGTGTGGGTTAGGGGTTTGCACGGTGCGGTTTTGCGATTATTTCGATAAAATTTAAATTGCATTGTTGTATGCGGTTCGCTTTGACAATTAGATTTAAATTGCGGTTTATCGAGTAAAATTTATAATGCAGTTTTAGGCGGTTTTTTGCGGTTTTGCGGTTTGACGGTTAAAAATTAACATATTACATAACAATACAATACATATGGATGTATAAAAAAAATAAATACGTGTACATGCTTAATTTAAAGTGTTCTTCACCCTTAGAAATAAAATATTATAACAATGATCAAATTAGATAATGAGATATTAAAGATATGAAATTATATTTGAACTCCATAATCAACTCAAATAATATAATATTTGTGACATAAAACAAACTTTTATCAAAATTATTTGTCAATCCAAATTAATGTATATCTTTTTATTTCTTCAATAATACATAATTATATATGTATACATAATATAAATATACATAATATATATATGATTAAATATATTTACAATTTAAATAATGGAGTGCGGTGCGGTGCGGTGTATTTTTAGATGAAAATCGAAACTGCACCATTAAAGCGGTGCGGTTTTCTCTAATAAAATTAACCGCGGTTTAGGTGAAAAAACACTAAGTGCGGTGCAATGCGGTGCGACTCGATCAGTTTTTGCGGTTTTAAAAAATTATTGTCCACCCCTAGTGTGGGTGCCTAATATGAATATACTATGTTTTGTGTGGATCTCATATAACTAAAAAGGAAATATGTCAACTTATGAGATAACCCAAAAGGGAAGTGTCCCAATTTTTTTAGAGTGGGTAGTCATGTTCATTTATATCGATACATGGATTAAAAAATATTATTTTTTAAATGTATAATATGCTATTTTACGGTTGGCAACCACCCTTGGGACACCATCGAGTAGCCCCTTCTCATGACCCATCCGAATTTGATAGGTCGGACCAAATTGTTAGACGTATAGACTAGGAAGCTATAATTTCACCCAAAACATAAAGGGTGGTAACTTGGGCCCACTATTGGGTTGCCCCTTCCTACGGCCCGTTCGGATCTGATAGATCGAACCAAATCATTAAACATATAAGTCAAGGAACTCTAACTTTATCCAAAACTTTGGCAGAAAGTGAAGGATTGACACCACTTATATACCCTTCTTCCACACTTACTGGTAATAATACCGAATCAAGAAATATATCAACACTGACAAGTAGAATTTTAGAAGAAAGTTGGTGGTTGTATATATAATGAGATATATTTATGCACTGATGATCACTAGGTACAATGCTTTCACTTGTACAAGTTTTTTAACACATTTTAAGCAATACTCCTAAACATATATAGGATACATAAGTTTTTTTTGTAAGAGATACAGAGCCCATTACTTCATGTACTTTTACCCTGGGGATTCATGTAGTGTTTTATTCTTAAATTATACTCCCTCCGTCCCAGGAAAGATTGCACCCCTTTCCTGGCACGAAGATTAATAAAGTGGTAACTTTTAGGGGTATTATGATATTTTTTTGGTAATAAATAAATGATAAAGTATGTTATGTGTGTTAGGTAAGATGATTTTTTTGTAAATAAAGTGTATGAAGAAGGGTAATTGTGTTTGACTTTTTGTTTTTGTAGGAAGACACAAACTTTCTGGGACAGAGGGAGTAATCTTTAGTCGTGGAGTTGATGTGTGGAGTATTATTTATACATTTGAAGGTGATGACATAGGCATGGGGATGGGTTCAACAATTGGTGTCTTTATAAGAAACCCCAAAGCCATCTCCCTTTTCATAATAGCATGAGACATTCTGCCAAGATTCATGGCAGTCTGCCCAAAATTCTTGAAACGTTTGTCCATTAATATCTCTTTGTTCATTCTCCACCACGATTCCTCTATCAGATGCTTTGCATACTCCCGACCTTCTTCTTGAGAACACCCCGTCTGGCGCATGTAACACTCAATGCACTTTGGAACATCCCCTCTCTTGATCTCATCCTGCAGTGCATATATATTATCTCATCTCATATGGTGGGCGGCATCTTGGAATTGGATTTATAGGTGATAAAGCTAGGTTTACTTACGGATGATGTTCCCAGGTCGTCTGCAAGACGAAGAACCATAGAGGGCAAACGGATAACGCCCGGATACTTGTCTAAACTCTCTACTTCATCCTTGCTTATAGGATTTGTGATGGAGAAGTAAGCATAGAAGAGAAGTAGAGGGACTGAGATGGAAATCCAGGCTGCAGAGAGGTACTCATCTGTGGTAGGGAAATATCCTGTGTGGAACCATTTTGCTTCTTGATAGAAGGTCTGCCCACTGCATATTATTGAATCCAGCTCAATTATGGAAAATAACAGAGTAAAAAGCAGGATAATGGATGTACCAATTTTCTCAGGTTTGGGATGACATTGAAACCTTGATCCCTCAGAAAATGATAATCTATTTCATTGGTGTAGTTGAAGAGAGCTAGGAAAAACATTTGCATGTACTCTGGAAGCTCATTCAATGCAATTGATGTCCCACCTGATAGAATCAACTCAACTCATTAACACAATCTTCCTACTAATTGAACACATAACCTCTCAATTGTCTCTGTGAAAGCCTTGAGTTCATCCAGTGTACCATATACGTCGTACATGTCGTCTGCTATGGTAATAAACGTAGCAGCCTTGGTCAGAATCTCCCTTGAATATCCACGATGAGGCTCGGGGACACATCCCAACTCCCACAAATAACACTCCGCCAATCTGTGCCTTGCAAACCTTAACTCCTCTTCAAGACCAGTTGCTTCATACCACCTGCACTACATAGTCATATCAATCTGGATTTGATTTTCTTTACTTATTACATGAAATTTAATTACCTGGACAAGCTTTTCATCTCATGCTGGTAAGTGGACTGAACCATGTTGAAATCCAACTTAGCAAATTGGAGCAATGTAGGATTTGCATCCGACCTACTCTCATACACAGGTATGAACCATTTCACTTCAAGCTTCTGCACTCTCCAGTGACTTGGAATCTCCAAAGCATGCCTCACTTTCTTCGCCAAAATCGGGTCTGTGATTCGGTCCAGCCTTCCCTTGAGCTGATGACTCTGGCCGAATCCATTATGGTTTCGCCTTCCACGGATAGAAAAGAAGCTTCATACAGAGAGACAAGTCCCTTCACATCATCACACAACATGCCTTTGAAATTCCCTTCGCCATCCATGAAGCTACAGAAAATCTCTGCAGTTATCATAGTTTGTCAAATTAATCCACTGTCACAAATTAAATAAATATACAAATTATAGCAAGATTAGCACACCTTGAGGAACATGATATCCATGTTGTCGAAGCAGTCTGAATTTGAGAGCAGTAAAATACAGGTCATTTTCAGGACATGATCCTCTTGTTGTATTAACACCCTCCAGAATCCTGTCCACCCTGTCTTTCAAGTGGTCGGATATATGAAGCCTTAGCAAGTTGTCGACGAGCTCAAGTTGGTCCATCTGATCATCTGCCGTCTCATTCATGATTATTTTCACCTCATCTTTCAGCTCCTCCCATTTCTTCATGTACTTTTGGGCCTTCAAAAGAAGGATACAACTCAGTGACTCATGCATGATTAATTTATCAACATATGTTTAAAGTTAAAACAAAACCATCCAAGACAATAACATAATTGTAGAATCTAAGAAGATGCAGTCTGTGATCTTACAGTGTAGGGAGTTGTGAGAGACTGAACATAATTGTTATCCCAAGCACTAGGACCATAATTTGCTGATCTCCTTGACTCCATGAATATGTATCAGTTAAACTCAAATTCAGTTAAAACAGTTTATGTAATGGATAAATTATATGTTTAAATAAACAGATTGGACTAATTAGGCTCTGTTATATATTTATATGATATGGTGAGGCCAACATGTCAATATGCAAACTGAACAAATTCCAAACAATGGAAAAGGTAGGAGGTACCTCAAATTCTTACACTCTACTAATACCAGCTTAAGAAATAAGATTGCCTATTCTGTTATCTGTATTTAGTGCAGAAAACAGATTGTTGCTCACCTTGAATTTATAATGCTAAGAACAAATAAATGTCCTCTGATAATGGCTCGTTTGATGGCTGGTACAAGATAACAACAGTAGTATAACGTAAATAGTAAAATTATTACCTTATGGTTTGGCAACTCAAGTGTAATAAGTTCAATGTGATAAGTCTATGGTCATTTAAAGATTTTAAGGGTAATAATTATTATTAATTAATAAAATATACTCCACTTTCTCCCTCCCACAAACCTTCCTCGCCTTCCTTATTTATTTGTCCCACAAAACTCTTTCACATCCTAACAAAAGAAACATAACTTTATCCCACAACCTTAAATATTATTTTAATTCCAAATTTGTTTTTTTAACACACATATCATTACTTTATAGTACTCTTTATTATATAAAAATATTACAATACCCTCTAAATTTAACAAAATTGGTAAAAAAATACATTTTCTTAAACAACATACTCCGTACTCCATAGAGTATGGTACAGTAAATGTTGAGCGTTTTGTGGAATGGAGGAAATAGATAATAATTATTGTTGTTTTTTTAAAAAATTATTTTGTTATTTAATGAAGAAAATGTATTTAAGTATTTTAATGATATGGAGTATAAAATTTAGTGGTTCTAAGTTATTCGAATGCAAATGTATTCCAAATATATGGTATATATCCCTATCAGAAACCTAAATCCTCTAATTATCATTCATTAAAGTGCTTATATTCATTAAAGAGGTGTATTGTGAAATACTCTCTCAGTGCGCTGGAAAAGGGTATTTTTTTCATTTTGGTCGTCTGTTTCAAGGAGGGTCATTTCCTTTTTTAAACACATGGGACCCACACACACTCACTAATAAACTAAAATATGGGGTCCACACTCTCACTAATACAATTACCCACTACATATTAAATAATAATACTCCTTAATCACCGTGCACAAAAGTAAAAGACTCTCTTTCGAGCGGACGGAGAGAGTATGCAAACTCATATGGATTGGAAAGATGAGTTATATTATAAATGGACATCCACCCGTATTTATAATCGGGTTACATATATAAGAAAATAAATAAATAAATAAACCAATCTCGTTCTTACTCTCACCTCTCCCACACTCTCACATTCACCCTCACGTGTTCATTGACTTGCTCTCCTCATTTCACCATCTCTCTATTGGGTATATCGTACTTAAGGTTTTACGGATTATAGCGCTTTAAAGATTTAACGATTTTGAATTTTGAACTAAAAGCCTCAACGAGTCCAAAATTATCCACAAACGAACGAGTATTTAAAATTTCCACATTAATGAATTTCAAATTTATTACACAACGAATCCAACATATTTCGAACTATAGGAAAGTCTTTCATCCCTTGAAAACCCACCAACACAACAAAAATTAATTGACACCCAACATAACACAAATTAGTTAACAATAATTTGGAGAATAAACTTGAGGGACTGGAAAATCTTCTAATCCGCAAAACAAATTAGTTAACACCTAATATAATACAAATTTGTTAACAAATGAAATGTGAGGTCAGGAGAAGAAAATCTTCCATCCAACATAACACAAATTAGTTAATAATAATTCTAACAATAATGCGGAGGATGAATTGTGAGAAGAAAAAAATCTACACATAACAAATGGTGCAACGACATAATTCAGTGTCATCTTACAAAAATTAAAAAAAAAATACAAATTTAATTTCCCATGAATTATCGTGTCAGATCAATTATAACTCCTCGAATTTTAAATAAACATCAACCTTGTTAAACGACCACCTCATCTAAAAGCTTAAGCTATTAGATAGGAGAATCGTTTAATACTTAATCAGGTTGCACTCTAACACGCCCTCTCACATGCAGGCGGGTATAACTTTGCCTCAAGCCTTGCATGTGGAATTTTCACATAAATGGGTGGCGGTGAGGTTCGAACCCTGGTCGTTTAACATGGTATCAGAGCTCATGGTTAACAGAGGTCCAGGGTTCGAACCTCACCGCCACCCATTTATGTGAAAATTCCACATGTAAGGCTTGAGGCAAAGTTATACCCGCCTGCATGTGAGAGGGCGTGTTAGAGTGATTTTGATTAAGTATTAAACGATTCAACTCTCTATCAGCTTAAGCTTTTAGATGAGTTGGTCGTTTATCAAACCTTAAATATAAAATACCAAAAGATATAAATTCTTTGGCCACTATTAATGAAACCAGCTTAAGAAATAAGAATGTTTTTTCTGTTATCTGTAATCAGTGCCAGAAAAAAATAAATAAATATAAATATATATATATATATATATATATATATATATATATATATATATATATATATATATATTTTAAATCTTACCTGTATATACTCCGTATAATGCTAATTAGAATACATAAGTCAATGTATTATGGTAAGGGTTAGTTTGTGGCCGGAATATGATAAGAGTTACACCCTTTTCTCATTTTAGATGACAAACTTTTTATTTTGGGCTGTTTTACAAAAATTTGCACATTTCCATAAAAAACAAAAAGTAAAAAACAATCACCATTCCCCCATACACTTTATTTACAAAAAAAATCATCTCTATCTAACATACTTTATTATTTATTTATTATAAAAAAAATATCATTATACCCCTAAAAATTATCATTTTTTTAATCTCCGTACCGAAATTGGGGGTGCAATATTTCATAGGATGGAGGGAGTATATTACGTAAATAGGAGTAGTTAAATTATCTTATTGTTTGGGAAGTGTGATAATTAATCAACTACAGTATTATCTAATTGTGATAAGTTTAGGGTCTTCTAAAGTTTTTTAATAAATAAAAATTTATATGATCTTTAAATAATTTTTTAATGAAAATACTGTTAGCATTTTAATAAAAAAATAATGGTAAAATTGGATATAAAAAAATAATATATTTATTAAAAAATACATATACAATATTAAATCAAAAATAATACAGTTTGTTTCCAAAAAATAAAAAAAAGAAAGCATAAAGTTACATCAGAGACTCCCGGATATCCGAGATATCTACTCCCACCATATTAATTTAACTAACTAAAAATAAAATAGTTGATATTAGGTGTATTATAATTTTTTATTCTATTTTGTATAAGTGTTATTCTATTTTGTATACTTGTTTCTTAATTATTGTATACTTATTCACGTTAAGTTTTTCATTAAAAAAACTAGCATCCATAGTGTATAACTTTTTATTCAATAGTGTAGTATACATGTTTTTTATTAATTGTATATTTTTTCCCACTCAATTTTTCATTAAAAAAACTAACAATTAAATTGTGTACATTTTTGTTCATAATTTTTATTTATATTTGTATACGTTTTTTAAAGTGGGTGTCACCCAAGTGTACAGTATAATTAGCCAAAATAAAATAGTAGGATTATAAAACAAGCAGTGCAGCTTAACTCGTATTGATTTTGAAAATTTAATACATAAAATGAAAATGAGACGAAAGAATATTACTTTAAAAAATATATAATAATATTTCATCCACAAGATTAAATATTACACAGGTCCCTTAAAAGCCCAAAGATAGAAAAATGTTGAGTATTAAGTATATAGTATCGATTCTATCCTAATTGATTATTAATTATAATGGTTTAGCGGTTTCTGCAAATCTTGAGAACCATTCCACATGATTATTGATTAGAAGATAGTACACACAATTTAGGTATCCGAAACTTAATTGAAAATTTATTCGGTTTTTTAAAGAAAAAAAAAGATTTATTGGGATTTGATTTACGTCCGATGCGAATCTGCATCGGATTGGAAGAAAAGATTTAGAATATTAGGAAAGAAACGAAGCAGATACATTGGAAAAATGGACATCGTTTCTCAGCTCCGATCTTGTCTGTGGAGATCCTCTCACCCAAATCATTTAATAAGATTGGTTCAGATCATCTACCCCATTCTATTATTTATTGTTAGATTGAAGAGATATTTGAAGGTAATAAATTAAGAGTTGATATTAGGTGCCCGGTACAAGGGTGTATCATATGTGTATAATTTTTTTATTCTATTTTGTTATGTTTTTATTCTATTTTGTATATGTGTTTCTTAATAATTGTATACTTTTTTCATACTAAGTTTTTCATTAAAAAATTAGCATCCATGAGTGTATAACTTTTATTTAATAGTGTATACATGTTTTTTAGTAAATGTATATTTTTTTACACTCAATTTTTCATTAAAAAAATTAACAATTAAATTGTATACATTTTTATTCATAATTGTATATGTTTTTGTTCATATTTGTATACGTTTTTTAAAATGGGTGCACCGTATCTTAGGGTGCACAGTATAATTAACCATAAATTAATCACTTTAACTCTATTAATTTTGAAGGTGAGCGTGTGTAAATCGAGCTTCCATATAAACCTTTTTTTTTTCTAAAAATTACTCCTTTAGTATATAAAAATTTACTCTTTAAAAAGTAATAATTTTTATTTAGAAGAATAATAATTTATATTTTTAAATAATAATTTTATATGTATCAAAGAGCAATAGATAAATTATGATTTACAAGAATTTGAAGAGTAATACTTTTTTTATTTAGAAGAGTAATAATTTACTATGTTTTTAAAGAGTAATTTTTCATTACTTAAGAGTTTACGTGTAAATCCGGTATACACAAGTATTTGTCTAAGAGACATTCTATTGTAAGACAGGTTTTTTGTGAGACGAGTCAACTCATTACTAAAGTATATTTATTATATAGGTAAAGTATGATTATTTGTGGTTAAAGTATGTCAATAATAAATCATATTATAACACCATAAAATCATACTTTAATTCATCATTTATCATACTTTATAAAACATACTTTAACAACTATTAAGCATATTATATATATATATATAATAGACATACTTTAACACATCTCACAAACCGTCTCACATATATAATGTTCACAAGAGAATTTGCCTTTGTGTAATTTTGAAGAGTTGGTCTTTTACACGATACACAAAATTTTTAAGGATATAAACTATTTTATTTTAAAGTGTATTTATTTTAATTATTAATATTCTCATTTTATTTTTTTTATTATTATTTGTTGAAAAAGAGAATTTATTAAGGCAAAAGCTTGTGTGTGCCCGGGCACACAAGAACATATTCCTTGTGTCTTTAGAATTTTGTGCTAAATTGTATACCCTTTAGTATAAAAATGTGTACCCTTTATTTTACAAGACAAAAACTTGTGTGCCCCCGGGCACACGGAAGCACACACCGTGTGCCTTTAAAATTTTGTGTTAAATTGTATACTCTTTAGTATAAAGATGTGTACCCTTTATTTTCTGAAGAAAAATAAAAAATATAATGAAAAGTGTATACCCTTTAGAACAAAATGGTGTACCCTTATTAATTAAAGTGTATACATTTTAGAACAAAATAATGTACCCTTATCCATAATACTAAATTCTAAAGGCGCACGTCGTGCGCTCGGGCGCACGCAACCTCACCCATTTATTAAAACAAGAAAGAGAATATAGACAACAGAAATGCCAACTTACAAAGTAATATGACCTCAAGGACAAATTTTCTGAAATGCCTCTAAAGGCATTACATAACAAGAACTACAACTAATTAGAAAAATATACATGGAATTTAACGTTACACCAACTCTAAAATCTATTTTTCCGCTAGTAAAACTATATATCTTTAAAATAATTTTATTTCTCCATTTTCATATAATTCAAGTAATACAAATTCACAGTCCCAAAGTAACGGTAAGTTAAAATATCAAGGATAATAAAGCTCGAGTTAAATTTTATTTTAAATTTTTAAAAAAATCAAAAATATAAATTTTTTATAATAAGCATATGATATTCAATATACAAGGATATTAGTTTTAAATCGGGTTGGACTTGCATCTCCATATGAACAATTTAAAGTGTAAATAAAAATTGACAACATTATAACAAAAGAAAAAAGAAAAAAAAAAGACATGACATTTCTGTAAAATAATCACATTGTGGGACGGTATCAGTAAGGTACCCTTAATAAAAAAATCTTTTATAAAAAGTAATAATATCTTAATTAGAAAAATGATAACTAATTAAAAAAAAGTAAAATTGTCTTGTGAGACGATGTACACTGGTCTTGTTCATTTATTATCATGTAATTTTATTTCATAATACACTTAATTATTAAATATTATTTTCTACACTTAATATATTTTATATTTATTTATTACTAATAAAATTAAATTATTATAAAATCATTAAAATGAGTTAAAAATTAATATTTATAGTAATATAATATTACTAAAAGAATGCCGAAATTAAAAGTGTAATATACTAATATTTTAATATAATTTTAATTTTATTATAAAAAAAAGATCGTTATAGTAAGTAAGAGCCTTTTCATCTCATTAATTTTTCGAGTGTAATTTGGATAGAATCAGTCTTACCAAATGAATTTGTGGAATATATAGTTTCCACCTTCTTAATTAATTTCGCCTATTTCATTAATGTTGTTTTTATTATTTTTTTAAAATTTACTATATTTAAATTACTATTATACCATAAACCTTAAATTTTAGGATTAAAATATACTCTAAATCACAAGGATGAAATTACAATTATATCTTAAACCCTAGAAGTGAAATATACTCTAAACCACAAGAGTGAAATTACAATTATACCCTAAATTCAATCGGTAAAATTACAATTATACCTTTAGCCTGAGATGAAATATATCTTAAACCATAAGGGTGAAATTATAATTATACTCTAAACTCCCAAAGTCGAAATTATAATTATACCATAAATCTTATGTGTGAAATATACCTTAAATTATAAGGATAAAATTACAATTATACTCTAAACAGGGTGAATATATCATAAATCATAAAAATGAAATTACAATTATATCCTTAAAATAAAATAAAAAAAAACACACACACACAAACAGCAATATGCTGTAGTAACTGTAGAAATTGGGGTGAGAATGTGGTGGGAGCCACGGTCCCACGAGTTTTGAAAATAAGGTATTGTCTACAGTAGTCTTTTGCCAGTTAATTATTGGATTTAAATCATTAATACTTAGTAACAATATTTTATATTTTCAAAAGACAAAAATACCCCACTACAATTAATGAATTAATTATGTAGAAGGATAAAAAGGTAATTCACAAATTCCACATACCCACTACACATTAAGTAATAACACTCTTTAATCTACGTGCACAAAAGCATTTAACTCTCTTAACCTAGGATGAAGGGAGTATATAAATGAGAAGATAGAAATATTATTTTAATATATAATTGGTACGTGTTGTAGCATGATGTTTGGGTTCTATAAAAATATATTAATAGTTTTGTGTGAGTTTCATCTATTAAAAAGCAAAATACACTATCTTTTGTTGGGACGCATGAAAATAATAAAATACACTTCTTATGGTAAGACAAAGGGAGTATAATATTTTGTTTTAAAAGATATACGCTTTAATTAATAAAATTATTAATTTTCAATAAAAAGGTGATTAAAATATAAAAAGTAATAAAATTTGATTATAATTTTTTTTCTCTGAAAAGTTAAATTTATAAATTCTTATATTAAATAATATAAAATTCAATACAAAAAATAAAAAGAGTTGATATCCGGTGCACCCGGGTGCAAGGGTGTATCCATATATATATAACTTTTTAATCTATATTGTATAGTACATATTTCTTAATAATTGTCTACTTTTTTCATACTCAGATTTTCATTAAAAAAACAAAAAAAAATCACAAACAAAGTGTATACATTTTTGTTCATAATTGTATATGTTTTTGTTCATAATTGTATACGTTTCTGAAAATGGTGCACCGTATCCTGGAGTGCACCCAGGTGCACAATAGTATTAGCCAAATATAAAATTGAATTTGAACGAAAAAAGCTAACTCCGTTTGCCTAAAATATTACTCTCTCTATCCATCGATATCATATTTATTTGTTTTTGCAGGTGAATTAAGAAATGAGGGCGCCTATTTGAACTCCTAGATCTACTAAACAAACCTCAATTTCTAAATACACTCCACTAAAACTACAATAAACAAGCATCAATCACTAAACATACTCAAGCATGACAATTTTACCATTTTAATTAGAATTAAATATATTAAACAATTTTTATAACTAATCACGAATCCAATATCAAACCCTCTCGAAGCCATCATCACACGCTCTACACTCCAACACATTCTCGCATTTTTACTGCCACCGTCATTCATTACCTCTTTACAAACGCAGAAAGCATTTTTAGTAGAAGATGGAAAAATAGATTTAGGATAGGACAGAGTTAGGATTTACAATTTTGAGTTGCCCTTCCTACTATGCCTGAGAAAAGGAAAGCGAAATATGGCATACGAGTATTAGGAACGATAAACTATTAAGATGTAGGTTGCAAGGAATATTTTGATCAATTAATAATTCAACATCTATGCCGCAAACAAATATTAAGGAACCCGGCCAACAAAATAACTACAAAATTTTGATGATCCTATAATCTTTAATCCTCAGTCGTCACAAACAAGAACATACACCTCGTCTCCCCGCCTTCTCCCCCGAAGAGTTCGGCATCATAGCGAAGGCCAGAGAAAGTAGTATTTTTCTTCAAAAATCATTAAAAATTCTCTAAATAAACATCCACCCCAAACACTCCAATTTATTTTTTGCACATGAAGTATTATTATTTTTTATATGATAGGTTGTTGTATTAATAATGAATAATGAATTTTTTTAATTTAAAAAAAAATGGTGCCTTGATGAAAGCCCAAAATGATTAAATTGGAATATTTGGGATGAATAGGAATATAAATTTTAAAAACTTTAGAATACCCTAAACTTATCAAAATTAAAATATACTATAATTAATCAATTATCACACTTCCCAAACAATAAGATAATTAAATTATTTACATTATACTCTTCTTATCTTGTACCAGCCACAAACTAGCCCTTATCATTAACTTCTGCACTCTTAGCATTATAAGTACAAGTTGGGCAATAATCTTTTTTCACTAAATACAGATAACAGAAAAGGCATTCTTATTTCTTAAATTAAACAGGTATCATTAATAGTGGCCAAAGAATTTGAGGTAACCGTTCAGTTTACATATTTACACTGGCTTACATGCCTCACAATATCATAGCTAAGCTTAATTTATCCAGTTTTTACTGTTGATCTGTTTGTTTCAACATAAACTTAATCATTACCCAAACTATTTTAACTTAATTTCAGCTTAACTGATGATGGAGCCAAGGAGGTCAGCAAATTATGGGTCAAGTGTTTGGGATGACAATTATGTTCAGTCTCTCACAACTCCATACACTGTAAGATCGCAAACATTTTCTTAGATTCTATTTATGTTATTGTTTTGCATTGTTTTGAGTTGTGTTCATAAATTAATCATACATGAGTCACCAAGAAAGTGAGTTGTATCACTCTTTTGCAGGCCCAAAAGTGGTTGACGAAATGGGAGGAGCTGAAAGATGAGGTGAAAATAATCATGGATGAGACGACAGATGAGATGGACCAACTCGAGCTTGTCGACAACTTGCTGCGGCTTCATATATCCGACCACTTGAAAGACAGGGTGGACAGGATTCTGGAGGGTGTTAATAGAAGTAGAGGATCATGTCCTGAAAATGACCTGTATTTTACTGCTCTCAAATTCAGACTGCTTCGACAACATGGATATCATGTTCCTCAAGGTGTGCTAATCTTGATCTAATTTGTGGTTGTAGATTAATTTGACAAACTAACTTTGATGATTGCAGAGATTTTCTGTAGCTTCATGGACAGTGAAGGGACTTTCAAAGGCATGTTGGGTGATGATGTGGAGGGGCTTCTCTCTCTGTATGAAGCTTCTTTTCTATCTGTGGAAGGAGAAACCATAATGGATTTGACCAGAGATTTCTCGAGTCATCTTCTCAAGGAATGGCTGGACCGAATCACAGATCCGATTTTGGCGAAGCGAGTGAGGCATGTTTTGGAGATTCCACTTCACTGGAGAGTGCAGAGGCTTGAAGCCAAATGGTTCATACCTGTGTATGAGAGTAGGTCGGATGCAAATCCTACATTGCTCCAATTTGCTAAGTTGGATTTCAACATGGTTCAGTCCATTTACCAGGATGAGATGAAAAGCTTGTCCAAGTAATTAAATTTCTACATTTTCATGTAATAAATAAAGAAAATCAAATCCAGATTGAAATGAATACGTATGTAGTGCAGGTGGTATGAAGCAACTGGTCTTGTGGAGAAGTTAAGGTTTGCAAGACACAGATTGGCTGAGTGTTATTTCTGGGCACTGGGATTTGTCCCCGACCCTCATCGGGGATATTCAAGGGAGATCCTGACCAAGGTTGCGGTGTTTATTACCATAGCAGACGACATGTACGACGTATATGGTACTCTGGATGAACTCAAGGCTTTCACAGAGACAATTGAGAGGTTGTGTTCAATAACTTTAATTGGTTGTTTAACTGGGAAGATTGTGTTAATGAGTTGAGTTGAGTTGATTCCATCAGGTGGGACATCAATGCATTGAATGAACTTCCAGAGTACATGCAAATATTTTTCCTAGCTCTCTTCAACTCCACCAATGAAATAGGTTATCATTTTCTGAGAGATCAAGGTTTCAATGTCATCCCAAACCTAAGAAAATTGGTACATCCATTATCCTGCTTTTTACTCTCTTATTTTTCATAATTGAGTTGGATAAGGATTCAATGATAATTATGATATATACGCAGTGGGCAGAACTGAGTAGAGCTTACTATCAGGAAGCAAAATGGTTCCACACAGGATATTTCCCCACCACAGATGAGTACCTCTCTGAAGCCTGGATTTCCATCTCAGGCCCTCTACTTCTCTTCTATGCTTACTTCTCCATCACAAATCCTATATGCAAGGATGAAGTGGAGAGTTTAGACGAGTATCCGGGCATTATCCGTTGGCCCTCCATGGTTCTTCGTATTGCAGACGACCTGGGAACATCATCCGTAAGTAAAGCTGCATCACTTTTAAATCCAAGATGCCACCATATGAGATGAGATAATATTACAAACTGTGCACTGCAGGATGAGATCAAGAGAGGGGATGTTCCAAAGTGCAGGGAGTGTTACATGCGCGAGACGGGGTGTTCTGCAGAAGAAGGTCAGGAGTATGCAAAGCATCTGATAGAGGAGTTGTTAAGGAGAATGAACAAAGAGATATTAATGGACAAATGTTTCAAGAATTTTGGGCAAACTGCCATGAATCTTGCCAGGATATCTCTATGCTATTATGAAAAGGGAGATGGCTTTGGGGTTCCTTATAAAGACACCAAGATGAATCTGGTTTCACTCATTGTTGAACCCATCCCCATGCCTACGCCATAAGCTTCAAATGTATAAATAAAAGCATTGTACCAAGCTTGAGCATAAATATATGGGTTTAATTGCAAAAAAACCACGAACTTTACATCTATTGCAAATTAATCCTCACATTTGAGAAATTGCAAAAAAAAAAACCACCACCTTTAAGTGTTGTTGCAAAATAAACCCAATTTGTGAGTAAAAGTAGGGTTTTTTGGGTTTATTTTGCAACAATATTTAAAGGTAGTGGTTTTTTTTGCAATTTCTCAAAAGTGAGGATTAATTTGAAATAGATGTAAAGTTCGTGGTTTTTTTTTTCAATTAATCCCATTATGTATACAACCACCAAGTTTTTCTAAAATTCTAGTTGTTGTGTTGATATATTTCTTGAACACTTCGTCTTTCATGATCAGCTCAACTTTTAAAATGAGAAAACAATTTGATTAGATCATGAGACAAAAGCTTCCTAAAGCTACTAACTCATCAGAAATAGACATGCTAACACAGAACTAAGCATTTTATAGCACATAAAACATGGAGGTAATCATCACAAATGGCCTCTATTATTTAAAGTTTCAGACAATTATAAATTCAATTGTTGTTTTGGTAATTTTATTATCAAAAGTACCGTGATAGTAAGAAAAGTACTTGATTATGTATGCTACATTCATTATTGGTTGTTTAGTACATTAAAAATACTAGTTGTACTTTTTCTCTATATTCTAAATCAACAATTAAAAAAAAAAATCATGTGAAGCAAACACAATTGGATCAATCCCTTGCTCATCCCAGTGCCCAGTTAACACCTGACCTTCAGATATTAAATTATTAAATAAGTTAAAATATTCACAGGCTCAGGCTCCATCGATCATTTATAAAGCAAATGACGTGTCGTGCCAATGGACAATAATCACAAAAAATTACAAAATAAAGTGCAGTAATTAATAACGTCATGCCTTGTATCAACACAAATATATATCCATTCAAAACAACTAGGCACATCATAATGGGTTGTTGCTTCAAAAAAATAATATAATTAATCAATGTCATAATTATGTATCTACATTCTACGTTATCACCAAACTATTCTACAAAATTTAATACGTTTTTGAAGATGATAGGATTACATCACATTTAAATGCAATTGAAAAAAAAAATTAAGAAAAATATAAATTTTATTAACTATTGGCACGAAAATTACCCATCAATTCAGTGCATACACTGTACAAAAACGCTGATAGACATCGATTTTTAACCGATGTCTATTTCACCAAGCAGCCGATGTTGAAGCCCCCCCGATGTTAAAAGTGGGCGCTGATAGACATCGATTTTTAACCGATGTCTTTTCCATTGTATAGACATCGGCTACATTCTTTGACATCGGTTATCCACCGATGTCTTTCAACGGAAAGACATCAGTTGGCACATAAGACATCGTTTATTCACCGATATATTTTCTAGAAAAGACATCGGATAGGACAAAATGATATCGGTTATAAACCAATGTCTTTCTTGAAAATGACATCGGTGAAGACACATTAGACATCGATTATTAACCGATGTCTATCGACTTAAAGACATCATAAGGGATCAATAGACATCGGTTTTTCATCGATGTCTTTTTAATAAAAGTCGATTTTGTACAAAACACATCGTTTTTCTGCCGATGTCTTTCCTAGCATATACATCGATTTTTATGTGATGTCTTCATATATTTACTTCTTATTTAATTTTATACATAAATTTATATTATTACTGAAATAAGATTAAACATAATCATGCTATATTACTCAAAATTTACGAATTTATTACAATTTCAAATATTTAATTTAAAATACACAAAAAAATTCATCCTTTAAACCTATAAGTATTCATAATTAATTAAATCCAAACGTCAATTTTATACAAACAAAATTTAAATTTATAAGCTAAAATCTCATGATCAAGAGATGTCCAACCTATTGTTTCCAATCCTTCTTGTCTTGCATTAATATCTTTATCTTCTTGTCGTCTCACTGCAATTACCTGAGACAAATAAAAATTTAACACTTAATAATATAATTAAAAGATATTTATTAGAAGAAAAAAATGAATATGGCCAATAGAATTCCACATAATAAAATCTAATTATATTTAAAGTTCTTTAAAAGTACTAACAAAGATCGATATATTTGCTGACACACTTTAGTTTCATATTACTAATTTTTTTATAAAAAAAATAGCCATCAACAACACTCATATAACTAATTCAAGGCTCGCATGCATAAAATATAAAGTATAAATAAAGTACTAAAAATTTAAACAAAGAAGCAAGTTCAGTTTACCAAAATTACCACATTCTTAGCTCTACTACAAAAAAACTGAACGCAATATCAAAATAAATAAACATAAAAGTTTAAATATAAACAAATATGCTTTTCTTATACAAAATTTGTATTTTGTAACAAGAATAGACCATGAAATAAACATATAAGTTACATAATTATATTGATGAATTCCTACGCTAAAGCACATTAAGTTCATATGTTAATTCTACAAAATTTTAGATTTCATTTTTGTTGAGATTTGAAGACAAGTAGGACTTATGAAATCAGGCTTTCATTTTTCTAAGATAGTTTGAAAATATTACAAACAAAGAAGAGAATCAAACCTAACATCAATTCGATTGACCTTTTAAGCCACCATCACAACATTGTGCATCTATTTCTCGTTTAAGAATTTTAATACCCAATCGACCTAAGTTTTGAGGCATCCTTCCTGTACATTCATCAGAGGGTAATGTTAATTCCAACATTTGGCAGATGACTAAAAGGCAAAAATATTAATTAGCACAAGTGTCATGCATAACATTTTTTATTTTTTGTAACTAGGCTTCTAACAGAGAAATAATGAATGAATGCAAAATAGCACATCTGATAACTTAAAGTTCACAAGAAACAAAAAAAAGAAATATGTTGTCGGTCCCTTATCTCTGGAATGATACCAACCCTTCACATTTAACCCTACTGAGGAATGGCAACTTTCAATGCCACAACTTAATCTCCACATACTAAGAGAGAGAGAGAGTTTTCTGATTCACGAGTCTTAGATTCACATAAAAAAAGATAACAACAATAAAAGGCGTCAATAGTTAATCATCTTTGGGGAGGAAAATGGCATGGGCAGCACAAAAACAGTAAGTCCTTAAAGCATTTCGTCAAATACTTAATGGACAAAAAAAAAATAGATACATTTCCTAAGCATAATAATCGCTCGTATAAAAAAAATGGAAGCAACCAATTAAAACAAAGAAACAGTGAACTAGAGCTAATGGATTACAACATTGATAATTACCAATTAATGAGTAAATTCGCTTACGAAAATCCAATAACGACTCTCAAACAGTTCAAGGAAGTTTAGAGCAATATGACTGAAAAGCCAACAACAACAATTTACAAACCAAAACAACTAAAACAAGAACTCAAATAAAAAATAACAGGCACAAGAACGAACATCACAAACCGTAACAGCAACTAAAACAAGAACAACATTAATAAAAAAAAAAAAAAAAGTAGTCAATTCAAAGCATAAGGCTCTTCTTTTCTAAAGAATGATTTACGCATCACATCACCTCCACCATTTCTTAGACAATCATGCATAAAGGAATCATATCTTCTCTCATGAACAACAATTTCTCAATTTATAACAAAATTAAACACCTAAAAGCAAAAAAATTCATTTGGGCATTTTCTCAAACACCTTGCATTCACTTTCAAAACATATAAGAATTATATCAATTTGCAATGCAATTTATTCCCTTTTTTTATCAAACAAAACCAACAATGTAACTCTCATATCAATTCAATTATTTGCTAGAAACTTAAAGTAGAAAAATAAAAATTAGACTAAAAAACTTAAAACTAGGTAGAACCGAATTGGAACAAACCCAAATTGCAATGATTTATTCTAAAAGCTAATTATTCTACTAACCTCAACTGCTAAAATTTAATTGATGTAAGAGTGATAAGAGATTTATAACTTAGTTTGCTTGAAATGAAAACTTTCAAGTGCTTGAGAATATTAGAAGTCGGTTTCTTGAAATCCTTAATGAATTGAGATATGATGAGAGTGAGAGTGAGAGTGAGAGTGAGAGTGGAGTGGCAGCCTTGTGTGAGGAATGAGTGTGTGTGAAATCACACGTGTTGGACTCTGGACAGCATTGCAACTTCTCTTGCAAATCTGCCTTCCCTTTTCCCAATCTCTTCAGGTGTTTGCCCTCTCTCAATAATCTTGATAGCAACATTCTGATTTTTGTATCTGAAAATTAATTAATTACCAACAAAATCTTATTCTTAATTTCTATTAAAATACAAGATTGAACTGATCAAAAAACAATTACAAGTTGGCAAAAACTAGTTCGCCCACAAAGCACAATTTCAGGGCATTGCTCTTTTTCATATTTCAGTTTATTTAACAACTTCTGCATGATGCTCTTAAACAATTTGAAATGATTGATATGAATTAAATAATAATGCTATGCATATAATTTAATTAAAACAGAATATATGTATTATCACATGATTTGTTTTGTTCTTTCAATCAATTAATCAAACAAGTATAAACCATTTAAGTTGAGGATCAATTTGAAGAAGAAGAAAAAGAACTTACTTTCCATCGTAGACTTTGGCGTGTGCTCCTTCTCCAATCTTTGGCCTAACAAAAAGCAGCTTCGGATCCACAAACCATTTCGGGTCCAAACTAAACTCCACTCCAGAGTATAACCCAAACCCGTTTCAGAGTCATACATGGCCGAACGGCGTGAAACGGAGCATGACTCTGTATAGAGCTTTCAGTGGGTTGACTCACCGGGCGAGTTCACCAGTTGTGCAGGACGTCGAGAGTCAGGTGATTGTGGTGCAGGACGTCCGGCGCGACGATGACGAGCGGTCGGAGACGATGTTTCTGAACGCGGCGGACGATGATGGGGAGTACGAGCTGGTGTATTTCAAGAGGCTGGACGACGAATTCAACAAAGTGCTGAAGTTCTACAAATCGAAGGTGGTGGAGGTGATGCCGTACTGAATAAGCAAATGGAGGCGCTGGTTGCCCCTTTTTTCTGCCACCCGACCGACGGCGGGTCTTTCTACCACCCGAACGACGACAGCCGCTCTGCTTCTTGCTCGTGGAATCGCGATTTCAGCAAAGAAAGAACGAAGACGGTGGCTCTGCTTCCTAAAGAACGGCGGGTCTTTCTAAATCTTTCTAAGTGTCTAGGCGGCGGGATAATGAAATAAGTTGGGGGAAAGACTTTTTAGGGTTTGTAAAAATTTTAATTTTTAATTTAAAAAGACATCGGAAAAATGACATCGGTTTCGCAAAACCGATGTTAATCAGCTTATTTTTAATGGAGCCGATGTCTATCATGGAATGGACATCACGCAAAAGACATTGGTTTTTAAAACCGATCTCTATCAGCGCATTTTTTAGAGGTGCGAATAGACATCTCAAGAAAAGACATCGGTTATTAAAAACCAATGTCTATCAGCGCGTTTTTTTTATCCAAATAGACATCGCTTTAAAGACATCGGTTAATAAAAAACCGATGTCTATCAGCACATTTTAAAATCGATGTCTATCATCGTTTTCTCACACTGATAGACATCGGTTTTACATGAAAAGACATCGATTTTATGGTAAACTGATGTATTTGGTGTAGTGATAATAACAATAAACACACAAGTAAGAATCAAACAATTCTGTTCCAAGATCAAATAATTAAGCTTTACTACAAAATGAAATTGAAACAGATTCTCCGCTCCATCATCACTGAAGAATATTTTCCAAAAATTCAACTTCAAATATGTGTTTTAAGTTTTTCCGCTGCTTTGTCAATAGTAATGTATTCATTTCGAAATATTATACCATTCCTACTTTTTCAAAGTAATCATATCGCACATTCTCAAAGATAATAATCCATGAACTTCTTTCCTTTATTCCCTCTAATAAGATTACTAAAATGTAGTGGTATACTAATAGAATGATTCGAAGACAGCGAGTACACACCTATCCATTTAAGACATTTCATCCAAAGATAATAAAAAAAATTACATTCAAGGAACATATCTTGTATCATCCTTTGGAAATGATTGCAAAAAAGTCATATTAAGTTGGCATTGGAAGGAATAATTTTTCTTTGCTGAAGATACACATTCCTATATGACCATCCATGCATGGATCTTCACTTTCGGAAGAGTAATAATGTTCCAAATAAGAGCAAATTCATCCTTGATTTCTGGATTGAGCCCGATTTTAATTGCATGATAAGTTTTGTAGTGTATCTTTCTAATGCTTCATAAAGCCATCATCGAGAATCTTTAATTTCTTGTTTTTGGAGTGTACATGTTAATTAATGAAATTAAATCGTTAAGCATATGAAGCTCTCTATTCCTTAATACTCTTCTATATTTCCAACTCCAATTCCACGCTTCATCCCTCCATTCATCCATCTTAATAATGTTCGAACTTTCAATCTATAAAATTTCGAGTTAAGACACTTTCCTGCCCAACCACCCTCCCAAAAGAAAGTGTCACCTCCATCCCTTAATACATTTTCAAGACTTAAAAAAAAATAAAAAAAATAAATGCAATTCACTTAATATGTTCCCTCTTAGCTCACACACAAATTTTAAAAACTGTAATTTTTGAAAAATTTACTATTTTTTTTAGTGACGATAGAGTATTTTTCAATAATAAATAAAATGTAAGTTATATTATGAAGTTAAGTTTGAATGATAATTTTAATTAAAATATATCGTTAGGTTATTTTATTAAGTGATTTTATTTTAATATTGTTTATATACTATGGCCTAGACTATAGAACATGCCAAAGTCATTTTTGTTTACGAATTACTCCATTTTATTTGGTATTTTGACATTTTTATAGGTTTTCCCTAGTCTATCTACTAGTTAACAATTTCAACTTTTCAAAAATATTTATACGAGTGAGGCTCTGTACAAAAATCACATTTCGTGTGTCTTTGCAATTTTCGTGCGCCTTTATAATTTAAACCTTTAACAATACATATATTTAAATAAAATATAGAGGGAATGATTGTGTTCACATGGGTCCCTCTGCGTCCCCGAAATCCCAGAGTTTTTGCCTATTTACATTATTTGACAATAATATCTTGATAATCAACATATAAAAGGTCCACCCCTGCCAAAATGCATACTAAAAACGTTTTTAATATATTTTTTATTTTTTATTGGAGAAGTCTAACGTACAAGATTTTGAAAATTCTAGAGAATTAATTTATTTTTCCTTCATATAGTAAATTATATGAATGGTCAACTGATACACGTTAATTTCCTAATGAGAAATATTTTTCATTACTTAATTATGTGTCATCCCCAAATTATATTGACTAATATAGGTAACAAACTGTACGACACATGAAAATTTTCCTTTTAACATCCAATTGAGACTACAAATTTCTCCAAAAATTGTCACTTTTTTTCTTTTCTCTTACCAAATACTCATATGAGAAACACAAACACTATTTAAGAAGACTATAAAATTTGCTAATCCACTTTTTAAACAAAGGCCACATGTTAATTGGCTCTACCACTAGATATGTGTTTTCTTTTAAATAAATAAATATATGTGCGTTGGTTCACTAAAGATTATGATAAAATTATGAAATTTCGATAATTTTCTTCGGATATTATTATTTTAAATTAGTTTAATCTTTTATACCCACTATGTTTTGTAACTACATACCCCCTCCGTCCTTGAAAGGTATCTGTTGACTTTTTACACGTGGATTAAAAAGTATAAAAATTTAATGTATAATAAGGTGAGAGAAATAATATTTTAATGTGTAGTGGATAGTTGTATTAGTGTTGAGTGTGAGGTCATGTGTAGTGGTTGTAGGTCACATCAATCCAAAAAAAGGAAATGAATACTTTGTAATGAGACGGACCAAAATGGAAAAATGGATACGGACAGAGGGAGTACATGAATAATACAGTTGGAGGTATAATTGTGATAAGCAATGAAAAATTGCATGTTTTTTTTTCTTGGTAATTACATTAGCAAATAGCAATTTATATACTCTTGCATTATAGGGAGGCCACTATATACTCTCTGCATTCAAAAGAGAGAGAACATAATATGTAGCCATTTTTAAGCAGGCATTTAAACAGTACTGTCACTAATGTTGGTCAAGTGTGATTTACATTAATTAATTAATTATAAGACTAGTTTACAAGTTGGCAACTGCGCCTCATCATATTTTAATCGACCTTATCTGTTCACATTACTAGATCTGTTTGTTTATATAATGCTCAACTGATGCCCTTCAAACATACTTATTTATCCATTGCATAAAAATTAAAAAACTGTTTCAACTTAATTTCAGCTTAACTGATATTCATGGAGGCAAGGAGGTCAGCAAATTATGGTGCAAGTGTTTGGGATGACAATCATGTTCAATCTCTCACAACTCCCTACACTGTAAGAACAGAAACATTTTCTTAGATCTTATAAGAGTCTATTTATGATATTGTTTTGCATGGTTTTGTTTCAACTTTAGAGATATGTTCATAAATCATACGCCACTCACCAAGAAACTGTGTTGCATTACTCTTTTGCAGGCACAAAAGCACATGAAGAAATGGGAGGAGCTGAAAGATGAGGTGAAAAGAATCGCGGATGAGACGACGGATCAGATGGACCAACTCGAGCTCATCGACAACTTGCTAAGGCTTCATATATCCGACCACTTGAAAGACAGGGTGGACAGGATTCTGGAGGCTGTTTATACAACAAGAGGATCATGTCATGAAAACGACCTGTATTTTACTGCCCTCAAATTCAGACTGCTTCGACAACATGGATATCATGTTCCTCAAGGTGTGCTAATCTTGCTATAATTTGTATATTTATTTAATTTGTGACAGTAGATTAATTTGACAAACTTTGATAACTGCAGAGATTTTCTGTAGCTTCATGGACAGTGATGGGAATTTCAGAGGCATGCTGGGTGATGAAGTGAAGGGACTTCTCTCTCTATATGAAGCTTCTTTTCTATCTGTGGAAGGTGAAACCATAATGGATTCGGCCAGAGATTTCTCGACTCATCATCTCATGGATCATATTACAGACCCGAGTTTAGGCAAGGAAGTGAAGCATGCTTTAGAGACCCCGCGTCACTGGAGAGTGCAGAAGCTTGAAGCCAAATGGTTCATACCTGTGTATGAGAGTAGGTTGGATGCAAATCCTACATTGCTCCAATTAGCTAAGTTGGATTTCAACATGGTTCAGTCCACATACCAGGCTGAGATAAAAAGCTTGTCAAGGTAATTGAATCCCAACTTTAACGTTAAAGAGATTCCAATCCTACAATCAAGATTGTTGCTAAATATGTATCTAGCGCAGGTGGTATGAAGCGACTGGTCTTGTAAAGCGGTTGATGTTCGCAAGACATAGATTGGCCGAGTGTTTCCTATGGGCGTTGGGACTTGTCCCCGAGCCACATCTAGGATATACAAGGGAGATTCTGACTAAGGTTGCTGTGCTTCTTACCCTAGTAGATGATATATACGACGTATATGGTACATTGGCTGAACTCAAGGTGTTCACAGAGACAATTGAGAGGTTGGTTCATCATGTTTACTTGTCTTAACAGGAAGATTGTACTAATGAGTTGAGTTGATTACACCAGGTGGGACATCAACGCATTGAATGAGCTTCCAGATTACATGCAAATATGTTTACTAGCTCTCTTCAACTTCACCAATGAAATGGGTTATCATTTTCTGAGAGATCAAGGTTTCAATGTCATCCCAAACCTGAGAAAAATGGTACACATTGATAGACCCATCCATTATCCTGCTTATTACTCCGTTATTTTTCATAATTGAGTTGGATTCAAATTCAATGATATATATGCAGTTGGCAGAGCTGAGCAGAGCTTACTACCAAGAAGCAAAATGGTTTCACACAGGATATTTCCCCACCACAGATGAGTACCTGTCTACAGCCTGGGTTTCCATCTCTGGCCCTCTCATTCTTTTCTATGCTTACTTCTCCATCACAAATCCTATAAACAAGGATGAAGTGAAGAGTTTAGAGAAGTATCCAGGTGTTATTCGTTGGCCCTCCATGGTTTTCCGTCTAGCAGACGACTTGGCAACATCATCTGTTAGTAAAGCACCACTTTCCTTTCCTTTAATCCAACATCCATCAAAATGAGATTTTTAACACACTGCAATGCAGGATGAAATCAAAAAGGGGATGTTCCAAAATGCCGTGAGTGTTACATGCGCGAAACAGGCTGTTCTGAAGCAGATGCTCGCGAGTATGTGGAGCATCTGATTGAAGAGTTGTGGAAGAAAATGAACAAAGAGATACTAATGGACAAGTGTGTCCGGAGTTTCGGTCAAACTGCCATGAATCTTGCCCGGATATCTCTATGCTATTATCACAAAGGAGATGGTTTTGGGGTTCCTGATAAGGAGACTAACAATGATCTGGTTTCACTCATTGCTGAACCCATCCCAATTTCCTTGCCATGAACATGAACACTGTATAGGGAAGGTGGTGTCAAGGAGCACATTTTTAGATGGATTTGCCTACTTTTAAGAAAGAAGAATCGAGTATTGTAATAATTAATTTTAACTTACACAAAATCAACAACAAATAAACATGTGAAAAAGATTAAATAAATTAAATCATGACAAGATGGATGATGGATCTGATTTTTCATCTAAATTGACCAGAAAATTGGCAGCAGGGAAAATATCCCATATAGAAACCAACAGGTTTCTTCTGAAATTCAACTCACAAGGGAATTTTTTCATCATGTATTGATTAAGTTGGTATATTCCTTGAATAACCCGGTCTAAATCACTAGGCATATCAATTTATGATTGGCTCAACATTTAAAATGAAAAAACAATTTGGGTTTGCATCTTCTGCTCTCTTCTTTCGAGTGCATGCTTCCATTGTTGCAGGTCTCCAGATTTCAGGAACCCAATACCAAAACGATCAAAGTGAGATGTTGCACACAATTTCATTCACAGCTTCTCCCATGATTGTACTTCACCAACTCTTGATTCAGTAACCATTGATCTGAGGCCTTGGAGTGGGACCCATGAGTCTAGAAAAAGGCACCTGGGTGCGACCGGGAACGCCTCTAGGACCCGGGACTCGATCACCAACAGTTGGATTGGATACTGATTTTGAAAAGGCTTGGGCAAGCTCCACTGCCGATGCTGCTTTTCCAAGTCGATGAGGGCCATCGGGGGAGGCGGGCTTGGCATGCTCGACAGGTTTACGCCATGTCTCTGGAGATGGCGGCCGGTCCTGTACCTGTTTCTGCTGCTGATTACGGTGTTTCTCAGCATCCCTACTATTTCTCCAATTATCAATTTGCCTGTTCTTCCTTTGCATGTCAGAGCTCTCACCATCCAGCTGGTGATCTCGCCTGTTAGAGTATTTAGCTGCCCTTTGATCAGTAGGAATGTTTTCGGATTTCTCACCATAGCGTGCAGAAGGGACGTGTGGGGAGGGGCAGTCATTCTCACGAAACCTATATATAAAGCACTTATTGGAAATTAATAAGTCCAAAACTGCAAAAAAGTAGAAGACTTAAATCAGTACCTCGACGGAGATTGGACCTCATAATTGCCAACATCATCTTCCATTCCTCGCACCTTTAGAACCTGCATCGTGATCAATATATTATAATATATGAACAAATGGCCAAATGAAAAGCAACGGCAAAAAACAGATAAAACTGATTTGATGAGATAAAAGTTGCCAAAAGGCAGAGAAGAGTCACAACACCGACTAAAATTGCATAAGAAAATGGCATGCTAACAAGATCACCAACATAAGTGTCACTTTCCAGAAGATAGAAAAAGATCAATTTAAGGTAATCATAAGAAGAGAATCAACAGATTATTACTTAAATAATTCCCAAAATCAATCCATCTTTTGAGCCATTTAGTGACTTGTCATGTACAATTTCAAAGGCCATATGGGTAAAAACGAATATGCTTCCTAAACTAAGATAAGGTTAACTCACCAATTCCCGTGGGAGAGCTTCCCCAAAAACCATTCCCCTGTAGCAACAAGTCGCAAAATACATATGTCAGAATGTGAACTCCTACACAAAGGAATATAAATTAAAAAGAATGGCAAGAAAATGTTGTCATAGAACCCAAAAAAAAGGAAGGAAAGATGAAAGCAAACCCTTCTCAAACCATTGCATTTCACAGGAAGACTAGACCAACAACCCGACTTGCTCTTTCCATCACTTTATGCCAATGGAATTTTACTGATTCCTTTAGTGAACCCATAAAAGTGATCACAGCAGTACCAAAATGAGAGAAATACACCTCGTTTCAGGCTATCCATAAGCTAGAAATGCTAACAAGTGGAAATTAAATTTAATTGAATTAAAATTGACTTCATGACACTCTTTAATTGGAACCACTAGGAATTAGTAAACTCTAATTATAATTGCAGATAACTCTAACTCTGAAATACATTCATCTCTCAGTTAGTACCCAATAACAACTAGAGAAAATACATGTTAAGTACTGACACTAAAAGAGAGATTTGTAATAGGTAATTAACTAGATAAGAAAAAATCACAACTGAATATAAATAACTGAAAAAAAAAAAAAAGACAACTTTAAAAGACTAGGTATTAAATTTTGTGAACCTTTTAACATCTAATAACTACTAAAAAAGGGATCCATGGTAAAATAGAGATCTGATAATCGGGTAGATATCATGATAAGAAAAAAATCATGATTGAGAATAAATAACTGTACAGTAAATAAGACAAGACTTTAATAGACAAGAGTTTTAATTGTGAACCTTTTAACTTCACTGTTTCCTTCAACTTGCTCCAAGGATCGTGACCGCGGCTTCAAGTTCAGTTTTGTGCGCTCTGCAGCTCGATCGCCAATGCCAGAGCCAGCAAAAGCAGATTCTACACTATTTTTAACTTGGTGTACGACATGAACATCCTCCACATGAATATTATTACTAGTTTGTTCAGATTTCTGGACCCAAAACGAATAAAACAAATTACCCAAAATCTAGTTGTAAAATCTTAGAATAAGATATACTAACAAACGTCAAAACTTCACCTGCATAAGATTAATTGGTGATGCTGGATTCTCCAGTGGTTTAGACCTTGGAAGTAATTTGAGTTTTGGTCGTTCTATTGATTCTGAAGGCAACATAGACTGAAACACAGTCCCATCAGGTTTTGTAGAAGGGTGAAGTGACTGGAAACCATTAGTAGTAGAAGAAGTATTTCTCTCATATGACTCCACACGAATAGCAGACTTAGACCTCTCATATGTTGGTGGCACCTTTCCACTGCCATGAACCCCATCAGCTACAGCAAGACTTCTTTCTGTATGCATAACCAGACCATCTTGATAGTCAGCTTCATTCACCAAATCTAACCCATTGTATGTTTTCTTACTGTATGCCCTGCTGGTATTATAATCAAGCACTCCCTCTGGCACCTGACGTCCTGCGGCGTCCTTTGGAGAATGAACATTTTGTTTTGAGTTCCATCGACCAGATGAAACCTTCTCGAGAGCACTAGCGTGAGCCAACTTTGTCTCAGCATCAGGAGCAGACCACGCAGCTAGTGCAGGCTCTTTAGCAATAGAAGTCTCCTTCCTCATCCCCCAGGCATTTGGATGGGAGCCAGACATTTTCTGTCCAGCATGGCTCCCCATAGTTGGATAATTTGACCCATAACTGCGACCACCACTGAATGGCTGATTGTTGAACCTCGGGTTTTGCACTTCAACAGGTCTTCCGGCATAAGAGCCACCAGCTGAACCACCTGCAATTTGTATCACAGGAGTTGAAACACCACTACCAACTCTAGCACTAGATAAAGTTTCTATCTTAGGCTCCATCATTCGACTAGGTTGAGCACGAAAGTTCTCATCAGAAACCATTCGATGAGGGCCTGAAACACCATCTAAAGGCTTGCGCTCATCCTCATCAAAATTGAGACCTATAAGGGAACTATGACTTAAAAATGGAGCTTTTTCATCCAGGTTCCTAGCAGAGCCAGCAGATGCAGGGCGCAACCGATGCTCGGACCTTCCAACTGAATTACCCCAAGACATCTGCCGATCAAATCCAGCACGATCAGTGGGCCTCACAGCTCTGTCAAAAAGTTCACACATCAGAACAATTGACTGAAATCTCTTTCGCAGATTAAACTCTTAAATAATCTCTGAATAGGTTAATGCACCACAATGTTTTGTAGATTGCAACGCCAAATCAACTAAAAAAATCAGGGTTTTAGAATTCCAAAGATACAAATGAATCAATTATACCAAAAAGTAAGATCAAGTCCGAAGCATCAATGGCAGATGGGCAATTGAAAATTTTCATGGGTTAACTAAATACCCATTACTTTCATCATAAGATTCAGAACAGATTGTGAAATCATGAAGAAAAGTGATTATTGGCGGCTGATAGATGTGATTCATAAAAATGACAAAGGCGGATCAAGATGAGAGGTAAACACAAACTCGTTTAAAACAAAAGAACGCAAGATGGTACTCACACGCCAGGTGCAGATGGGAGAAGAAGATCGGAAGGAATGGAGCCGCCGTGAAAGTCCTTCAGAGTCATCGTGGCCTTCTTCTTCGACATTGGTTCCTCGCTTAATCCCCTCAATAAAATCCAAGAAATGGATATGTAGCTACAAATGAATTTAAAGAAAAATAAAAAGAAAAAAGAGCCCTACTCCCCCTGTTGATATAGAATGATGAATCAATACAAATCAAAACTCGTAAAGAAAACAGAAGAAAGATCTGGGTTTTAGACAATCCAAGCCGAAACCGTCGGTGTACCGACAAATAAACACGTCTATTGATAGATCCAGAGGCTGCAAGAACAGGTTTACAAGTTTGGAGGGAGAACAGATTTGGGATTGGGGGGATGGGAAGGGTTTGGAATTTCTGGAATCGCGTACCACTCACGGCTTAATCTACTAGCCACGCTACGTCGTGTTGTACGTTTATCAAGGGTTTCCTTTACCACTGCCTTACGCTTACTATGGTTGCACTTTACTGTTTATTTGCCAAGCGGTTATTTATTATTTTAAAATGTCCCTTCCGGTAATAGCGTAAAAAAAAGGCAAGGGTAAATTTAAAAGTTTAACGCGGTGCAAATAACCCTAAATATAAACACTGATCTTATTTCATGACGTGTAAATGTGAGCCCGATTAATAATCCACAATTCATATTATTAACTTATAATACAAACATTTAATTATCATAACATCACTCATATTTATCTCGTCAACATAATTATTCAATTCTTATTTCTTCTAATCGTGGACAAAATATATTAATAAAAATAATTTAAGCTCATCGATGGAATTAAAAAAAAAAAAAGAAGTAGATATAATATCATACTAAATATTCTTAATGTAAAAATAAATTACTCAACAACAACATCTTATTAACCAAGTGAGTGACCCAGGTTCGATTCCCCTCGAGAACGGATTGGAGAGTTGGGAGTGAATAATCTTGGAGTATGAGTGTACTAACTTCTAACCACTAACAAACTAACTTTGTCCGATATAAAAAAAATAGCTTATTGCATTTGAAATCAAGAAAAAGAGATTGTAATTGAAACAAAAATGGATGATAAACTTAATACTATCCTAATTCACAGTCAATTTTGTATGATTAAGTGCAAAGTAGAAGAGAAAGCCGAGTTAAACACAAATATACAGCAAAACAATTTTCCTAGGTCGATAAAACTAACAGTGACATGAATTGTTTAATATTTAATTAATTTCACTCTAATAACTAAAATCAGTAAAAGATACACTGTAGTGTTATAAAACTTAATAATCATGCTGCTTTCTTAAGTAATTCAATTCGCCAACTGTTGCCTATTTTAAACAAATTTGGGCAACTATTGGCTCAACTAGGAGTGGGGAAAAATACCGAAAACTCGGTATATCGCGTCCGTCGTATTGAAAAATATCGAAAAATGTCGAAGTTTCAACATACTAAAATTTTCGGTACGGTATGGTTGTTGTAACGATAATTTCGGTACGGTATCGGTATTGAATATTAAAAATTTCGGTATATTGGTATACTGAAATTATTTTTGGTATTTCGATATCGGTATACCGATACCGTTATACCGAAAATTTTATATTTATTTTTTAAAAATTTAATTATACATAATACTATATTTAAATATATATTATATTATTAATATATTTAAATTATTTTTATTTTATTATGTATCACATTTATTCATATATATTTTTTCAAATTTAAAATAAGCTCTATTAAAAATAAATAAAAATATAATACACTTCTAAATTAAAATATAGGAGTATAAAAATATAATAATATAAAATTTGTTATTTAATATATAATTATGAATAAATTAAAAGGAATAAGTGTCAAAGTAGAATGTTTGAGATTAGAAAATTTAATTATTCTGAAATATTTTTATATTATTTTTATTATTTTGATTAAAATTAAATATTATTTTTCGGTATGGTTTCGGTAAATCGGTATTTTCAGTATGTTGAATTTTCTGTATGAAACGGTATGTCAACATTTCGGTATTAATTGGTATTTATCAAAAAATCGGTATGATGTAAATTTCGGTACGGTATCGGTATCCGATTTAATTTACCGAAATTTCGATATCGGTATAAATTTTTCCATACCGAAATTTTCGGTACGGTATCGGTATTTTTGGTATACCGATATTACCCACCCCTAGGCTCAACTTTTATTCATGGCACGTAACTTCAAAGAAAGGCACCATTGCCACCCGGGATTATACTTAAAACACCAGTATTGAAGATAAAAAAATATATAAAATATCAATTATATCTCTATTCTATTTTATAAATCCTAACCCACTTGTGTTAAATAAAAGAAAAAAAATTGTTTTGTACACCCATCTACCACCACACCTAAAATACACACTCACCTACACACATACACGACTGCAAAAATGGGAAGAAAGAAGAAGAAGTAATAACTGAAATCACACAAATCTCACTGACCGCAAAAGAGAAAGAAGATAACTCGCGGTTGAATATTTTGATGGGCCCCTCTCTCTCTCTCTTCAATTTTATGGAATACTCCCTCCGTCCCAGCTCAGTCTTCACACATACTGTTACAAAAAAATTTCACTGTTCACATTCTTTGACTTTTCAAACTAACTTTTCGGGAGCAAATTTGTACATTCAGATATAAATTGCAAAGGGATTAAGTTTATAATTAGAATTAATCCCATAGCATTAACAGAAGCAGATAGAGAGCAGGAGAAGTGATCCCAACCCAGACAGACCAATTCAGACATTCATCAGTTTAGAAGTTGGCTGCATAATTTAATTGAAAGAAAAATATAATTAAAAATGGCAAACACCAAATCGGAGAACCAAATCAAAAATTAAGCGTAATAAACAGTCTCAAAAGCCAACAGAAATACGAAGAAAACCCATGGAAAAGAAAAAAAACTTGAACATCATCGCTATTAACCACTTCTATCGGATTTAAGTATGGATACTACAGATTCTGAGAAGAGGGCATCATAGACCAAACGGCTGTAGAAGACCGACAGCGAGTGGTGACGGACCAGCCCTGGGTAGAGTGGATCTGGTGACACATAGTACGTCGAGATGGAGTCAAATCTGGTGGCGCATCGTCTGGCGAGGGTGGTGGGAAGAAACGACGACGGGTTAAAGCGGCTGGAGTCGGATCCGGCGGCACATCGTCCGGCGAGAATGGTGGGGTTGAGATCTAGGTGAGAGAAAGGGGATCTAAGGTTGAAGGTTCTCTCACGAAGGTGGTAGGGCAAACGGCGACGGGTGGTGGGTTGAGATGTAGGTGAGAGAGAGAGAAAGGGGATCTAAGATTCTCCGGCGAGGGTGGTGGGCAGAAACGGCGACGGGTGGTGGGGTTGAGATCTTGGTGTGAGAGAGAGAGATGGGATCTAAGATTGAAGCTTCTAACAAGATGCTAATTATCGAACAGATCAAATATGTTGGGATTCTTAATGTTTAGATTGGGTTAGGTAATTGGGTTGGGGTGGGATGGATTGGGTTGGGGTTGGGTTAGGATAATTATTGTTAATTAAGTTAAATATGTTTAGGTATATAATTAATATTTTAAATTATAAAGATATGATGGCATTTTTGAAATAAAAGATAATGCAAGGATATTTTCCATTTGATTTTTTTCCATTTTTGGTGTGTGAAAACTGTGTTGGGACAACCAAATGAGGAAATGTGAAAACTGTATTGGGACGGAGGGAGTACTATATAATTAGTAGAGGAGTTGTCTTCCCAGTGCACAATTTATAGAACCAATGATTAAATAATTCGACTAACCCTCATCGAAATTTTAAGCAACATTTGATTGAATTTTTGGACAAAAATGTCGGCAATACATAAATGAAAAATCTTACATATTTTCGGCAACATATTGCCGAAATTTGATAATATTTTCGATGAACCAGTTTTAAAATCTTACAACTTTGATTTTCAATATCCAAATAACTTACTACAATTTTTAATTCATATTATTATCATTTATTAAACTCATGTTATATTTATAAATTTACTAATTCACTTTGACAATTAACTATAAAATTTAACTAACCCACAAATCCAAAAGAAAGACATCAAAAATTCAACGAAATTCTCTACTTTCACTCTTTGTTTTTTTAGGTCATTGTGATGTGTATGAGTTCAATTATGTCTTCTTCTCCTCCATTCTCTTTTGTATACACTGTGTGTGAGTTCAATTCTCTCTTCTATCTCCTTTTTTCCTCCATCGTGTTGATGTGTGTCGGTATGTGTTTATGGTGTGAGTGTGTATTTTTAGTGTATATTTTGGCAATAGTGTCGCCCAACTTCAAATAAAGAAGTGGTCCTGATTCTCATTTTGTTTAAATGGGCCGTTGGTGAAATTGGACTTGGCAATTTCAAGTGGAGATGGTCTGGAGTTAAATTGCATGGGGAAAATGGGCCGACAATGGCTTCAAATATGCAAAGATGTGTTTATCTCGTCAACATAATTATTCAATTCTTATTTCTTCTAATCGTGGACAAAATATATTAATAAAAATAATTTAAACTCATCGATGGAATTAAAAAAAAAAGTAGATATAATATCATACTAAATATTCTTAATGTAAAAATAAATTACTCAACAACAACATTTTATTAACCAAGTGAGTGACACAGGTTCGATTCCCCTCGAGAACGGATTGGAGAGTTGGGAGTGAATAATCTTGGAGTATGAGTGTACTAACTTCTAACCACTAACAAACTAACTTTGTCCGATATAAAAAAAAAATAGCTTATTGCATTTGAAATCAAGAAAAAGAGATTGTAATTGAAACAAAAATGGATGATAAACTTAATACTATCCTAATTCACAGTCAATTTTGTATAACGTGATTAAGTGCAAAGTAGAAGAGAAAGCCGAGTTAAACACAAATATACAGCAAAACAATTTTCCTAGGTCGATTAAACTAACAGTGACATGAATTGTTTAATATTTAATTAATTTCACTCTAATAACTAAAATCAGTAAAAGATACACTGTAGTGTTATAAAACTTAATAATCATGCTGCTTTCTTAAGTAATTCAATTCGCCAACTGTTGCCTATTTTAAACAAATTTGGGCTACTATTGGCTCAACTAGGGGTGGGGAAAAATACCGAAAACTCGGTATATCACGTCCGTCGTATTGAAAAATATCAAAAAATGTCGAAGTTTCAACATACTAAAATTTTCGGTACGGTATGGTTGTTGTAACGATAATTTCGGTACGGTATCGGTATTGAATATTAAAAATTTCGGTATATTGGTATACTGAAATTATTTTTGGTATTTCGATATCGGTATACCGATACCGTTATACCGAAAATTTTATATTTATTTTTTAAAAATTTAATTATACATAATACTATATTTAAATATATATTATATTATTAATATATTTAAATTATTTTTATTTTATTATGTATCACATTTATTCATATATATTTTTTCAAATTTAAAATAAGCTCTATTAAAAATAAATAAAAATATAATACACTTCTAAATTAAAATATAGGAGTATAAAAATATAATAATATAAAATTTGTTATTTAATATATAATTATGAATAAATTAAAAGGAATAAGTGTCAAAGTAGAATGTTTGAGATTAGAAAATTTAATTATTCTGAAATATTTTTATATTATTTTTATTATTTTGATTAAAATTAAATATTATTTTTCGGTATAGTTTCGGTAAATCGGTATTTTCAGTATGTTGAATTTTCTGTATGAAACGGTATGTCAACATTTCGGTATTAATTGGTATTTATCAAAAAATTGGTATGATGTAAATTTCGGTACGGTATCGGTATCCAATTTAATTTACCGAAATTTCGATATCGGTATGAATTTTTCCATACCGAAATTTTCGGTACGGTATCGATATTTTTGGTATACCGATATTACCCACCCCTAGGCTCAACTTTTATTCATGGCACGTAACTTCAAAGAAAGGCACAATTGCCACCCGGGATTATACTTAAAACACCAGTATTGAAGATAAAAATATATAAAATATCAATTATATCTCTATTCTATTTTATAAACCCTAACCCACTTGTGTTAAATAAAAGAAAAAAAAATTACTTTGTACACCCATCTACCACCACACCTAAAATACACACTCACCTACACACATACACGACTGCAAAAATGGGAAGAAAGAAGAAGAAGTAATAACTGAAAGCACACAAATCTCACTGACCGCAAAAGAGAAAGAAGATAACTCGCGATTGAATATTTTGATGGGCCCCTCTCTCTCTCTTCAATTTTATGGAATACTCCCTCCGTCTCAGCTCAGTCTTCACACATACTGTTACAAAAAAATTTCACTGTTCACATTCTTTGACTTTTCAAACTAACTTTTCGGGAGCAAATTTGTACATTCAGATATAAATTGCAAAGGGATTAAGTTTATAATTAGAATTAATCACATAGCATTAACAGAAGCAGATAGAGAGCAGGAGAAGTGATCCCAACCCAGACAGACCAATTCAGACATTCATCAGTTTAGAAGTTGGCTGCATAATTTAATTGAAAGAAAAATATAATTAAAAATGGCAAACACCAAATCGGAGAACCAAATCAAAAATTAAGTGTAATAAACAGTCTCAAAAGCCAACAGAAATACGAAGAAAACCCATGGAAAAGAAAAAAAAACTTGAACATCATCGCTATTAACCACTTCTATCGGATTTAAGTATGGATACTACAGATTCTGAGAAGAGGGCATCATAGACCAAACGGCTGTAGAAGACCGACAGCGAGTGGTGACGGACCAGCCCTGGGTAGAGTGGATCTGGTGGCACATAGTACGTCGAGATGGAGTCAAATCTGGTGGCGCATCGTCTGGCGAGGGTGGTGGGAAGAAACGACGACGGGTTAAAGCGGCTGGAGTCGGATCCGGCGGAACATCGTCCGGCGAGAATGGTGGGGTTGAGATCTAGGTGAGAGAAAGGGGATCTAAGGTTGAAGGTTCTCTGACGAAGGTGGTAGGGCAAACGGCGACGGGTGTTGGGTTGAGATGTAGGTGAGAGAGAGAGAAAGGGGATCTAAGATTCTCCGGCGAGGGTGGTGGGCAGAAACGGCGACGGGTGGTGGGGTTGAGATCTTGGTGTGAGAGAGAGAGAGATGGGATCTAAGATTGAAACTTCTAACAAGATGCTGATTATCGAACAGATCAAATATATTGGGATTCTTAATGTTTAGATTGGGTTGGGTAATTGGGTTGGGTTGGGTTGAGTTGGGTTGGGTTGGGGTGTGGTGGATTGGGTTGGGGTTGGGTTAGGATAATTATTGTTAATTAAGTTAAATATGTTTAGGTATATAATTAATATTTTAAATTATAAAGATATGATGGCATTTTTGAAAATAAAAGATAATGCAAGGATATTTTCCATTTGATTTTTTTCCATTTTTGGTGTGTGAAAACTGTGTTGGGACAACCAAATGAGGAAATGTGAAAACTGTATTGGGACGGAGGGAGTACTATATAATTAGTAGAGGAGTTGTCTTCCCAGTGCACAATTTATAGAACCAATGATTAAATAATTCGACTAACCCTCATCGATATTTTAAGCAACATTTGATTGAATTTTTGGACAAAAATGTCGGCAATACATAAATGAAAAATCTTACATATTTTCGGCAACATATTGCCGAAATTTGATAATATTTTCGATGAACCAGTTCTAAATTCTTACAACTTTGATTTTCAATATCCAAATAACTTGCTACAATTTTTAATTCATATTATTATCATTTATTAAACTCATGTTATATTTATAAATTTACTAATTCACTTTGACAATTAACTATAAAATTTAACTAACCCACAAATCCAAAAGAAAGACATCAAAAATTCAACGAAATTCTCTACTTTCACTCTTTGTTTTTTTAGGTCTTTGTGATGTGTATGAGTTTAATTATGTCTTCTTCTTCTCCTTCTCCTTCTCCTTCTCCTTCATTCTCTTTTGTACACACTGTGTGTGAGTTCATTTCTCTCTTCTATCTCCTTTTTTCCGCCATCGTGTTGATGTGTGTCGGTATGTGTTTATGGTGTGTGTGTATTTTTAGTGTATATTTTGGCAATAGTGTCGCCCAACTTCAAATAAAGAAGTGGTCCTGATTCTCATTTTGTTTAAATGGGCCGTTGGTGAAATTGAACTTGGCAATTTCAAGTGGAGATGGTCTGGAGTTAAATTGCATGGGGAAAATGGGCCGACAATGGCTTCAAATATGCAAAGATTGCAAGATGTGTTTGAATCTCCAAACATAACAAAATATATTGGAACATTACCTATTACTTTATCATAATTAAGACATTTTAGATCCAAGTCTATAGTTTTTTTTTTACCTTTTAATATCATCTCACATTCTTGTGGTTTACAAAAATTAATATCAATTGAAGTTTATGCAACATCAATATAGATGTATAAAACATAATAAAAAGACAAAATTAATTTCCATGTCAACCTACTTGCATAATGAAAATTATTCTCATCACTAAATAAAATAAAATAATTAAAAATATATTTTAATATATAATTATCCCATGTATCCTAAATTTAGAATTCCGTGTATTCTAAATTTTTGCCATAGAGTCGAAATAAAATAATTAAAAAAAATTTAATAATTATCCTATGTATCCTAAATTTCTTATAAATTTTAAAAGTGTCGGTGTTAGACAAATAATTTATTATTTTGTTTTTTTATTAGTTAGCATCATTTTTCACGTTGGTTTTACTAATTCAAATAGTTTCCACTAACTATTTCGTTTTACTAATTAAGAAAATAGTTATCACTATAATAATAGTTGAGTGATAAAATAATTTATGCTCATTTAAACCACTCAATCAATCAATTAAGTTATACACTCAATCCAATCCTATCTAATTAATCATGCAAATTATCCATTCTTGTCAAATTAAGTATATATCTAATTTTAAGTATTAATTATTAATATATGCATGAATAAGTAAATCACTCAGAAATTCGGTATACAACCAATTAAGACATAATTTTTCAATTTTGTGATTAGTTATCATCATTTTACACTTTCTCTGAATCAATATTAGTCTCATTAATTATTCAGAAATGCATCCAGCCATACCAAAAGTTTAATTTATAAGGGAAAAAAAAATAACAATGCAGTAAAATGGAAAATCCCTAATAGTATATAGTATTTGCTTATACGAATACAAAACCAGTATGTATATTTTATAATTGACACGTAAAAGAGGAGATAATTCTAATCATTGGCTCTTAGAATTTAAATTTTCTTTTAAGGGTATAATTTCTCTCATTCTCCTACACTTAACGATGTACCAAAATAGAGAATTCAAACCAAACTATACTCCTATTTGTTTGGTTGAAGATAATTACTTGGGAATTAATAAAGTAGAGGAAGAGGGTGGATCAAGCATGACAACACTTGAGCTCTTGTCTCCTTATCTTGAACCCCAAAGCCATCTCCATTCTGATAAATGAAATTAGCAACTCTTGCTATGTTCACTATGTATTTCACCACACCCTTTTGAGTACCATTTGTCATAATATTCAATTTGTTCCATGTACACCGTACCAGGTTCCTAATATGGGCCCTACCCTCTTCTTCCGTAGCATTTGCTTCTCTCATGTAGCAACCGATTGATGAAGGAGCGTCGCCTCTCTCCAATTCCGCCTACTCACAGAATTATCAGTGATTAATTAATAGTATGAGCTTAAGCTTTTAGAGGAGTTAATTATTACTTACTTTAGAAGTTCCCTGATCGTTGCAGAGTCTAATAATGAGGGAGGCGAGGCGGATGATTTCGTGGTTGGTGTTGAAGGCGGAAGTATCTTCAGAAATGCCTAAAAGTATGTGGAGTGAAAGAACAGGTCCGGACGATGATGTCCACCCGTTTTCAAGGTACTCTCCAAGAGAAGGACACTGCTCTGCATCATACCACTTTGCTTCCATATGCAGAGCTTTGCAAAAAGCTGTCCACTGGTTTATATTAACTAAAATATTAATTCCGTCACTTAATTAAAGGACCATGATGAAATTAACTTGAAAGTATATATTGTACCACTTTTCTCAGATGAGGTAATACTGATGTGCAGCCCTTTTGTTTCTGAACTTGGAGATCGATTTCCTCGATGGTTTCGTGTAGAGTCCAAAAGCATCTTTTAATGGCTTCTGGGAGGTCTTGAATCTCACTTGGATCCCACCTGAAATATGTCCATTAATTAGCCCTACATCATTTCATTTACAACATGCATTATTTATATATATATATATATATACTTTTCAACAGCAGTTGTGAAGTGCTCCAATTCTTGCTTCGAGCCATATATGTCGTACACATCATCGATTATGAGAACCAACACGATGGCTTTGGTGAGCCATATTCTAAGACTCCCATATTGAGGCTCATAAGCCACTCCCACTGCCCACAGAAAACTTTCAACCACTCGATCTCTTGTGAAGGGCATGACTTGTAGTATGTCCAAACTCCTCCACCATCTGATCATATCCATCAAACCCAAGTGTCAGTATATCTTATTATCTTATGCATATATACAATTTGATGATCACCTTAAAATCTCCTTGAGTTCCATTTGATGCTGAGCTTGAATCATGTTATAGCTGAGTGCTGCCAGTCTGTGCAGGAGAGAGGTATTGGTTGGATTGATGTATTTCATGGCATTATACCAGCTCACACTCATGTAATCAGCGTTTGAACTAAGATTCAAATTGGCAGCAATTGCTTTTGCTGATCTCTCAACCAAGCATTCATCCTCAAAGTCAAGATGGGAGGCTTCAAATATCGACTTGCCGTCCCATTTGGTGCTTCCCACAGACTTCTCTTTGTCTACTGCAGCATCAGTACCCTAGTGTAAGCACTTCGCTTGAATTTATTAACTCTTATTATATAAATTCATAAAATTTAATGATGGAGAGAGATGATAATCATGAATATTGTAACCTTGTGGAACATGATAGCCTGCATGCTGCCTTAGAATCCTGGTGTACAAGGCAATGGTTTGAGGATCTTTGTGCATGCTCACATCACTCATCTCATTCAGACACTCATCAATCTCATCCTCAAAGTAATGAGAGAGAGCCATCTTGTGAATCCAGTCTATAACTTCCAGCTTATGAAATGGATCCATGTTGTTCGACGCACTGAGGACGTTCGACTGAATCTCCTCTTTCAGCTTCTCAGCTTCTCTTACGTACTTCTCATCCTGATCATATATATATAATCAAACCAAGAATAAATATTGAAATCAAGATATTGTATGTATAAGTAGTAGTGATGTACATTGTATTTGGTGGTGAGGGATTGTATGCGATCGTAGTTCCAGATGTTTGGCTTGTAATTGGCCGTGCGTCTGGTAATGTTAGCAGATACTATCTCCATATCACTTGAGTTAATTATTTCGATAATACTCCTATCTATATTTGTATCTATGTTTTTTGTTGCGATTTATGGCTTGTTAGAATTTAAATATAGTAAGGTGACTATTTATAGAGAAGACAACATGAGTTTGCAAAGTAAATGGATCACGTATTCCAAGATGGTGTTGCAAAGTAAATGGATCACGTATTCCAAGATGGTGTTTCATCTCCTATTCCACAAATTAAATGTTTGTCAAGTGTCATAATCAATGTCCATAATTCAATACATGTCTCCAAGGGTTTAATGATCATTTGGTATACTAGTTTTTTTTTTGTGAATTACCAATAAAACACCGAATGTGGAATGTAAAATTCAACTTACATCATGTGATATGATCAATGTTTAAATTATTGACTCGTGTGCAAAGGCTTAATAATCATTATTTAAGTATAATATTTTAATAAAAAATAAGTTATGAAACGTAAAATACCATTTTAGAATAAGAAATTCGAATTGGGTGTATACCAATGAATCTTCTATACTTCTAGCAACATGTACAGCTGAAAAAGTCTATGATGGAAATGTGTAAATGTATCGTCGAGGAAAAGTCTTCCCAATGGTTATTTTCGCAATTATAATAACTTGTGCATATATTATGTGGCTGAGGTGAACAGTACAACTAAATCAAACTAAACACATTTAATGGTAATCAAGGTGAATTTATTGATGTTATGGAGGAAAACTTGGTAGTTGGTGAATATTGATTAATTAAAATAGCTGGGTTAACAATTATCATCTATATTTTAGGTTTAAAGAAATACATATCTCAAGAAAAATGGAGTAGTACCCGTTCTACTGAAATTATTATGTAAAATGACTTACGTAATATTTTAGATTTAAAGTTTGTATTAATTAATTATTTACGGGCCATAATTAGTTTTTTCTTTTCTAAATTTAATTATGTATTAAATATTGAGAAGATAATTATTTGTATGAATTAATATTAAATAATTATAAAAGTAAAATTACAATTATTATTTCTTTAAAATTAATATTATATTTTTAAGAATAATAATAATTAAATTATAGGGGTAAAATAAATCATAAACTACAAGAGTATCATATTACACCATAGGCGTGAAATTATAATTATACTCTTAAAATTAATATATTAAAATCATGTTTGATTTGTGTTTAAGTTGATTTAATAGACTAGTCGTATTGTTCCATGTTTCTTTTGAATTTTAATATGATAGATTAAAATTTTTTTATCAAATCAAATATTAATTGAGGTTAGAAAAGAGATAAAAGAGAATAAAAAATATAAAAAAAATACTAATGGATGAGTGATTATGGTAGGGAGGTAAAGATTAATGGAATTTGTTGATGTATATATACAAGAAATTTATAAATTGGACTATTAAACTCAAATGATAAATAAAAGGGTGTAATATTACATAAACCAAAAGAATACAATTATTTTTTCAAATTAACTCTAAACGATAAAGATAAAAATTAAAACCATAAATGCAAAATAGATTATAAACCACGAGGCATTATGAAGGGATAAAATGGATATGATAATGAAAATATATTATACTCCATATATTATTAATTATAATTAATTAAAAAAAAAACTAGTCGCTGATGAAGTGGCATTCCACATTTCCTTCTTGGACTTTTTTTTTTTTAAGAAAAAAAATTATATTGTCAAGAATAAAAGTTTTACCAAAAAACAATTAACATCATGCATAGAGTAATTAAAGCTTATAAAAAATTGACGTGCAGTGACGAAATAAGCATGTATATTGAATTCATGGGCCTATTTGAAAATGAATTAATCAGCTCCTTCCTGGAGTTGGCCGTAAATATCTGTTCAAGATTTTTTGTGGCAGTTCAATTCATCCATACAAGTATAAATAGAGTGATCTGATCTAAAATTTCAGTTCTTCTGTATTTCAATAACAACATATTGCTCTATAGAACTAAAATTCAAAATATGAAAGAGAGAAGCGTTTCGGCCACCCTATCACCCACTATACTGTTCAACTTGAACTTAGTCCGAAATAAATTATTATCATAATTAAAAATAAAATTCAATATTTATACATTGCCCTAATTACACGTTAATTAAGGCTGTGTTTATTTTTAATTTAATAAATCAAATATATATTTTTAAATTCACCCATAAAAATCATCTCAATATATAACTACAGAGGTGCACAAGGTGTGTAAAGGTACAACATTTTAAATGAAAACTTTAATTAATAAGGGTACAATATTTTGTTTTAAAGAATATACACCACTTTATTTATCCTTTTTAACTATTACTAATATCAAAATGATTGTATTTTATAAGCTTTTCAAAATTTCAAAATTTTCAAAAAATATTAACATCTTTCAACAAATTTAAATATTTTTATTAAATTATAGTATAATTTTTTTTAAAAAATAATGTATATTTTTTTAATTATTTTTAAATTAAAAAATACTTCATCCATCCGCTTTTAAGGTGTCCATTTTACTATTTTTGGCGTCCGGTTAAAATGTATCAGTTTTCCCTATTTTTAGTAAAAAAATATATAATATGGCTCACCACTTCCCTCTAATACAATCCACTTTACATTACATATAATAATAATACTTCTTAATCCACGTGCAAAAAGCAAACGGATATCTTAGAACCGGACGGAGGATATACTACTCCCTCTATCTCAATTTCAACTTCATATTTTTCGTTTTGCTTCGTCTCAAATTCAGCTTCACACTTCCATAAAGGAAAAAAAACAACTAACTAATATCCCTCTAACATACTTTAATTTCAAATTTGTCTATCACATTTTCAACACACATAACATACTTTATCATTTATTTATTACCTAAAAATATCATACTACCCCCAAAAGTAAATTAAAAAGTAATTTTTCTTAAACTTTATATTTACAGTAAATGTGAAGATGAATTTAGGACGGATGTAATAGTATATCTTAATTTTTAGAAAGAAAAAATTAACATCTTTCAGGATTTTTTTAGGAATTTTCAAATGTAAAAGGTACAAAAAAAAAGGGACAAAATTTGATAAAGTTTAATGATTAAAATTGACAAAAGTAAATCATAGGGTTAAAAAAAAAGGGACAAAATTTGATAAAGTTTAATGATTAAAATTGATAGAAGATAAAAGTTGAATTATGGTTGAATTCCCAAAATTTTCGATTGAATTTTTTTTTCTTTTTTTCCTTACAAATGAAATCAAATTAAATTAAAAAAATAGTATATGATTAAAATTATAAAAGTAAAAACGAAAAAGAATTAAAGGTGATTCTTCCGTGCTTGTTCACGGGTGACACGGATCACCCGTAACCACCGAGCACGTAAGTGTTCTCAAGAATTAAAGGTGAATGTAACAATTTACTTTACAACAATAGCATGACCAGTACTCACTGACAATGACTTGACCAGGTACTCAGACAGTGGGCTAGTCATTCGCGTAAGTGAACTTTTCTTGATAATTCATGGCGGAGAGCCATGGACATGGGAGCATGACTAGTGACAAAAATATGGCTAGTGAGAGTGAGTGACATAATTCACATGAAATCCCTCTTGACTTAGTGTGAGTCAATTAATTTTGTGAGATTATCAAATTAATTATTTATAAATTTTAGGGTTATGTTCGTTTACAGATTTTAAATTCAGGTTTTGGTTTTTCAAAACTCACATTCAAATTTTAAAAATCTCTCATATATATATCTACTACATTCTCTCTCTTTAATTAATACACTTTCTCTCTTTATCTCTCCTCTCTCATTTAACTTTTTAAATAAATTAATACATTGATTTGACATAAAGTTAAAATATAGCCTACTCAAAACCCAAAACTAACATAAAACATATTATTCATGATTTTCAAATCCCACATAATCCTAAACCAAACATCATCTGAGTGTCCTATTTAGTATATCCCACCATCATTAGTAGATATACACGCGTTGTAATTAAAATTAGGGCTCGTTTGGCAGGCACTATGGGCAAATCATATAGTTAATACACCCATGTAAGGCGTTTGGTAGCCAATATATCAATTTGAACGGGCCCTGTACTAAAGCTTAAGTCTGTTGATATTCACTGTTGCTCTTCTCAAAAGCTATCAGGCCAGGCGTGGTATTAGTATAATGGCTTCTACAGTAAATCAATATAAAACTGGAAAATTACCAATTTATCCTAAACATTTCTATTATTTACTTAGTTGGCTTTGGATCTAAAAGAAACATACCTATACTTTCATTTCTTTGAAATCGAAGAAGGCGACCAATCGCCGCCCACGCCACCTCCCATCGCTCCATCGGCGTCGTCGCACAGGCCATGCCATGGCTCATCGCCATTACCCATCGCTCCGTTGGCTTTATCGAACAGGCCAAAACCTTATTTGAATAAATTTATTTTGGGTGTTTCGTAATTTTGCTGTGTAATTGATTTTGATTGATGATATCTCTGTAATCTCTCATTTAATTTAAAATTAATTTATTTATTTTTAAAATTTGATGTACTGAGTTCGAATTATATATGTTTTAATAAATTTCAAATAAATTTTGGATCATTTTTTATTTTATGAGCTGCAAGATTTTTCAAATTCTCAATATTCTCGCATAAGTGCAAAAAGCTCTGGAACAAAATGATGAATTGATAATTTTTTGCATTTTTTTCTACTAATAAAAAAAACGTCTACCAATTGTTGACAAGGGTATTAAGGTAATTTAATATTTTATACTAACATTAGTATGGTCTATCAAACACCCATACAATATTAATCTCAATATTTATATATTCTACCAAACAAACTCATTTTTTTATATTACTTACTTATCTCAACATATATAATACTTCACCCCCATAATACACATTTATCTTATTTTACCTACCAAACGAGCAGTTAGTGAATAAGGTCAAAGCATTGAAGGATTAAATAGATTGCAGTGTTGTATAGCGACATACTTGCTCTTCCGTCCCACTCAAGTGATAGCTTTTATTTTTTATGTGAATTAAAAAATATTATTATTTAATGTGTAGTAGGTAGTTGTATTAGTGGGAGTATGGACTCTACATTTTAATTGTATTAGTGGGTATTTGTGAGTCCCATATATATACAAAAATGAAATGACTCTTTAGGTGGCACCTCCAAAATGAAAAAAAAAACTGTTTGAGTGGGATTGAAGGAATGATATTTAGTTTAATCTTGTAATATTTTAAAATGATGACATCATGTATACTCTCTCTATCCCCATTAGGGATGTAAACGGGTAGGGTAAGGTACGGGTTGAGCAAATACACATACTACCCGCTATCCAATTACCCTATCCATACCCTACCCTATTACCCTCAATTAAAGCATGGTTAGGAGACGGGTTTATCCATCGGATAAATTGGTAACCCGCAGATATACGAATACCCGCAAGAAATGATGAACGAATATTTTAAATGTGTATTGATTAGTGTGAAAATCTGCATGTTTTAGGGTTCGATTTAGCACCATTTTATGGAATTTGATTAATTTTCATATATTTAAGATATTGGTGCATTTGAGGTGTTATTTCGTATTTTTAGGTGGAAAACGGATTAAAAGTGCAAAGTTGGAATGAAGAGTGATATCGTGAAAGAATGCTGAAAAACGCATATTCAAGTTGCATAATTTCTCTGTATTGTGTAGAAGGCCAAACTATTCATGTGATATATGATTGGAAATCCACAGAAGAGAAGTTCATTTTGGCTCAAGAAACACCTCAATTGGAGGTCAGATGAGGGAGTTATGATCAAAACGGTAAAAACGCGCAAGCTGTTCCAACCCAGCGCGACTCGTGCCATTTCTGCACGACTCGTGATCTTCAAATATTGGACTTTTTATGAGTTCTTTATGTGGATAGATAGCCAAGGAAGAGAAAGTCGCGTGAGCATAAAAATCGCTTTAATCAGAATTCGGATGAAGAAGTTATGCTCAAAACCGTGAGGTCGCGCAGCTACCAGCGAGAATTCCGAAAATTCACGAAAATTACCCTTTATTTCCTATTTTCTTGGTGGCCAAGTTATTTCCTAATTTAATATCCATCCATATCTTTCATAATTATATTTTTTCTGATTTTTCAAGATCTCACATCCTTTTACTCCCTATCTTTTATTCCATTCTCACACCTATATATACTCTATTCTCATCACCATATAAAGGTGTGGAGAAACCGCATAATCTACCACAACCACATCACCTAGGGTTTTAAATCCTAATCCACCATATCCACCTTTTACCTTCTATCCTTCACCCGCCTTTCATCCATCATCTCACACACTCAATCACGATGTTTGCTGCTTGAGAACGAGAACATAGGAGGATCATCAAGACGGAAAGAGAAGACGAAGAATTATTCCAGACACGAATTTTTCTTCTTTCTTTATTTGTTATTATTGATTAATAGACTCATGGGTAAGTTTTCATCTTTTATCATGGTTGCTGCTTGTAACACCATGAGCTAGTTTCCTTTTGATAGTTTTAGGGTTTGAAAGTTTATCATGTTGATTTGAGATTTTAGACATATGTGATGATAATGCAGAATATTTATTCCTTATTGAAGTTTTGTTTTAGACTTTTATGATCATGTTTCTTAATTATCTTATCAATTATATATTTATGATATGATCATAGATTGGTGTATGATTGATATTTGAATGTGTTTCATGATTATATTTGTTATTTCGTGATAATTGAAGGGGATTGAGCAATATATAGTCTTTGATTGTTTGACCATCAATATAGGATACCTTATTATCTTTGCATGACCATTGTTAAAAAGAAATACGGTAAGAAAGCCGTAATCCAATTCATTTAGTACCTATACATGATAGATCTATTGCACTAGCATATATAGAATTTTGCATGTGAATCGCCTAGAAAGCGAATAAGGGGTTGTGGGTATTTAATTCTCTTAGCACCTAAAGAGAATAGGGAATTATCTTATTAATTTGGTCCTAGGAATTTATGTTCTTTAAAATTATTAAATCTCACTTGTCTATGAGTGGTTTAGCATGCTTAAGTGATCATTCTTATAAAATTCTGCATGATTTGATTCACTTGTCTATTTGTCTTATTTCGCATGATAAATTGGATTTTTCCTAAAACTATCTTGTTCTTGCCTCTTGAAACACCTGTGATTGAGTGTGACTTCTATTAATTTATTTTATTTAGTATTTATTTTCTGCATAATTAGTTATTTTTCCAAACTCAAAAAGGTTACTTTGTCTTAATTATTTGTGGTGCAAATTATATTTACGTTGTAATCTGTTTAGCTCTAATCATTTGGGTTCGATATTTTTACTTGGTCACACGCTGAGCTACAATTGATTCCATACACTTGGGGACACGCAAAATTGTGAACAAGTAGGTATAATATGGATACCCGCAGTAACTTGAACTTGACATACCCTACCCGCACCTTCCCATATCATTTTTCCCTCAAAATCGACACAAAAATATCAAAATAAAATATAAACCATAAAAATAAAGTTCATGATAGAGAATAATATTTAATCCTAGTGCAACAATAAAAAATCAAATATAGTTAATATAATAACATGAAAAGAAATATTGTAATCCAACACTTGAAGGTATATCGAAAACTACAATCTACTTAGTAATATATAATATATACTCCCTCCGTCCCGTTTCAAACTTTATGTTTGGTTTTTACACGTAGATTAAGGAATGTAGTATTTTAATGTATAGTGAGGTGAGAAAATAACAATTTAATGTAAAGTGGGTATGTGTATTAGTGTGATGTTTGACCCGTGGAGAGAGAAATAATTAATTTGAGTAGGTCTCATTTACTAAAAAAGGAAATATAAAGATTGAAATTGGACAGCCAAATTGGAAATATGTAAAGATTGAAATGAGACAGAGGGAGTATATATATATATATAACGAGTAATCTGATTAGATATAGAGTCGGGTACGCAGGTATAAAAGGAAAATCCATACTCTACCCTTACCCTCATATTTTTTTTGGGTACGGGTATTACCCGATTTTACCTACTTTATCATTACCCAATCATTCGGGTACTCGCGGGTAACCGACCCGGCATGTAAAATTGACAATCATAATCCCCATGATTTTGCCAACGTGTGTGAGTATACGATTAAAAAAATTATTTATTAAACGTATAAGGTAAGAAAAATAGAAATAATTTGATAATTTAAAAGAAAATAATTGAATAAAGTTGTTGGGTTTATTAAATAAAATGAGTAAAAATTTAGTGATTCTTTTTATAGTATTATAATATTTTGATTATATTTAATATGGTATAGACTACTATTATTGAAAACATAAAAAAATAGTGGGATATACATAAATAAAAAATGTGTCAAAATATAAATACACAAGAAAGTAGTAATTAGTTTTATACTATCTAGTAATCTTTTGCTATAATATGGCAGAAACTTTTTTTCTTACTTGTCATTTTCAGAGTACTCTAAAGTGACGTAAGGAAGGGAGTGTAGTTAAAGGGAAAAATTAGAAGAGTTGATCTTTTGTGAGCCTTGAGTGCACAAAGTATATAAGGTATAACATTTTATTTTAAAGGGCATATACTTTTAAATAAAAACTTATGTGTCCCCGAGAATACACTGTGCGCCCAAACCTTTTAGTCCCTTTAGTATTAAATTGTATACCCCTTTAGTGTATTAAATTGTGTGCCCCGGAGACGCAAGAGATCAAATCATACTTTAATTAATGAAAGTATATTTTTTCATTAAAAATATTGATGAAATATGAATAGTACATAATAAGGATAGTTAATCAAATCCCGTAAATATCTCATGTAATTGTACAAATCCTAACATATTTCTTTGTTTATAGTTTTTCTTTTATTACTGATGTATAATTGATTGCCTTAATTTAAGACTGTAATTATTCTGTAATCTCATTACATATAGTGGAATCGCACACACCAACATCATCAGTGATTTCATACATTCTCTACATGGTATCAGCTTAATACCTGCTAAACTCAATCTCTTTTCTCTCTCCTCTCTTCAACGACCTGGTTCCCGTCGATTCCAAATGGTTGTTGTCAACCCCGATCCAGTACATGTTAACACCATGATTCACATGGTCTCAATTCATCTCTCCACCTCAACTTTTCTTCTCTGGAAATTTCAAGCCACTGCCATGCTTTAAGCGTTCGATCTTCTCGGATATGTAGATGGTTCTACTAATTGCCCTCTGGGACTATTACCGTTGATGGCGCTGACTCTCCAAATCAGGCAGCCACCTCATGAAAAATTATTGATCAAAAAATTTTGAGCGTCATCTTTGCTACTTTGACTGAAGAATCAATGGCGGAAGTGGTCGACTGTACCACCTCTCGTGCCGCCTAGTTGGCCTTGGACGCTGCATTCTCTCACGCCTCCAGATCCCATGCCAATCAACTCCGTGAAGAATTACTTTTTCTTCTATGCGGTTCCTCCTCCGTTGCTGATTATGGATATCAATTTAAGTCTCTATATGATCATCTCTCCGCTATTGGACGACTAGTTGACGATTCAGACAAAAGTCATTGGTTCTTGCGAGGTTTGGGTCCTCAATCCTCCGGGTTTGCAGACACCCGCATGGCACTCACTCCCATCCCGAATTTTTGGGATTTGCTCCACCAAGTACAACAATTTGATATTTTTCAACGTGCCATGGAAGGTCCTCCATCCAATGCTCCTGCCGCCTTCATTGTTTCAGATCGTGGTGTCCGCCCCTCAACTGGTAGCAGCCAAAATCACTTCTCATCTAACCAACCGCGTTCCTCAAATAGCTATGGCACATCTCGTGGCCGTGGTCGTGGCCATAATTTCAATGGGCGTGGTGGCCTGAAGCCTTACATTCCACGTTGCCAAATATATCGTGGAGAACATTACGCCGATAAATGCCCTCAATTCTTGCAGTATTACGCTCATGCCTCATCATCTGCTCAAATTGCTCAATTATTTAATGCTTCGTGCAATATTTCTAATTCCGTCTCTGACTGGTATGTGGACTCCAGAGCATCTGCCCATATAACCTCAGAAAAGTCAAACTTGGATTCTTACGAGCCTTACAATGGTAATGGCCGTGTCACAGTTGTTAATGGAACATCACTTCCCATCTCTCATATTGGTTCATGTGGTTTATCAAAAAATGTGAAATTACTTGATGTTTTGGTTGTTCCTCATTTAATCAAAAATTTGCTATAAATCAGCAAGCTCACACATGATTTCTCTGTTGATGCTATTTTCTCTGATAACTCATTTGAAATTCAGAACCACAAGACAAAAGCTCCACTGGCCCAAGGGCGACTTGATCACGGATTGTATGTGTTGGAACGAGGCTATCTTGCTCTAATTGCTGCTCTTCATTCGAAGAATCTGAAAGCAAGTTTTGATCTATGGCATTTGTGTTTGGGCCATGTCCGATACTCTATTATTGCTCTTTTGGATAAATTGGGCCACTTGTCGCTCACTTCGCTATTATCAACTCCGTCTATTTGTTCCACTTGCCAGCTGGCTAAGAGTATAAGTTTGGTTTTTCATTTAAATGATAAACATGTTAGTACTGTTCTTAATTTAATACACTGTGATTTATGGGGTCCTTTTCCTGTCCATACTTCTCATAGTTATCACTATTATATTATGTTTGTTGATTATTATTCTCGATTTTCTTGGATGTATCCATTACATGCTAAATCTGAGTTCTAGGAAGTGTTAGTGCGATTGCACAACTTTGTTTGCAACCAATTTTCTAGCACAATTAAAACCTTTCAAAGTGATGGTGGTACAGAGTTTATTAATAATCAGGTTCGTCAATTTATGGAATTGCATGGCATTCACCACCGTCTTTCTTGCCCAAATACACCTCAACAAAATGGGTGTGTTGAGTGTAAGCACCGTCATATTTTTGAAACAGGTCTCTCTATGTTATTTCACGCGTATGCCCCAGCTTGCTATTGGTTTGATGCCTTTGCAATAGCAGCTTATATAATAAATTGCTTGCCTTCGGTACTACTGGGTAATAAATCTTCATTTGAGTTGCTTTATGGCATTGCTCCTAATTATGGAAATTTTAAACCATTTGGATGTCGAGTGTTTCCATTCTTACGTGACTATGCAACGCATAAGTTGGAGCCTCGTAGTCGTCCCTATATTTTCTTGGGATTATAGCAGTTCTTACAAGGGCTTTCGGTACTTCGATCCTATTTCTGCTTTGATTTTCATCACTCATCATACTCAATTTGATGAGTATTTATTTCCATTCTCGGGTACTTCTACAGGTGTTGATCCATCCACTATTGATATTTCTTCCTTCATGGAGCAATCTGAGAAATCAAATCATGAGCCTTCCTCAACTACACATGTACCTTCATCACATCATGTTAAAGAGTGCAAAATTAGTCATTCTTGCGATTCAGGTGCTCTCATGCCTATTGGTCAGGAAGTTGTGCCAGCCCCAGTACCAGTTGTTCAAGAACCTGACCCAATTGCCCAAACACCCCATAGTCTAGCACATGCTTCTCCTAATCCTGCTCAAGCTATAAACCCAACACCTTCGCATCCTATGATCATGCGTGCGAAGGTAGGTATTTTTAAACCATGCTATCCAGTTGATCTTGCATCTACTGCATTACTCTCAGCAATTACTGCTTCCTCTGTATCTCGCGGTGTCAAGTCCGCAACCAAGTCACCTGTATGGCTCGCCGCAATGCAGGAGGAAATTGATGCTCTCCGTTTGAATGAAAGATGGGATTTGGTTCCTCGTCCTGAAAACACCATAGTTGTCAGCTCTAAATAGGTATTTTGCACCAAATTCAAATCTGATGGATCTATTGAACGTCATAAAGCCCCTCTTGTTGCTCAAGGGTACACTCAAATTCTCAGATTGGATATCGGACATACTTTTAGTCCTGTAGTAAAATCAACTACAGTACGTATCATTTTGGCTCTTTCAGTTCAAAATAATTGGCCTCTTCATCAGTTGGACGTAAAGAATGCTTTTCTAAATGGTGTTCTCTCCAAACCCATTCTCATGGCCCAACCACCAGGGTTCGTTGATCCGACATTTCCAAATCATGTATGTCGTCTTAAAAAAGCTTTGTATGGTCTTCGACAAGTATCTTTGGCTTGGTTTCATCGGTTTAACACTTTTCTCTTGGGCCCTGGGTTTCGTGCTAGCTTATCAGATTCATCTCTATTTTATCTCCATCAAGGATTTTCTGTGATGTATCATCTTCTTCTCTATGTTGAATATATTATCATCACTGGAAATAATTCTTCTATGCTTCGTCGCTTCATCACTCGAACAAACTCTGATTTTGCCTTCAAGGACCTTAGCAAACTAAATTATTTTTTAGGGCTTGAGATTACTTACACTCCAGTTGGGATATTTATTGGACAAACTAAATATGCTCACGACATCTTGGAGTGGGCCTCTCTTCTCGACTCCAAACCCATTGCTACAACTTTGGCTTCTGGAGAATCACTTGTTAGCACCGGTAAGCCTTTTCATGACCCAACTCTATATCGTTCTCTTGTGGGTGCTTTGCAGTGCCTTACTATTACTCGGCCAGATTTACCATATGCAGTAAATGTTGTAAGTCAATTTATGCACTCCCCCACAAAGGACCACTTTTTTGCTGTCAAACGTATCCTACATTATGTCAAAGGTACTATCCACTTCGGTCTCACGTTTACTCGCTGATCAGATGCTTCCTTAGTGGGTATTCTGATGCTGATTGGGCTCGTTGCATTGAGACTCGACGTTCTATTTATGGCTACTCTATTTTTCTTGGTGCCAACTTGGTCTCATGGAGTGCCAAGAAACAACCCACTATCTCTCGGTCAAGTTGTGAGTCCGAATATCGAGCTCTTGCCAATACAACTTCTGAGCTTGTTTGGGTGTCCAACCTTTTGCGTGAGCTTCAGGCACTACCACCCACTCGTCCAATATTGTTTTGCGATAACAAGAGTGCTATCTTTCTCAATCAGAATTCGATTGCTCACAAAAGAGCAAAACACATTGATCTTGATTGTCATTTTGTTCGTGAACTTGTTACTTCTGGAAAATTGGTGACACAATTTGTCCCATCACACTTGCAGCTGGCAGATATGTTCACCAAGAACCTATCTAAACCAATCTTTTAGTTTCTACGGTCCAAGCTTTGTGTCGCTCTTCATCCTACGCAAAGCTTGAAGGGGGTAATAAGGATAGCTAATCAAATCATGTAAATATCTCGTGTAATTGTACAAATCCTAACATATTTCTTTGTTTATAGTTTTTCTTTTATTAATGGTGTATAATTGCCTTAATTTAAGGCTGTAATTATTCTGTAATCTCATTATATATAGTGGAATCGCACATCACCAACATTGTCAGTGATTTTATACCTTCTCTACAGTACAAAATGTTTAAATTAAAAAAATTAAATATTTATTAGAAAATTAAAGTATAAATTTTTATATTAAAAGAATATAATATTTAATATTAAAGTGTACAAATTTCAGAAATTATGAGATTTTGGGACACGAGGGACACGTAAGCTTTAGCCAAATTGGAATTAAAAAAAATAAAAAACTTATGTGAGACCGTCTTATTAGAAGATTTTCATGAAATAGATAAGAAGTGATAACAATTTAATTAAAAAATAATATTCGAATTAATGAAAAGTGATAGTGGTGGAGTAAATTATTTCATGAACAATTTGTAGTATAAATAAAAAAAGTGATAATATTTTTAATAAAAAGTAATACTCCCTCCGTCACACCACCTTTCGCATTTACTATCCCTTCTTTGAAAAAATTGCATTTTTTAATCAATTTTAGGGTTATTCTGTAGCGCATCGATGTACCTTGAGGTTTATAGAGTAAATGGGGGTATAATGGAATTATTTTATTTTATATTTTTAAGTAATAAATAAAGTGTAAAATAATGTACACTTTTTTTTACCAATGTTTTTTTTAATATTTTAATTTTTTAAATAATAAATAAAGTGTAAGGTAATAACGAAAAAGAAAACGACGTTTGAAATTTTAGTTAGTTTTTAAGTTATTGAATAAAACTCAATGAAATGATATACTGTATTTGAAAAATTGAATCGATTCATGACGTTATAGATTAGACAACACTATGTCTATAATTGTACGCCTCCTATCCTGTCCATGTTACAAATCCCGCGTATCACGGACTTCGAATTGTAAATTTATAATTAAAAAATAATTTAATTTTAATTAATAATTATTAAATTTGAAATTAATTCTGCTAGCATTACTCATCAAATTAAACTCTTATTTAATAATAATATATATATATATATATATATATATATATATATGAATTACTCCCTCCGTCCCACGCTTATTTTCACACTTTCCGTTTTCGGCCGATTCAAACTTATCTTCATCATCAAAAAAAGAAACTTCACATTAACCAACAACCTCAAAAGTTACTTTAATTTCAAAAATAACACTCTCACCTACCACACATAACATACTTTATAATTAATTTATTACCTAAAAATACCACAATACCCCTTAAAAGTCAATAAAATTTGTCAAAAAATAACTTTTCTTAAACTCCGTATCTACAGTAACGGTGAAGATAACTTTGGGACGGAGGGAGTATATTATAGGAGATTTTTTTTTTGTCTACGTGTCGTCTTCAACTCTCTAAAATGATGTTTAATTTTTTCAATTTTTTGAATTTTTAATTATTTTTTTAAAACTTTCTTTATTTATTTTTAATTAATTTTCTTATTTAATATTTTACTTTTTAAATAATATATGACTATCTTTATTTATTTATATTTTATTTATAATATTTTTTTATATACACTTATTATGATTTATTTATTTTATTTTATTAGTTTCAATCAAATACTAAAAACCCTTTAATATAAATAAATTAATTATAATCAAATCAAACTGGATAAAAAAATAATATTAAAGAAACATTCTCTCTTACCTCATCAAAATGACTTTTCTGTCATTCATTACAAACACACATATTTGATTTATTAAGAGGAATATGAAGTTTTTTCAAATTCCTTTAAAATATTGATTCAAGTTAGTATAAAATGTTTATTTCGATGGAGAGATTCAAGTAAAAAATAGTATTTTTCAAGAGGAACAAGAAGATCGATTCGAGTATTTTATAAGTAAAGAATCGATTCAAGTATTTTTCAAATGAAATAAGAGAAATCGATTCGAGTCTTCTTCAAAGTGATTCAAATATTTTTTAAGAGTTACAAGAGAATTGATTCAAGTATTTTTCAAGTAAAAAATTGATTCAAGTACTTTTCAAGTGAAAAAGGATGAATCAGTCTAATTATTCTTCAAAGTGAATAAGATGTTTTGTAACTATGTAAATGATAGATTCAAGTTTTTTTTAAGTGGAATAAGAGGAATTGACTTAAGATGTACTCAAAGTAAATATGATGTTGTACTCCAATAATTTGATTTGATGTTAACAAATAATATTATAAATGGGTTTGTAAAATATTTTTTAATCTTCAGATTTTAATATATTAATTTTTTTATGTTATATTTATTCATATATATATCTTAATTATTCAGTCATGACATTTGAATTATACAATTTGTTATCTTTAATTATTTATACAATTTGAAACTAAAAAAATTAAGTTAAATAATAAAGATAATAAATTAAGTACTACCTCCGTCTTGCAGAAAGGTACGCGCTTCCTTTGTAAATTATAAAGGAAACACGCACCTTTTTGCGGGATGGATTTACAAATGAAGTGCGTACATTTCTACAGGACGAAGGGAGTATAAAACTATTAATATTTAAAAGTATTTTATAAATAAACATAATTTAATCTATATTTTATGTTGTTTTTGTAAAAATAATAATTATTTAAAATAGAATACTATTATATAATTAATTAAAAAATACATAACAGAAATTATCTAGCTATAAATAAATAGACACTCTCTTGTAAAATGAGTCATTGGTGAGATGGGTCAATCCATCACTAAAATATGTTTATTGTATAGATACAATATGCTTATTTATAATTAAAGTATATTAATAATAAATCATATTAAAACACGTTAAAATATTACTTTAATGCATAATGTAGCATACTTTAGAAAATATACTTTAACAACTATTAAACATATTATATTTATACAATAAGCATACTTTAGTGATGGATTGACCTGTCTCACAAGAAATTTTGTCATAAATAAAACCGCAATAATAATGTTTAATAATTATATACAATGATTATTTATTTAATAAAAAAAGTAATTAAATGATCCCGAATAATATATATATATATATGAATGAATACTCCACCAATTTCAAATTCACATTTAATATGTAATTGATATTAACAAAAAAAATCATTTTGATTTACTTTTAATTTAGAATTTAGGGTTTTAGATTTCATTTAATTTGATTTGTTTTATGATAAGTAAGTGATAAAATATGTTATGTGAATAAAAAATATAATAATTGTAAAAATAGTGGATAATATTTAGATTTTTCACATAAATTAAAAAAATATATAATATTTTAATGAATAATATATAAATATATATATATATATATATATATATATATATATATATATATATATATATATATATATATTTATATGAGACTCATGCAAAACATATTTTTAATGAGGTACATATAATATTAATACAATTATCTATTATCTATTAAAATATTATATTACTCAACTCACTATATATTACTTCCTCCGTCCGCCTCAAAGATAACATTTGCTTTTTGCACGTGGATTAAGGAGTATTATTATTTAATATGTAGTTGGTAGTTGTGTTAGTGGGGTGTATGAGTTCCATAAATTTATTGTATTAGTGATGTGTGTGGACAGTGACGGAGCCAGAAAAATAGTTTAAGGAGGCCAAATTAATATACGTAAATTTAATAATTGATATTCGATCTATATCGATTATACAATGTAGTAAAGTAAACATTAATCGTTATAATTAATTACAATTTAAATAGAAACCTAACATGTTTATAAACTAAATAATACATATATGGAATATAATTTTAAATCAAAGTTTAAAGAATAAATAATTTGACCATGGAAGTTTAAAACGAAAATAGAATAAAAAATAATAATATAAATAATTAAAATAGATTTAGATTGAAAATAAAATTGTAAAAATTATTAATAAAGAAAATTAAAAAAGAAAATAACATTGCTTGGATTCGAACTTAGGTAAAGTGAGTGGGTTTTGGAGACCTTAACCACTATGCCAACTTACTATATTAAAATATTTTCATATAATATACCCTAAATATTAATTTTCCGGGGGGGCCAGCGTCTTACACTGGCTCCATGCCTGTGTGTGGGTCCCATATGTTTAAAAAGAGAAATGTAGACCTTTGGTGCAGACGTCCAAAATGTCAAAATATCCACCTATCGGGCGGACGGAGGAAGTAAAATATATTAATTTCGATTCAAACAGTAAATATAATTCTATTTATAGGAAAGAGAGTATACATTTGATTTCTCTCTCAATTTTTACACGCACAGAAGTATATGCTTCAGTGAAGAAATAAATTAAGAAATAGTACTCTCTCCGACGGAAAGGTATACATTTTACTATTTTAGGTATCCGTACCAAAGATATACATTTTCCTTTTAAAACATATGAGACCCACACACATCACTAATACATTTAATATATATGGGTCCTATGGGTCCCACACACCTCACTAATATAACTACATACTACACATTAATTAATAATACTCCTTAATCTATGTGCAAAAAATAAATGTATACATATTGAGGGGACGGAGGGAGTATTATAATATTCTAAGAAATGCAATGCAGATTTTTATTGTATCACCTAATGAGTTTCATGAGTGATAAAAATAAATAATATATCAGAACTAAGGTCTTGAATACATTTTTCTATAATCTTAAACTTTTAGATGATGTGATCATTTAATATGGTATCAGAGTCATGACCTACCGCGCAAAGGTCTAGAGTTTGAATCTCACCGCCATCTATTTAATGAAAAATTCTACATACAAGGCTTGGGGAAAAACGTTAGCCCCGTCTGCATGTGAGGAGACGTGTTAGAGTGATCATTTGATTAAGTATGTGGGCATGTTGGAGTGATCATGATTTGATTATGTATTAAATGACTTTTCTCTCTATTAAGTTTAAACTTTTAGATGATGTAGTCATTTAATAATACTTGCAAGCTTTTAGATATTACAATATTTTTAATAAAAATAATGACTAATTATAAAAAAATAATATTCTCTCTGTCCCACACTTATTTTCACACTTTTCGTTTTTGTCTGTCCCACACTTATCTTTACCACCCAAAAAAAGAAAGTTCACACTAACAAAAACCTCAAAAGTTATCTTAATTTAAAAAATATCACTCATACCTAACATACATAACATACTTTATAATTTATATATTAGCTAAAAATACCAATACTCTTAAAAAATTAATAAAATTAGTTAACAAGTAATTTTTTTTAACTCTATGTATGTTGTACTGTGCCGGGAGTATTACTTTATTAAAGACCGTCTCTCACCTCACTTTCTCATATTAAAGACATGACTCACACTAATAAAATAAAATAAACATGAAATTTAAGTATTTTGCTTTGTGAACTTACATTAAAGGTTGATAGTGAGGATGAAACATTTAATTTTACAACTATTTAGTGCAGAAACAAGGTCACAATCATACACGTGAAACATCCTATTTTTGTCCGGCTGAGAGATACCAAATACTCGTCTGCCTGAATTTTTCTTTTTTATTTCACGTGAAATATAATGTCCATCTACAAACATAATACGCAACAGTTATAGGTAGGAATAGCAGTGGCGGAGGCGGGGATGGGGATACAAGGGGCATCACCCCCAAACTCCCCACCCCCTAAATTTTTTTAATTTATATATATATATATATATTTATATATTAATTAATTTGTACTCCAAATTATTAATTAAGTTAATACAAATTTACACTTAATTCATTACTATTTTTATAAATTTAGTTATATTATAAATTCATGATAAGAATATCTTACATTACTTTTTATAAATGAAAATTCTACGATGTCAACAGTAATTATAATTTTAGAGCGTTAATTTATTTATTGTACGATTTTGAATATCAAATATTATCTCCGTTCTTCTAACTATTTCACATTATTCTTATGTCAACACTTATGTATATTGTAGAAATGCATATCAATAATACTCACATTTTACATACATCTCAACAATTTCATACATATTTCATTAAATTATCTAAAATACTCATTTTTCACATACATCTAAATAACTTTAAACATCTTAATCTCTATATAATAAAAACACGTGTATTACTTATGAATAGAGGGACTCAGGAGTAATATTTTCATAAATACACGTGTCTTAAAAAAATTGGATTCATCAGTGAGGAATAGATAGAGGTAAAATTATTTGGCTGCAATATACGGCTTGACTTATTAAAAGTTCAGTCCAATTATAACTATCACTATTGAACCGACTCATGGTACACCAATATTGAATAATATAATTATCACTAAAAAAACATTTTTTAAGTAATGGAATTCAATATCGATAATTGTCAATAAAAATTATATTTTTCTTTTAACAAATACAAGCACATTTATTAAGTTTTTACATATAATTTTCTCATTTTTTATTTTTATTTTTATATTTTCCTTATCTACTTCCAATAATTTCCTTATCTTATATTTTTCTTAATTTCTTAATTTTATATTTTTCTTTTTAAATAATATATGAATATATTTATTCTCTATACACTTAGTATGATTTATAAATAAAAGAAGAGAATATTCTATAATATTGTAAATATTTAATCTTAATATATTACTAATATTTATTATATTTTATTTATTCATATATATCTTAATTATTCAATCATTACAGAATTTGTTAACTTCAATTGTTTATATAATTTGAAACAGAAAAGATTAAGTTAAAAATAAAAAGTTGATTAAATTAGAAAAATAAAAAAAAATAGTGTATTTAACTAATAAAAGGAAAGTTCATATTGGAGTAAAAATTAAAAAGCCGTATATTTTTTTTATTAAAAAAATTTGTGATTAAATTGTGAAAAGAGAAAAAGTTATGTATTTTAACAGAGAAAAAAGTTGTGTATTTTAACATAATTAATCTTTTTTTTAGGCAAAAACTTATGTGTTCTCGGGGCACGTGCGCCCACCGTGCGTCCAAATACTCTTTAGAACAAAATAGTGTACCATTATTAATTAAAGTGTATACCCTTTACAACACAATATTGTACCCTTAGACATTTTGTGCACTTGGAGAAGAGACTAACTCTTTTTTTTAATGTATAATGTAAGGAAAAATATGGTGAGTTTATATTTTAAAGGGAAAAGGTAAATATAATTATTAGAAATAACTAATAAAGTGTAAAAAAAAGATAAGATTTATAGTGTATTTTTACTATTAATGAAACATGTATAAATACGTGAGACAAATTGTTAATAGATAATTTTTAATTATATTATATTATAATATTAGGAAAAAAAAGGTTAATCAAGATTCCTTCAAAAAGTTAAAGTATACTCTCATTTCAATCTTTACATATTTCTATTTTGAGATTTCCATTTCAATATTTATGTTTTTTTTTGAATATGGATCTCATCTAAAACAATTAATATATCACCAGACCCACATTCAACACTAATACATCTATCTTTTACATTAAATATTATATATTTCCTCCCACTATCTATTAAAATATTATACTCCTCAGTCAACGTGAAAAAACAAACATAAACATTCAAACAAGACGGAGGGAGTATGTACATATATTAACTTTTACGCATGATTAAGCTATATATTAAATTATAAAAGACAAAAATTATAATTTGTTGTAAATTTTTTACATTGATAACATAAATTATCTAACAATAAAAAAAATCTTAATAATTAATATTGTATAATTATATGACACTAATTATTCATTACAAAAATAAAGTAATAATTAAATAATTCCGCATTATACTAAGGTTCATTTTTTTTCATTTTGACGTCTCACCTAAAGAGTTCATTTTCTTTTTTTATACACATGAGATCCACACATAATTAATATAATTAAAATATGAGACCGATACTAATTAATACAATTAAAATATGAGGCTGATACACCCGCTAATATAATTACTCACTATACATTAAATAATAATACTTCTTAATCCATATAAAATAAAATAAAAAAAAGAAGAGGATTTTGGGAGTAGTTTCATATATCCTGTTTCAGCCCACATACTTGAGCCCATTATCGTCCAGCTGATATAAGGGAGAGGTGCCACGTTTCGGATAAATATGGTGGGCCAATAGTAATTAAACGAATGATACAAGTTCTTCAGTATTGAAGGCCCACTGGCCAAGAAATACAAGTTGAAAGTTTACCAAATCCTCTGAGTGGTTTCCCAATATCAAGCCCACCTCAATGTTACTTTCGACGGAACTGGGCCGAAAGTCGAACAAAGTCAAATATTTTCTAATTTGAAACACATTCTTTCTTGAATTAATACTAGGTTTAAACTTCAACCAATTTTGAATTAAATATTGACCATTTTAATTCCAATAAAACAAGGAATATCACTCTATTATATAAGATGAGCTAGTGGAGAGAATGAAGTGATGCGATTGTTGTTTATTGGTTGAATTAAGATTAGAAACACAACCAAATGTTATGATACTGAATGAAGATATGTAGCATTTGTCATCAAATCACCCCCATTAATCCCAGGGGGAAAGAATAGTCTGTGGAAAAATGTAGTGTCTAAGGTTTATAAATGGCGACAAAGCAAGGCAGGAGAGCTCTATGGCTAAGCAAATAGAGCTCTTCAATGTTGGAATGGACACCCACTCTTCCAGCCAATGAATCGAACCCCGATTGACCCACCATTTCTTCCATGTTGTCCAATGGCCTGTGCACTCTCCCTGCGATCACTCTGCACACAATCAGAGCCTTCCTCAGCGACGAGTCGTCGTCGCTGAGTTGGATGGATTCGAAGGCCTTGCGACTGGTGGAAGCCGTGAATACTCCAATGCCTCCCTTGGTCGAAAAACCGTGCCTCAGAATTAAGCACACTCGGCATCTGTCGGAGGTGCAGAGGCTGCAGGAGCCCTTCATGCCGAGAGGGCATTCGACGGTGGCGCCGTGAAACCTGAGCAGCTCGTTTCCGTCGGCTAAGCAACGAGGGTGTTTCTTCGCTAGTCTGCTTGCTCTGATCTTCACCACCTCTCTGTATTCCTCGAATTGAGCCACTGTTTTCTGCATGTTGTGAACCTTCACGATCCTCTCGATTCCACGGCTGTTCTCTGCTCTTGCTCGACAGATCATCTCCACTATTCTTCGTGATGAATCTCCTTCGCTTAATTCACTAACTAAATTGTGGAGTACCAAAATTGAATGGTTTAAGCAATTGAATGTAAATTAGGGATTGAAATGGGGAAGAAATCTAACCAGCGTGTTTGGAGAGATGATGCGCCTCCACAGCTTCCCATCTAAGAAATTGGTCACCACATTTAGGGCAAATTGGGGCTCCATTATAATCACCTGACAATCTGGTCCTTGTGGAATTAACAACACCAAATCCAGAATTCCTCGCCGACGTCCTCCTTGCCGGACTCAATAAGATCCGCCGCCGCCCTACGTGAAATCCCTCACCATGCCCCGGCGTCCCAGGCTTCACCACGCCGACATAATCGCTTCCGCTTCCGCCGCCGCCACTCCTGGCGCTAATTTTGAATTCACTGGTGGAATCATCAATCACAACATCATGCGTTATCGGATTCAAAAGCTCACTGCTTCCGATGGATCTCGGACTACAAATCGGCGGCTTCTCGGTGTGCCTCTTGCTGCCGTGGATCACCACATCCTTGAGATTCGCAATAGATTTCGAACAACCAGATCGACCTTCGCTCGATTTCTTAGTCGAAATATTGCTCAGATTATCATGTTTCCCCTTGCTCTCCGGATCATAGAAATCTCCTCTCTGTACTTTGCATGTGGTGGAATACCTCTTTAATCCAAACCAAACCGCAGGCATATTGGCTGATTTTTTGATCAACTTTTTAAACGCTTTGAATAAACACAGGGTTCGTATGTAGGTTTATGGTGAATTATTTTTAGAATATCCACGCGCTGAAATCAATGCTCATCTTTAATTAGTGCTACTAAATATTTACCAAAGTTAATTAATATGACCCCTTATTCTACATTAGGATAGCCTCTATCATAGACAAATCACCCATAGATGTTGACAGTGATGAATTGGTAAGATTGAAAGATTGGACAAGATGGGTTAAGAAAATATTTAATGTTTGGAAAGTGTTATTAGTATTTGAGATTTGGTTGAATGTTATTTTAAGGAATCAATATGATATTAAGGAAATAGAGATTTGATGATATCTTAAAAAAAAAAAAGATGATTTGATGATATCTTCACAAAAACGAAGAAGATTTGATGATAATATGCATAAGAAGTTAGTAGTGTAGTGAGGCAGATAAGAGCATTGAATGCTTGGCATAACAAGGGACCAAAGCCTCCATCTCTTGCACCTAATTCATTTAATCCTAGAAAAGGATGTCTTCTATTTATATGCAGACATGAAACTGAGATAGAAAGGCCCCACCCATTTTATCTGGTCAAAGCACACCTCCCAATTCCACCACCCCTCTTTAAACTTTAACTTTACCAAAATTGGTGCAAATTAAAAAAAAAAAAAAAAGTGGTGAATTTTAGAAAACTAACTCAATTAAACATGTCAACTGCTGTTGAAACAACGAGGCAACACAGCAAAATTTTCCCGAACGTGGACTGAATTCAAGAAAATAAAAAGGATTGTGTATCAATTTGCAAAAACTAAAAATTGCGATGTAATTGAAAATCGTGGTGAATATTTTAGGAGTTAACTACTCTTAAAACTAAATTTCCAAATTCCTATTAAACCTTAATGCACTTGCAACCTCGCATTGTTTCATATTAATACATAAATTTGTATTCATTTTACATGAGTAGTCTTTACAAAGTGTCTCACAAAGAATTTGAGGTGTATAGATGATGAAATTTATTTGCACTCAGCCTACAAATAAGATTGGAAGCATTAGCTGTTGAAAATAGGAGTACTTGATTGATAATTTAGTATATGATGTACAATTACAACTAAACAACTAATTATACACTCTTTTCTCTCTAGTCACACACCTAATTATTTCACTAATCTGGATTATTTGGATATTCAATTCAACGACGTGAAAGTAGAAAAATTCATTGTAAAGTACAATTAATTAAGTACCATTATGTAAAGCATTTAGCTTGGTGTATTGTAAATTGGGTATTAAATTAAATGAGCCGCTTGTTAAGGCACGAGCTCATTGAGCTCGAGTTCGAACTCATCTAATGCTCATCAAATTAATTAATCGAACTCCGCATCAAGTTAATTAATCGAACTCCGTGGTTCATTAAAGCTTGATAATAATTAGTATAATTAATAACTACTTGACTCTTCACTTACCTGAGAGACCCAAGTTCGATTCCTATTGAGGGAACGAATTAGGAGGGAAATTTAAGGAGCTTTGGAGAAGGGATGGTTGATGAACTAACTACTAACTATACTAACAACTAACATTTACGGATAAAAAAAATAAAAAAAATACTAATAATAACAAATAGGAGTATTATTTAATTATAATATTATATATTTAAATAATAATTACTACATTTAATAATAAATATAAAACATATTAATTAGAAATAGGTTCATAATGAGTCAAGAGACTACGAGCTCAAATAATTTTCAAATCGAATAAAGCTTTGATTTAAACTTGTTAACTAATGGAACCAATTTTCAAATTGAATAAAACTTGGATTTAAACTTGTTAACTAATGGAGGCGAACTCGATCTCAAATAATTTTCAAATTGAATAAAGCTTGAATTTGGACTTGTTAATTAATGGAGCCGAACTCGAGTATTCGTTATTGAACTCAAATAATATAGTAGCTAAAAAGGAGAAAATTGAACATAATGACTACATGAAAATCCCAACCCCCTTAGCAGTATTCAATTTAATATTGTAATAACACCAGCTGTTCACGACATACTCATGAAAGCATTGATTTGGATGATTATAAATGCTAATATATCCCATTTCATTCAGAAATCGCAGGTGTTAATTTCAGTTAATACTGTCAATTAATAATAGTATAAGAGATTTATACCATCATTTATTATGAGACTTTAATTTGTTCTACCAACCAATGGCATGCTTCACATTTATTACGCACATGCCTCCAGCAAAGATCTTAGTGACCACACAGACTAAATGACACGTTAGTAAATTTACTGGGAGTATGAAATTTTGTTCACTGGAATAGTATACTATGAAATATGACGGGGAATTTCTTGTATGAAACTATCATATGTATAGAATAGATTCTAGAAAATAGAAACTTCAAAACAGTAAGTAAAAAAGTAAATTCAATTTTCACAATTTTTTTTTCCTTTTCAAACTCAGTTTCACCCTCGTTTCTACCAACCTCCGAAAAAAAAAAAAATCCACCTCCAACTAACTAATACAACTACCCACTACACATTAAATAATAATACTCCTTGATCCATACGCAAAAAGCAAATGACACCTTAACAGACATGTGCAATAAAGCAAATGAAACCCTAACAGACAGACGGATGGTGTACATTGAAGAGAGACTTGAAAAATCCCCCAAAAATCAAAGCAAATCGGAGAGGGATCACCCAACACTAGAGAAACAAAAAGAGTTAAAAGGAAAGAAAACAAGAAAGCCCAAACAACCTGATATTACATCTAGCTTGATACAGGACACATTTAATTAATATAAGTGCATAAAATCAATATACAGATACAGGTTTTCACGCTGCATACCATAGAGATGAACTACACAGGCATTTAAACACGTCTTGTCAACATATCAATAACAACGTTCCAACATAAATGACATCAAGTCTCACCGGGTATTATTCCCAACTTTTTAAAGACATAACAGAACATTATCTTAAAACCGAAAATATGATGAATCAAGAACGGATGCATGATCTTTGCCAAGGTTACAGCCTCGAAGACACTCCAGATCCATTACTTGAGAATGATCCACAAATAGATTCACCTAGAGACATGCAAAAAAACATAGCCTGAAACCCTTCTACGATCTAATTTGTGCAAAAACAGAAACAAAAAAAGTAGTTAATTTTAAAAACTTACTCTTGGACCATATTGTTTGATAAACCACTCAGATGTCTTAGGATTTGATGCTTCGAACATCGTTTTCTCAAGCCCTAACCGACCTATAAGATTTGCTATGATATCGGCCCTCACAGAATCAGCCTGTCTGCAGACATCATCAGCATCTATCATTATCATGTCAGCGCCGGCTTCAAGGCATCTTTCTGCCCTTCTAATCAACAGATTTACATCCTCAACAAGCTCTGCAGAATAAGGAAACAATATTAAAATCAAGTTGGCTAAATGATTTTACATCTAAAAAAAAATCTTTATTATGGTGTGGTTTCAGCCGACATGGTGTCCTTGAGCTAGGTTGGTCAAAACTATGGTGTAATTTTTTAAGATCAAGTAGTTTGAAATCTTATTTCTGTATTACAATATGATAGTAGTTAACCCTGCCACACCTGATCAAGTATACAATTGGAAGCTGCATTAAGAATGGAACTCCTCGAAAAAATAAGTATTTTCAGTGCTTGTGCTTATTTAGCATAAACTGATGCACTTACATCATTATTGATAGTCTTATTTTATCCTCCATGTTTTAGCCAGAGAGCCTCACACGGAGTTTGAATTGTTAAAATTGACAACGAACTACACACATGAATGAATACTTTTAGAAGTTACACCATAATACCATCAGTTTAAAACGTACTAAGACATGTCACTTAAGCTATGATAGCACTTCGATATCGCAGACAAATTGATGTCTACAACAAATAAAACTGCTCACCTGAAGTCTGAGGCACTGGGACAATGTATGATCCAAATGCTCGATTACTGTTCACAGGAATATCTGACTTATTAAACTTTACAGCAAATAAAGGCTTTGCTCTAAGACCCCCGCTTTTTACAAGCCTAACATATCTTAAAAGAACCTCTTCAGGGATTCCCAGTGATCCAGCATCTATCTCAATGGCATCAAAACCCAATTCTTTGCATTCCTTGTACACAATGAAATACGATGATCATCACAACGGCAGTAGTATTGTTTCAAAACATTCGATAACATTGGTAATAAACATTTTTTTAATTAATTTTCTTACCTTAATATAGTCTTTGAAAGCAGAGGGACCTCTTCGCTGCAGGTGTTCAGCCCAGTCACCAGTACTAACATAAACATTATGCTTATGTGCTAAGTTAGTTACTTCTTTGATATAACCTTTTGGCATCAAACTTTGAGATCCTCCAGCAAATTTCAAGCCATCGACAAACTGCCCCATCGAAGCAAAAACATCCTGTTCCGCATGATTGAACACTATTATTTTAACAATGATCTATGAATCAACATTTACATGGATTATGAAACAATGCTTCAATTTTTTTTTTTTAAAACAAGAAGGGGAAACACAGTCCAAAGCGTCCATGAGGACGTTATTATCTCAACAAATTGAATTGTTTACCTCTCTAAGCCCAGGAAACTAACACTCATTAAAAAATTAAAAAAGGTAACTGAAATAAACTGCACACAGAACAATGGAAAAAGCTTCAATCTGAGCAACAGAGACTCTAATAATTTCTGAGACCCTCAATGTAACAAATGCCAATCATTCATAAGAGGAAATAGAACATAAAATCAGCCAACTCACAATAGCTCATATTCTACACTGCACAAGAAATCGCTTCACGTGATGTTTCTAAAAAGTAGTAGGAGGACTCTACATAAACAAAGTATTGAAGCACGTACTCTGCAGTCCATGCAGAAATAAGCTACAAATTCTACAATGAAGGAAACTTAGAATTATAAATAGAAAGTGAAATTGCAAATAAACATGTAAATTGTCATCTTCTAATCAAACTTGATAGTTTGCTTTCCTTTATGAATTAAGCCAACGCGTGAATAAACCTTGAAATTGAAGCACTATCACGCCCAACTAACACTAATTACAGAAATCCATCATAAATAAATAAATCGAAGATAAATTTAAGGAGACGTTAACAGAAATTCTTCATGAAAAACGGCCAAAAATAAAAAGAGAGAAAAAAGAAGAACACCTGGAGTAGGTTCTGCGAAAATAGAGAGTAATGAGGTCCCCGCATTTCGGTGACACCGTATCGCCTTGGCTTCTCCGGACGGTCCTCTTCTTCAAAGAAGGTCTTCCATCGGTAATCCGCCATTATCTGCTATCTTGTGCTTTCACACCGAATTTCGAATGGGGAGAGAATTCAACATAAAGCTTGGAGAAATAGAGGCGGGAGGCAGGAACAGATGTCATCCTGGTGGGTCCACGTTGGCCGATCCGTTGAGGAAGAAGTCTGGAGTACCTTCTGGAGAACCCTTTTTTTTCAATTGGAATTTTTTTTTTCGACTCTCTTTAATTATTCACGAGAATTACCATTTCTATTCCTCATTTTTGTAAAATAAATACCCACTTCTCAAATAAAAATAAAATGGAAGTTTCAGTTAAAAAAAAAGGGAAGAAATAAATAGTAATAAATAAGCCTAAGCACATGTATTTTTTTATTTTAATTTGAGTAAATTATCAAAATCCACGAGAGGTTTGTCAAACTATCAAGAAAAACTACTAATTACCTCTTTTAAATTATTTTTTATTTAAATATTGATAAAAAAAATTTTAAATAAAGAAGAAAGGAAATGACATTAATACCCATAAAGTTAACATTGTATTTTTAATTTTTACTTTTTTTTTTATTTTTTTATATATAGAAAATTGGGATTAGAGAGATTCTTTTTTAAAAAAATTTCCCATGTTAAAAAAAAGTCTTTCTAATACCTAGATATTAAAATTTAAAAATAAAAAATAGTTAAATTTAAAAATACAGTGTTAAATATATGAATTTTGATGTCATTTCCACCCTTCTTTATTTTAAGAAAAAATGATATTTTTATTAATGTTCAAATAAAATACAAGTTAAAGGAGACTAATTGATAATTTTCAAACCATTGAGATTTATTGGTAATTTAAACAAACATGCGGATTTTAGTAATTTACCCTTTCAATTTTATGTGTTTATTATCGAAGAGGATGTCCAGTTGGCCCAGTTCCACGCTAATCGCTAGAGGTAGACGGTTACCCATCACTGGAATAGGTATGAAAATAATCATATATAAGTAAAATTACAATAAAGTATAGAATAAATTTTATGAAAAAAATAGTACTCCCTCTGTCCCAAGAATACATTCGTGTATTCATTGAAACAGAGTTTAGGAAAAGTAACTTTTTGGTGGTGTGATATAAGAAAGAGAAAGAATATTTTGGGTAAACGAATAGAATAAAGTGTATGATATAGTTAACTTTGACTAGATTGTGTGTAAAAAGAATGTGACATTTTTGTAATATTGTAAGGTTATTGATATTGTGTATTGTTTATATTTTTAGGGGGTAAATGCATTTTTGGGACGAACCAAAATGGAAAATGCGAATGTATTCTTGGGACGGAGGGAGTAGGTGAATAGAGGGGCGAAATAGACTAGGGTTCATTTAATACCAACTATTTTACGCAGAGTATAATTAGTGGTACATCGGTCAATTTATTAATGTCTCTGATCATGTACACTAAACAAAGAACAAAGGATTAGCATACATTTTGATGAGAATGCAATGCTGACTTCTGTATAAGCTTGACCATCAGTGAAATATATATGGTGATCATAAAACATAAAGATGTGAAATATGAAGAAAATAAATAAAGAATGGCATTCAGCATCTGGTATAAAGATGGAACGTGATGAGAATATAACCAACGAAGCTGTATTACCTTTTAATGCTTGCCTTTCTTGTTCCCCATGAAAGGAATCCCCTCTTCTCTACATCTTTCAGGACAAAAGAAACCTCTAACTCCAAGAATTTAACCAGCTAATCTTTCTCTTAATTCAGGCATTTATCTCCCTGTCCTTGTGCCTATCATCCACTTTATTCCGATTCTCCAACTCCGTCCGGGTTTATATATACTCATCTGTTGCCTCGTGTTCCTCCGGGTGTAACAGCTTTCTCCTTATTGTGACTGCGCCTTGATCATTGCCTAGGAGCTATGACGAAGAACATAGAATTCTTTGCGTGTATTCTGATAATGGTCCTGGATATCATAGCCGGAGTTCTTGGCATTCAGGCTGAGGTTGCTGAGAACAAGGTTTGCCCACTTGATTCTGTTTCATCCTATATATTTGATGAACAACTGATGTTCACCAGTTCAATTTCATCTTATTAACAGGTTCAAAATCTAAAGGTGTGGATCTTTGAATGCCGAGATCCAAGCTATGAAGCATTCAAACTCGGATTGGCTGCAGTGGTGATACTATGCCTAGCACACGCTATAGCCAATTTGCTGGGAGGGTGTATCTTCATTGGATCAAAAGAAGAACTGGATCGAGCTTCAAATAACAAACAACTCGCTGCTGCCTCCCTCGTCTTGTCATGGTATTTTCTCCCTCTCTTACTCTAATCGAATCGTGTAGATTAAAAGTTCAAGAAAGAGTACATAATGCAAACTTTGCTGATGAATCAGGATCATGTTGGGTATTGCATTTATCCTGCTGATATCCGGAACGTTAGCGAACTCCAAATCGAGGAAGAACTGTGGAATATCCCACCACCGGCAACTGTCCATTGGAGGGATTTTGTGTTTCATTCATGGACTATTTGCTGTTGCCTATTTCATTTCTGCATCTGCTGTTGTTCGAGAAGAAAGGAAGCTTCAACAAGGGCAAGAGAATAAACCAAACCCACAAAATCAACCAGAACTCCCTGCTTAAAATTTCAAGAAAATATAGTTTGAAATCTAAATTCTACTAAAAATAGTTAATAGTCTTCCAGGTTGTGGTTTTACTTTTTTTGCTTGATTTCTCTCTTGTTCTTTTTTCCAACATAATGCAATTCTTCTATTTTTACTGTGAAAAATTCATGCTATCAAGACTGTAATGCATCTTACAGCCTACATAACCTATTTTTTCTCAACCTTCATTGTTACCGATGGCATGTGATATACTGAAACCAATATGAAAAACACCCTAAGAAGACAGGGTGAGACTGCCAGACTGGTAACTTACCAAATAACCACCATATTGAATCCAGATTACACAGATGGATATAAAGGGAGCAAACATTGTGACTTTCTTAACTCACAGTATATTCAGATCAGTAACTATTCAATCAGTTCATTCAAAAATGTTTATAATTTCTATCATGGAGACATGGGGAAGTTTTCTCATATCTCACTATAATATGACGCCAATAAATCAAATAACAGAGCATACCATAATATATTTAACCCCCGAATTTCACCAAAATGGTCAAAGCATGAAATTACAATCATACTAAGCAACACAACAGATCTGATTAAGAATCTGTACAACTAGTCAGCAGAACCATTAAGTAAATCCTACATATTTCTACATATATAATCATCTTTCAAAAGCAAATTCCTCATTTGCTAGATATTTTCGTTGCACCTAGCTAAAGAGCTCCAATTAGGATGCCGCATTAAAGAGCTCCAATTAACTCAGATGACTAAGCCACTAAATACAAGAATAATAATGATCAATATTTTTCACATAAGTACATATTCACTACCCTTTTGACATGCTTAGTGTCCTAAATATGTCCTTGATGCACTATCCTGCATCATCAAACATAAGAGAGCTACTGCACGATTAGAAGACTGGAGCTGAGAAAATGGCAGCAAAGGAAGAATAGAATACCTTATAGCTTCACAGTGACAAGTCATTTTCTCATTACTTTTGGACTAGAATCCTTTATTGTGGGACAAATTTATTAAACAATATCATTATAGAGGATTAACGAATTTGCACAACAAAACCACCACAATTTTTGAATAACTAGCAGCAGAAAAAAATAATAACAGAAGTATCACCATTCCATAAACTCCAAAAAGAGTCAAACAAGGATTTGCTTGGTTCGAATTTGGGATTGATAATGATAATGGGCAAACATTAAAGGTCAATCACAATGGGAATTTATCATGATTGAAGGGTGAGGAAGTCAATGAATCAACTAGAATAATTAATGACTTTTGATTCAATGTTCCCAAATACATCAATACCAAGCACAAAATATGGGAATGAACATCCTTTTCATTTCCATTACCCTTACCGAACGGCCAGTAATTACTGCTACACAATGCACAGATAAATAAAAGAACTGCAACATGAATATAAACGAGAAATCATAAATTAAACATAGCATGAGAATTCAACAACAAATCAAAAGCTAAATCAGACTACAATACAGAGTGCATAACAAATCCACCTCTTAACACAGAATAACTCAAATTGTACACAGATTAACTCAATTCTCTACTTCAAGGAGAGGTAACCTGTTCGCACATCAGACATCTGTGGACTTCAGAGCATCCAAAACAAGCTTTGATTGAGCAACCTTCACCTCCATTTGTTTGACAAAGAGATTAAATTCTTCCACCTTCAGCTTCTTCCATTCTTTCTCTCCCTCAATCCCATTTCCAACTTCAAATAGCTCTGTCCCGGTCCTCAAAATCCTCTCCTCCACCCAACTCCCACTAACACTCAATCCCTTGCGTGCTGACTTCTCACCCTCAACACTCACCAAAGCACTTGAAATCTTAATCTCTTCATTCTCTACCGCAATAGCAGTTCTCTTACTTGATGATTTTCTTATAGCAGTATCATTGGACCTTGGACTCCCAACACCGTTATCTTTTTTCCCAGCAACGCCACCCCACACAAGTTTAGATTAATCATAAGCTTTTTGCTCATGCGGCATCGTTACATCCACGTGCAGATTATTCCGGATGAAATTATGAAAGGCAGTCAGATCCTCTACAGGATCTCGCTAGAATACTCAATCATCGCTTCTAAGATTTCTAAGATGACAATTTCATCTCGCCGGAATACTCAATCATCCCTTCTAAGATGACAATCTCATCATCTAGCCTCTGAAAAAGCAATCTCTTAGCTTTCACCGGAGTGTCAGGGTTTTTCTTCGCCGGCTTTTCTTTGTCCTCTGAAGAGCGTTTTGTGACTGTCGTAGGGGTAGCTACCTCCGCAGCAGGAGCTTTGACTTTGGGCTTTCTAGGGCCGGTGTCCGATTTCTGACGATTTGCCGGCGCCGATGACATGGACCTTACGTTCTTCTCGGGTTCGTCAGTATCGGAACCGGATTCAGATCCAGATCCAGATTCCTCCTCTTCTTCTCCAGAAGGGGTGGCCGGCCTTTTGGAGGGGTATGAAGCTGGATGTTCTTATGGAGGCGCCGGCTTCGTGGCTGGCGTTTGCTTCTGGGTAGGTGGAGTGAACCCCTTTTTCGTCACTTGATTTTGTTCAAGTTCGGATTCAGAATCTTGTGAATTGACTTCTTCAGAAGAGGCTTCGTCAACGGATTCTTCTTCCTCGACGGACTCCGATTGGGGCTCAACTGGCTTCTGATGCTCACGATTCTTAGCCATCTCTGAAAGTGAAAGAAACGAGAGAGGCGAGATCTGAGGAGGCAAAGTGACCTTAAACTAATTAGGTAGGTTAGGTTAGGTTAGGTTAGGTTAGGTTAATGTGGATTTATAGAGGTTCGAATATCAAGAGGGCGCCGTTTATTGTGCAGAAAGTACAGGGCGAATTGTAGGGTAGTGATGAGGACAGCCATCCATATGTCCACTAATTACTTGCTTCGTTACTCTTTTGCAAACCAATGTTGGAAATAAAAACCCTTCTATGGGTTTGGTGTAGCGTAGCAGGTTACTCACTCCATTTTACGACAAGGGTAATTTTTATATTTTGGTATGCGAATTAAAAAGTATTATTATTTAATGTGTAATAAGTAGTTATATTAGTAGGGTGTGGGTCCATATTTTAATTGTATTAATGAGTATATGTAAGCCTCATGTGTGTAAAAAAGGAAAGTGAACTCTTTGAGTGAGACGTCCAAAATGAAAAAAAGAGACTCTTTAGGTGGGACGGAGGGAGTATTTATAATAATGTATAAATCAGTGTTGTCGGAACCGGACCGGACTGGCCGGTTCAACCGGTTCGATCGGGAACCGATCCAGAGTCCGGTCCAACTACACCCCAGAAATCGCTTTTGGGTCAAAACCGGGAAGAACCGGTAAAATCGGACGAACCAGTAACCGCCGGTTCTTGCTTTTTTTTTTATTTAATTATAGTCTGCTGTTGAAAGTTGACCAATTTTAAAACTTTGACTTAATTTAAAAATTCTAAATTTCTAATTTATTAAAATATCACTTGCACTTCTCACTCTACCAGCATGAGTTTGAGTGAGAAAATGAGATTAGGGCTGCCAATTCCTTTCCTCTATTCCATTTCAGCCGCCGAGCTCTGACTACTCCGACCAAACATCATTCCGTTTGCGCCTCTCTACGGTGAAGCAGTGGGAGGTACGTGATAAAATTAAACTCTTCATTTCCAAATAGGTATTTGAAATTTAAAGATTTTGTGTTTTAAATGTATATTTAGATGGTTTATATTTTGTAAATTTTGTAGTTGTTTCTTCCACATATTTGAGTTAATATGTTGCTTGAGTCTTGAACTTGGAGTGGTGAGTGTGAGTTTATGGGTTATTGGATGAAATTTGATTGATTGTTTACACTTTACATTTTATAGTTTTTCATGCCTACAAGGTGTTTGATGAAATGATTCTACCAAAATTTTTGTATTAGTTATACTTATTATTTATGTAATTTTATTTAGTATTTTCAAATTTTAACCCTCAAGTTTTGTGTTTCCACTATATATTCGATTAAATGTCTTAATCCTTTGATTAAGTTATTTGGAAAAGCCAATCAAGATAAGAAATTAAGAACTTGATTATGGAGTTTGACTATGATGTTGATCAATGATTAAGAGTTTGATCAATCCAAGGGATATGATCAATGATTTATTTATTTTGTCAATGTAGAAGTTGGTAAATTTGGAACTTGGTTATGGAGTTTGACTATGATGTTGTCTTGCTTGGTTTACTTTGTTGTGTTAGATTATGCATTGGTTGGTATTCAAAATTTTAAGACTTAAGTATTTATGTTGGATGATGAATGCTATTTCACTATTTTGTTGTTTGTTTATCATTTTGTTGTCTATATTTTGATGCTTATAGTTATAGGTGGCTGCATTTTTTATTTTTGATTGTGAAAGTGCTATTAGTATTGATTTATATGATGATTTTTTTTAAGAAATGAATTTCATATAAATTAAAATGTTAAATAATTAATACATTAATATAAATAGTAAAACTATATATAAAATAATTAAATATTATTAAAAATAGTGAATTTCTGGTTTTTCAGTTTGAATCGCCGGTCCAACCGGTCCGACCGTGAACTGTTGGGCTCTCCGGTTTGATCTCCGATTCGATTATGAAAACACTGGTATAAATAAATATCAATTAGTAAAATATTTAACACAGTACCCACTTAGTTGCACATAAATATGGAGTAATATATAAAGAAGGTGTATATAACAGTATAAGAATGAGAATCGATGCATAAGTTCCAGTGAAACCTTTTGCTTTTCACTTATTTACTTCTATCACATTTCAATATTTATATATTTTCAGAATTTCATTTCAATCTTTACGTTTTTATTTTTTGATGTTTTTATTTTAAACGTTCTATTTCAATCTTTACGTTTTTCTTTTTTTGATATACTTAAACTCACTAAAACAATTAATATATTACCTTAGCACACATCCAATATTAATACACTTATTCACTTTATATTAAAATATTATTTGTCTCATTTTCACTGAGTGAGGGAGTACTATATACTCACACTATATATTTAGAAGAAAATTAAACTTGCATAATTAATTGCATTTAGTGTAAAATTCTCTATTGAATCAAACACTATAAATATCATTATCATATTTTACATCTAATTAAGTATCCTCCTATAGATTTGGATAGAAATGTTGCATGGAAATGTATCAAATTTATGTTGTTGAGCTTGGCTTGCGAATTCACCGAATATCATATCAATATGTAGTGCATTTTTCTAAAAAAAAATATGACTGACATAATATATATATATATATATATATATATATATATATATATATATATATATATATATATATATATATATATATATATATATATATATATGTGTGTGTGTGTGTGATCCTAACATTTCAAGTTAAAGATAATACCAATTAATTGGGTGCAAATTGCAATTGTGCAAAATCAATAGCGAAGATTATTATCAGCTTGAATTTTTGTTTTTAATTTTAAATAACGATGATGAAATAAAATTTGGAAACTGACTTTTAAAATGTTATTGATAAAGGAAATATGGAGAATTGATGCATAAGTTCATAGCTAAATTATTTTATGTAATCTTTGTTTATATTTTTTTTATTCTTTTTCTTAATTAATTTTTCTTTCAAAGCCTATTTTGCTTATTTACTTTAATATTTATTTATTCTTAAAATTTGATGTCAATTTAAAATATATAATTAAATAAGAAAAAGAGTAAAAATCACATACTCCATATAAATATTCTAAATGAAATTGGCGTGTCGAGAAAGGACTTTATAATAAAAATTACTATTACTTAATTAACAAAAATGGATAATAAGGGTGTTGTGAGTAATTTTATGAACAATTTATGATATAAAATAAAAGAGACATATTTTCCTCGTCTCTTATAAAAAAATAATATTTTTAATAAATAATAATAAATTATGAAAATACTATAAAATTGTCTCACCTATTTTATACAAAACCGTCCATACACTATACCACTATATTTGTTGAATGACACTCACAAGTGAATTTAAAAAAAAAAGGCTGATTTATTAAATATTTCAAAACCTTAAAGAAGAACAAACTAGATAAAAAAACTTAGATTTTATTATTTCAGTAAGATTAGATAATACAGCATCGTAGAAATTCCCCGCGGGATATTCTCCTCAAAGTCGAAAGTGTAACCCCACATGTTTTTAAGATCAAAATTTTATAGATTTGTTCTCCATTATAAGTAATAATTAGTGTTGGTTTTTTGTGTCAAGTATACATAATTATGTGGAAGAGGACAATATTTTTGTTATAAAAGTTATACAATTTTATTAATAATAAGGGTATAATATTTTGTTTTAAAAAATATAAATTTTTATTAAAATAAAAGATATATACCATTTAATATTAAAGGATATTACAGAGCAATCACTTTTACTATTTTATTTGAATTCATATATTATTTGGGTGTAAATTTGCATCCATATATTTGTACACATTTTTGTTAATGGTATATGAAATACTTCCTCCGTTCCGGTCAAAGTTTTGCCATTTGTTTTTTTGCACATAGTATTATTTTATGTAAAGTGTGTAGGTGTATTAGAGGATGTGATGGGTAGTGGTGGGTCATTGGCGAACCTTTTTATTAAAAGAGGGAAATTGTGCAATTTGAATAGGACGACCAATACAGTAAAATGATGCTATTTGGGGGGGACGGAGAGTATATTTTTTATAATAATAGTATAATTTTCTATTTGAATGTAAACTCGTACACATTTTTATTAATGGTGTATGAAATTTATTTTTCATATAATTTTCACATTCAATTTTTTTTTCTTATACTAAAATATGAAGTATTTGAACTCATGGAACTAACTCACCATGATTCACGCAAGATTTCGCCTTAATATAATTATTGTAATATGTATGGACAAATTTCAAACTACGGAAGCATGGATTGATATTTTTATTATATTACTTAAAAAAATGTATTTCAGTGATAAAAATAAATATCTTTAGGTCATTTATAGTGTGCATCCGGGTGCACCTAAATATATGGTGCACCCACATACAAATATAAACAAAAACATATACAATTAAGAGTAAAAATGCATACAATTTAATTGTTAATTTTTTAATGAAAAATTGTATATAATATTCAATAAAATGTTATACACATATGAATGTTAATTTTTTAATGAAAAATTAATGTGAAAAAGTATACAATTATTACAAAACACATATACAAAATAGAATAATATGTATATAAAATAAAATAAAAAGGTATACACATATGGGTGCACCCGGTGCACCCAATATACACTCATTATCTTTATATTCCATAGTTTTTTTTTCTTTATATTAAAATTATTAATATTTAAACTATATATACACAAATTCTTTCGTACGAAAGTTGAAGATCAAGGATGATGGTATCTCTGCGCGGTGGCGGCTGGTAGGGTTTAAACATGTATTGCCATTAAAAATCTCTCCTTTAACATAGTTTCATGAATTTCTCTTTTTACTTAGTTTGATTTGATTATTCCCAATCCCTTGGAGTCGTAAGAAAGAAATTAATATCTGTATTTCTGTTTTGATACATCGATTTGCTATTTCTTGTTTTCATATTTTAAATTTGCACATTAGATCTTAATTTTAGGCTCTGAATTATTTGTTTGACGATCGTCTTCGTTTGTATAATGATTGTGTTGGTATCTGAAAATCGAGAGAGGATTCATTTGTTATTCAACATTTTCTCTCCGCCTTTAAAAATCTAACTGATCTGTTCATTGTGCAATATTCAGTTTTCAAAATGTACTCTTCTGTTCATTTTGCCCTTAGTTTTCAAAATTGGTTCTTGTTTAAAAAATTCGTGTATAACAATTGACATATATATTCACTTGCATTCTATTCTTTGACAATCTGAATACACAAGTTGTCTAAAGAAAGATTTTTTTATATATGTGATCCTCTGTTCCTGAAATTTGTTAAATAGTGTGTGTGTTAACAGTTTTGTGGAACGCTGATATTAAAAAGTTTGACATGTGTACATTTGATGTATGTATTCATTTTATTCTAGTTTGAATTTTAAGAGATTACAAATGATACTTTATTTACCTTTTCTAGTTTCAAATTGAGACTCCTGCTAAAAAGATTTTGATGGAGGGCTCCAAAAATAAGAGGCGAGGAAAATGAGGAGGTTCATAGTTCCGGCAGAGGAGACACCAGCACCAATACTTCCAGCTGATGAGGAAGCAACCTCCATATTTCCGACGGGAGTGATGATGGAGATCCTGAGCTGGGTTCCTATCAAGTACCTGTCACAGGTTCAACTTGTGTGCAAAGAGTGGCGACTACTCATTCGGGACCGCTACTTCATGGAAAAGCACATGTGCCATAGCTCATTTGATCAGAATTGGCATAACTCAAATGACCCAGCTGGACTCCAGCTGACTACACTTCATCTTACATCCATGGTTGTTGTGATGGCTTGATAATCATGAAGAACCTCTCCTCCAAAAAGTATATTCTCTGGAATCCGGCGCTCCATTGTATTGCCTGAACCACATCACTACAGCTATGGAGTCGCCATGTTTCCCATTGCAGCCACAGGAGACTATAGAGTTGTGTCCTTTTACAAGGATAAAAAAGGTGAAGTGGGTAGGTTGTGAGGTTATGACCACAGGTCCATCCATGTGCTGGAATGTAAAAGGCTCCATGAAGGTGGTTCCGACACAGGAAGCTTTTCACTGTGTGATATCTACTAAGGTTGGCAAGGGAATTACAGCAGAGATAGTCACTTTAGACGTGGAGGCGGAACCGTGAATCATTTGCCTGTTACTTCATTCGGTGCGGAAAGAATTTGGGAGTTGGACTGGGATGGGAAGCTAGATTTGGTGGGCGAAATCCTGGAGGTGATGGAGTTGGAAGATTACAAGAAGCAGAGGTGGGGCGAAATGAAAAAAGAGATTCCTCTGCCATTCCTGAAAGAATCGGATTATAAGGAAAATATTTACCCGTTGCTTAAGATATGGTTTTGGTTAGAAAAGACGAGAATATTTCGTTACTCGATGGAGATGGAGACCTGTGAAACCACAGTTGTAGAGAAATCCAAGAGCTATTCACTTGATTCCCAACGTATGTACGTATACAAACCCAGCTTGGTTAGTATTCAAGGTATGCAGCCAGAGACTACTTTAAATGTTTATCGTCCTTATTTATAAGTTCAAGTAAAACCCACTTAGGTTTCTTATTGGATAATTGACTCTTCATTTTTAAAAGATTTTTAATTGCTTTGAAATATTATATTATTGAACATAATTCGATATATTATCCTGCTCTGTTGTTAGTCTAGTAATCCTTCCGTCCCATAGTATAATAATTTAATATAAAGCGAAGTGAGAGAAATAATATTTAATGTGTAGTGGGTAGTTGTATTAGGTGTGATATGTGAGGTCCATGAGAATAAATTAATTGTTTTTGTGTGGGTTCCATGTAATGAAATGTGTCAACTTTAGTGGGACAAACCAAAAAGAAAAATGTGTCAACTTTTATGGGACGGATGTAGTATTATTTTGTTCATCAATCTAATATGCTAGTTATCCCGTTTTAGACTATATCCTGTTGAATTTTTAATTCATTCTTTATTGAAAATGTTTTGATTGTTTTGAAATATTATGGAGCCCTTATAAACTCTTAATGCTACCCTGCTTAGTTTTTACGAGCCATCCCTTGTTTATAACACGTAGAAGCTGCACAATTGCTACATTGAAATAATTATACTATGTATATGGACAAATATCAACTCAAAAGCGTACACTTGAGGTAATACTTTTATAACTTGAAGTAGAAAATATTTTAGCATAAAAATAAAAAATATTTTAGAATAAAAATCTGGGCAAGACTGCAAGTAGGAGTATGCGGATATTGGATTTAACCGAAACCGTATCGAAACCGTACTGAATTAATCCCGAACCAAAAAAATCGTTGACTTTTTAACTTTTTCGAACCGAAACCGAATTTTTGTTGGGTACGGACTTGGATATTTTCCGTTTTCCCGTATCGAATATGGATATAACCGAACGGTACCGAACCGAACTGTACCAAAAAATCGAATTTAAATTATATATAATATATTTATCTTATTATTTATAGTTTATACTTTGTATGTCATGAATTAATTAATTTTACTCTACTTATTATAATATAATCATAATTAATAAATTAAAATTAGTTATAATATAATTACAAATAATAATTTAAAAATATATCTAATGCTCTAAATATTTATTTATTACGTATATTAGAAAATATATATTTCATAAAGTAAAATAATTTTTTTAAAAATTAAGAAATAAATAAAATAATATGTTCAAAATTCAAATTATTATTTCAGAGAATATAATGAATAAAGTAGATAGTATCTCTAAAGTTTAAATTCAGTCATAAAATTAATAAATAGGAGTAATTATTATATTTTATATTTATTTAATGAAGATAAAATGCAAAAATTAAATGATAATTCATATTTGTGTGTAAAATATTATTATATAGACTTTAATTGAAATACACCTTAAATTTAAAGTTAAAGGTTAAAAAATATATCTAAAATTATTAATTTTCTTTATCTTAGTACTATTATTTTTTAGGGCAACACATGAGGTTGTCTTATGTAAGACTATTTTACATTTTATAAATAATTAGTATCAATTTTTATTAAATATATTATCACTTTTCATTAAAAGTTTATCATTCTGTATCTACAATATGAATTATTTATGAAATAATGCAATGCACCACTTTCACTTTTCATCGATTCGAGTATAACTTTTTATTCAAATATTATCTCTTCTTATGTATCTCATGAAACTCTTAATGTAAACTGTAAAGCAGTATTACAGAAGTCTTTTCTTACTTTTTAAAGTATTATTACCTTTTATCAAAATATATATATATATATATATATATATATATATATATATATAATTATTATTTTTTATGCAATTTAAATATATGTTAATTATTTTTTAATAATAAAAATGTAATATTATTAAATTTTCATTTACAGCACTTTTATGATTATATTAAAACTTTGAATTTGTTTAATGATTATTTTGGTTGTCCGTTGATTTATATTTGGATATGGAAAATTTAGTTTTTTTTTAATTGATATTTTTCTAAGTATTTATATGTGCAAAACTCCGTTTCTCATGAGAAATCGGATCCGATTCGCTCTACACAGTCAAATTTCATTTTCCCGAAAACCCATTCCGAACCGAATCGAATTTCGGTACGTATTCAATATCGGATTTTTCTTTACGGATTCAATATCGGATTATTTTTTTAAAAATCCATACCGAATCCCGATCCGCACATCCCTAACTGCAAGTCTTGCGTGAAACCATCATTTTACACATTTTAAATTTGTTATCATTTTCACTTTAAAATATTATTACTTTCGCTATAAAATGTTATCATTTGCTTTAAATTATTCATAAAATAGTGTTAATTGTATTATCACTTTTTTTATTAATTGAGTTTAAATTCATTAAACGTCTCATAACTATTGAAAATTTTGATTTTCGTCCCAAATTAGTTAAAACTTTTGAAAAGGTCCTATAACTTTTGGATTTCAATCAGTAATTGTCCTTTTTGGGACAATTTTAGACATTTTCAGGGTTTATGAGACGATTTTAATATAAAAAGGTTCCATAAAATTTTGAAAATGATTTTAGACATTTTTCAGGAGTTATGGGACAATTTCAATAAAAAAAGGTCCTATAGAATTTTGAACGCTCCCAAAAATTTGCAATGGTTTTGAAAAATTTTCAGGAGTTATGAGACGATTTGCAATGAAATCTAATCTTTGAGATAGCTATAAAACTACACCGAAAATTTTAAGTAATTTGAAACGAAAATCAATTTGACAAAAGGTAATTTGAAACAAAAATCAAATTTTACAAAAGTTATGAGACTGAAAGTGCATTGAATTATATTAATTTATTATATTTTTTATTATAAAAATTATTAGTTTTTATGGTCTCAAAGTAAGTGAGCCGTTCTCACACTAATTTATTTAATCTATAAAATATTGAAGTATTCATATAACAATTTAGACTTCATTATATACACTCCTTTAATTAAGAAGAACTAATAAAGTAATTAATTAATTAACGGACCAAAATCAAATACATATACTTAATTTAAATTAGGTAATAGGGATGTCAACGAGCCAGGTCGGGCCGTGTAGTTAACTACCCAAACCTAGCCCGTTTCAAAACTGCCCGCCCCAGACCCGCCCTGTGCCCCGCACGGGTCCTCCTTCACAGACCCGCGCCACGCCTTGTCCGGGGCGGGTCCGCCCCATTTTTTTTTCCATTCATCTTTCTAAACTAAACAGCCCTCACATTATATTCCATCAACAGTCATCAACCCGGACACGCAAAAAGCGATAATAGATCCCGCCGCCCCTTCCCTAACCCATTTTATTTTATTGCAACCCAAAAATTAGAAGTTACCTTGACTATTATCGGATTCCGGCGAAAAATGGCTGGCGGACGGTGACTGGCAAATGGTGGCTGGTCCTTTGAAACTTAATATTATATTTAGCAGGGCGGGGCGGGTCGGGGTATAATCAAGACCCAGACCCGCCCCGTATGCTTACGGGTCCGGGCCACCCCGTTTCTATTTCGGGCTAGATCTGGGCCGCCCCAAATCTTGCGGGTCGGTGCGGGGCGAGTCGGAACAAGATTGACTTCCCTAGGTAATAGGTAAACCAAGCTTGTGAATTTGAGATTCCTAGTATATACATCAAAATTAAACTCTCACTTAATGTATATATATATATATATATATGGTTTATATTGGGGCAGGATCTCTAAGCATAATTGCGATTAGCCATAACTTATAAATCTTATCATTCGATATATATTACGTATAGGGTTTGAGCTTTAGACTTTGAAATTTTTTGGAAAGGTTTCTCATCAACTCTCTCGTTGACGGATAGGTACACTACAAATTTGTTTGTTTATCTTTCTTTATTATATAACTTTAATCAGTTATCAATCTTTATAATTTGGCTTAATTGATCATATATAGTATAACTTGTTTGCTTGTATAGTTTGATAATGAATCGCAAGAAAATACCCAATAATATGACGTGCTTTAGGGTTGATTAATATAGATGATTCTTATCATTTAATGTGTTTCAGTTCTCATTGGTATGGTTTGATAGTATTAATTTCGAGTTAAAAATGTTACATTAGACTTTTTCTGCAAAAAGAAAAGAAAAAAAATACTAAAAAAGAAAAAAAGACCTATATTTTAGAATTTGTAAATGCTTTGGATTTATTTTTCAAAATATTATAACTATAAGACTATAAAATAGTCTCTTGAGGTTGCTTGTGTGATACTGCTTGTGAGACGTGTTATAGCATATTGTTATATAGATAAAATATGCTTATTGGTTGTTAAAAGAGTATTTTTTAAAATATATGAATAATATAATATGTTTTACTACAAACATACTTTAAGTATCAATAAATCTACTCTGACTCGCAACCCATGTTCCATATATCCGTCTAACTCCTAACTATAAATTTTGTCTTTAGAAAAAGAAGTTTCTCTATATATTAAAGTTATTAAAAACTTACATATTTTCACTTATGTAAAAAAAAACAAGGATTTATGATATTTATGATATTTGACATTGGTTATTTGCTTTCCAGTTTGACATCGAACTCTGCTTTTTCACAATTTCAAAGCTTCATATGGACAAACTCGAGGACATGGACAAAAATGAGACAGGTCTGAATGAGAAAACAAAGGCACCACAATATCCTATGGCAGTTATCATTGAGGTCTTAAGCTGGCTGCCAGTTAATGACCTATCACGAGCTCAAATGGTGTGCAAAGAGTGGCTGGCATTCATTCAGGATCATTACTTCGCAAAACTGTACATGGCTCGTAGCTCGATTTCGTATCCTATTCAAAATCGTCAGAGTTACCTCGCTGCAAGTTTGAATGATTCTCAGAGATCTTGCCTACGTACTTACATCCATGGTTGTGATGGTTTGCTACTTTTACTGACTTTTGTGACAAAAAAGTATTTGATCTTCAATCCAGTTACGCACCGTTATATTGAGTTGCCTGATCCACATGCTGGTAGCTACGGCCTTGCCTTGTTTTACGTTTCGGCCACCAAGAACTATAGAGTTATATTATTTTACAAGGATAAAGAATCGGGTGGAAAATATTGTGAGTTACTTACTCCTGGTGGCTCAGAGATGTCTTGGAGAAGCTTAGTGTTCCCTGAATTCGTATGTTCAAATATAAACATGAAGAATGAAGATGTTTCGGTAATTTCAACCGAGGGGGCTTTCCATTACGTCCTAGTTACTGAACTTGGAAATGCAATTGCTGCAGAGATAGTGACTTTTGATGTCTTAACTGAATGCTTCACTGTGAACAATTTGCTTAATGGTGTATTTAGTCGTGGGAAAAATTTTGGGAGTTAGATTGGAATGGAAAATTAGCCTTAGCTGATATTGAAGGACATAATCTGCAGTTGATGGTGTTGGAAAACTACAAGAAGCATACGTGGAGTCGTGAGAAGATAACAATTCCTCTGCCTTTCGTGAAAGAATATGACTTTAAGGGAAATGTATACCCTATGTTTTGCCATAGAGATGTCATATGGTTTTGCTTAGATGATAATAAAAAAATTTCTTACAAGATTGCAACGCAAGAAGTCAGTAGTATGCTGTCAGAAGAAGGATGTCGCTATTCATCAACAAATAAACCCTGCCTCTTCAGTCCTAGCTTGGTTAATATTGAAGGCATGCAGCCACATCCAAAAATGGGAATCCTACCGCTTGATTATGTTCGGAGAAGTTAATTTAGTTTATCAGAGCTTCATCCTGGCATCAATTCTTCTGGGATCACCTTTTCCGTTTCACGTTTTTTTTAAACACTATTTCATGGTATAATGAAGCCTACTCCAGATTTTCGTATAATTGTTCAATGTTTTGGTTGTGTTGTTTTGCTCATTAAAAGTATTGTCAAGGTAGTAGTTTCATGGGGTTATCATCATGTTGGAGATTAATTTCTTCTTTCCTAATTCTGATCTGTAATAAATCTTACCACTGTCAGTTTACACACATATCATGATCTAATAATCTGAATCACACCTGTTGGACTATGACTCAAGGAAGAACCGAGTGTACACCATTCAAAATCTCCCCTAGTCATAGATACAGAATCATTAACTGCCATGCATAAAGAACGATAGCATTCGACTTAAAGTTCTTGTTTGGTTTGTCATTGCACGTCGCCTGAGACGTGTTTAGAAGGAATGGTTGATTGTAATTGTTTCTTTGTTGTAAAAGACTTCGAAGTCCATTTGGGAGAACGTGTTCAGGGGGTTCAGCACTGTGCAAACTTAGTACAGTTGCTATCTCAAGCAGTATCAAACCATTAAATAGAACAATTTATTATATAGGAAATTTGATTTGGGATGAGGTTTTCACATTATAGAACAAAACAGAATAACAGAAATTTCATAAAATTCATGTCATTGACTCGAGAGAAAAGCTTACAACATTGTACAGATTTTCTTCTAACCAAGCTTGGAGAGAACCTCATTCAGTGAGGTTATAGTTTTAGCATAGTACTTCTCTGCCTCGGTGGAGCTCTTGATCTTTGCCGCGTGATCCAGCTGATAAAGTAAACACACAAATTGAAAAGGTCACAAACACGAATATCATATTGAAAAGCGAAAGAGTAATGGAATCGGGAACTAACATCACTGATGTCCTTGAAGAGCTTGTCAGTGAGGTCTTTTAGAGATTGCTTCTGGTCCTTGGGTTTGGAAGAGATGATGGTGTTGAGATCGTAACGGATGTATCCTGCCTTGTTACGAAGGTCCATCTGTACATAGGTCCAAGCCTTCTTGTCAATCAGGGACTTCACACTAACAATATCTTTAGCAGAGTCCTTAACCCTAACAGCAGCCTCAGCTGGTGGCAATGGCTGGAGGTAAAACCTATTCTTTAGGGGCAACTCTGTGTCTCTTGCTTCGTCAGAGTTCAAAGTTCCAGCTGAGTTAACACACAAATCCCCATTATTATATTCAATCTAATCCCTATCATAGTCATTCATCAAACGCTAACCACACTCCTTAAGCACTCAAACTAAGTAACTCGCAAATCCTAGTGTGTGTGTATAAATTAGCACTAAAATTTTCACTTGATCCATTGATATACCGTATACAAGTTTCAACACCAATAAGAATCCGAAAATTCGAAAATTTTTTGTTAAACTAGCCTTCTCAAGGAATAATTACGATTATTATGACTTAACCAATTCAAAATGCTTCACCACACCAAATTCACTCCAAGAAATCAGCAACCTGCGTATATCTAAAATTCTTCATTACTTCAATTTAGGAATGAGCCTTTAAGATAAACATAAGAAATGTAGGCCATATTTAATTCGATTAAGATCGAAATTGAGTACTTACGCAATCCGCCGGAGGGTGGTGGCGGTGGTCCAACCTTGATTGGCCTGGCTTCAGCGAGAACGGCTTGCACAAATGATCCGGAGGCTATGCCAGCCGCGACAAGCCCTAACATGGCTCGGCGGCTCGTCTCGGTCTCGGCGGAGCTCTGCTGCTGGGCCCGGACGCTGAAGCCGCCTTGTCTAGCGACGGCGATCCTGCCGGAGTTGCCTGCGCTAAAGCGGTTCGATTGAAGGCTGCCTTCCAGTACGGCTTGGGAAGAGCCACGTAAGCCAGCCATTGAAGCCATAGCTTGAGCCATCTCGGGAAATGTTTCTCTAGTTCAATCTACACTCACTAATATCAGAAATTTCAGGATGTGGATTATAAGTTGATATATCAGGTCTTCCAGAAACCGCCTTATCCGATTTGGATATGCTCTCAGTCTCAGCCAACCAATGCTCTATTTGTTGACATGTAGGATATGGTTATCCAGGCAGTAGCGTTTCGACACGTGGATTGCGATAATTTTGTTGCCAATTTGAATTCAACGAAGGATTATGTGGACCAAATATAAAAATATCTGAACTTATTAATATTGATCCATGTATATATAAATATAATGGCTATTCATGTGCATCTATTGTCTTAAATTACTCCACAAATTGTCTAAACATTGTAATTAATAATCCAAAAATGATATTTTTAATTTGCAAGAATTGAAAACATTTTGATTTGATTGTGCTATTTTACCTTTTAAGCAATGAAAAAAATATAATTCCAAATTCTTAGCAGAATAATTTTTCGAAATTGATTCAGCTGTAGTTCATTTTATCATATTATTATTAAAAGTTACTCCCTCCGTCCCATAGAAATTAGTATAATTTTTTTGAGCACGGAGATTAAGGAGTATAATAATTTAATGTAAAGTGAAGTAAAACGAAGTGAGAGAAATAATATTTAATGTGTGGTGGGTAGTTGTATTAGAGGTGATATGTAGGGTCCATGAAAATATATTAGTTGTTTTTGTGTGGGTCTCATATATTAGAAAGGAAATGTGTCAACTTTAGTGGGACAAACCAAAAAGGAAAGTGTGTCAACTTTTATGGGATGGAAGGAGTACAACATACTCCGTATAATACTAAAAATTAATCCCTCCGTCCCAAACTCGTTGTCTTAGTTACTGTAGACACGAAGTTTAAGAAAATTTATTTTTTGACTAATTTTATTGACTTTTTAGGGGTATTGTGCTATTTTTATGTAATAAATAAATTATAAAGTATGTTATGTGTGTTAGATGGGAGTGATATTTTTGAAATTAAGATAAAATTTTGAGGTTATTGGTTGATGTGAAGTTTTCTTTTTTGGAATAAGACAATTAGTTTGGGACGGATGAAAATGGAGAGTAAGACAATGAGTTTGGGACAGAGGCAGTATAACTTTTTGAGATTGTTAAATTTGGGCTCATGATACGTCGGACTGGCCAGTTGTATATATGTAATAATCTAAAAAATATAACCAAATGTGTGATGTTGTAGAAATGTTTCATAAGACAAATTAAGTCATAAGTTGGAAGTTAGAAACTTTAGAAATAAAAATTCGGGTTACCATCGCAACCCAAGTCTTCGGGTCATGGTTCGGAGCCGGTTAAGATCAGATGTTCGGGTTGGCTGATTTGGGGCCTAGGTCAGCTTTTGCTGTACGCCACCCTTTGCCGTCCCAATTTTTTCCGACGCCGTTCGCCGCTTTTTCTTGGAAGTCTTTCTTGTGCATTGGATTTTCACCTGATCAGTAGCATAGCAAAACAAATCCAAATTCAACTAGTGAGAGAATTTTCCAATTGAAGGTATTTTAGTTTACTCCTCCGTCAATTAGCTTAATAGGTTGAACTCCGCTGCATTGGTTAGTGAGAACTTGTCACTGCTTATCATGATTAATAATAAGATATACAATTTTTTTTCCCCTTGAATTTTTCAATCTACGCAAATTCTCGTCTCCTCTTTAAATAGGTCGTGATTAACTCGCTCATAATCAGCGAATCTGTTTTTTTTTTTTTTCTCTCAATTTGATGATTTTTTTGGGATTGGACATAATTAAAAGTGTTTTTTCATGTTGCCCACAGATTATACTCTTTAGCTCACATTTCAATTTATTTTTCTGATTCTGGCCCAAAAATAACACTGACCTTAATTTTATTGTAAAATAACCTATTTATCTGGCACTCTCACTTCATTGAATTGCAGTCAAATCATTTGGTCTATCTTCTTCTTGTCATTATTATTATCATTAAAAAAGTATTGTGAATTATCAAGCTCAATAAGGGACAGCAAAAATATGCTGTTTTTCTCCTTGCTCCTCTGGTTCTAGTGTGCATAGGTTTTGGTTTGTTGATCTACTTTTTGGATATGCCTTTCACTATTAACTAATTTATCTTAGCGTTTGGTATTGTTTTTGTTTTGGGAGAATTGGAAAACATATAGGGTTCAAAAATTCTGATGATCATAATGTATTGCATAGAAAATTATGAATGTGGCGGATTTGTGGTTTCTGTAGAAATAATTGGTGGGAGATGTTACACTGCATGGGGCGTAGGGTTATTTTCTTGACCTATCATTAAGTTCGATATATCCTATCAACTATGCTAACTTTTACGCCTCTCTGGTTCTAGTTTCCTGCTTCTGCTCAAACAACTCAAAGGACAACTGTTGATTATTTTTTATAAAGACTTGGTTGTTTTCGAACCAAATACACGTGTGGCGGAGGCATTCTAGCATGGTTTTTTGAACCCCATGCTCTGCCCACTTATGTAATCCCTCCAGATATTCATAGTTCCAAAACTAGTCATGAAAACAATACTTAGAGCCATCACAGTTCCGACTGTGAACACGATGAGGGATGGTCGCCCATGTTTTAGCAGTGCCTTTTGTATCATTGTCAATCCGACCAGTGAGGCAATAAAGCAAAGGGTCGCGAAAATTAGAGCACTGTAGATTGCTCCATCCCCAACATTAAGTATTGAATTGCAGACATGCTAGATGAGAATAGTACCATGAAGGAGCATGTTGCTGCTGTCACCTGAATATCAAGAGATGCATTTGATGTCTGGTAGATGAATTTGGTGTAGATAAGACAGACTTATTAGAGTATTTCATTGAAAAATACTTACTTCAGGTCTTATTCCTATTTGAAGAAGAATTGGGCTTATTATCATACCACCTCCAATTCCAAAAACTCCTCCTAGAATGCCTGCCAGTAGTGCCATTATAGGGAAGATGAGCTTATCTGCTGGCTGACTTCTGATTTGCTCTCCAATCTCCTTTTGGAAAATTAACATTACAATTGATGCAAGTGAGAGAGAGTCAAACTAGCTGTCTAATAACGTTGAACAATATACTACCTCCGTCTCATAAAAGTTTTCATATTTATGTGACAGAGGGAGTGTGATTCTTGAGTACCTGTTGAGTTGAAACATTGTGCCTAGTACCCCCTCCATGGAACAGGATCCATGAAGTGAAAGCAATGGAAATAGGAATCTGAATTGAAGAGATCATCCAGTACCCCATTCCACAGGCCTTTATCTCGATAATATCCTAACATAGTATTTCCAGTTACTGGTATTAGAGTAACAAAAACAAATTTGTCCTGTTCTCGTGATTCATTGTTTTCAATTAGCAAACACAGAGATGAAGTATCATAATTTAAAAGAAAAGATATCAACCCGACCATACTTGTCTTTTTCTAATTGAAGACCATTTCATAGGCTAGCCTAACCTTTTTAGTAAGTGAAAAAAAAAATCTTTTTAGACTAGTTATATCCAAATCTAATTTTAAAAAAATACATTAAACAGTGATATAACTCTATACAACAATCCATAATTTGCAAGAAAAATCATACGAAAAAAAAGACTAAAATTAGAATAAATTTAATCAAATTATGCACAATACATAATGCATGTTTCACATCAATTCTCAAGTAAAAAAAAATAAATAGTGTTGATATGTTGTGCTCATTACCTTTCCCCGAAGAAGATACAACACAAAGAAGCTGATCCAGACGAGCACCAGCACGGCAACTTTCATCCATGGAGTCTCCCCTTGGAACTGCTGTTCTTCACTCTCTTGTTTCACCACACGCTGTGATTCCCGTTTCCAAATCGAAACCCCAGATTTGCATGTTTTGAAAGTAGAAAAGGAGATGAAAACCACGAACAGAACCATCACCAACCACTCCGGAAACACCCGGTCCAATATCACCCCACAGCTCACCCCCAGCAGCATCGACGGCTCACACAGCAACGCTATGTCGTAATCCACCAGCTGTTTCGCCGACAATATGTATTTACCCACGCTGGCTACTGATCCTCCCGTCACCATGAAAGCTGAATAAGTTGGCGCAGTTTTAACATCCAAACCGCCGACGATGGTCAGAATGGGTATGAATAAACCGCCGCCGCCAACACCTCCGGCACTGGAGATTGCGGCGGCCATGAAAGATAGGATTGCAGTTGACAGAAACCGAATGCCTAGAATCGGGTTTTTGTGGAGTAATATTGATGAATGAGTCCTCCATAGATTAGTATTGTTGAGGGTTTGAAGAGGAATTGTTGGTTGTGAAATTTGTGAGGTGTTTTCTGCATGGGCTTTGAAGAATGTGGATGATAAGATGAGAAGGAGCAGATATTGTAGGAATTTATAATTCATTTTTTTTTAATACTTAATTTTCCTTCTTTTCTAATTAACATTCATCTACTGAGTCCAGCCTTAAATCAGAGGAGATCGATGAGGGGTTTTTGAACTGTGTTTTTGCTGTCTAATAAATTACAATGTTACATCTTTTATCTCGTACCATTCATAAAAGACGTATATAGGCAAAAATAAAAATCTTTAAAAAAAAATCTATAAGAAGTTGGGTACATACTACATAGCATCAAAATATAAGTACCATAGTGTGTTAATTTTCACAGTATAACCCTATATATAAAATAAGGTAAATAATAAAAAAAAAAATCTTCTTTATTCACTTAAAAAAATATATTCTACGATCGAGGTTCTCTCTTAATAACTCTTCACTCGTATTAAATAACATTAGAATATTCATTCATTTGAATTAGTGTTATATTTGAAATGCCATTATTATAATACGTTTGATTAACTAATCAACCAATAAGAGGATTGAATCATGTGACAAACGATCACATCAAGTGCATAAAACTATTTGATTTGTGTTAAAGAACTAGTTTTAAGGTGTATCATGTATTTATCATTATGATTATTGTTGAATTAGTCGTCGAGTTTCTGCAATTGTGTTCACTGTTTCTTAGTACAAAGTTTTATGCGCATCGGAATTATACTTCTCTAATTATTTGTGTTGAAATACTAATCTGCATCTGAATTAGGATATGCTTCAACTTCAAATGCAGAGCTTCCTATTTTAAACTTGCTTTCTTGTGACTTCTGTATAATTTTGTTTTAGATTAAATAAAAGGTATAGTATTTAATTTCGCTATACTTCGCAAGAAAAGGGTCGAGAGTTTTCAGGAGGCGGCGGATACACCACAATACTCCATACATAAAATAATGACAAATTCTTTTATGCAAATTGATTTACAGTGCACCTACATTTAAAATGTATATATTAATATTAAAAATTTATACATATTATTAGTATTTTTTTTAATTTTTTAATGAAAAACTTAATATAAAATTATAAATTTATTAAAAAACACGTATATTATGACATAAAAATTAATAACATATGATGCACAGGATAAATCTTAATTAAATTGTAATCCTACATCACAACATATACATAATAATTAAATTTTATGAGAGAAAAATATGGAAAATGCAACATCTATGGCGCCCAAATAATTTTAGATATTCTAAATTCTAACCCTAGGAAAAAGCCAAAGTTGTTAGCCTTTTATTTTTCTTAAAAAAAAAAAATTGACAAATACAAATAATAGGGTATGATTATAAAATGCAATGGGTTGAACAAATGCACGCGGAATCCTTTATATTATTTTCATGTATAATCTTTTATATCATAATTGTATTGACGTGTAAAAAAAATAAAAAAATTCAACAATTGCTCTTAAGATAATATATATTTTTTCAACCGCATAGACAACTCAACTGGTCAATAAGATGACAACGGTCAATAATGACCCAGAGGATTGAATCTCACTCGCAACAGCAGCATGAGAGCAAACTTTTAAAATAAAGAGGAGCTCCTTGTGTGGTCTAGTCCTATTGCCTAGTACCCCTCCACAAGTTGTCAGCCCATAACATCTTATAATAAAAGAGCTTCTTGTGTAGTGGGTGCAATCTAGTCCTATTGTCTAATTGAGTTATCATAATTGACCCCTTTACAAGCTGTCGACAGGAACCTTTTAAAATAAACAAAATAAAGAGTGGGCTTTTTGTGTAATGTTTGCTTCTAGCCCTTGAATTATCATAATTAACTAAGCTGTAGAACTTTTTGCTTTTAATGGTTATCAAGTTAAAAGTCTAACTTAGTACCAGAGTTTTGGAATTATGTGTAACAAAATTATTAACTACCTAACTTTATACTTCATTCTCCTGTACTCCGCTCATCCAAAAAAATACGGAATACCATTATTAATACTCTTGACATCACTTAATTGAATTTTATATGCATTAATTTTGCTTAATATATTCGATTTCTCATCACTACCCTTGTTCCAAATTGACAGGGGTTTGTATATGTATGGAAAAAAAATTTGACAATCTTTATCTAATGCTATGTGTCGTATTTGAAATTGTTTATCTTATGTGTCGAATTAATATGAAGTTTGGATACTTACGTGGCGTGTTTAAATATTATTTGTCTATGTGTCAAAATAATAAAAGAATTTAATTAAATGATATATCACATTTATGTTATATTTAATTATTATGAAAACTTTATGTGTATTAATTATTTATTACGTTAATTGTGCAATTATCATAAATATGAATTATATGAATATTATTTATTCTATTTCTTTATTAAATTAAATATAATTAATTAATTTAATTGTTGTAATATATAATACACAATAATTTACTATAAATATCTTTTTATTCCTGTTCATTATATTTTATTAATCGATGCGTATATTTATATTTTATTCTACTTTGAAAATTGATGCCTTTCTCATGTAATTCACGATGAATAAAATAAAATTCCATAATAATACTATAATACATCATTTAAAAGAATAAAATTTAATATACATGTTATATTTTTTCAAAATAATTTGCATTGTTAAAATTATTTAATTTTATAAAATTATTAATTATATTAATATATTACTCCTATCATTTATTATCATGTTTAATGAAAGACATGGATATATTTATATTTTACTTATTTAAATTAAAAAATTATATAAACTTAGTTTAAAATTAATATATTTTGCCGCACGATCCACAAAGACATAATACTAGTAAACAATAATTTTAAAGATGCAATGCGAAAATTGAAACAAATTATTCAAGTGGTAGGCCCAAGTGTTTGTGATCAGGGAAAGATACAAAATGACGATAAAACTTAAATGTTAATCCCGTTACTTCTACGAAGAATATGGAATTGTAAAATAACACAAATAAATGTGATAAATCCCCTAAACACAAATAAAACACTATAAGAGGAGTACGACCAATTTTCATTAATCAATTCAATTCCCCTACACTAATAATAATAATATTACTTATTTATAAGTGACAATAACATCTACAACATAATAGTGATAAAAAAAATTAATAATAATAGTGATAAATATAAATAAAAAGAAATAAATCATATTATAATCTTTAATAAATCTAAACTATAATTATTCTAATCTTTAATAAAACTATTTTATATTTTTATAATTAGTTATCATTTAATATATTTTTTTCTCTTAAAATATTATAACTTTTCATTTATACTATAAATTGTCCATTAAATAATTTAAATCTAAACAAAAAAGCGGCATAAAAAGGTAATATATTAGGGTAACACTCCAACTAAAGGGGCAGCGGTTCAAACCAAAATATTTCTTATATGGCGAAATTTAATTATTTAATTAATTATTAAAAAGTGGCTGTAGTTTAGTGGTATGAATTCTACGTTGTGGCCGTGGAGACCTGGGTCGAATCCCATGATGGGTCTTGCAGCCTAATTGTTACTTTAGGCCTACAAAATTGATTAAACTAGATTGTGCTAACAGTTTTTAAATAAAAAAGTTCTTTTAAAAGTCATACATTATAGATCTTATGCCTTTGTTATTCTAAAACCTTAGCTTATACTCCCTCCATTTCCATGATAATTTTATTTTGTTATTACACCATCAGAAAACATAATAATAATCTCACTCAAATAACTTAAACTTATACATTTCATACTTTACACTTTATTTATTATTTGAAAAATTATATTACCTTGAAAAAATCTACAAAATAACTCTTTTAATATTTGTATTGCAGTTAGATGTAAACTATTCTGGGTACTAACTTATTATATACAATTCAAACGCTTATATAAATTATGTAAGATTTTTATGCCAAAATAGTGGCTGTAGTTTAGTGGTAAGAATTCCACGTTGTGGCCGTGGAGACCTGGGCTCGAATCCCAGCAGCCACACATTCATTTATTTTTGAAATTTATTGTATTTTGTGTGGGCCTCAACACCCTATTTGACAGGTGACGCCACAGTGATCTAAGATTGGGCTAGGCAATGGGCCTGATTATTTTCATCCGTTTACTTTCGTGGCTGGATGGTTAAATTAACCATAAATTACAGGTTAACACTTTTACTTTGTTATGTTTACTTGGAGGGTTTTAATAAATTATTTTACAAAATTGCCCTTAGAAATTATATATATATAATTTTATCCACTAATTCTCCCTCAATCTCCCTTTTTCTCTCACTACAGTCAAAATCTACAATCATCTTCTCATAAATTCTTGTGAATCAACATCAAGGATGCAATTGCTTTCTCTCTCCTCTCACTCCTCCCAACACGTCAAGCCGGAAGACGCCGCCGCTAAATCCACCGGAAGACCGCTAAATCCGACTCCAACCATCATCACCCGTCGCCGATCAGATCTGACTCCCAATCGCCAAACCACCGACCTTTCTTTCCCTTGTCGGCGCGGATCTGAATCCCGACGCGCCGCAAACCACCGATCTTTCTTTCCCTTGCTGGAATCACTCACCACCACCTGCGACCGGCATCTGCTGCCGCTGTTCATGCAAACGACTGCCCACCATTGCTACCGCCGTCAGCCGTCGCTTTTCTCGTCCCCAGTCACAATCGCCCACTACTGACGAGAATTCATCGCCGTCGATTGCCCACTACTGTCGGGAATTTCATCGCCGTCGACGGCGTGGCGCCACCACCGATTGTGGCGGAAGAAAGAGAAAGACAGGGGAGAGGGTCTGTCCTTTTGTTGGAGAAGGATGAACGAATACAATTAAGGACAATCAAGTAATTTACCTTTGTTAACCTCCGTCAGCCGTCGCTGTTTCTCGTCCCCAGTCACAATCGCCCACTACTGACGAGAATTTCATCGCCGTCGATCGCCCACTACTGTCGGGAATTTCATCGCCGTCGACGGCGTGGCGCCACCACCGATTGTGGCGGAAGAAAGAGGAAGACAGGGGAGAGGGTCTGTCCTTTTGTTGGAGAAGGATGAACGAATAAAATTAAGGACAATCAAGTAATTTACCTTTGTTAACCTGAGGTATAAAAATTAGCAGCCCAAATTGGGCGATTTTACAAACCGTTTGCACTTGATGGGCCGGGTGTTAAACCCTCCGTTTTAACCCAATAAGTAAACAAGTTTTTCTATGGGTTAGTATGTGATAACTCTAGTTGACCTCACAAGTAAACGGCCCCTATAATGGATAATAATTATCCTCATTTTTTTAGAATCATTAAGGTCCCGTTTACTTTTAAGGTGAGGGATAACTAAATCTAGGGGTAATTATCCCTGGTTGAGGGTAACCTTCTATATCCGTAACCCTCCCCTTATTTACTTTGCCGGTTAAAGCTATACTCATTTTACTAATTTACCCCTCTTAGTAAAATACTAAATTCTTAATATCAACCCTCATCATAATTGATTCTGAACAAAATACTCATCAGAACAAAATCCTTAAAAACCATCAATTTTACAGAATTACAAATTTATTTACAAAGAAAATTTCAGTGCTGGTAAACAAGACAAACTTTTGAGTGCTACATAAGAGTGGTGACACAAATTGGAATTAATTCTGATATCGTCTCCTACCCATGGAATTTAAACAACCTAAAATCAATACAAGAATCCGAAATTAAAAATAAACCAAGGTCAAAGCAGAACTCCAACATTTGAAATCCGTGATGGATTGATGGTATAAACTTCAAATTTTTTTCGAAGAATTTGATAGCTTCGGAGCAGTTGCGGAGTTCATTCTTCGACAATACGCGGTTTTGTGGCGTCAAAATAGCAGATGAATCGGAAGAATTGTTCGTCGCCGCCGGCTAGGCTAATGCGGCGGCGGCTGTGGCGCAAACTGGCCTTGAAGTGATATTGCTCATGGCCAGTAATTGAATGTCGCAAAATAGAAAATATTTAAGAAATCCAAGTACCACAAATTCAATCAGCCATTTTAAGGTAGATTTCATACCTTGTTGTTCAAAGAAGGAGACTTTCGAAGAGATCTGCAATTGAAATCTACCTATGGAAGGGGAAGGATCTCTGCTCCTATGATGGGGCGACAGATGTTTCTCCCATGGCTCTTTGACATTGAAGAGGGAAGTCGTCTGGCAGCGGTAGACGAAACGACGCTGGAGACAGCCAACAATACGACGCCGGTTGACCAACACACGGCGCTGGCCGCCAGCAAGCCCAGCTTCACGTGACCACTTGTCGATGATGTTCTTCGCCTCCGGCAGTTGCACAACAGTCGTCGTCGTTTTGAGATGAGGGCAGCAAAGGGATTTCGTTGGCTTAGCCCTCGGGTTTATTTTTATCCGCCATGTAGGGCGTATAAATAATACGCCGCTACAGTTTTAATAAAACCGGGCCGACAAGGGCCCGAGTGTTATCCTCCGTCCCTAACCTTCAATCTACACACCATATTTACACCCTTTAACTAGGGTTAGGTGAGAGATAACCCTTGTTATCCCTGAAAGTAAACGGGGCGTAAGCAGGGTCATGATAATAGGGATGATAGAGCTTGATTAAAGGTGATTAAATAGTTATTGAATTAATGAAAATATTTGATAAATTTGTTTCCTATTACCTCATAATATAAGTGATGAGGAATAAAGAATGAGAATCAGTTCTCTCCTAATACCCCCAAGTATCTTGTAATTTTTAACTATACATACATTAAAACATAAAGAATTTTATGGAAAAAGAATAATAATAAAAACCTTTTGTTCCAAACATAGGGATAATAATAAGTTATCAAACAAACAAACAAACAAACACAACTTATATTCAAAAATCACAACTCTCATGGAAACAAAAATTCCATTATTCCAAATAAAGGAATTGTAACCCTAACTTAAGAACAACACATTTCCAAAAATTCACAAATCCTTGAAGATTAGCGAGGGTCTAACTCAGTGATGGACAAATGATTTTGAGACGAACCATGGGACATACCAGCCTTAAACTTCAGATCTTGGCTTGAGTTTGTTTCTTTCGAATCATCATACTTCTGAAACATAGAATCTGGACCATAGCGACTAGCCATGTAAAATGCAGGCTGTGAAGGCACTGCCAATGTTATAGTAGAGCTACTCAGCATTAAAACGATGGAAGCCATATTTGGCCTGTTTGCAGCATTTTCTTGAACACACAACAACCCCACTTGAATGCATCTCAACATCTCACGTGTCGAATCCGTGCCACTCCTCAACACAGGATCTATCATGTTTGCAGCTGTTCCTTGTTCCCAACTTTTCCATGTCTGAGAATGTCATCAGTTGCAATGATATATCAATCAAGATTAATTAGCTTTAACATACTTTTACATATGTATAGTATATCTAATACTTACAAGAGTCAAGAGGTCCTCCACAGATTCCTCTACCTCGATAGAGCTGTTTCTCCGACCGCAGACAATTTCCAGGACGAGCACTCCAAAACTGAAGACGTCAGACTTTATAGAGAAGCGCCCGTGCATTGCATATTCAGGTGACATATATCCACTGCATGTAAGGATCGTATAAATAATTGGAAGTAGAGGAATGACCACCATGAATAAATTACTCCTAAAACTTACTATGTTCCAACAATCCTGCTTGTGTATGCCTGAGTTTCATCTTGCCTAAACAATCTTGCCATGCCAAAATCTGAGATTTTGGGGTTCATATCTCCATCTAAAAGTACATTACTGGCTTTGAGATCACGGTGAATAATCTTGAGTCGAGAATCTTCATGCAAGTATACAAGTCCCCTCGCAATACCTCCTATGATCTTGTGACGTTTATCCCAATCCATTTGTGAACGTTTCACAGGATCTGCAATTCCAGTTGCATGATAGCTGTTTTAGGTAAAAGGATTGATCATTTGTAGAAAACTAAAAGCAAATGGTTACCAAATATGAACTGGTCTAGGCTGGCATTCGGAACGAATTCATACACCAGTACCCTCTCTGTCCCTTCCATGGAGAAACCCAAGAGCCTACAAAGATTCCTATGTTGAAGTTTTGCCATTAACAACACCTCGTTCTTGAATTCCACAATGCCTTGGCCTGAATTCCTGGAAAGCCTTTTGACAGCTATTTCTTCGCCGGTTTCAAACTTCCCCTGAGATGAAAACAAAATAGCACTTGGCTAAGAAGTGAGAACTATGGTTGAACTTACATAATGCAGCACAATATTGAGTTACCCTATAAACAGCCCCAAATCCACCCTGCCCCAGCTTGTTAGCATCATCGAAATCTCCGGTTGCAGCTCTGATTTTGCTAAAGTCATATTGCAAAGATTCGACATCGCCAATCTCATCATCGGTACCTAATTGAAAGAATAAATGATTGAAGGTCAGTTCATACAAAATTAAAAAAATAGAAAAAATTTATGTATTTAAGTTTAAAAATCATACCTTCGGTGATTTCATATGATTTAGGCTTCATTCTTTTTCTCATGTAGTAGATGGCACAAGCAGCTAATATTAAGCACACAACGATTGGGACAACAATGATTATGACAACTTTTGCTGTATTACTATCATCTTTATTTCCCGATGGTCTTGTGTTATTAGTATTCCCTCCTGCAACTCCCCAAGAATTTGTTACATTTTTTTAAAATAATTACTCTGATACTATGTGAAATAATTCACAATATTTAAAAAGAAAATTTCCTTTGTTTGCACATGGATTCTTTGCATGTCAATATTAATTCTAAAATTTTAAGAATTCCTCTGTATAATTCAGAAAAAATAGAAGTATACATGTCTTCTAGACTTCTAGTTAATACAAACACAAAGCAGAAGCAAAAAGCGAAAGGATAGTTTTGAGGGAACAGAGATAGTCTTACCTGGTGGCGCAGGTGGCAGCAGTAATCGGAGTTGGCTCAACCTTGTTCCATTATAGAAGCTATAAATCTCATACCGAATATTGCAGTTGGGATATAGCAATCTGACCCCTTGAGAAGTATCACAGCAGCTTCGCAAAGATTGGGCAGCCTCCGTCAAGCATCTATCGCATTCCTCCGGCGACAATTCCGGCGTACACTGCACCAGCGCATAAATCGAGGTGGAATCGGAATCAGATATATTTCTGCTTCCCGCTCCGGCCTTAATCGCAGAGCTGCCGTTCGCCGCAAGGGCACGGAGATCGCCCAGTAACCTTCGTCGCTCATCCCTAAATCGATCGCCATCCGAGACGTTAAACGTATTGCGGAGTATTTGCCTGGAATCACTGGTCTGAGTTCTGAGTATGGGGTCGTTTGAATACCGCACCGTACAGTATTCGTACCAAATAGCCCCCTGTCTCCGATTTAGGCATGACCGGAGTAGGTCGGCCGCCGCCGATTGGACGCAACTGCGGCACTGTGGAAGGGTTCGATCGGCTCTGCAGAGAGCTAGGGCGTTGGCCCTGTCCTGGTTCAGCCCCACGGATGAGGTGTAGTACCCGTTGTCGGTGATGTTCAGCGAGAGGGAATCGAGTAGGGTTTGAAGATTGGTGCTGTATGTGCTGTTGGTGGTGTAATTTCCGTTGCTTGTACATGAAAGCGGATTATCCTGGCCACTGATTAAGCTCAAATTAAGGCTTATCAAGATGATTATGATCAGAATCTGCTTTTTCCTTCCGCATGAATTCATTATAAAATCAAAAACAGGCGAAGAGCACCCAACAGAAAGGTTGTTTTGCTCGCATTAATGGTGGAAGAACAGAAATTGTTTTCCTCGAGGTTGATAATATCTCACCTCCGTTGTTGACTAACTACTCGTTACTTTCCAACAGAGTTCGCCAGCGAATAAAAAATTCTTTAAATTATACCCTTTCTTTACATTTTCATTTTTTTTTTTTCATAATATGTTTTTTACATTCTAAAAACAAAACAGTGAAAATTTGAGTGGGGGAGTAGGTTGGTAGAGGTACGCTACTTTACGTCAGATTTAGTTTTAATTCTCTTCCAATGCTACTTAATGATATTCATTATCTCTAAATCCAAAGAATAGTCTATACTCTTATATCATTATTATAAAATTACTCATTTTATCATTTTAGAAAGTTTATTGTTAAAGTATTTTTTTAAAGCTATTGTTAAAGCATTAAATTTGTTAAAATATGATATTTTCATATTAAATTTTATTCAAAATATGTTAGTTTTTTCAAGATATAAAAAGAAATTTTATCTGATATGGGATGAAGAACAAAAGGAGATTGTTTTTTAGTGCTATTTAAGGAAACCCTTAGCCACCAAATGGTAGAGGAGATGGTGGGAATACTTCCCGATTAAGCTAGCAGCATCCTGCAAATCTTTGTGTTTTCTTTATTTAGAATTCTAAATTTCGGTATTATATTCTCTTGAGAGTTTTGAGAAATGTGTGAATTAGTAAAAAATAAATCACTTGAGGCACGTTCTGTCCATTTTAAGTTTGATTATTCTAAATTCCGATCTTGTATTTACTGTTTCGAGAGTTGGAAAAACTGTGCGAATTAATCAAAAATATAATAGTACTAATGTCTCGGGAGAGAGAAATTTCAGAATGATTGCAAAATTATCATATAATGAATGAAATCTATTTAACTGAAGCTAGTTTCAAATTTGAACTCTACTCTAATACTAAAATATTTAAAAATAGTTTGAATTCTCTTATATTACTAATTTAGGCATATTCATTATATCAAGAATCTAAAGATAAACCTATTATGATAATCAGTATATATGTCATGCGACTAAAAATAATTAAATAAAACAGAAGTAAATGTTATAAAAAATAAAAAAGAAGTCTACGAATTAAATATTGATTGAATGTGGTAAGTGAGTTGATATTTCGATTACGTAGTCTGTAGGTAATCACCGTAATTGTTATCTTCACCAACGGAAAACAAAGTAAAAGAAATAATAAATAACAATTTGACATAATTAAATTAACGCTAACCAGCTATTTATGTCGTGAGACATTATAAGGTAGTGGTAATTAATGAGTCCAAATACATCTTCATCCTCCGGCAAAAATTAAATTTAATTAATGTCTTTGAAATTAACGAAATATGTTAGATGTGTGTAAGTGTGTTGAAATTAATGCGTAGAGTTCCTAATCGGTGAAAATTGAAAGTACGTTTTATTAGCTATATTGAAAAACGCAGTGTGGATTGGCGATTTTATGGAGAAAAGATATAATTACAATAGAACTCTCCTTTTGAGAATCAATCCATGTTCTAACTTGATTGATTTTGACAAATATTCATATGTGATACTCTCAGGGGGCCAATCAGACCGCCACATCGGATTTCTATAATGTGGAAAGTGGAGAGGCCAAAGTGAAGACATTCTAGTACTCACTCGGGCCACTTACAAGGTATTCATTTTATCATTTTGTGCATTCACTTCAAATGTATCAATTTCCTTTATTTAGTAAAAAAGTACTCACCACTACCCTCTAATACAACTACTCACTTTACATATAATAATAATAATCTTCAATCCACGCATAAAAAATAAACGATTACCTTTCAAGTGGTCGGAGGGAGTATTATTTATAGGTGGAGAGTACTATATGAAACGTGAATGTAATGTCCAACTAATATATGTACCATGGGTATAATGGTAAATCCGTTATCCAGCATCAATACGTCATATTGAATTTGAAAAACATACACTATAAACACTTTTATAAAATGTAAATTAATGAAGTGCGCAATATCTTTAACTTTTTTTGTTTATTATTGGGCATGCATAAACCAATGAAGTTAAGGGTGTTTGGAAGTAACCATCATTAATGTCCAAGAGATTTAAAAACTTTATCTAGTAGAAAGTAGTATTAATTCATATTTAATCATTTCACTTTAATATATTTCTTCAAATGCAAACGGATTAATATTAGAGAACTTTTGTTAAGTCATCGTTATAATACGACAGAAACCGTGCACAAGAAGTGGAAAGATTTGAAAAGGGAAATTTAATCTTTAAAAAAAATAGATTAAGTTAGTGGTTAAGAGTAGTTGTAAAATTTTTAAAGACTACTTATTAGAGTGGAAGTAGAATAAGCTATGAGTAGTTATTTTCATAGACCATTTTTTATGTTTTAAATTCAAGGTAATAATTTTAATAGAACTAATTCATTCAAAATACTTTAATTTATTTTTTTAAAGAAAAAGGTGAAATTATAATCAATTAGATTATACTTGTTTTGAATTTTTTAAAATTAAAATTTGAATTTGAAAAAAATCAATTTCTAGTGTTTTAAATCCAAATTGAAAAAATTTAATACATCCAATGATACATAAAACCTTTAAAAAAAATTATTACATATATATACACTTTAAAACCTTGGGAATTACCCTTCCATACATAAAATCCATTAATGAAAACGGTAATATCTTTTATAAGAGGGAGCAGCTATTTGCACCCAAAAATTGTTGAACGTACCCCAAAAATATTTAAATTGACATAATTACTCTTATAAAATTTATATATGTTCGGTTGTTGCAACTGAACAGTCATCTAACAAACTGTTCGGTTGCAACAATCGAACAGAATAAAGATTCATCTATTATCTTGCAGCAATCGAACAGAACAAATAATTCATTCATCTTATCTGTTCGGTTGCAGCAACGGAACAAAACAAGATTTTTGTTTTTTTTTAAATTCATATCTATATTACGGAATAGATAAGATAATATATAAGTTTCATGACATCATCGATTTATAAACAAAGACGGTGATTCCTCTCCCAGTGAAAGTAAGCAAGTTTATGTTGATTCTAGATTCTATCAACGGAAGTAGCAGTGGGCTAGTAGTTTGATAGAATCTAGAATCAACATAAACTTGCTTACTTTAAGTGGGAGAGAAATCACTTGTTTAAAGATCAATGATATCTATAAAACTTATCTATTATCTTATCTAGTGTAGACATAAATTAAAAAAATCACAAATTTTGTTCTGTTCGATTGTTGCAACCGAGCAGATAAGATAAATGAATTATTTATTCTGTTCGGTTGCTGCAACTTCTGTCCGGTTGGTGCAACAGAGCATATAAGATATATAACTATTTGGTTGTTGCAACCGAACATATATAAATTTTATAAGGATAATTATGTCAATTTAAATATTTTTGGGGTACGTTCAATAATTTTGGGGATGCAAATAGCTGACCCTTTTATAAATAAAATAATATGATAAGAATATATATCCAAATAAAAATAAAACCACGGTCATCTTTATTTAGCCACTTTGTGTGGATTATGAGCTTTCTAATTTCTACCCTGTAATTAATCACTGCACAGTACGTAATTACGATTACGAATTTCCAATAAAAAAATCACTGTTTAATTTTTTATTAATTAATTTTTATATTGGCTGCTTTTCCACTTGGAAATTTCAATGTATATCTAATTAATATCTTAATTGTCAAAGTAAGCCTCAATAATCATATTTGAAAGTTTCAAAAATATTAAAATTTTATTTTTTGGACAAATCAAAAATATTAAATTAAGTGTCATCTCTACAATTTTAAACTTTTAAAATTTTAGATGAGATATTATTTAACGTTTAATCAATTCACTTTAACCATTAATATAAGACAACAGTTCTGCGTTCCCGGGGACACGGTCTGTGTCCCCATATGAACAAGACACGGTCCGTGTCCGCATGTGAACACAACTCTTCTCTTCCCTATTCTATTTAAACCTATGTATTGCTAGGAGTTTAAAGTGTAAAGGGACACAGAAATTGCAAAGGGGCACAGATCTAAATCCGTGTGCGCGGGCGCACAAGAGACTCACTCTTAATAATGTAATTTTTAATTTCTGTTTTTTCTCACATCGTGCTTGTGATGACATGGCACATTAATATTAATAGATATTAATTGAACAAGGCAGATTAAGGAAAATTGAGGAAATTAAAAAAAAAAGTAAATTGAGAGGATCCATGTCCCTCTTAATATAAAAACGTATAAAACCGATTCCGAAAGAAGTGACATTAATCCGGAAATCAGTTTATAAACATTTTCTTGTTGACTTTGGAATGGACTATTCGAGTAGACGATAACGGGTCATTTGGATTTCATGTATGAGATGGATGGGAGTGTGAATTGGGATGTGATCTTTACAGATTTAACTCCATAATTGACCGCCTACAAACACTTCTTATGCATTAATTAATTACTTTAATAACGATCCTCCCAACTACGCGCATGATGTTATCAACACGTATTAATGGAGTAATTGTTGAGTTTTCAAATTTGTTTTTATGTTTCAAAAATCTATATTTTGGAGTTTTTAATTAAATTCTGAAGATTATTTAGCTGACTCAGGTTCACACATGAATCGGGTCAGTTTTATTCATTAGATTAACTTTTTATTTAATTGTAGACTGTTAGATGATCAAATCCTTTCTCTCCCTTCTATTTATTACCTGTTTTGTTTAAAAGTAAAATAATATAATAAAGATACATATTATCTCTCCTCATTAATTACTATCCAATTATGTGATTTACTTTTTTATGAAAAAATTTAAATATTTATAATTCTCTTTATACATCTCTATTATTAATAAAAATTATATCAAATTATTCGTCTTTTCAAAATCTTTAATTTGATACCCATATCAACTATATAGTAAATATTTGAAATATAATAAAAAATTAATTACTAATTAAACAAATTTTAATTAAATTTTATTACTATAACATTATTAGGTAAAAAATCAATAAATTTAAACAAATATTTTTATTTATCCATTTTACCATCTAAATTTCGAGACAGAACTCCATAAACTTAATATCCCAATTAATAACCTAGCTAATATCCTATGGCAAATCACTATTCAATCTAGAATTTTGAAAAATGTATATTATCATGTCTAGAATGATGAAAAATGTATATTATCGTTTAGATTGTATATTAATAATATTATCATGTTTAGATTTTTATTTTATATGCATATGTTCAATTTAATTTTCATTTTAATTGTTATTTTATAACGTGAATTCATATTTAATTTTCTAATTTTCAAAATTATAATTATTATTTAATTTATTTGATTTTGTTAATATTTAAATATAAGATTGATAAAAAGTGATAGTAATATTTTTTAATAAAAAGTGATGCATAATAAAAGAAGAGTAGGTCTTGCATGAGACCATATAATATTTTACACTTTTTAAAATAGTTATCACTTTCGCTATAAAACGTTATCACTTTCACTATAAAATGTTATCACTTTTTATTTATATTATAAATTGTTCATGAATAGCATTATCATTTTTCATTAATTCAGTATCACTTTTTTATTATAGAAGTTATCACTTTTATCCGTCTCATGTAACTCTTTATCGGAGACGGTCTCACACAAGTCTTTGCCATAAAAGAAAACTAATATCCGCTCAATTGAATTATTTCAGGTGAAATTCGTATTACGGATAAAAAATAACACAAATACTTATATAAACCAGAGTTACATATATTTTTGTATGTAAACCCTGTTACTCTTTAGTACATTAAAAAGTTATTCTATAAATACATAAATTATTACTCTATTAAATTAAAAAATTACTATTCAAATTCTTGTAAACCCTATTACTTTTTAGTAAATGAAAAATTATTTTTTGAGACATGAATTATGACTTTTCTATATAAAAATTATTACTCTTCAAAGAGTAATTTTCTTATATACTAAAGAGTAGTTTAAAAAAAATGGTTTACATGTAAACCCGGATTATATGAGATTCACTAAAAAAAATAATCTTTTTTAGTTTAAAGTAATATTCACTCAATTATACTATTTCATAAATAATTAATAGTAAGAATAAAAAAAAATTAGAAATATTGTTGGGTGAGACCATATAACATGTCCTAATTTGTAAGACTTATCCATGTACACGATTAAAATATTTTTAAATTAAATTAAATCAAAAATTAGAAAGAAAACAACGCCATATTTTAGTTGTTATTAGATGTCACCTACTTAAATATTAAAAAAAAATACTTTTTATTAATTTTTTAAATTCCTTTTTATTAATTTTTTTCGGTGTCCTTTTTATTATAATTTTTAGGTGAGTTATTGATATCAATCCCTTTGTTCACATGGTTATCATAAGATGTGCATAAATTTGTAATACTATTGATTAGCATAATTTAAAGTGGATTAAACTAGATAATGTATCGTATTTATTTGATTTGATAAATATACTCATTATCTTATAATTTTATTTAAGAATATACAAATGTCATAACACTTAAAACTATTTACAAAAGTTAAATTAAAAAATAAATTACATAAAATTATCTTAAGATAAAAAATAAAGTACATCTTTTTTATTAATAAATAAACAAAAAAAAATGATTGGTGTGGAAAGAGAATAAAATATTAAAATAAAAGTAATGGGCCTCTAGAATAATAAAATATTAAAATAAAAGTAGTGGATATCTTTAACTTGTGCTGATATGGGTCGTGTGTGAGCCCAGATCAGCTAAGAATTGTCCTTAAATTCTTTGTTTGCTTTTTGTTTTTAAAATCAAGATTTTAAAAATTACTCTTAAAACGCCTATGAACAGTTCATAACTTCCATTATAATATGTACTACTACTTCAGATGACTAATTATACTGTGCACTCAAATGCACCATAAGATAATGTGCACACACTTTCAAAAACATATACAAATATAAATAAAAACATAGTATACAATTATGAAAAAAATATGTACAATTTAATTGTTAGTTTTTTTAATGAAAAATTGAGTGTAAAATGATATACAATTATTAAAAAACATGTACATACATTATTGAATAAAAAGTTATAAACATATGAATGCTAGTTTTTTAATAAAAAATTTATTGTGAAAAAAGTACAATTATTAAGAAACATGTATACAAAATAAAATAAAAAATTATACACATATTGGTACACCCTGGTGCACATAATATAAACTCACTTCAAATTTATCAACTACTAAAATATTTAAATCTTTAATTTTAAAATTTAAAGTTAGAGATATACCCCATCAGTGTACGAAGAAAATATGATTGAAAACAAATAATTTCTCACACCTGCGTTTATGTAGATCCAAATTTTACTCTTTAGATAAAAAATTACTACTTTGTGTAATATACAATTAGTATTATTTTTTAGGTTGAAAATATTATTCCTTGCCAAAATCTGTTACTTGCACCTGAACATCTCACGCAAATTATCCCTCCCATTCTTCAAATAATTTTTTCACCACTTCCATCTTTTCAATTATCTGTGTGACACACAACATTAATATCTTTCATATCATATGTTAATTCTAAGACGAAATAAGATATTGGCATGATAAATACAATCTATAGATTACATTTGGTAAACAGGACTTAAACTTCGGACACAATGATTTCTCTGGCCACTAATCACTTCCAAAGCTGAACACATCCGCTTAATCGAGAACTCACCGTGCATTGCGTATTCAGGTGACATATGCATTAACAAGGGAAAATGTACTTTTGATTTAAAAATTTTCTTAAAAAAGCAGAATTAATATAAGACTTAATTACTAAGTCCCTGCAATCTTGCTTGTATTTAATTCTATGCGTTTCATCTTGACCAAATAATCTTGCCTTGCCATGCCAAAATCTGCAATTTTAGGGTTCATATCTCCATCCAAAAGCACAGAGATCACGATGAATTATTTTTAGCCGAGAATCTTGGTGCAAGTACATGATTCCCCTCGCCATACCTCTTATCATCTTGTAACGTCTATCCCACTCCAAGTATGAGCTTTTTATTGGATCTATTAATCAGGTCTAAACAAATCACCAATGCAATCCAAAATTCATAAGTTAGCTAATCATTGTAAGAAAATGCTACCATATATAAAGAGATCTAGGCTTGCATTCGGAACGAATGAATTCATATACGAGAAGCTTCTCCATTCCTTGTATACAGAAACCCAAGAGTCTAACCAAATTCCTGTGTTGAAGCTTGGCCAGTAATACCACCTCATTCTTGAATTCCACTTCACCCTGCCCTGAGTTACTGGACAACCTTTTTACGGCAATTTCTTGACCATTTGAAAGTTTTCCCTAATATTTCAGATTAAAAAGTATAGAAATTTTAGTGAATAGTTTTTACATGAGAACTTTAATTGTAGTAATTAATAAAGCACCTTATAAACAGTCCCAAATCCACCTCGGCCCAACTTGTTATCACCCGAGAAATCATTTGTTGCGGCTTTGATTGTACTAAAAGCGTATTGCACAGATTCAGCTGTGCTAATCTCTTCTGAAGCTTCCTTTGAATTTCGTTTCTTTCTGTTTCTGAAAAAGATGACAGCTGAAACAGCTATTATGAGACACACAACAACCGCAACCACAACAGCAATGACAATTCGAGTTTTATTATCATCGCCCCTTCCTGCACTAATCCAATGAAGCTGGTTAAGGTCAGGTACAAGCGTCTCTTGCGGTTTTTTCGAGTAATGTATTTGAATTAATTTAATTTATGCGAATAATGTGAATATTTTGAGTGAGTGATGTGAGTAATGTATGTGAGTGAGTAATATATGTAAATAGTGTGAGTGAGTAAGTAATGAATTCGAGTTAAATAACACATTCAAGTAATGTTTTTTTAATGATATTTTGAGTAATAATTGCTTTACTTTTTTTTTGAGAAATAATAATTGCTTTACTAGAATATTAAGTAAAGAGATTTTGGTCAATCATAAAAAGAGATACTGTTGTGGTTAGGGTTGGAAAAAAAAAAGTGATTATTTTCTCTAAGGTAAGGTTTTTTTGTTTTTCTCTATTTTTTGCTACGATAAAGTCTTAGCTGGAGCTTAGACTTGGAAACTATGCACTACTCTATCCTACCGAATAAGACAGGAATGTGAATAAGGAAAGGGTGGCTTAATATGGAGAGTTTCTCCTCATTGAACAGGTCAGCGTGAATTTTCAATTAAAAGTCATGACTGGCAAGAGATGCTCATTTTGGCCTTGGCTTTCTTAATTCATGTATGAATATCACGTAAATGATATCCATTGTGACTACCAACAAATTTACGATTACCAAAGAATTATCAACTAAAATAATTGTTAACAAATTTTCGTTGCTACTTTAATTGGGGTTATTTTAGGGCGTGATTAGTGCACCAATATATCTTAAAATTCATAGGCTAAAAGTATTGGTAGTCCACCATTATTAATTATTGAGTAAACCCTGTACTTATTCCAACTTTAATTTTTTTTATTTTCAATTCTCAATTTTGATCATTTTTTTTTTTCAAATTTAGTCATTTTCTAATATTTAGTAAATTTTTTTGTCTAAATTTAGTCCTTTATTTTCAAAAATGTCCAAAATTGATCCGAAAGTGTATAAATTTTGGATAAAAAATGGACAAAAAATGAACAAAATTGTACCAAAATGACTAAAATTGGACAAAAAATTATCAAAACTGAGAATTACAAATAAAAAATGACTAAAACTGGAATATGTCAGGACTAATTTTAATATTTACCCTTAATTATTTCACTTTCTAGAGTTAAGTTGGCAACTTTTACGCGTTGAAAGATTGAAACATCATCTTGTAAAGTAACAAGAAAATGTATGATTTTGTAATAACTGTTTTCTTTCATAGCACAGTATACTATACTAGTCTACATTGATTTAATAGTTAATGGCAAAAAAAATCACAAATTTACTCAAATCGCAAATTAATCACCGACTTTATAAAACTGCAATAAAAATATAAAATAAAATAAAATAAAAAATAATACTCTACTTTAAGCATTATTGCAAAATGCACCAATGTGTAATATTTTTCTCAAAAGTAATGATTAAACTTGGGCTTTTTTTAAAAAAATTTGGTGCATAATGCAATAATTCTTAAAAATGGAAATCTTTTTTTTACAATTTGTCAAATGTGTGGTTAATTTGCAATAAAATAAAAGACTTAATTTTTCTTGCAATTAACCCTTAATTTAATTTATTACAGTTTCATGTGTTGCAAACTTACAGTGACTGATATTTCCACAACCAAGGGTGGTTCATAACATAACTCATCCCATCCCAAAGTCAATGTTTATGAAAAAAATGAATGCAACATTAATTGCCATGATACTAATTCTAAATTAATTTATTTGTAATGAATGAGACTGGAGTTGGAAACTCACCATTTCAACACAACTCCTAACTAATTAAATAACTATTGTAGCACTGTAGATTTTCTTTTGTTGACTTCTTTACAGGACACATTTCACCATCATACAAACACAATTAATCGATTCCAATATTGAACATAGAACACATGCATCGAGTTAAAGGAGTCACCTGCCTGAGTGAAGAAAGTGAAGTTAGAAACAAACTGTCTCCTGCACTTCATAATTATGACGAGAAACTAAATACAATAGCGCTGTGTAAGAGTCCCATAATAATTATATTACATGTTCACATTTTTCTCATAGCAAAGTTTCACACTCCACATGATCTACTATAAATATACATAATAAATAATTCTGACACATTTTATTTTTTTAAAAATGTCATCTCATACCAATTCCTTAATATAATTAATGGCGACATTCTTTTTATAGAAAATTATATTAAAATATTGGAATTAGCCTGGTGTTATAAAATGAAATCCGCAAGGGATAATACTTACTACTAAAAGAAAAACCCTTCATCCAGAGTCAATCAATTTTAGTGTAAAGAAAGTGGTTAAGATTTTATTTCAGTTTAATATTTTATCTTATATTAAAATATCATTATTACTCGCACGTTTTATAGGAGTAATACCTTTTCATTAAGAAGAAAGACTTCCAATTTTTTTTAGGAAAAAGAAATTATATTTCATTAGGCATAGTCTTGTCCTTTTTAAAAGAATAAGTCTACAATGTATCAACGAAATAGTGATTCAGATCAACTACAATCATATCAAAAATAACAATATTAAATTTCTTCTAAACAATAACAAAGATCTGCAGCCCAATCTTTATAATCAATATCTCTTTTGAGCTCTTTCCTTCTCCAAACCCACCAAAACCAAACATGTGATTTGATCTCCTCAAGCATTTTCTCTTCGTTCCATTCACTCCCCTCAAACATTACTTTGTTTCTACTTCTCCATAAAGACCAAATAATGCATATCCATATGTCTATCACTAGTTTCCGTCTTACTTTAGTTTGGAATAAATTCCCGAATAGAAGTAGCGTACCTGATGGATTGTTTGGGATTAGGGAATGCTTCCCAACCCAGTTCAAGCACTGTCTCCATATTCTTTATGACATTGGACATTCACAAAATCTATGTTCCACTGTTTCTTTTTTTTCTCCACAAATAGAACATGTAGTAGCTCTCCATGTTAGGATTTCATTTTTGTGTCCGCTTTGCTCTTCTAGATTCTCCTGTACAGCTTTTGTTGTGGCTCCTCAATTGGTTCTTTTCTTTCTTCCAAACATGCATATGCACTTTTGACGTCGTATATTCCATGCTTGCTTGCTTCCCATCTCCAATAGTCCTTCCCTTTCTCTATTTTGTACCTGCATAAAAGTTTTAGTAATTCGTTTTGAGAGTTAGATTCCCACTCCCTCAACTCTCTTCTCCATTCACACTTCCATTTCCATTTTCCCCACTCCCATGCCCACATTTCACTAACTCTGTAATCCTGACCTACATTCAACTCGAACAAATTCTTAAACCTCTTTTTAAGAGGCTCATTCCCCACCCAAATTTCATCCCAGAAACTCGTGTGAGCCCATTTACTACCACTTTCATATATTTTTCTGCAAACCACTCTCCTTTACTATCTTCTAAACATGACAGTACCCCTCCCCACCAACCTTTCCCTCATTACCTAAACATGGATCCCAACCCCGATTCCCTAGCACCCACACTCCTTTGTCTAGCTATAATTATTTTAACTCATAACCTCTCATTTCCCTCCAACGCTTTCCACGCCCATTTCCCCATCAGACTCTTGTTGTAATCTACAAGATCCTTCACCCCAACCCTCCATTCTCTTTAGCCCTAGTGATATAACCCCATCTAACCCAATTAATTTTTTTGCACTCTCATGTCCACCCCAAAGGAATTTTCGCTGCATAGAAGCGATATTTTTCAACACACACAAAGACACCTTAAAAATCGACAGAGCATACGTCGGGATCGCACTAAGGACTGAGTTTAACAGTATCATTCGCCCCCCTATAGACATCTTAGAGCTTTCCCATTTCTGAATTTTATTTCTGATTTTTTCCACAATGTATCTCCACTCACTTTCTTTTTTGTGCGAACAACCCACATAAGTGCTCAAGTACTTCATAGGAAGACTGCCAATGTTGCAACCCAGAATGTTAGCCATGTCTAGCAACATACCCTCCTCCATATTTATACCAGTCAACGAGCATTTTTCCATGTTGATTTTAAGCCCCGATAGCCATTCAAGTAGGATCAGAAATCTTTTGAGGAATAAATCATTTTCATCAAAGCTTTTCCGAGGAAAACTGTGTCCTCCGCAAATTGCAAATGAGACACTTTCAATTTTTTCTCTCCAATTTAAACTGATTCGAAGAGGCCACTCGCTTTCGCCTTTCGCATTAAAATGCTTATACACTCTGCAGCAAGAATAAATAGGAATGAGAATAGGGGGTCCCCCTGTCTTAGCCCTCTTTCCAATCCAAAATCTCCAGATGGGCTACCATTTACTAAAACTGAAGCGTGAGCAGATTTAACGCAGGCCATTATCCATCTAATCCATTTTTTTTTCAAATTTAAATGCAACCATTATGTCTTCCAAGAATTGGTACTCAACCGAGTCATAAGCTTTTGCGAAATCTATTTTGTAACAAATAATGTCTTTCTTTCTCTCCTTCGCCTCTTCCACTATACCTTGCAAAGACACAATGCATTCAGTGATGTGTCGTCCTCCTACGAAAGTGAACTGCTCCTCCGAGATTACTGATGGCAGAACCTTGCTAAGTATTTTGGCTAGGATTTTTGAAAGGATTTATATGTCTGTAGTCTTTAATCCTAGTCGAGCCTTCTGACTTTTGAATAAGTGTAATGAAGGAATTATTCAGTCCCTTTGGCATTATTCCAGAATTGTGAAATTCCTTCAAGAACCTCATAAAGTCTTCTCTGATACTGCTCCAGCAATCTCTCAAAATTGCCAAGTTCATCACATCCGGCCCTGAACTCTTAGTTTCATCACATGAATTCAACACATCTATCACCTCCTCTTCTGTGAATGACCTTATCAGACTGCTGTTCTCCTTCTCTGAGATGAATCTCGACACAAGATTTTATTCAATTTGGGCCTTTTCCAATCTATCTTCTTGAAGTGGTTTTTGAACGACTCATGAACTTTTTTTTTTTTTTATCATATCCACATCTTGTATCCACTCATCATTGATGTACAACCCCATAATCTCATTGGCCTTCTTCCTACCATTAATGATTCTATGAAATGCCGCTGTGTTCAAATCTCCATTGACGACCCAGTTCCTTTTTGCCTTCTGATTTAGATTCTTCTTTCTCATCTTTATGTCACATAGAAGCAAGACTCTTTCTCTACTTCTCTTAATGATGTCTTCTTCTTCTAAACCAAACGTGTCATCAATCATATCAAGCTTCCATATCTCTTTTCTCATTTTTTCAATTCTGTTGTTTAAGTTTCCAAACACTTCACTGCTCCATATTTTTAAGTCTGCTTTCAGCAATTTCATCTTTTCTTTTAACATGAAACCCCCCACCAGAGACTGTATTTTCCCCACTTATCTTGTACAAAATCTCTGAACCCTGGGTGATTAAGCCATGCATTCTGACTTTTGAATGGCCTAAGACCCCAGTTTACCATACTGTTTTCTATGACTATCGGGCAGTGATCCGATAATCCTCTTTTCAAACCTCTTTGGTATACCTCAGGCTATTCGTCTAACAATTTGTTGTTGATAAGAAATCTATCCAATCTGCTTTTACATAATCCGTCTACCCTGTAATATGTATATGATCTATCTTTCAAAGGTAAATCAATCAGTTCAGCTTCCTGTATAAATTCATCAAACTTTCTGATGTCTCTCTTATTTCCTCCCTCATTTCTTCCTGATCTCTCTTCCTGCTTCCTCAGTTCATTGAAATCCCCTCCCACACATAAGCATCTATCACCATACTGAGATACAATGCTCTTAATCAAATCCCATAATAATCTCTTCTGTCTGTTGTCGCAGTTTACCATACAAACATCCAAGTTGATCTTCTTCCATACTCCATTAATCACCAAAATCCCTTCACTGTCCCACCAACTACTTATTTCTAAGCTGTTTGGATTCCAAAAAGTTAGTAAACCTCCCGATCTTCCTTCTGAAGCTTTCACTACTCCCCTGCATCTTATTCTTCCTCCCAAACTTCTTATTTCGCCTTCACTAATTGTTCCCATGTTTGTCTCCTGTACAAAACTAACATCAAATTTCTCATTTTCAAACCATTCTCTCAACTCATCCTTTTTGCTTTTCTGACATATAACAGCTTTTGTCGATTTGGATTGCCACGCCTCCCACCCTTTCCGTTTTCCCAAAATTTTCGGCTGACACCCCATTTATTGTAGCCGCCAAATCCACCTCGGTATCCTCTGCCGTATGATTTGATCTTTTCCGTTGATGGACATGGACTATTGTTGAAGATAAAATCCCCCTCTTCTGATTGGTTTTCTGAATAAATTTCTTCCTCTGATTCTGTATCCCATCTTGGTAGTTCTTCCACAACACGAATTGAGAAGATGCAGCCGTCAATCTTCACCTTAACATTAGTATTCACGTGTTTCTCTATGGGAACTTCTAACTTTATTCTTGCATTGTCCAATCTTTTCCTCGATAGAGTATTCTTGCCCAATTCCCATACTTAAATATTTGAAGAATCTGTCGTTCCAAGCTTGGCATGGAACTCCATACCAATTAGTCCATATTCTTATCCATTTGAACCAATGTTTAGACCATTCGTCCATTTCCTTCTCCCTCTCATGATCGAAAGCGTTGCTTTGGATCATCACTATGTTATTCCCCATGTATATCAGCTTAAAAATGCTTCCAACTTCGCTCCTAATTTCCTCTTTGATTTCTTCCCAATCATGTTCTTCCTTAAGCTTGGCAACTCTATTATTAGCTGCCCATTCCTTCTCGCGATAGCTTGGGTCAAAAGTTAATTCTTCCTCCACTGCCTGTTTTTCCGCTTTATGCCCTGCTATTGTTACATCACATTTTATCTTCCCTAATTCTTCCCCCGATCATGACTCCTTCTACTTGCTTTCTCATTTTTGTTCCCTGCTGTAACTTTTGCATACTCTTCTCTCAAATCTTGCGTGGAAAGCCCTTAGTTTGAACGTTCCCAACCAGATATTGTTTGCTTTCCTTATCAACTCCTCTTCGTCATCTTGTTTCTGTACCTTAAACCTTGCGAAACCAAACTTGTTTCCATTCTTGTCCAGTTTCTTGGGGGCAAAACAAATCCACTATCTCTCCTATTTCCTTGAACTTGAACCATAGTACTTTCTCTACACAGTTTGTAGGAAAGTTTATGTTGTTACCACTCCTTCCTCATGATACCTGCTATTCCCTGTCCTCCCGCACGATCCCGATTTCCTCTCTGTCAATCCTATGGTGCCTCTAACTGGTATTTTTTTATGTCTCACCGGAATCCACTCGGCTGGGTTCTCTCTCTCGCACATTTATTAACATTCTCCATTCATCAATCAATTTTTTTTGTTTTCCAGTTGTAAATCTCCCAGCCCCCTAATTGGTTTGGAAGTTTGATTTTATTCTCTTTTATTTGTAGACTTGAAACTTTGCACATTATGACCCGTTATTATCACATCATGACCCGTGAGAAGGAAGTTTCCTTTATTGAATAGAATAGTTCCACATTAGTGTCTTAAATTAAAAAAATCACGAAAAAGATTTGTGTGAGGTTATTTTGTAAGATGAATAAAGAGTGATAATATTTTTTTAATAATTAATTAATAAAAAATGATAATAGTATAGTGAACTATTTCATGAATAATTTATAGTATAAATAAAAATTGATAATAATTAAAAGAAAATTGATAATATTTTTAATAAAAAATGATAACAAAACTTGTTACTGTTAAACGGTCTCCCCCAAGAATGCCACAAAATCAAACGTTCCACTACAAGTTTTATTGAAATTCAATTGAAATTTGTTTTGTGATATTTATAAAGAGGTTTCCGATCCTGTTAAGTTTGAACCCACCTAATGTATGTGGTTTTGGTAGGTGCCATTTGAAAATTAGGTTTTTCTCGAATACATTGGTGATTTTTGGTTCTATGAAAATGAAATGATATGCAATTAATTGTTTTTCGAATAATATAAATTAATGATAATATTAGTGAGCAAAATTATTTGAATTCACCCACAATCTTTAAACAATGGGTAAATCCTTACGAATGTATATTTTGGGAAGGATATATCTTTAAACATTCAACATGGCTTCCCCTGTATCAAAGCAACCATAGCTGGAGTTGATCACACCTACAATCTTTCCTCATGTATTAATTACTTATTTATTTATAATTGGGTTTGAACAGTACTTATTCATTAAATTCACCTACTCGAAAGTACGTTTATGAATATACAACTCTGTTTTCATTTTCGGAATAATACAAAAATATTGATCAAAGGTGAGCTAGACTCATTTCTTCCATAAACCAATTCCAACAATGGATTACAAATCATCTTGGATACAACTCAGTGATGGACATATCATTTTTAGACAAACCTTCAGAGATACCTGCATTTGCAGTTGATGCTTGGCTGGAATTGGTCTTGGAATCATCGATGCATCCGGACCGAAGCGACTAGCTGCATAAAATGTGGGCTCTGAAGGCACACCCTGGCGCTACTCAGCATTAAGACAACATTAGTCATTGTTGGCCTGGTTGCGGCATTTTCTTGAACGCACAACAATCCCAGCTGAATGCACCTCAATATGTCATGGAAATTATCCCTCCCATTATTCAACACCACAGGATCTATCATTTTTTCACCACTTCCATCTTTCCAATTTTTCCATGTCTGATACACCACATTATATTTTTCGTATAATACGTTAATTCTACACCAAATGATCTACGTATATAATCAGGATCAGTAGTTTATATTTGGTAAACAGGACTTACACGAGTGAGAAGGTCCTCCATGCTGTGACTGCTGTCCATACAACGATTTCTCTGGCCACTAATGATTTCCAGGAGTATCACTCCGAAGCTGAACACATCCGACTTAATCGAGAACTCACCGTGCATTGCGTATTCAGGTGACATATACCCACTGCATGTATATAAGTAATGAAACACTACTTTCATAATTTCAAATTAGTCCCAAAAGCAATGCAATGATAAAAGCAGAATTTATAACACTTACTAGGTCCCAACAATCTTGCTTGTATTTCCTTGAGTTTCATCTTGACCAAATAATCTTGCCATGCCAAAATCTGCAATTTTAGGGTTCATGTCTCCATCCAAAAGCACATTACTAGCTTTGAGATCACGATGAATTATTTTGAGCCGGGAATCTTCATGCAAGTACATAATTCCCCTCGCCACACCTCTTATGATCTTGTAATGTCTATCCCACTCCAAGTACGAGCTTTTTATTGGATCTATTAGGTTTAAACAAATCTCCATTGCAGCCCAAAGTGGATATAAGTTAGCTAATCATTGTAAGTAAATGATTCAGAGAAAATGTTACCAAATATAAAGAGATCTAAGCTTGCATTCTGAACGAATTCATATACGAGAAGCTTCTCCTTTCCTTGTATAGTGAGTCTAACCAAATTCCTGTGCTGAAGCTTGGCCAGTAGTCGGACCTCATTCTTGAATTCCAAATCACCCTGTCCTGAATTCTTGGACAATCTTTTCACCGCAATTTCTTGACCATTTGGAAGTGTTCCCTATTATTGTCAGATAACAACATACAACCACAAAGTTTTTACATATAACTGCTCCTATACAGTCTAATAAATCAGAGGCATACTCATAATTAATTACATGTCTGCCCCAAATCCTCCTTGGCCAAACTTGTTCTCATCGGAGAAATCATTTGTTGCAGCTTTGATTGTGCTAAAAGCATATTGCATAGATTTAGCTTGGCTAATCTTATCAACGGCTTCAAATTTCAACGTAAACATTCAGATTGAATATCCACTGAAGGGGAAATTGGTGCACACGAAAAAATAATTTAAGCAGTTACAGAAAGATCAAGTACTTACTCTCTGGGTCTGTCACTGGAATTGATTTCTTTCTCTTTCTCTTTCTCTTTCTCTTTCTCAACATGATGAGAGCAGAAACAGCCAGTATCAATCGAAACCACAAAAGCGATGATAATTTTAGTTTTATTGTCATCATTGTTTCCCGCAAAAAGAAAATTGAAGATAATGAGCCGCCTTCACTTACTTATAGTTTACAAGTGAACATGATTACCTGTCGGAGACTGTATAAGGTGATCATTTGAACCAGAGGACTCTGCACCCGTCCTTCCCACCACAATAGATGGGTATTTCAGAAATTACGCCAATCAAACATTATGTGCTATTCCTCGTGTAATTCCCGTTGTTCTGGCATTGGATTTGGGCCAGGGCTAAAAAGTCAGTTGCTTGGATGAAGAAAGCCAAGGCCAGAAACAAGCAGCTCATCACTTTTGTTTCTTGTTTTCAACCTTCTACTTACTAAAAATAAATGCTCATCAGCTTTGGTGTTAAAAAGAATTTCCTGTTAACACTTCATTTTACTTTTGTGGTTGCGTTAATTTAACCCTTCTTTCCAAACCTAACCCACGATTACCTCCTCTTTGTTTACTAAATTTTTTATATTATAATAGCTTCAAAATAATTTGAAGAAGCTTCTTCTTCTTGCCCTTGAAAAAACATGGATGAAATCCTCCTCGCTGATGAATTTCATTAGTTAGTCCAAATCACACTAATAGGTACCTACTGCCTATGCCCCCATCGGATTTCACTCAAACAAAAATTAACAAGCAACCACATAAATAAAGAATTCATTTTCATTACAAAATTTCAAATCTGAAATTTCTTGCAACCGATCAATTAAACACACCTATTATCTTCTTCTTAAATCTATACTTTCACTCAAAAATTGCAAAATATTACCCAAACCAACACTTATTTCCAGATCTGAGATTGAACGAGGCTTCTTTTCTTAGATTTTTACTACGTGTACAATTTTGTCATTTTTGGAAGTTCCGTCTAAAAGGTTTTATTTTTCACTTTTTGGAAAAAAGACTCAATTATGATTGATTACGATTTATTAATACAACTACTCAGTTAATCATTATATATAAAATAATAATGCAGTATTTCTTAATCTACATACAAAAGGTAAATAAGATCTTTTGTACCGATGGAGGGAGTACTATTCATTCATATAAAATTTAGTGCTAATAGTGAAAAATGCCCATTTTGGTTTGTACGCCTCTAATACCAACATTTTCATTGAAACATAATCAATTTTACCATTTACTAAAAATTTGGACAACTATATCCCCACCCACCCACCCACCCTACCCTACCCTGTCCATCCCACACAACCCCAATCTACCCTACCTCCACCACCATGCAGCGGCGGCGACTTTTCCGGTGACTGCTCTGGCGGCGGTGGCTACGAATTCTCCTGTGACAGTGATGGTGTCTCCGGCGATGATGGAGGCGGCTCCGGTGACCGGCGACGCATTGCCGCCGATCACCGGTGAACGTCAGGCGGCGGCGGCAGTCCGACGGGGTCTTTTGAGGTTTGGCGGTCGGCGGCGGCTGTCCAGCAGCCGTCTGCGGCCCGACAGTAGTTTGGTGGTGGAGGAGGGTTTTGGGAGTTGGAGGGTATAAAGTTTTTAACCAAGGGCAATAGAGTCAAAAAAAATATAAATTTAGTAAATTTGATAACTTTTTAATAAAATTGTTGATATTAATTTTCAACTTAAAATTTGGTATAAAAAAAAATTTTCACCCTAAAATTTATTTATCAAAATTCCCAGCACTATTCATTAATTAAAAAAAAAAAAGCACTCTCATAAGATACACAACCTTTTTTTTTTTTTTTTTTTCCTATAATGACTTCATCGCTGGAGCGTAGACTTGAAAACTATGCACTACTTTATTATGTCGAATGAGACAGCAGTGAAATAAGGATAGTGCGTCTTGATGAACTTCCCCTCATTGAATAAGTTAAATCTGAATTTTCAATTAAATTTAAATAACAAGACTAATACTACTATGCGATTCCTTTCTTATTTTAGTGTGATATATTTTGTGTAATAGTATTAAATGGATAATACTCCACATAAAAAACTATATCCTAATATCAATTCTAGGGTGTTTGGTGTGCTGTCGCCGGCACCCAAAAATAATATTTGTAATTTTTCCAAACAAACATACTAAGAATGTAGTAGGGTAAGTAAGGGTCGAACCCACAGAGAGTAATTGAATTTTAATTGAATTTAAAGTGTTTTCAAAAGTAATCGGAGGGGTTTGAATTAAATTCTAACAACTATTAAACATGAAAATAAATAATTAAAATAGCAAAAATATAAAATTAAGATAATAAATAAAAACAAACCTAGTACAAGGATTTGATCTCCTCACATATCCTAATTCATATATATGAAATTCCTAAAACACCAACAAGTTCATAAACTCAAGCCCCTAAGCTAACGGTACAATCAGTTAACTCGAAATATCCTTAAGTTTAATAATCTAGGGTACGACCTCTAGATTAAACTATTCCCAAGTAACCCTATGGATTCGAACTCGACAATGCATGAAGATTTAGATATTAGGACTAATAGGATATGAAAATGGGGGTAGCGAATCATACAACCTAGATTTCATGATTTCAAGAAGTACTCCCTCATTTTGCTACTCGATTCACTTACTATAATAATTACGGATTATAATATGTAAAATAGCTATTGAATAATCAATCACATATGAGAGAGGTAGTTTACACAAACAATTGAAAAATCAAGATTAACATCAAAGTCAATCACAAAATAAATTCATAAAACAGGTTGATAATTTTACTCCTAAGCAAACATGTGAATTAATCTACGGAGGTTCACTATTCTCGGACTAGAAAATGAAATTACATAATTGAAATTAAATAAAATAAATTAAAAACAGTAAACCGATGTTCTAAGTGGTGAGTTCTTCCCGTCACCTCCTAATCTGCTTCTAGCGTGAGTATGCAGCCCGGATCGTGATGTGTTGAGGCGTGAATGATGTTTTAGATTAATATAAAGATCCTGAATTAATTTATTGACCTTCCTTCTTGAATGTGTGTCCAGATTTCTTGTATCTCATCTTTGGTAAGTTTTTTATTTATTATTGATCACCAAATCCTTCTTTTTCTTAATTATGTTGGTCAACTCTTTATTTTCCTGCAATTAAAATTATTGTAGCTGTCTCACAAAATAAATTATGTGACTGTACAATTTATCTCAATTTTGGTCGTTTCAATAAGAAATAAAATAATTAAGGTTCAACTATGAAAAATATAAATAAGTCGTAATTACACTAAATAATTCACAACTCACGCGTAAAGAAGTGAATTTCATCCAAAATAATCATGTAAAATTACAACTTATCAAACTACCCACACCTAAACCTTTGTTTGTCCTCAAACAAAACAAAATCAAAACAAGGTATAGGAAAAATGATAATCATGTGCAAGTGATAGTAAAACAGTGACACTTTCAAAAGATATTAAATAAGGTGCACCAAATACAAATGAGTGATAGAATGTCTCACAAAAATTTGCAACTTATGTAGAATACAAGAATTCAAGAATTCATGGCCTCACAATAGTTTCTCTCAATAACACTCAAGTATATGTAATGGGTAGCAAAATACTCAAAATTAAACAAGACAAGACATTACCATAAGCTTGCTCTCAAATCAAATCTCCACCAAGTTCAATGAGCGTTGTGCAAATATCGAAAGGACTTTTTAAATAATTGTAATGGGGCTTGAGATAAGGTGGGATAAAAAGGATTAGAAAGGTTATATGTACCACTTTGCAAATTGTATTAATCATATAAAACGTACATCAAAGCGATACATCTTGCATTCTCAACAATTTTTCACATCTCCTCCTTTATTTTCTTGTGACAAAATCTGATTTTCATCAACACATCCCCTACCCATACCTGTTCGTTTTCAAAATCTCGAACAGTAGGCAGAACACTGAAGGGTTTAGTGTCTTTAAAGAAAAATTCTGCTATAATTTCTCGCTTCTGCCAAATTTTTTCACATCCAGATTTTTTTTTCCTTTATTTTTTTTTCTTTTCAACCATTTTTTTTCTTCCTTTTGTTTTCCTTTTCAACCATTTTTTCTTCTTTTTCTTTTCATTTTCAACCATTTTTTTTCTTCCTTTTCTTTTCCCATTTTTTTTTGTTCACCATTTTTTTTACATCAACTCCCCTTCATCTTCAATTCAATCTCAACAAATACTTCCAATGATTTCCACAATTTGCAAAATAGTAGGGGTTCAAATGGAAGAGCTTAAAAAAGAAATGAAATATGACTAATTTATATACTCATTCAATCAAAGAAAAAGTTAGGCTCAAAGTGGCTCTCTTAAAAGATTAGAATGATTAGGTAGGTAAAAATAAGGCCAAAGTATGGTTTGACTAGGTGCCTTTATCATTTAATTACACATGCTCAAATGTAAGATCTCAAAATGCATTCAAGGAGCAAGTTCTAGAATGTACATATCAAGTTCAATTTGCACTCAATCAAGAAAAATAATAGAGCTTGTATAGATGATAGTTCTTCAAGACTCAAAGCTCACAAGAATAGGGTAATTTTGCCATGAATTCCCAAACAAAAAATTATTCCACATTCGTCACAAAAATAACAAGACAACTTCAACAACTCACAAGTATAGATACATCAAATCTAAATCTTTTGTCATGCCAAATATTTCACATATCAAAAGCACAATCTCAACATAAATTCAACACCAATTTCACATGTGCACAAATGTAAAAATATGACTATGCACTTGTAATTAAATAAAAAAAATTACAACTTCAAGTACCACTTAATACACCTAACCTACCCACACCAAATTATTTTGCCTGCTCTCAAGCAAACAAACTCAATAAAATTCAAGGGATAATCAAGTGCAAGAGTGGAAAGAAGTCACCGGATTAAGCTCAATTATCAACCAAGGCTGAAATTTTTTTTTTCTTTAGAAGGATCATGAACACCATTACAGTTTTGCTCCATGGACTACAAGTAAGCACACACCAAAAGAATAAGATAATTTATTAAGAAATAAAAATCAAATAAATAAAAATAAAGCTAAGTTGGGTTGCCTCCCAACAAGCGCCTTTTCTTTACGTCGTTGGCTCGACGTTCACTTCCCTTTCACGTAATAGGAGTAAAATGTTCAAACAAATATAATGATCTTATTGGTTTGCGAGAAGTGTTCTCTCCCTTCAAAATTGTATAGTTCTTGGTCAGTTTAAACTTGCCTCAAGAAAATGATCTTTAATCTCATCAATGCGAAACACTTCAAATGTCTCCTTTACTTGAGGATCTTCACCCTTTGGCAACCTGTATAAAGATGAAAATGAATCAGAATTAGTAGAATTTAATTCGGGCAGCTTTTTCTCATTTTCGTTTCCAACAGAACTGACACTGAAGGGTTCAGTGTCAGTTTCTGCTACCAGAATTTTCTGCACTAATTCTGCAGAATTTTCAGCACACTCAACCTCCTCAATTTCTGACTTAATCTCGAATTTTTCATCATTAGTGAACTTCACGACACGTTCCTCATGATTTGCACTTTGTTGTGCAACTAAACGTTCAAACTCGATCTTTAATTTGCTACATTGTCTTTCCAAATTCCAAATACTCAATTGGATTTCTTGTTGAAATATCAAATTTTTAATTTCCATCCGTTTCACAAAGGACTCCAATGAAGCCTTCGAACTATGTTCATCACCATAATACCCATCATCCTCATAATAGCATTCACTATTATTGAAGGATTGAGATCTTTGCTTATAGTAGCCACGCCTTTGATATTCGTAAGGTTGATTATGATAATGGTCCACATATCGGAAATCATGATGCCTTCCTTGATTGTAAGTGTTGGCATATGGTTGATCATTCAAATGTCTTTGTTGATTAGCACTCCAATATTCATCTCTTTGTCTCACCGCTAATCTATCAATCAAGGATAGACAATCATGAGTGGAATGGAGTGTGGTTGCACAAACTCTACATGGCTGGATATTCTGACTATAGTAACAATGAAATCGATCCATTAGAACTAAGCCTGCAAGGTGAGAAAGTGATTATTCACGAATAATCAGAAAAATAAAAACTGAAGGGCAGACCTGACACTGAAGGGTTCAATGTCAGTGCACTGCTGGGAAAAATTCAAAAATAAATAAAATAAAAATACAAAAAATTTAACAAAAATTCGGGATTGCTCCCCGGCAACGGCGCCAAAATTTGGTGTGCTGTCACCGGCACCCAAAAATAATATTTGTAATTTTTCCAAACAAACCCACTAAGAATGTAGTAGAGTAAGTAATGGTCGAACCCACATGGAGTAATTGAATTTTAATTGAATTTAAAGTATTTTCAAAAGTAACCGGAGGGGGTTTGAATTAAATTCTAACAACTATTAAACATGAAAATAAATAATTAAAGTAGTAAAAATATAAAATTAAGATAATAAATAAAAACAAACCTAGTCCAAGGATTTGATCCCCTCCCGTATCCTAATTCACATATATGAAATTCCTACAACACCAACAAGTTCATAAACTCAAGCCCCTAAGCTAACGATACGACCAGTTAACTCGAAATATCATTAAGTTTAATAACCTAGTGTACGACCTCTAAATTAAACTATTCCCGAGTGATCATATGGATTCGAACTCGACAATGCATGATGATTTAGATATTAGGACTATTAGGCTATGAAAACAGGGGTAGCGAATCATACAACCTAGATTTCGTAATTTCAAGAGGTACTCCATCATTTTGCTACTTGATTCACTTACTATAACATTTACAGATTATAATATGTAAAATAGCTATTGAATAATCAATCACATATGAGAGGGGTAGTCTACACAAACAAATGAAAAATCAAGATTAACATCAAAGTCAATCACAAAATAAATTCATAAAACAGGTTGATAATTTTACTCCTAAGCAAACATGTGAATTAATCTACGGAGGTTAACTATCCTCGGACTAGAAAACGAAATTACATAATTGAAATTAAATAAAATAAATTAAAAAGACTAAACCGATGTTGTGGTGGAGTTCTTCCCGTCGCCTCCTAATCTACTTCTAGCGTGAGTATGCAGCTCGGATCGTGATGTGTTGAGGCGTGAATGATGTTTAAGATTAATATAAAGATCCTGAATTAATTTATCTTTGACCTTCCTTCTTGAATGTATGTCCAGATTCTTTGTATCTCATCTTTGGTAAGTTTTTATTTATTGTTGATCACCAAATCCTTCTTTTTCTTAATTATCTTGATCAACTCTTTATTTTCCTGCATTTAAAATTATTGTAACTGTCTCACAAAATAAATTATGTGACTGTACAATTTATCTCAATTTTGGTCTGTTTCAATAAGAAATAAAATAATTAAGGTTCAACTATGAAAATATAAATAAGTCGTAATTACACTAAATAATTCACAACTCACGCGTAAAGAAGTGAATTTCATCCAAAATAATCATGTAAAATTACGACTTATCAGTGTTGTTTGGTTAAGGATTTAGAAATTGATAGAACTTATGTGTTCAGGGTCATGGAGAAGTAAAAAGCAATTAAACCCTTCTCCCATACATTTTATTTACAAAAACACCATACTTTATCATTTATTTATTACCAAAAAGTACCATTATACCCTTAAAGGTTATCACTTTCTTAATCTTCGTGTCGGAATTAGGGGTGCAATCTTTTGTGGTACGTAGGAAGTATATCTTAACATAGTTGGGCTTCTTTATTATTTATCATAAGCCCACAATATTGTGGGTTGTAGACTTGAAACTTTGCACATCATGAGCCGCGAGTATAGACAGGTGCCTTGATAGGTTTCCTTCATTGAATAGAAATAGTTCCACATTAATAGCTTAAACAAACTAAAAACCAAAAAACAAGTTTTGTTGAAATTGAAATTGTTTTGTGATATTTATAAAGAGGTTACAGTTCCGGTTAAGTTTGAACCCAACTAATTGCTTAGCATGGTTTTGGCAGTGTCAATTGAAAATTACGTTATCCTTTCCTGCACTGCGGGTACATTTGTGAATTTAGAATTTATAAGTTCATTCTATGAAATGATAGTTTTTTTTTAAATTTTTTTCGAATAATATAAATTAATAAACGAAATTATTTGAATGCACCAACAAGCTTTAAAAATTATCACTTTAAATAAATGGGTAAATCCTTACAAATATGGAGTATAAGTTTTGGGTAGCATCTTAAAACATTTAACATGGCGTCCCATGTATCATTTACATTCTTGTGATGTGAAGCTGTAGCTTTTCTCATGTTATGGGATTGATGTGATGAAATGGATAGAATTGTGATTGGAATTCGGATAACTTTTCTAACGGATATCTTAATTATGTCCATGTTACAGGATAAAAATCTGGATTTAGATACTATTAATATTTACCTCTGATCATCCTAGCTGCATTTACTTTGTAGAATGGAGGCAGCACAGTAATTTCAGTGGCAATTTTAAAGGTAGGGTGATGATAATTGAGGTGATAGTATCAATCATTCCTTAAACTCCAATTCAATCTACAGCCTTCAAACCAACCCCCACTTTGGATAATTTAGTCACAAACTTTGATTGTTCTAAGCCCAATGATCAAGTGATTGTGGTATGTTCTTTATACAAAATATGGCAACACTAGACAAAACTTGACATTACTAAAATTTTGATATACAATAGTAGCATATACTTTTGTTGTTGGAAATCGATCAGCGTGGGTACAATTCTGAGATTGAGGCATCATTTTTGGAGGAATGATCAGATTGATCACCAGCTTGCTTGGATGAATGGCTGTACTCTGGATCAACTCTTGAATTGTTGTACTCTTGAACTCCTGATTGTGAAACATGTGATGATCCATAGCCACTGGGAACGAAAAATGCAGGCTCGAAAGGTACGGACAGGGTCATGGAGAAGCTGCTGAGCATAAGAATCACAGAAGCCATTGTTGGTCTATCTGCTGCGTTTTCCTGAACACATAGTAGACCAATCTGAATGCATCTCACCATCTCGTCTATGGAACCCGAACTAGACCTCAACAATGGTTCAATCACATTTCCGACTGTTCCGTCATGCAATTCTTCCACGTCTGCAATGTTTGGTAATTTCAAGAAAACCTTTTATTAATTTTCTAAAAATTTCAGGAATAAAGAATATGAAGCATGTATGCTATTTGCTAAGTTGTGCTTACATAGCTCAGGAGGTCCTCCATTCTCTCCCCACTTGGAAGATTACTACTTTTTCGGCCACTAATGATTTCGAGGACCAACACTCCAGAACTGAACACATCCGACTTAATAGAAAACTGCCCGTGCATTAAGTATTCAGGCGGCATGTATCCACTGAAATACAGTACATTGTTATTGTTAGCTTAAATGCAATTAATCAAGTATCACATCACAGATTAGAAACTATGTTTAAATTCCTAAATATTAAGTAATTACTATGTTCCAACAATTCGGCTGGTATTTCCTTGAGTTTCATCTTGCCCAAATAATCTTGCCATGCCAAAGTCAGCAATTTTGGGATTCATCTCTCCATCAAAGTATATTACTGGCTTTGAGATCACGGTGAATGATTCTCAATCGGGAGTCTTCATGCAAGTAGAGGATTCCTCTAGCAATACCCACTATGATCTTGTAACGTCTCTCCCAATCCAAAAATATATGGTTGATCGGGTCTGCACATTCAACCGTTGAGTATGCCAAGATTAAATCTCAAATATCAGTAGTCGAGATTAGATCATTGCTTCACAAAAGTACATGAAAGAAAATGTTACCAAATATAAAGAGATCTAGGCTTGCATTCTGGACGAATTCATATACGAGAAGCTTCTCTGTTCCTTCTATGGCGAAACCCAAGAGTCTAACCAAATTCCTGTGCTGAAGCTTGGCCAGTAATAGGACCTCATTCTTGAATTCCAAATCACCCTGTCCTGAATTCTTGGACAATCTTTTCACTGCAATTTCTTGACCATTTGGAAGTTTTCCCTATTATAATCAAATCAAAGTATACGTGTACGAATTTAGTATAATGTTTTTACATTATTCGAATACATCACAAGCATATATACAATTGCATACCTTATAAACAGCCCCAAAGCCTCCCTGGCCCAACTTGTTATCATTAGAGAAATCATTTGTGACAGCTTTGATTGTGTTAAAAGCATATTGCACAGATTCAGCTTCACCAATCTCGTCTACATCTTCAGCTGTTATAAGCAATAACTGAAATTGGTTGCACACTGAAAGAATATTTGTTCAAACACATACACACACACACACAAGATGTAGGGCGTTACATAGAGGATCTTCCATTTGAATTGATTTCTTTCTATTTCTCAACAAGATGATACCGGAATCAACTAGTATCAGGCACACCACAATTGGAACAACAACAGCTATGGCAATCTGAGTTTTATTATCATCATCATTTCCTGCAAAAATCCAAGGAAATTGAACATGACCACCTTCGCTTTCTTAGTTACTCCATTAAAATTATAGGAGTATTATTTGTTATGCAAATATGATACATACAAGAATCAGAGTAGGTGAAGCATAGTTTATGAGAGAAAGAGAGAAAGGAAAATGATTACCCTGTGGTGATTGTGAAGGTGGTGTCTCTAGGACAGGGTCCAATTCTTGAAGCAGAGTCTGATTAACAAAGGGGTATGTCTCATAACGAAGATTGCAGCTAGGACTGAGAATTCTGCACCCCTTCCTCCCCAAACAAAACTGTCCTATATTTGAAATAACTTGAATCAAACAGCTGGTGCAATCCGGGGAACACTGAAGCAGAGCGAAGATTCTCTGAAAAGCGGGCCAGTTCGATTCCCAGCTGCCACCTTTCAGAGGGATCCCCCGGAGGCAGCTCGGTTCATAAGATCATCCTCCAGCAGCGTCCTTAGATCCGTGTTGAACTGTTCTGGGCTCGTGGCATTCTGTGTATTCCTCGCGATGATAGGAGGCTCCGTTGCTGTGACTCCATATAGAGTCTGGTCCGAGTATCATAGGATGCAGATGCCATCCAAACGAGTGGCCTGCCTCTGGTTTGGGCATGAGCTGAGAAGCACGGCAGCGCCTGTTTGCGCGCACTCCCGACATGCACTGACTTCGGCATCACCACGGCAGAGCACGATCCCGTTCACTCTATCCACGCCCTGCCCAAAAGAGATGTTGTAGAAACCATTGTCGTTAACATTGGTGTACAGAGAGGACAGCGTGGTGTTAAGGTTAGCACTGTATGTGCTATTCCTTGTGTAATTCCCGTTGTTGTTTTGGCATTGGATTTGGGACAAGGTTAACAAGTCTGCATGAATGAACAAAGAGAAGGCCATAAACAAACATCTCTTAGGATTCATAACTAATTTATTGTCGGAAAATGGAAGGATTCTGAATACAATGTTCCAATTACTTCCTATCAGTATATGAAGATGGGTTTGGATCACCTATTCCGATTTGGTGGTATATGAAGGCTAAAACTAGGTCCTGCATTTTTAATTGCCTCTTTCTAGAATTAAGTTGGCAACTTTTTACTCGTTAAAAGTTAAAACTTTCAAACATCATCTCGTAAAAGTATTTAATACTCCATTGCGTGCGTTTTCCTTCACCATACAGTATACTTTTCTGCATTTAATTTATGACAAAGTTTTATGTGCTACAGTGACTCTGAATTTTCCACAACTAAGGGTGGATCATAACATAACTCATCCCATCCCAAAGCCAATGTCTACGAAAAAAATGGATGCAACAATTGCCATGATACTAATTCTAAGTTAATTTATTTGTAATTAATGAAACTGGAGTTGAAACTCATGACCATTTCAACACGACTCCCAGCAAATTAAATAATGTAGCAGTGTAGATTTTCTTCATGTCTTGACTTCTTTACAGGACACATTTCACCATCATACAAACACAATTAATTGATTCCAATATTGAACATAGAACACATGCATCGAGTTGGGCTGCAAAGCACGATCCTTTTTACTCTGTGTGCCTGCTAAACAGAGACTTTGTTAAATTGTAGATAACGTCATCAACATTCGCAAACAAAAGAAATCAGTTGTCTGAGAGAAGAAAGTGAAGCCAGAAACAAGCATCTCTTGTAGTACTTCATAATTTTAGAGGGGCAAATGAAGAGAGTAGCGCTGTCCCATAACAATTACTACACTGTCGTCCCACCTACAAATTCACATTTTTCTTATTTGTTGTGACAAAATTTCACACTCCAAGTTTATTAATTAGGAAAAATTTAAGTGCCTTTTTAACCCTTAAATAAGGATGACACCAATAACTAAAAATGGTTCACCAGACAACCAAAAGAAAAAACCTTCTATCTTGTCTATCAATTTAAATGTAAAGAAAGTAGTTAAGATTTTATTTCAGTTCAATACTTTATCATATATTAAATGATAATTATTACTCACACGTTTTATAGAAGTAATACCTAATGATTATGGTACTTTTTCATTTAAGAACAAAAAGATTTCAATTAACATCCAAAGGGTTAATTGTCTAAAAACCCTGCACTTTCGTGTATTGCAAATTAATCCCAACTTCTATAAAATACACCTTCTGTCCATCCTCAATGTATCAATGGATTAAGTAATATTATTATTTTATATGTATAATTCTCAATGTATCAATGGATTAAAGAGTATTATTATTTTATTTTTATATCCATAAGGTAGTTGTATTAGTGGAGGGTGTGAGTCTCATAGTCCAAAAAGGGAAAGAGATAGATTAAGATGAATGACCCAAAATAATAAAATTGATAGATTAACACTGGATTGAAGGAATATAAAAAAAACAATTGACTTTTTATATTTGTGCAATCGCACCATTGGGCAAATAAAACTGTCCGACAGCTAACGGGGCCATTTTATAGACACGTAAGGCCTCCACGTGGGATTTAAACATCGTGGTTTTTGCCTGTTGCCCAAATTAAAACGCAAACCCTAAACCAAAACCCTGCCCTATTATCCAATTTTTTAAAATTTTCTCACTAACAACCGAGTTAGAACAACATGAGAAACTCATATTGGAGCAACAAATTCACATACTTGATAATCCAACCGATCGAATTAGACTTTTAATCCAAATTAGACATGCCAAAATCTTGAAATAGCCACACAAATTCAGTAGGGCGTAATGATGATTCAAACTTGGAAAATCAGATATAAAAATCAAATAATTAGGAAAAAGAGGAATATCAAAAGAAGAAGAAGAAAACCCCAACGGCAAGGGAGTTGCTCAAGAGAAAAACCAAGGCAGAAACAGCAGCAAACATTGCACACTCCATTAATCTTAAAGTCTTCTGATATACCTTCCAATCTTTCGCCAAGTATTCTTCAAATTTTTCACTTTCTTCCTCTTTAACACTGTCAATCGAAATTGGGATTGCCGCTTTAACCTTAAAAGTTGCGACATTCTTGGTGAAACAGTAGAGGGGTATAGCGAAGGATGGTGAAAGCTTGAAACTTTGTTCGCGGGAGGTCGGAGGAGGAAATTCTCGCCGGAAATTGAGGTGGCGGAAGGGTTTTGGTTTAGGGTTTGCGTTTTAATTTGGGCAAGACGCAAAACACGAAACGACGTCGTTAAATCCCACTTGGAGGCCTTAATTTGCACAAATATAAAAAGTGATGGTTTTTTTGCTATTGCATAAAAGTTGAAATTAATTTGCAGAGTTTAAGATTTTTCAAGACAATTAACCCATATTCAAATTATATCATGTACACTCTTCATTCATCAATCCTTTTCTTTTCTTTTTTTTTTTTAAGTTGCAAATCTCCCTTTCCCTTGTAGGTTTGAAAGTACGATTTTATCCTCTGTCATCCATGATGAACTTGATTAACAGAAATAATAAATTAGTTTTCTTTGACGACTTCAAGAAAGGGATAGGTTTGTGAATGGAATTGTCATAACTTTTCTACTGGATATCTGATGTCCATGTTACAGGATAAAAATCTGGATTAAGATTGAAATATTCACCCCATCCTACATTTATTTTATAGAATGGAGGCAGCATAGTAATATCAGGGTGTCTGGCAATTTTAAAGTTAGGGTGATGATAATTGAGGTAATAGTATCAATCATTCCTTGCTCTCCAATTCAATCTGGAGCCTTCAAAGCAACACCTCTTTGGATAATTTAATCACAACCGTTGAGCTTTGATTGTTCTAAGCCCAATGAACAAGTGAATGTGGTATGTTCTTTATACAGAATATGGCAACACTAGACAAAACTTGACATGACTAAAATTTGGATATACAATAGTAGCATACTTTTGTTGTTGGAAATCGATCAGCGTGGGTACAATTCTGAGATTGAGGCATCATTTTTGGAGGAATGATCAGATTGATCACCAGCTTGCTTGGATGAATGGCTGTACTCTGGATCAACTCTTGAATTGTTGTACTCGTGAAGTCCTGATTGTAAAACATGTGATGATCCATAGCCACTGGGAACGAAAAATGCAGGCTCGGAAGGTACGGACAGGGTCATGGAGAAGCTGCTGAGCATAAGAACCACAGAAGCCATTGTTGGTCTATCTGCTGCATTTTCCTGAACACACAGCAGACCAATCTGAATGCATCTCACCATCTCGCCGATGGAACCCGAACTGGACCTCAACAATGGTTCAATCACATTTCCGACTGTTCCGTCACGCCAATTCTTCCACGTCTGCAACATTTGGTAATTTCAAGAAAACACTTTTTATTAATTTTCTCATATTTTCAAGAATAAAGAATCAGAAACATGTATGCTAAGTTGTGCTTACATAGCTCAAGAGGTCCTCCATTCTCTCCCCACTTGGAAAATTACTACTTTTTCGCCCACTGATTATTTCAAGGACCAACACTCCGAAGCTGAACACATCTGACTTAATAGAGAAATGCCCTTGCATTAAGTATTCAGGCGACATGTATCCACTGAAATACATTAACCCAAGTAAAAATGACACAGGTTCACGTGATCACATTACGCATAAGAAATAGAAACTGTGATAATATGTTTAAATTCCTAAATATTAATTAGTACTTACAATGTTCCAACAATTCGACTGGTATTTCCTTGAGTTTCGTCTTGCCGAAATAATCTTGCCATACCAAAGTCAGCTATTTTGGGATTCATCTCACCGTCTAAAAGTACATTACTGGCTTTGAGATCACGATGAATGATTCTCAATCGGGAGTCTTCATGCAAGTATAAAATTCCCCTAGCAATACCCCCTATGATCTTGTAACGTCTCTCCCAATCCAAAAATGAATGGTTCATGGGGTCTGCGCATTCAATCGTTGAATATGTCAAGATTAAATCTCAAATATCAGTAGTAGAGATTAGATCATTGCATCACACAAGTACATGAAAGAAAATGTTACCAAAAATAAAGACATCTAGGCTTGCATTCTGAACGAATTCATACACGAGAAGCTTCTCCTTTCCCTCTATAGCGAAACCCAAGAGTCTAACTAAATTCCTGTGTTGAAGCTTGGCCAGCAATAAAACCTCATTCTTGAATTCCAGATCACCCTGACCTGAATTCTTGGACAGTCTTTTCACAGCAATTTCTTGACCATTTGGAAGTTTTCCCTAATATTGTCAGATAACAATATGCAAGCACATATTTAGCATAAAGTTTTAACTTATAACTGCAGTTAAATAGTCTAATAAATCAGATACATATAATTACATACCTTATAAACAGCCCCAAATCCACCTTGGCCCAATTTGTTCTCATCAGAGAAATCATTTGTTGCAGCTTTGATTGCACTAAAAGCATATTGCACTGATTCAGCTTGGCTAATCTCATCTACAGCTGCAAAGTATAACATAAACATTCAGATTTAATATCCACAGAAGGGGATATTGTCATACACCAAAAAAAAAAGAGAAAGATGGATCAAGTACTTACCCTCAGGATCTGCCACTGCCACTGGAATCGATTTCTTTCTCTTTCTCAACAAGATGACAGCAAAAACAGCCAGTATCAAGCACACAACAATCGGAACCACAACAGCGACGACAATTTTAGTTGTGTTATCATCATTCTTTCCTGCAATAGAAAATTGAACATCAAGAGCCATGCACCCTCACTTCCTTCATGATCAATAAAAATTGCACTCAAATAAGATCTAGTTCGTCTTAATTTTGGAGAGTAAAGTAGATTACCTGGCAGAGACTGTGTAGGCTGATCATTCACAGGGACGACACGGGGCGCAGGCGGTGGCGCAGGGGGCGGAACCTCGAATTCTTGAAGCCTGGTTTCATTAACAAAGGGATATATCTCGAAACGAATAGTGCAGCTGGGCCAGAGGACCCTGCAGCCTCTCCTGCCATCACAATAGTTGGGTATGTCAGCAGTGGCACCAATCAAACATCTGTTGCAATCCCAGGTAGACAAATCAGGGGTGCACTGAAGCAGAGCAAAAATTGTCTGAAAATCAGGTCCGGCCCTTCTCCCAGCCGCCACCTTTCTGAGCGACCCACCCGACGCAGCTCGGGTCGTAAGATTCTCCAGAAGCTCTCTGGTGTCACTCTCGAACTGAGCAGGGCTGGAGGCGTTATCTGGATTCCGCCAGTAGTATTTAGGCCACTCCGTCATGACTCCATACATGGTCGCGTTTGAGTATCGTAGGATGCAGGTTTCGGTCCATTGGATGGCCTGCTTCTGATTCGGACACGAACTCAAAAGCTCATTAGAACTAGTTTGCACGCACTCCCGACATGCATCCACCTGAGCATCGCCTCTGCAGACCACCATCCCGTACGCTCGATCAATGCCCTGCCCAACGGACACGTTGTAGAAGCCATCGTTGTTGACATTGGTGTAGAGGGAGGACAGCGTGGTGTTGAGATTAGTACTGTATGTGCTGTTTCTTGTGTAATTCCCGTTGTTCTGGCATTGGATTTGGGCCGACGCGAAGAACTCTGTTGCCTGAATGAAGAGAGCCAAGGCCAGAAACAAGCGCCAGCTCTTGTAATTCATCACTTTTAGTTTTAGAGAGAGAATATGGAAAGAACAACGTAAAACTTTCGGATAAATATATGAAGCCTTGAGTCCTGTCTTATGTTCACTTTCTTCAAATGGGTTGGTACCAGTTTTTACGCGTTCTGAGCTTTCAAGCATCTTCTTCTAAAGTAATTGGAGAAAGAAATTTTCATTTCTAAATTAAAATTACACAATGCTGGTATATGTTTATTTTAAACGAGAATGTTTTTAAGTTTTTTTAAATAATAATTATTTTCTTTATAAAAGAAGTATTATTATTTTTTACTATTATACAAATTATTTATAAAATAATTCATTACATTGTTATTTAATATAACCATATTTTGATGAATAAGACTGGGCTGGAATTGACAAGGACAGGATTTAAAGTCTACATTCGACCATTTCAATCACTCCCAGAATTGAATAGTAATAAAATGGTTCACAATTTCATCTTCTTGACGTCTTCAAAAGGCAAAACCCACATTTCTACACCAGCCAATATTAAATTTAAAAGATGAGCATATTAAATTTCAAAGAAAAAAAATATGACTGAAATTGTAGAGTGGACCAGCCACATTGATCCATATTTTAACTTATATGTTTACGAATTTTAAATAGCTCTTTAATTTTAGGTGTTAGAGTTCAATCTTTAGAATAAGAATATGAAATCATTCGTGATATTACTTGTGTTTTATTTGATATTTCATACAAATTCTAAGTATATTATATAAATTCAATCAATAATTTGTGTTTAACATAGCATTCATCTTAAAATATTGTGAACGGAAAGGGGAAAAAAAGGATAAACACAATATGCATGTTTTAGAGGAATAAATAAGGAGAAAATTTTAGCTTAAAATTCTTCTCATAAGAGAGACCAATTACAACTCTCCAACAATGATAGTTTAGACCAACCTATCGTGCAGATCATGATGAACTGTGCTTATAGGTTGGCTCTTTTGTCTAACTATTGGGGAATAAAGAAGAAGAGGGACATCTATTAAAAGAACTGTTGGAGTATGGAGCCTAAATTTTTTGGGCCCGTATTTCTTTTGGCCCAGTTGATCCTAATGGGCTTAGGATTGGGGCATGTTATCTTGATCAAGAAGTCATCTATTGTGTTATCTTGATCAAGAAGTTATCCATTGTGTTATCTAGATCAAGATGTTTTCTCATTGTAGTTGACTTGTCCAACAAGGTAAGAAAAATCCTGGCTTGGTATCGCCCCCAAATGTAGTCGAAAGACGAACTGGGTAAACAAATCTCGTGTTATTCGTGTCATCGTGTGCGTGTGTGTGTCCAAAATTCCTAACAACTGGTATCAGAGCCTCGGGTTCGAAGGGAGCAGTCACGATGAGCGACGAGAAGATTTCAATCAAACAGTTTGACGGATCAAATTTCGGGTTCTGGAAGATGCAGATCGAGGATTATCTCTACAGCAAAAATCTGTATGTGCCCTTAGAAGAGAAGGTGAAACCCGAAAAGATGGATCTGAAGGAGTGAAATCTGTTGAACAGAAAGGCGATGAATGCGATACGTTTATCGTTGTCCATGAACGTAGCCTACCACACAACTAAAGCCAAGTCCGCAAGGGAGATGCTGCAAATCCTGGAGGAGATGTACCAAAAGCCCACAACTGCGAACAAGGTTCATTTGATCAGACGATTGTTCAACCTCAAAATGTCGGAGAGCACACTTGTGCAGCAATATCTGAACGAGTTCAACATGATCATTGGGCAGTTGTGTTCAGTCGAAATCGAATTCACTGACGAGGTACTTGCTTTAGTTTTGTTATCTTCTTTTCCAGATAGTTGGGCTGCCACAGTAACTGCAGTTAGTGCTTCATCCGCGAAAGATAAATTGAAGGTTGACGAAGTGAGAGATCTGATGATTAGCGAGGAGGTTCGCAGAAAAGAGTCTGGACCTACTTCAGGGTCAGTGCTGAACACGGAGGATAGGGACAGATCAAAGGGTAGGCTGAATCGTGGCAGATCAAAGTCCAGAGGAAAGAGTCAATCCAAGAAAGATAAAGACTCAATCCAGTGCTGGAATTGTGATGAGTTTGGTCACTACAGGAATCAGTGTACAGCGCCCAAGAAAAACAAGAAGGGACAGAATGAGAAGAAGACAGCAAACGCAACCATAGATGATATTGGAGTTGCGTTGGTCTTAAGTGTCAGTAGTCCGCTGGAATCATGGGTGTTGGATTCTGGAGTATCATTTCACTCATGCAGTGATGCTGAAATAATGGAGAACTATATGTCTGGTGAATTCGGACAAGTCTACCTTGCTGATGATGAGCCCTTGAAGATCGTGGGGAAAGGAGATGTTCGGATATCCACACCAAACGGATCGACATTAAAGCAGAATGGTATTAGGCACATTCCAGGATTGAAAAAAAAAATTTCTTTCAATTGGACAGCTTGATGTAGAAGGATACTCAGTGACTTTTGGCAGCAACAGTTGGAAGATCAGTAAAGGACTAATGATAGTAGCGCGAGGGAAGAAGGAGGGGACGTTGTATACTACAACTAACTCCAAGAACTGCATTGATCTTGCAGGAGCTACGACCAATGTTGATTTGTGGCACTGTCGGCTGGGTCACATGAGCGAGAAAGGGATGAAGGTAATGTGTTCGAAAGGGAGACTTCCAGGGCTGAAATCTGTTGAAGTTGGCCTATGTGAAGACTGTGTTTTCGGGAAACAGAGAAGAGTAAGTTTCTCGAGAGGTGGCAGAACCTTGAAGGCAGAAAAGTTAGAGTTGGTGCATAGCGATCTATGGGGACCAGCGCCCACGAAGTCCCTTGGTGGTTCGGAGTACTACATGACCTTCATCGATGATTCCACTTGAAAGGTATGGGTTTATTTTCGGAAAAATAAAATTGATGCATTTGATACTTTCAGGAAGTGGAAAGCCTTTGTAGAGAAAGAAACAGGGCTGAAAGTAAAGTGTCTTCGTTCTGACAATGGAGGTGAATATGAACTCCGTGAGTTCAAGGAATATTGGAGAAGACCGTGAGAGGAACTCCCCAGCAGAATGGAGTGGCAGAACGAATGAACAGAACTTTGAATGAGTGAGCTAGATGCATGAGATTGAAGAGTGAACTGCCTAAGATGTTTTGGCCAGATGCAATAAACACAGCAGCATACCTAATTAACAGAGGTCCATCAGTTCCGTTGGAAAACAGATACCAGAGGAAGAATGGACAGGAAAAGAGGTAAATCTGTCTTACTTGCGTGTCTTTGGTTGTGTTGCATATGCTCATATTAGTTCTAATGATAGAAGCAAGTTAGATGCTAAATCTGTTAAGTGTACGTTCATTGGTTATGGTGGTGATGAGTTCGGTTATAGACTCTGGGATGAGAACAACCGAAATATTATTCGCAGTAGAGATGTGGTTTTCAATGAACAGGTTATGAACAAGAACAGATTGGAGGCATCAAATTCTGACAAGACTAATACCCAAGAAGTCGAGTTAGACATCTCAAACTCGAGTGGGAGCAAGGAGAGTCAGAATGAGGAAGAGGTTCTATTGGAGAACCAAGGACACCACCACCACCATTGGAGGATCTGTTGCAGAGACCAGCTAGAGAGCGACGTGCACCTGATAGGTATTCGCCCTCTAACTACTACTTGTTACTTACTGATGGTGGTGAGCCTGAGTGTTATGCAGAGGCAGAGCAGAGTGAAGATAGACGAAAATGGAGAGATGTTATGGATGATGAGTTAGCATCTCTTCTGTTGAATGGAACTTGGGAACTTGTTGAGCTCCCAAAGGGTAAAAAGACTTTGCACTGCAAATGGGTCTACCGAATCAAGAATGAAGCTGACGGTAGCAGACGCTACAAAGCCCGATTGGTTGTCAAGGGAGTTTGAGCAGCGACATGGTATTGACTATACTGATGTCTTTACTCCAGTTGTGAAACTGACCACTATTCGAATGACGTTGAGTATGGTAGCTGCAGAAAACTTGATATTGCATCAGATGGATGTAAAGACGGCATTTCTCCATGGTGAATTGGTGGAAGAGTTGTACATGACACAGCCTGAGGGTTTCATAGAGAAGGGAAATGAGCCACTTATATGCAAATTAAAGAAAAGTTTGTATGGCTTAAAACAAGCCCCAAAGCAGTGGTATAAGAAGTTTGACAGCTTCATGATGGAGATTGATTACCATAGATGTCACGCTGATCATTGTTGCTACTAAAAGAGGTTTGACAAAAGCTTCCTTATTCTCTTGCTATATGTTGATGATATGTTGATCATAGGAGTCGATGCAAGAGAGGTATATAAGTTGAAGAAACAGTTGTCAGAACGGTTCTCCATGAAGGATCTTGGAGAGGCAAAACAGATTTTGGGCATGAGGATTGAACGTGATAAGACGACGGGATATGTATATCTTTCGCAAACGAGTTACATTCAGAAGGTCCTGGAAAGATTCAACATGTCAGAGTTGAAGCCTGTGAGTGTTCCACTGGGAAGTCAATTCAAACTTTCAAAGAAGGAATCACCAAAGAATAAGGAGGAACGTGCACAAATGATGAGTGTTCCTTATGCTTCAGCAATTGGTAGCATCATGTATGCCATGGTGTGTACAAGACCAGATATTGCTCATGCAGTAGGAGTAGTAAGCCGGTTCATGAGTGATCCGGGCAAGCAACATTGGGAAGCAGTGAAGTGGGTCCTGCGATACTTGAGATGTACCACATATAATGCTTTGTGTTTCAAAGGCAAGAGTGTGGCGCTGGTGGGTTATGTGGATGCAGACTTGGCATCTAATGACCTTGATGGGAGAAGAAGTACAACCGGGTATGTCTTTACTTATGGTGGTACTGCTATATCTTGGACTTCTATTTACAGAAGGTTGTTGCATTGTCCACCACGGAGGCAGAGTATATAGCTGTGACAGAGGCAAGTAAGGAGATGGTGTGGTTGCAGAATTTCTTGGGGGAACTTGGGAAGGAGCATGAAAATAGTACTATTTTCAGTGATAGTCAAAGTGCTAAATTTCTTGCAAAGAATCCGGCATTTCACTCAAGAACAAAGCATGCTGAATTGAAGTATCACTACATCCGTCACCTTTTGGAGAATAAGGTCTTACAGCTTATGAAGATCCTTGGAAATGAGAATCCAGCAGACATGTTTACTAAGGTGGTGACCTTAGAGAAATTGAAGCTATGCATAGCTTCAATTGGCCTTGGAACTTGAAGAAAAGGTTAGGCGATGCCAGACGGATACGGGAGGAGAACTAGAAGATATGCTACATGGAAGATTTAGTCTCCAAGTGGGAGATTGTTGGAGTATGAAGCCTAAATTCTTTGTGCCCGTATTTCTTTTGGCCCAGTTGATCCTAATGGGCTTAGGATTGGGGCATGTTATCTTGATCAAGAAGTTATCCATTGTGTTATCTAGATCAAGATGTTTTCTCATTATACTTGACTTGTCCAACAAGGTAAGAAAAATCCTGGCTTGGTATCGCCCCCAGATGTAGTCAAAAGACGAATTGAGTAAACAAATCTCGTGTTATTCGTGTCATCGTGTGCGTGTGTGTCCAAAATTCATAACAAGAACAACTAGTATTATTATTTGAAAATGAGAATTGAGATTATATACATCCATTTAAACTATATTGTGAATGTAAGTGGTTTAATTTAATGGTTAAAATCGTTAAAAGTATATTCCTGAAATTGAAAATGGTGTTTGGTCATTCTTTTGTCACTAAAATATTTATAGTGTTTCATTTAAAATTAAAATTATAGGTAAGCCACAAGAATATAATTTTATGATTAATGGACGGTCGGTAGGGGCCTAAGGGTACACATTATTTTATTTTATTTTTATAATTAATCTTTTTTTTAAAATTAATGCACAGTTACTCCTAAATTAATTAATTACTATACTTTCACTTCAAATAATTAGGTTAAACAATACGAGTGGTGCGTCAGCCCTCAGCAGCCAAAAAAGAAAGTAAAAATGCTTGGAGTAATTCTGCTTGTGTTTGTGGGAATTTTGTTGTAACCTGCAGATTTGATATTACGCTACGAAATTTAGGGTTTGCCAATGGCATTCAGAATTGCCAAATTTACTGCCAATCTTTTTTCAGAAGTCCACGGTTCCGCATTCAAGTCCCACGGCTTCGCGTTCGTGAAACACTATTCTTACTCTGTCTTCCACAATAAACTCTTTCAGCAGTCATCATTCAGGTAAATTTTAGGGTATTTGATTATTTGGTTTCTCTTTCGCTTTTAACATCTTGTTAAGTTATTATGCACCAGATACCGTTAATCGGCTAACTGTTTGTAAAAATGCCGCTTAGAAGAGTGTTAAATCCCTGGTTTCCGACACGTTGGAACCTGTGTAGTTTGCTTCGATTAAATCCCTTCGACCTTATATGATTTTGGCTCCGCAAACTTATGGTGTGGTTTACTTATCTATAAAATTCATTCTTGCTGTGCTTGAAACACGCTTTATGATCCAAGACTAGGTGAGGAGGCTGACGCAGATGATCAAGAATTTCACAAATGGGCCAATGGTGGAGGCATGTTTCACAAATCTGCTCGTATTCATCCAACTGCTCGAATAGAGATCGGGGCGCTGGTTCATTCAGAATCTGTTGTGGGTGCAAATGTCTCCATTGGTTCTGGAAGCATTGTTGGACCTGCTGTGACAATCGGCCAATCAACAAGAACAGGGTACTGTCTTTTGTTTATTCTAGAGATTCTTTGACAAAAGAACTGAGAGGTTTTTTTGCCTGTGCTTGAACGTTCATTTTGGCCTTTCTGGCTAAATGACCCTCTTTTGTGTTTATCTGTCTTCATCATTACTTGTAGGATAAATGCACACATTTTTCTTCCTTTTCTCTGTTATACCTTATGGTTTTCACTGACCTGGGTTTTTTAACTCAAATATTTTTTTCTCTAGTTACAAGGTTGTGCTGAGTAATTGCACAATAGGTGATTTCTGTGTTATTCATCATGGAGTTTGCATTGGTCAAGATGGTAATGCATGCACCCTGTCAAACTTTGTGATTCGGTATTATCTATGAGCTTCATTTTCCATTGAATTACGCACTATACCTTCCCAGCATATATCATTGATAGCATATTTTCTAAGAGGAGTTTATATTGGTATTCCATGTAGGTTTTGGATTTTACATTGATGAGCAAGGGCTCATGGTGAAGAAGCCTCAAGTTAGTTATGAGATACTCTTACTATGTTATTTGGCTTTAATTTTGGGTCTTAGTTAAGCATGATTTTTTCTTGAATTGCGACTTCCTTTCTATAAATCTTTTCTTGTCATTGGCAGTGAGTTGGTGTTTTTATGTAGTGTATATTATCTAAGAGTACACTCTTCTGTTATCTCTCGACCAATTCATAATAATTTTTCCTTCTCCACATCCAGACATTGAGAGCAAGTATTGGCCATCACGTGGAAATTGGTGCAAATACATGCATTGATAGGGGCAGGTGAAATCTATAACGATTCTAATTAGTTACTTTTTCTATCATAACTGTTGGAATGTGTGGAACACTTCTTTGTGATAGATTATGTGACTATTGCAACAATTTTTGCCCCCACAGTTGGCGAGATACAATTGTTGGGGATCATACAAAGATCGATAATTTAGTACAGGTGTGATTCAATTTCTGATAACTCTATATCGTTCTTCAGGAAAAAGTCATTTTTTGTGCTTCACATGCAGATAGGTCACAATGTGGAAATAGGGAAGTGTTGTATGTTATGTGGACAAGTTGGGATTGCAGGTTCAGTGACGTAGGCTATCTTCTTTTCACCTTTTCCTTAACTAAGAACATTTATTTAGATATAATTACTATCTAATCAAGACTTAAGACATCCATATATAATAATCTTCCAAGAGCCTTTGGAATTTGGGTTATATTAACTGCTGTCTTTACAGGGTGGGAGATTATGTGGTATTGGGAGGAAGAGTTTCGATTCGTGATCATGTCTCCATAGCATCAAAGGTAATATTTCTTCTGAAACCTTTTCTGTACGTCCTCACCTGCCATCACATTGCGACATTAGTTGGCAACATCCATGAGTTCCTTATTTCAGTTGTTGAAATTGTGCGCGCTCAAGTCCTTGCTATACTTTTAATTAGTTGTGGAGACCTACCATGTTATGGTTTCCATAACATCTGAAACTTGAATCCGATTCAATACTATACTTTCATAATTTGTTTGTCTTTGAACTCTACAAGAATCACAATATCTTGGATTTTGTGTCTGATCATAACTAGTGTATCCAAATTTGGGCCATCATTTATTCTCATGAGATGCTTGAGTTTGTTTATGTATCATCCATTTTTGCTCCTCATTTCTTGCTTCCTTCCATCTGAGAGGGTAAGTTCAAATTATTCTGGCATTTTTCGTCAGTATTGTTAGAAAGCTTTGTTTTTGCTACATTTGCTTTCATCCGTTTATTTTTGGTTTTGCCGCTTGGTTGCTGTAAAGTACAAAATGGTAGTCAGTTAAAACTTTACTTCGTTAATGATCTGGAGATGCAGGTTAGGCTAGCTGCTAATAGCTGTGTCACCAAAAACATTAGTGAAGCAGGGGATTATGGAGGCTTCCCTGCTGTAAGAATTTTCTCCCAACTCATTTTCCTGTGCATCCCAGTTTATGAGTGGAATTTAGCTGAAATTCCTCATCAATAGTTTATTATTGCTAGTAATTTCCTGTCATTGTAGGTGCCGGTTAATGAATGGAGAAAGCAAGTCGTCAGTTCTCGTCAAATTTCGAAGGAATTTTGGCACAATAAAAATAAGAAGTTTGCTTCAGATATTCCAAGCCCAGGTACATAATTTGAGTCTATTATCATGTCAGGGGAGGTTGTTAACATCATTAAGGGTGGTGTGCTGGTGGAACAGGAGTTAACAGAATGTTGTGGTGGTGGGGGGATCCTTTATTCCATGAAAATCTCCCTCACCAACAACCATGTCTTAAGTCTGACAATTAATTTCCCTTCATGCTTGTTATCTTCAAAACATACAAAGAAAATACATGTACAAAATTCAGACCTACAACTACTCATGTGTATCAGGACCTCAACTTCTGATTTTCACTTTTGATGCATTCTGCAGCTCTGTGTGATTCCCCCTACTGAATACTTCCTCATATGAAATATGTTGTGCCTTTGTCTTCCACTTGATAATTTGAAACCTGACTACAGTTTCCACCCTTATTAGGAAATTTGCATTACCACCATTCATCACTTGCCTAAATTCTTCTCTGGGGAGGATTGGTATCTGGAACAGAGTGGTGTTCTTGTACCCTTGATAAAAAGCCAGAGTAGAATTAGTCCCAATAAGAGCACCACCACTGTACAGTTCAAACCTTGTATCACTATAGTATACCCCCATACGCTTGTTTGGATTAAAGATTTCGGCATTGAGGATTAAAGAGCTGTTTGGAACTGATAAATTGTGATGAGTCGAATGATTCTTGGAATCTAGAACTGGGAACTGTGCTCCTGAAAGTCTGACTGGGAAACCAAATCCTTGGTCTAAAAGAAGGATTTATTAATTAACTCTCTGGTCCATAAATGAAGGAGACATTTCATAAAATTTGTTAATTCAATTTCTAAAAAATGTTGTATATCTGATCCAAACATTATTGGACACTTGCTCTAAATTTGTGCGAGTTGGGTGGGGGGCACCGCCTGAGATTGTAGGAAGAGATGAACATTAGCACAGCTTTTGAAAATCTGTTGGACATGTACGGCGTGGCGTGGTTGTAACTTATCCACAATGTTGGATAAAATTTCAGTTTACTTGTTGAGGTGATAAATCCAGTATTTATACATGAATATTTGTTCAAGCCTTCAAATTATGAAAATGTCGAGAATGGCTTCTGTTCAAGTAAACATTATCTTTTGATAAAAATATTGAGAATTTCGTCTTTTCAAATGGATCATAAGCCTACATCAATTAGGCCCAATTAAATCACTATACTTCAATGCTTCTTAAATTTGTGAAGTTGTGATAAACATGCGGAAAGATTTTTTTTAATTTTATTTTAATTATTTAATCATAGTTCTCCCGTGAAATTGTCATTGTCTTATTTTTATTTTATTTTATAAAAAAAAAAATCTTGATCTTATCAAAAGACTGATGTTTCTGTTAGCACAACTGAATTCGGAATTAGCAAATCTGTTGAAACCAGTTAAATAACAACCCAACTAACCACTCCTGTGAATATGATGCTGACAACTACTATTGTATGTTTTGGGTACGGTGGAAAGAGAGGTTAAACAAAATGGTTACAAGTTACAACCGCACCAATTTTGTTTTAGTGTATATATAAAAGTCTAAAACAACGTTTGTCGATGTTTTAGATGTAGGGAAATATCGATTAATATTCATAGGTTTATACCCGTGAATATATCGATAATATAGATATCTTATATTGACTACTCTATATCATGTGAGTGACTAATATTCAAATTTTTCATGTTATATAATATATATTATTCTGTACGCGATAGTACCAATCCGATTGATTTAAAGTTAAGGAAAAGTTGTTCTTTTTTTTAATAAATTTTTTAAATCGTAATAAATTATAAAATATATTAAACATATTAGATAAATGTAATAATTTTGAAATTAATTTGTCATGTAAGTTATAATGGGAAATATAAAAATAAAAACTGAAGATAAACTTGGATGGAACGGAAAGAGGATTAGTGAAATGGATATTTTAATCCATCCGTACCGATATGACATTGATTTCTTATTAATGATTAAATATATTTATTTTAGTGAAAACACACATTTTCTGAAACCTATATATACAGTTTTTTAGCATCTCTCTCTCTCTCTTTCTTATATTAATCTTATTGAAACCCTCAATTTTTTAGACATAGTTACGTGAATTAAATCCACAACATTAACTATACTTTCCAATTCTTTTACGTTATTGGACTCATTAATTAGTTTCAAATTCTTTTAAAACTTTAAATCTAGTTCATTTATCATACTACTATTAAACTATTTATTTACTATTAAATCGACTTCAATATGTGAATAAACTATTGATTGGATTATAGATAATTTAACCTAGTTTAAAAGCTCCAAAAAAATTACAAATATGTGACGTTAGAGCTGGATATAAAAGTACAGTGAAGATTCAACAAGTTTAAGGATGAAAATAATTCTTGTGGGACCAGTACTTGTTGATCACCATGGGTTCTCAAACACGCGATTCCAGCATCCAATCACTTCCTTCCTCCTCGTCTGGTAATTCCTGGAAATTGCTTCTTCATCCTTAAACTTGTCAAACATCTAAATGTTGACCACAGGCGATGGCCGGATGTTCATTTCCTGACACACTTTCCGGCTATCCTATATTCACTCATACTTTCCCTATTTCCTTTTGGTTACATCCACAAGTTAATTTTTGGGCAGAGGTCGATAAACGTCTGCGTAATTTTCATGATTGAATTTCATGGTTTAATTATTGTAATTAAATTGTTTATTTAATGGAATTTGGTGCGAACTAATTTAATTGGTCAAATAGCGAAGTCAATGATGGGTGGATGAATATGGGGAAAATATCACATTTGGTCTATAAGAATTCTTTCAGTTCAATTATAGGTCCGTAAGAATACACTGATACCGTAGCTAGCAATTTTGGTTCCATAAGAATATTATAATTATAATTTTCAAAAATATTCATCCCAAATTAACTTATATTATTATAAACTATCAGATTTATATTATTTTCCGTCTTTCAAAATAGACATAGTCCATTTTGGTCTTGTTAATAGTTCAGAATAATTCGTCAACTATTAACAGATTTTGATGAAAATTTTCTATGGAAGCCAGTTTTGGGACCTTTTTGGCACTGAACAATTTTTACGGGACTAAATCTGAAATTATACTACGAATATGTAATAAATCATTATTTGAATATCAAGGTATATATTGTTTAAATAAATAAAATGGATTTGCTTAATTAACAATTAAAAATAGTTAAAATATCGATTGTCAGTTAGTATAGTATAGTAGTATAGTATAAATTTTCGTATCCCGTGTGCTTTTGTATGTATTCATAATCCAGAAACAATTAAAAGCATATTATATTCACATATAAAATAAGGAAGCATGCTGTGGTTTGTCTAACTCTGATAAGCTGCTACTTATGGAATGAATTCAATCATTATATATTAAATTCAGGTTTCTGTTGCTATTAATTACTTTGGTTTTTAGTTTATTTATCTGTCACTGTCTCCCTATGGGTATCTTTTGTCAAAACAAACTGCACTGAAATTCAGTTAGAGTCCTCATCTGTAACCTGCAGGAGTTCTCATTCATTCCTAAATATGATTCTCTTCTTGTTTCTTTCTCTCAGTTCTGTTATACATGACATATCTCATCCAGAGCCTCCCTTCAAGCTCTGTGATTCAGCTGTGTTTCCAGATAACAGCCCCTACGAAGCCCGTCTCGACGATCTCCTTTCCTCCGTTTCGTCTACTCCAGCTCCTGTGCCCCGGTTTCTCAACACGCCTGTCGGAACACAAGCCAACACGATCTACGGCCTCTTTCTATGCTACGCTTACTCTCCTGAGGATGAATGCCAGACATGTATCCAACAATCATTGCCCAAAAACATTCCCAAGCTTTGTGATCACAAATACGAGGCTGTAGTGTGGGATGAGTACTGCCTCTTCCATTACTCCACTCAGAAGTTCTTTGGCCAGTTGAATGTCACAGGGAACATTCCACTCTACAACAAGTATAACTTTTCAGACCCTGAATTGTTCAAATCTGTTGTGAATGAAACCCTGCAGAAGCTCACTAAGATAGCTGCTTTTGATCCTTCATCTGCCATGCATTATTCGGGGTCAAGATCATTCCAGGGAAAAAACACTTTGTATGCTTTTGTTCAGTGTTCGCAAGATTTGTCTCCAAGTAATTGCAGTTCGTGTCTAGATTATGCAATCAAAGATGTTCTGGAGTACTACTTTCCACGAGGGGGACGGCTTCTCAGCCGCAGCTGTTTTTTGAGGTACGAGCTCTATGCGTTCTATGATGGTGCCACTGAACCTGATATTTCTCTGACAAACCAGAACTCAGAGCCAAGTAAGTTCTTCCTGTTATGATCAGTACTAGTCTTATGAATCAGTTGTGTTGTGTAATGAAACTGCAATGATTGATTTCAGAAGCTGGAAAACGAATAAAGAACTGGATGATTGCTGTTATTGCATTAGGATCAGGAATTGTAGTGCTGCTTGCTCTTGGCTGTTGCCTCTGTTGTGTCGTCTCGCGAATCAAAATAATAGGTATTTAGAATTTTACCTGTGGTTTTTATCATTCTTTTTCTTCTTCTTCTTCTTATTTGTAGGAAGTAACTAGCTGTTCTTTTAGGTGAAAGAAGAATTGTTGACAGTCAACATATTGTAATACAAAATCAGGAAGATATGGATTTTGCAGAAAATGGATTCGGACAGGAACACAAGCTGGATCCTCAGGAGTTCCCATTTATTGAGATGAATGTAATTGCAGAGGCAACTGATGGCTTTTCAGATTTAAATAAGCTTGGAGAAGGAGGCTTTGGGTCTGTTTTTAAGGTAGTTGCAGTTTTTTATTAAGTTGGATGACTTATACTGAAGTTGAAAAAACTCCATATATGTAACTATTCAATTTCTCCAACCTTGCTTTCAGGGCGTATTACCTGATGGGCAGGAAATAGCTGTTAAGAGGCTGTCAAGCAACTCAGAGCAAGGTTCAGATGAATTCGTTAACGAAGTTCTGTTAATACATAAGCTTCAGCACAATAATCTTGTTGAGCTTTTGGGCTTCTCCGTCGAGGGGGAAGAAAAGCTGTTGATCTATAAGTACATGCCAAACAGCAGCCTAGATGGATTCCTCTGTGGTTTGTACTATTGTTTACTTGTCTTAATGAATGGATATGTGTCATTAATATGCTACTGAGGATATCACTTTAGATGGTCATTGATCATGTTTGTCCAGATTCAAGAAAACGCAGTCAACTTAATTGGAGCACCCGTTTAGATATTATCAAGAACGTGGCACGAGGAATGCTGTATCTTCATCAGGATTCTCGACTTAAAATCATTCATAGGGACCTGAAACCGAGCAATGTACTACTGGATGAGAACATGATCCCCAAGATTTCTGACTTTGGAATGGCAAGGATATTTGGGGGCAATGATGGTGAAGCCAACACTGCTAAGATTGTCGGAACGTTGTAGGTGCCTTTACACGCATCATTTACTTTTACACACCAACGCCACATGGAATTAGATGTTGAATTTCATGCAAAAATATCTGATCATTGTCTTGCAAACAGTGGGTATATGGCTCCAGAGTTTGCAATGGAGGGAGTTTACTCCATCAAATCTGATGTTTTTAGCTTTGGTGTTCTGTTGATTGAGATCATTACAGGAAGGAGAAATGCTGGGTTCCACCTCACCCGACTCGGTCCCAGTCTCCTGGCTTATGTAAGTTTCTTTTACAATGACTTGGATGTTTTAAAACAGGTCCCATAATGACAATGTTGTGAAATTTTCTAGGCATGGAAACTGTGGAACGAAGGCAAAGGGTTAGAGTTGTTGGATCCCTTATTGTCTAATTCATGTCCTCCAGAGGAAGATTTTTTACGGTGTCTGCATGTCGGGCTACTCTGTGTCCAAGAAGATGCGCACGACAGGCCCTCAATGTCATCTGTTGTCCAAATGCTGAATAGAGATTATGTGTCTGTTTCTCAGCCAGAAAAACCAGGTTTTACAGATGGAAAGTTTATCGGTCACTACAAAACATGTTTCAACAACCTGTCTGTCAACGACTTGACCGTGTCTGAGCTGTTACCACGGTAGCTACAGAATCCTCAAACAGCCTAGCTAGTTCTCAAAGACCATTCGAAGATTAATCTCATTTTGAAAGTGCAATGTTGGCTGGTTTTAGGAACAACACATTACATACAAATATGTCCTTAAATGTAAACTTGACTATATTGATACTAAATGTTAGTGATGGTGAAATGAGCAGATGTATGCTTGTAAAATTCGTGTAAATCCGCTTATAATATGGTTACTCCTTGGAATCAATGTCTCACTAATACATTATTCCTTGCATTCCGATAATTGTCACCAACAACGGCGAACTGTTTCAAAGCTAGGCTTAGATTATGGGTTGGATTTGGTTATTTATCTTCAAGACTTCAATATCCATGCTTTAGTGGTCCCAAAAATTATGCTGCAAAAATTGTGTAGCAGAAATCTAAATCTACCACTGATCGAGTTTGAAAAGTCTACAAGTTTTGAAATTTCAGCTAATGAGATGTACTAATCAAAGGTGGGGTGAGTGTAAGAAAATGAGGATTAATAGTACAACTTATTTCTATACCAGAAATAGTTCATACTTACAAATGAAATATTAATATGTAATTAATAATAATCCATGACATGTTTCAAATATATTGTATCTGGCTAAAACCTGCATTAAAATGTATTTTTATCCCACAATTGTCTGGTCAAATTATTGGATTTCATTTACTACCTTTTTTTTTATAGTTTAGCCATAATTTATTAATTTTATGATTAGTCAACCAAGAATATTTAGTTCAAGATCATTCAAATTATAAACCTTACCCACTGTTTAAAAAGAAGAAATTTTTAAGTCATGCCCAATGTAAACTTCTGAGTAATATTTAGGACACCGCAACTAGGAACATAATTTATTACCTGTAGATACTATTAAAATAGACATTTAACATTAATTGTATATGTCATTTGCCTGATTCGAATTAAGAATCAATTAATTAGAAGACTTTCGCACCCCTCACCTCAATCATTTAAACCATGTTAAGGATGCATAGTTTTCTTAATCTGATGATTTCAGATTATTGACATTAATATAAGTTTAGCGAGAGAATTAGCTCAGTATTCAATTAGTAAATTAATCCCTCCATGATTCAGCTTAAAGTTACGTTTTGGACTTTTCATTAATAAAAAAGACTCTTGTTTAATTAATCCTAGGTCCAATAGTCATCGCATTTTATTATATTATTACACTTGGAGACTTTGAATTAATCACTAGTCTAAAATTATTAATTACCCTCTACCAATATCTTAATATGATCGTATTTTTCTAAGGCTAATTCTTGGGAAACTTCTGGGCAATTAATGTGAAGATGGCCTATGAAATTAATAATTAAGGACATTTTCAAACTTTTCTGCAACCATTAATTACAAACTAATGAATTTAATAGAGGAGCAATAGTGATGGAATACTATAAGCATGTGATCGTATATACACTAAACCATGAAAATGTGCTAAAGTCCAAAATCTACAATATGACATCCCAATTTTCTTAATTACAATGGACCTTCTCAGTGGGTCAAGAAATAACCAAGAAATTCTTAACCCAAAAAAAAAAAAAATAATAATAATAATAATAAATAAATCTATACCAACCTTAGTACCCCAGAAGGGTATAGCTGTCTAATGGAAGTGTGAGAATCATCTGAATGAATGTCAAATCTTGATCAATCATGTTAAAAATGGAGTTAAATTCAATGGTGGTGTTGATCGTAATTTTAACCCTGTTGTTGCTCACAAACTTTGGATCTAGCTACGTCGAAACTTCTTGTTCAGACAACAATGATGTTAATTACGAGCTCAACAGCACATTCCACAGCAATCTCAAGAGTCTCTTGCAAGCTCTGTCGACACAAACCCCACAAAACAATGGCTTTTACTCAACTTCATACGAAAACGGGTCGGGTCAAGTGTTCGGGCGGGCACTCTGCAGAGGAGACATTTCTCAAGCAGTGTGTGAGAGTTGTGTAACGAATGCAAGCCAGGAGATACTGAACACGTGCCGAAATGAAGCTGTTGTCATATGGCTTGAGAAATGCCAACTGGAGTATTCGTACGTCGAGCCTCCGACAACCTACGCAGGACATTATCCAGATACACATTCTAAGCAAGCTTCTGATCCTGCTCGCTTCTGCAGTGCTATGGACAATTTGGGACCCACCCTGATGAAAGATACTGTTGCCTCTGAGCTCAAATTTGCCTCAGGACAACATAGGATCTCCGGTGGAGAGGCCCTCTACGGACTAGTCCAGTGCACCAGGGACATCGATGCAGAAAAATGTAGTCGTTGTCTGAACTCTGCATTTGGTGACTTCAGTAGTGGACGTTGCTCTTCTTCAAAAGGGGGTGTGGTTCTGAGCAGAACCTGTAGTTTGCGGTTTGAGCTGTACAAATTTTACGACGAGCCCCACGGAAAGGGTGAGATACTGAATTCCTTCCCTTTTTAACAATTTGAACTTGTATGAACCACTGTGATCATTTGTAGGTAAGCTCAGGGTATCTGTTGTAATAGCCATATGTGCGACGGTTTCTGTTTTGGCGGTCGCTGGATTGTATGCTTTTTGTAGAAAAAAGACTGGTGTAGCACGAGGAGGTACGTATAATTCTGTTGCCTACAGTGATTCCTGCTGCTGCTTCTCTGTAATTAGATCAAACTCATCATTGCAGATGAAGAGAATAGCCAAAGTCCTGTATTGAAGGACAATGATGCCCCCATAACTCCTGTTCTGATTAAACAGACAAATGAGGTAATAAATTCCCTGGATTTTCCCTTGGTGGAATTCTCCACTATTAAAGCAGCTACAGACAATTTCTCGGATTCACATAAGCTTGGACAAGGTGGGTTTGGAGCTGTTTACAAGGTACTGTGATTTTATTTTATTTATTCTTGCATGTACTTTCTTGTTAATGATGTAACAAAGATAACCTTAAGAGTGGAAATTAGGGTGTGTTGCCTGATGGGGATGAGGTAGCTGTGAAAAGGCTGTCGAGGAGATCGTGGCAGGGGTCAAAAGAATTCATGAATGAGATTAGTACAATAGCTAAACTTCAACACAGGAATCTGGTGAGATTGCTGAGTTGTAGCCTGGAGGGGAAAGAAAAACTCCTGATATACGAATACATGCCAAATAAAAGCCTTGACATCTTTCTGTTTGGTTAGGTTTTATAAATTGGATCCACTGTTTTTACTAATCATTAATCATGTTGTTTTTTGGCTAAATCAACCTGTCATAACTAGTAAATTTAATGTGATCAGACAGTGAAAAGAGATTCATGCTCGACTGGAAGACACGTATCAACATTATAAGTGGAATTGGCAGGGGACTTGTATATCTTCACGAGGAGTCCAGAGTTAAGATAGTTCACAGGGATTTGAAGCCAAGCAATGTTCTGTTGGATCACGAGATGTCAGCCAAGATATCTGATTTCGGACTGGCTAGGATCTTCTGTAATGACCAAAATTCTGGAAACACACAGAGAGTTGTTGGAACATAGTAAGTGTAGCATACTTGTGCCTTATTCAGATACGTTTCAAGTCGATTTATAAGTTGTTGAAATGCAGTGGGTACATGGCACCAGAATATGCAATGGAAGGACTATTCTCTGTTAAGTCGGATGTATTCAGTTTCGGAGTAATATTGCTGGAGATCATCAGCGGAAAAAGAAACAATGGTTTTCATCTAACTCAACCTGGTCACACCCTACTAACATACGTAAGCCTCTCGAACCTCTTCTCTCTTAATTCCAGTATTATTCAATGCTATCAAGATCATCCTGAAAACGGACAGGCGTGGGGGCTGTGGAACCAAGGACAAGAACTGGACTTAGTGGATCCAGCATTGACAGAAGCTGGATGTGCAATGCAAGAATTTGAAAGATACATTCAGTTGGCGCTACTGTGTGTGCAAGAAGATCCAGCAGAAAGGCCAACAATGTCGCAGGTGGTGGTTTCACTACAGAGCAGGTCAGCAGCATTGGCACAACCAAATAAACCAGCTTTCAGTCTAGGAACAAGTACTGCCCCTCAGGCCCTTCAGGAGGAATCTTCTTACACCATGGAACATTCCATTAACCAAGTCACTGTCTCTAGTATAGTACCCCGGTGACGGTCACCACCAACCACAAGTGTAAATGAATAAAATACACCCCAATTTATGGTGACAAGACAAACAAAACGTATAATGGGAATAAAAACTAGCTTGTATACATGTATGAATAATTGATTTGGGTAAAAAAAACACAACCAAAACTTATAGTTGAGCAAAAGAATTTCATTTAACTCTATATAAAAAATAAATAAAAATTATGACCAGCAAACCTCAGTTTGTGTCATTCCATTCTGAAACAGTCCCATTAAGATTGATTTTGAGGCTCTGTTGGTATACAATCTGGTGCACCTTCGTCTTCCACTTTATAATCCGAAACTTGACACCCGTTTCCACCCTACAAACAAAATCCATATCTGCAGTTGTCCGAAAATCTTGTCTCTGTTGGATCACAATCTGCACCACACTTGTGTCTTTATACCCCTGATGAAAAGCAGGGGTAGAATTAGTCCTAACAAGGGCACCTCCACCATACAATTCCAAGCTAATGCCATTATAGTATATCCCCATATGTTTGTTAGGGTTAAAGATTTGGAGGTTGAAGATGGAAGAGTGGTTTGGAAGTGATCCATTGAGATGATTCTTGGAATCTTGAACAGGGAATTTCCCTCCTACGAATCTGAAACGTGGATTTCTTGGACAGAGACTGAGCCATGAAACCACGCCAGCCATACTTAGAACAATAAACACACACAAGAACCAGCAGCAGATCTCCAGTCGAGTACTATTCAGCTTAAGGCAAACCATCTGTGTTCTAAAGGCTATTAACGTAAGGTTAATAGGTTTTGTAAGTGTGTATATATGGATGATTTTGAAAACCCAGAATCAAATTTCAAAATCGAAAACAAATGTAGCGTTAGGGTTAGAAAAAAATGTTGCAAAAGTTATGGACTTTAACAGGGTAGAATATGGTAATCAGTGTTGGAGTGATCTGGTTTTACGCTGGCTGAGAGATATCCTTACTATAAACACCAATTTCTTAGTGAAGAAGGTTTAATTAATTAGTGGAAGAAAAAGCTAATTCCAAAAGTATGTTGTCTAGCCTTGGATATAAGGCTGTTTGGGCTATTCCTTCAAACATGCATCGAGTTCATATGATCATTCGTTGCAAATTTGTTGGAAAGAATAAAAATATTTTTTAAATAAAATATAAATTGAATTCTAAAAGGTATTAAAATTAAAATTAGAGTCTGATATTTTAATGGCACATGGATTTGTTACCTTAAAAAGTGGAGAGTTCACCATTCCACAAATAAACCTAAGGAAGAAAGGTATTCCTTTTCCGAACCAATTCTTTTACCATCCCTCTCTAATTTACCAAACACCCACCCCCACATGTTTTCATAAGAATTACTAATAACTTGAATCGGAATAGGGATTTCATGTGCCATGTCATCATCCAGATGTCGGTGAATTCCGATTTATTTAACTAAAAAATAGCAACTCATGTTGTTATTTCAAAGGCTAACCTTATTGTCTACGTTCACAAAAAAAGGTCCAAACTACAAATTGCCCGACTTCAATCTTTGTCTAATAACTTAATTCATTGGCCCAAAAGGCAATGTCTTGCCTTTAACAACAGATAATTTTTCACACTTTTCAAAAATAAAATAAAAAATAAATATCTTTCCATGCTTCATTAAAGATATTCATTACAACTAATAAGGTATATGCTAAAAATACATGGTCAAGAATATATATATTAAAATTACATAATCAACAAAATATTAATTTGTATTTTCTTATTACACGGCCTAAGAAAAATTTAAGGAAATCAACAAATTAATTGAGAATATAATTAGCTGAAGTACAACCCGCACCTTTTGTCTTTATAACTCGGCAAAACCAAACCGTCCGGTCCAACTCCAACCGGACAATGAGCATGCATTTTATGATGCTTGCTATCCCAACTCCATATCTTGAATCTAATGACCGACGTTACGTCAAGCCGGAACACCACCTCTCCCCGCCCTAAGTCCGCCACGAACTGCTGCCACCGCTGGCCAGTCACCGTCAAGCCCAGGTTTCCGGCAATCACCGTCGTATTCTTCGGCTTCTGATAGAATGGATAGAGGACAGGGGATATTCCGACCACCGGTTGGTCTTCATAGAAGACGGTCAACAGCATGGAATCGTAGTATACCCCAATATTCTGATTGACATTACGCGCGGTGACGTTATAGATTATTTGGGCCTCTTGGGGCCCAACTTGTTGGGCCAAGGCCGGTATGGAGAATTCTTGGACGTGAAATCAGGGCCTATGGGGCCTTAAACTGAGCCACAGGATGAATGCGGTGAGAATTACGACCAATAGGAGGCTCAGAAATATGGCGCATATTAGCTTGGAGACTCTTTTTGTGAGGCTTTCCTTCACACGGTGAGCGTAGTAACGTGCGCTGTGGTGTTGCTTGGTGGCATTCTTGTTTTCTCCGGCGGGTTCTATCGGAATGTGGTTACTCTCCGGCCACATTTCTCGTTTATGGCCGGTGGAAGTGAGATAAATTGAAATGTTGCAATAAAAGAAGACATTGATGGAGGTTGTAATAAATGTTTGTGTGGCGTATGTTAAGGAATTGATGAAAATTGTTGTATTAAGACGTTATGTTGGGTAGTGGGGAAAGAATCGAAGTAAGGAAGCCTTCTTTTAACTTGGCTACATAAGTTGCCTGAGTTTGAGATACTAGGTTTACTTTTCTACGATAAGTATCAATGTTTTAGATTTTTTAGACGCACGCATATATGGTTATTTGGTTGTCATCATGCACATTTAATTTATCAAAATATTTTTTTAGTTTGAAAATTTATTTTTTTAAATTTCTTCTAAATGAAAAATAACCCAAATCTTATTGGCCCAACAGGGCTTTTCTAAGTGACAGATTTAATAGGTCCAGACTGCCTACATAAAGTTAGGCCCAACTAAAATTAAGTATTATCCAGCTCAATTTTGGATTAATTCGACGAAACAACTCGCGGATTGCTTGCTGATGAATAGTGGGTAGGATAATAGAAATAAAATGTTGTCCATTCTCTTTTTTTTAGTATTTAGTACTATTAGGTACTGGGAATAAAAAAATATACCATCATTTTCAATATTATTTGATTTACAACGCCCACCCTTCAATTTATATATTCATGATTTGATGAATTTGAAAAAGAAAATGATTTTTTTTTTGTCTTTTCAAACAAATAAATTTTATTGTTGGAATGAATTATGTTGCAAGGATTTACATTTTAAATCTTAAACATTCCACACTGGTTCTTTTTTTTAATCATAATGAATTTGAGTCCAAATCTGTAATGAAGTCAATTAGAAATCTTTTGTTCAACTCTTAATCAAATCTCTCTTTTCTTCTTCTCCGGGGTGGAGATCATTCAAATCAATATTTCAATCAAATTGCATTTTGATTAATGAGTGTATATTGGGTGCATCCGGATGCAAAGGTGCATCCATATGTGTATACCTTTTTATTCTATTTTGTATACATATTATTCTATTTTGTATACGTATTTTTGTAATAATTGTATACTTTTTTCACATTAATTTTTCATTAAAAAAATTAACATCCATATATGTATAACATTTTATTGAATATTATACACAATTTTTCATTAAAAAATTAACAATTAAATTGTATACGTTTTTACTCTTAATTGTATATGTTTTTGTTTATATTTGTATGTAGGTGCACCCTATCTCTATATACACCCGGGTGCACACTATAAATTGTCTTGATTAATTATTGAAACACACCTAAAAAAAGATAGGTCCAATTAATAGTGTGTTATTCTTACCAACTATATGTCGTAATCTTTTCCTTCTTTATATATATCTGACTATCACATAAATCATTGTCACATTATTAATCGGCTTCAAGTGACATTATCCCATATAATAATTATGATATAAAAGACGAGAAACTGATAATGGTAGCTAGTATAATCCATTCATATATAAAAACAAATTTATTTTGCTATTTCTATTTTTAAAATAAATTAGAATACATAACTCAAATAATTATATCATATGGCTAACATAAAAACAACAATTTAAATATAATAATTAAATAGTAGAAATAAAAAAGAAAAAATAGAAAGAACTTATTTAAAATATATATTACTCTTTATAAACAAAGATATTAAGCTTTTTTTTAATAGTATTCACTTCTTAATAAATATAGTATATATTATTACTTTTCATTAAAAATATTATCACCTTTTATTTATATATATTATCACTTTTTATTAAAAATATTATATTTTTTATTTATATCATAAATTATTTATGAAAGTATTCGTTGCATTACTATCATTTTTCATTATTTCAAATATCACTTTGTTAATTATAGAAGATCATACACAAATCTCATCACTCAATTAAAGCATAAAAGAGGAAAACTCTACATTTCAGTTATACACATGCATATTAGTGTAAATATTACCTTTTAGTGTTTATTCTTGTTTTTAGAGTATAAATATTATCTCTCGTGGTTAATCACTAATTCAAAAGTTTAAAAATATATGAGTGTAATGGTAAAATAGAAAGGAAATTTTAAAGCACTAATTTTAAAGAACTTGCATGACATGCAGTCATATGCAACAATCATAACTTTAAATTTTAAAATGAAAAAAAAAATTAATAATTTTTTAAAATAAAAAAAAATGTAATTACGAAATATTTCAAAGTAAACAGCAAATAAGAGTTGACTATGGGTGTAGTACTCTTAATTTGTACCTCGACAAAATAGAAAGTCAACCATTTGACAAGCATTTTAAAGTTGCATAGGCATTCAATGTTTTCATGCCTAATTAATGTCACAGTTAATCCGAATACATCTGACATTTATGAGAATTATGCTTTAGCTTATTAATGCTCACACTCTATATCGTCTAATTATAGCCTTATAAATTATTAATTTAAGAAAAGGTCAAACAAAAAGTATGAAACCCATTTGTGATTTGAGAGGAGAGAAAAGAAATGATATAGTTTTCGGCTATTAATTAAAATAGAGTTATCTTGATTTATTACGATCTCGCACAACTTTTAACTTGTAGTAATAATTAATTTTGATGATTCCTGTATATATATACATATATTATATTATATAACCCATAATTAAAAGGAGCAAATTAAAATACATACTGAAGGTGGGCGTAGTGCACCTCAAATCGTAGAAAAATAATCTGCTAATTTAGGCGTGGGAGAAAAGTGGTCCATGGTCCATACACCAAATGATCCGAGTTTCCCCTTTAATTTTATACTGTATATTATTAGCAAAAAACTGCGCCACACCGCAACAAAGAAATAGTTTTGTGAGACATATAAAAAATAGGAGTAATAATAAAATCTTAGTAACAAATGGTATCAAATTAATAAAAAGTGGTAACCGTTATATATAATATAAATAATTTATATTCAAGTAATAACATTTTTAATTAAGAGCGATCATATATATTTTTAGTAAAATACAATAATTAACTAAAAAAAGGTTATCTTATACAATCTCGCATATGTCTATAAATAAATAAATATATATATATTTTAATCAATGGCCATGGATAAACTCACCTTGTATATTAATTGAAATAGCTAAAAAAATATCAGCGTCTTTAGAGATTTTTTATTAGTTGTTTTTACCTCGATCATTATAAATTATTTGTAAAATAATTGGTCCATTGTTGTTAGTTTGCACTAGCTACTTGCACCTATGTTACATCAAATAATTTTAGCCAATTGGATGTATAAATTTTGTATCTTTGTTAAGTACTTTTAGTTTTCAATGAAGTTGTTGATTTAAAACCAAAAATTAAATCAAATTATGGATCTATGAAGAAAGTATTAAGCAAAACCTTGTAAACATATCCTATGAAGAAATCTTATTATTTTTTCATCTTTTAAGTGCTCATGGTATTATTTTGTTTTACTCTATAATTATGGCTTATATATAGAAATTGAATCCCGTAACAATTGATATCACAGAATATATATCAAAAAGGTATTTTTTTAAAAAAAAAAATTTATAGCCTTATTCTAAAATATAAATCCATATTTTCGGGAAAATGTCATTGTCTAAAATTTATGTATTCTTTTTATTTAATTTCTTTTGTAAAATATTATATTTTTTGAGATGTTTATGTTACGTGTCACATGCAAGAATTCTTTAATTGTTCCTATGGCACGTCAAAGTTCAACAACAGGTAATCAAGCTAGAGACAATACACCAGATCACAGCTCCAAAAGCCATTATTAAAATAAGTCCTAGTTATAATCATACAGCATTTTAATTAATTATTAATTATGATGACAGGTAACAACCTTTTCTTCTTATTTTTTCCTTTTATTTTATATCTTCCGTTATTATTATTATTTATTATTTTTCAAGTTCGAATTATTATTATTTAATTGACAAAGGCTAATTATACTGTGCACCCGGTTGTACCCTAAGATATAGTGCACTCACTTTAAAAAACGTATACAAATATAAACAAAAACATATATAATTATAAACAAAAATGTATACAATTTAATTGTTAGTTTTTTTAATAAAAAATTTAGTGTAAAAAAATATACAATTATTAAAAAAACATGTATACACTATTGAATAAAAAATTATACACAAGTGGATGTTAGTTTTGTTAATGAAAAACTTAGTGTGAAAAAAGTATACAATTATTAAAAAACATATATACAAAATAGAATAATATGTATACAAAAAAGAATAAAAAGTTATACACATATAAGTGCACTCTTACACCTGGGTGCACCTAATATCAACTCATTGACAAATGAAGGGTATGAGATACCCTAATTATGGTAGTCTAAATGTACATAGTTTATAATTTACTCTTAAAGAGCACTAATTTTATAATTAAGATTTAAGATATTAATTGTAATTCATCAACGATGTGATAATAAAGATATGACTAAAACTTGCAAATCTCATGGCATCATTCCTTTAAATCTAGCATTTTCCAAAAATTGTACCTTTTATTTAACATTAAATGTTATATTCTTGGATATAAGACCATGTACCTTTTTATTTTTGACAAAAAAAAAATATTTTTTTAATAATATATTTATACTTTTTATATTATAATAATAATTAGGAGCAATTTGAAACCTAAGTTCAACATCTCATAATAGGCTTATCAATAGCATCGCTAATTGATACTCCCCTCTCCACTGTCAATCTATCAATTTTAATTTTATCATTTTAGGTCGTCTATTCTTAATCTATCCATTTCTTTTTTGGATTATGGGTCCCGCACCCTCAACTAATACAAATAAAATATGGGATCCACACCCTTCACTAATACAACTACCTACTACATATAAAATAATAACTCCTTAATTTACGTGCAAAAGAAAATGAATATATTGAAACTGAGGGAGTAGTATTGTGAATTGTTTATATATATATATATATATATATATATATATATATATATATATATATATATATATATATATATATATATTAGCACATAAAACCAATAATAACACAACAATTCATTAAGATAGATGGTGTCTCAAATAATTTTATTCATCCTTTTAATATTTTAACAAGATGGGAGGATACTCTAATTCAAAATTAAGGAAGTTTCAATCATGTGTAGGCTTATATGTTATAATTAGGAGCAATTGGAGACCTATGTTCAATATCTCATAATAGACTTCATCAATAGCATCACTAATTTCCTTTAATTGACAATTATGAAATAGATAATGGAAAATCGATAAGCTACATAAATAATTAACCAGTTTCGGAGCGTGGGTCAGCTCAAATGAGGTAATTGATTATATTTTCTTGTTAAGTAAATCCTATATTTTGGGTAATTCATAATTTCGTATTAATGCGTGCACAATTTGCTTATAAAGATTTTTTATTAATTTTTTTCCTTTTACGAATAAACCTACTACACATGCTTCTCGCCAAAATATACCAACCCCCCCCCCCCCCCCCCCCCCTCTCTCTCTCTCTCCCCATCCAAATAATAAATAAACGAATTAATTAATTAATTATATGAGCGTGTATATATATATATATATATATATATATAACACTTCTCATGCTTCTCTTTCAAGCATGATGACCACCCCAACACTGTTTCATTCTGAAATCCCAACTTTCTCTCTCTTTAATCATCCTTGAAATTCCCCCCAAATCCCTTCTCCAATCAAAATTGTTTTATAAATCCTTTTTTTCCAAAAAATGAAACAGAGAAAAATGTCCATTTTCCAAGAGGATCATACCACAAAGCTCTGTTTTTGGTATTAAGGTTTGAAGGTCTTACCAGTTACTTTGATTTCTAGCAACACTGAGGGACAAATATGGAATATTACACATGAAGTTTACTGGTTTTCAAATTTCAATCATTCACGAGAGTTGTTTCTTGCAAGAAAACTTTAGTTTAATTATTTGATTTTTGAAAAACAGAGATCGCTGAAATAGGTGTGTTTGTTTTCTGGATGTGTCGTTTTTCGAATCAGGTGGTGGAAAGCGGAATTCGTTTACTGATTAGATACGCAACTTTGTGGATAACTACTCCAATTCCTTTTTCTTCTGTATTTCCCTATCAGTGGTGAGAGAAGATGACTGAACAACCAAAGCTGGTAAACGGTTTTCCCATATTTCTTCATTCAATTATTGACTAAAATGATTTATTTAATATAAAATATAATTTAATTCAATTAATATGTGGTGTGAATTTTACTCGTACATTTAAACCCAGATGGATGTGGATTCTGACAATCCTGGTTCAGTCTGCAAATCCGGGGAATTGGGAGAAAATGGAGGCCAGAAAATCTCTGTTTCCGATCACGTTAACGGATTGCATCACTCGGCCACTAAATCTGACAGTTTTGTGGTGGATATGGAACGATTCTCTCACATCATGGAGAAAGAGATCAATTCAAATACAAGTGTGTCAGTAAGTTTCCTCTGTTTTCTCTCCTGTTATTCGTCAAATTGAAATTAATGGCTGATTAAAATTAATTAATTTCTATTTACACTTAATTTCGCTGGTGATCTCAACCTTATTAAAGTAATATCCCACTTTATTTCGCTCTTATCGTCGTAATCCATTGTCATGTTAAGTTTGGATTTATCCAATCGTAAAGAGGCTCTCTTTTCAGTTTTTCGTCATAAACTTATCTTGATCTTTACATTTTCTATGTAATTCTATTATCAAAAGTTAAAAGCTTTAATAAATTTCAAAAGGCAGAAAGGAGTTTTTCTTTTTGTCAATACATACTTTCTGGTGTAAGAAACTGCAGAGAAGCCTTTCAAGAAAACAGTCCGGCAGAAACGGAGAAAGGAAAATCAGTAGCAACGAATCTAGTATGGTTGCAACTTCACCAAGAGGTAACGAATCATTGGTTCTTTTAATTTTTTGTTTTTATATACTTTTTGATTTTTTTTGTATTATATCATCTTCGACCATATCAATATTTTCGTCTAAGAACATGGCTTCTGCTCCAATATTCAATTTAGATTAAAAAGGCACTTTGGTTTCTCTAAATTAATACTTTATGTTTTTCCCAATATCGATTAAGATTATGATATGCTTTGAGAATTGAGGGTGAACCTTATGTTGTTCTCTGGTTTCATTCGATTTGTCATTTTGTCCAGCGTGTGTACCTTTTGTTTGTAGGGTTACTTCATTTCTGTAGGTATACCCAACCCTTAAAGGTCACAGTCTTGAGTGGATGGCCTTGTCATTGTAGTCAACTATCTCTGTTTTCACATGCTCAATAGGATTATTAATTTAGTCATGATTACACAGCTAATTACGTATTATTTAATTTATAATCACCCAAGATACAGTTTCAAGCCGTGATCGTGCTAGAACATGCTGGCTTATCTTAGGTAAAACAACACGATCACACCATAAAACTATTGCTGTCACTGTAGTAGCCAGTTTAGTCTATGATTAAATTACAAATACTATGTTTAGAGTATTGTTAGAGCTTTTTGTGGGCTTAGTTAAGAAATTCATATTCTACCCAGCAGAAGTCTCCTACAGCTGTTAGCAGTTAAAACCCCATAAAACAGTTGTATAACATATTAGTATGAATTAAACACAAAATACTACACCTTTTTATCACCGTGATATACGGAGTTTGACTAACTACAAAAGCCAACTCTTAATTCCTCATATAAGTGGTGTTTTAAATTATTTGGAAATACAACCACTAACTAGGGACTTGGCATTCCATTATCTTTTCTTTTCCTATTTTGTGTGCACATTCTTTAACTTTGCCTGCTATGAATTCTGCAGCAACTTTCCTTGGAGGCAGCGTGCCTGAAAAGGGGACGGTAGTGGCGTTGGGTCCCCCGGACCAGCCGAGCAATCTCCAAGTCCATCATCATCATCAACATCAAATCACCATCACAAATAGCAGCGTGGCCAGCGCGGTTGCTGCAGAAAGTAAACCCGTTGGAAGGAGATTCAGTTTCCGGCGTTCTTCGCCTACCTGGGCTATTGATCCCAGAAGACTACTATTCTTCTTTGCAACCCTGTAAGTGTATCAACAATATCAAGCATGATTTAATTCAAATTAATTAATAGTTTTAACATATGATGAATGCTGTCATTTGTAACAGGTCATGCATGGGGACTATTCTGCTTATCTATTTCACCTTATCAATGGGCAAACTCAATGGAGACGACAATACTGCTCTTAATTGAGACAATCAGTCCTCGAGAATATTCAAGTTTTTATGTGATAAGATGCAAAAGAAAAAGGAGAAGAAACAAATGTAGGATTAATTACAACTTTTGGCAGAAAGGGACGAACCTGGATTGGACATGTAAGAAAGGGATGGAGAATATTCAAGTTTTTATGCCAGTGGAAGACAGAAAACTACTTGATCGATGTGTATACCTTTTTTTGTTAATTTAGTCTATCTTTGCCCAAATGCTGAACAAAGTAGAAAAACCCATCTACTTTTTTTCTCTCTCTCTCTCTCTGCTCCCTAGGGATTTTCTCCAGCATATTTTTAATAAGAGAAGCACAGAAGAATTTTAGTTGATAAGCATATAGTTTGTATGTATATCATTAAATATTAAAAGTGAAAATTTTGGGTTGCAAGGCAAGTTGAGATCACCTTTGCCCTAGCCTTTGCGTCAGAATTAGGGTAAGAGGTGTGGTAGTGTTTGATCGAAGAATCAACTACATAAAATAAATTTACATGATAGAAAATAAACATACATATACAGAACGTTATGATATGTTTCCACTACTTTTTTTTAATTTAATTCAACCTAGCCTTTTCAAATATATGAATAAAAGGAACATACAAAATCGTTTCCATCAAATTTTCTTTTACAGAAAATTGTACTAGTAATTTAAAACTAATCTTGTATATGTATTTAAGATAATATTCTAATGAAGTAGCACAGAGCAGTATTAACAGTCTAATTTCTGTGATCCTTCATGTGATGAATAATGAAAGTACAACTGATTAATGTTGTAATGATGAAGCTCTTCACCTTTCTTTGTTTGGTTAACCAAGCACAGAAGGTACAACATAGTGAAGCTCAGTCCCAGCTGGCAACATTAGGTCCAGTAACCCAATTATTAGTTTCATGGTAACCATATTTGGCTTCCAAGGGTGGAAGTGGAACCCACGCTGTATTGACTTGTACGTTACTCCCCATGTTAGTATTGAGAGCCAGCACTTCACTCAGAGGATTACAGTGGTACTCCAAATCTTCCTCACTGAAGTGGCTCATCAGCTGTACTTGTGGCCAACCCAATTGGGGTTCATTACCCACCCAATCCAAGCTCGAAGTAGGCCTCACTGGACTAATCATCGGGCTCAACAACGGGCCTCCTATTTGATCATTATCACATGAATCAATCCGATCTTGATCAACCACCAGTCCATCCACACCACCACCCACTTTGCAAGATTGATTAACATCATTGCATATGTTGGTTGATGGCAGTTGATTCATGGTGTGATCGTTTCTGGTGACTGTAAATGGCCTGTTCAAACAGGGGTTCCCCTGTATCAACACCCCTGAGGTGGTGTTGTTAAACAGCTTGGCCTTAAGTGCACCCACTAGCCCTTCGGCCTCATCACTCCTGCACATGGCATCGAACGAGAAAGGCTCCGCGTTTTCGACGAAATTTGGACCCGACTCATCGGGCAATTCGAAGTTGGTACGAGCATTAGCGCCTCTCAGTTGGCGCGCGGCCTTGTCGTAGGCTCTGGCAGCATCTTCCGCCGTGTCGAAGGTTCCGAGCCAAAGTCTCACTTTCTGTAGTGAGTCTTTGATCTCGGCCACCCAGCGCCCGGACGGGCGCTGGCGGACCCCCACAAACTTGTGGTGGCCCCGGGACGAAGTCTTTCGTCTGACTCGAACCCCTTCATCTTGATCAACCCTCAATGTGTTCTGCTTCATCTCTTTCTTAAAGAATTTGGACACACCAAGGAATAATGCGTTTATAGTCTTGTTGGAGTTGAGGAATCACGGGGGTACGCTAGAGGACGTGTTACTAATTGACAACTAATGCATTGTAATTAATCCTTTGTCACAAGTGCAGGCCTTGTTTATTGCGGCATTGAATAATCCGAAAATATGTAAGATTATTACAAGGAAACCGTGTCATGAAAGGTACATATAGTATTAGAAAATTATATTATGAGCTTGTTTAATTCTTCGAACAAGTCAAGAAGTGGGGCAGTTAATTCTATCATTGGTTTGGATCACTTGTTACGTCTTGGTGTTAATTTTATGTTACGAATTATTGTTAGATCATTGACATGTAAGATATAATAAAATCTATACAATAAAAAAAAAATCAAACCAAGGTTTGTCCTCTAGCATACGTTTAGGAAATGTAACATTTAAAAATTACAAAACATTACAGAACATTCAGGATCGACCACTATGAAGGAGGTAGCAAGGAAACTATAAGGAGACAATCGAGCGATGAATTACAATTTTATTTTTTGTTGTCATCAATGTGACAAGCTCCACAAGGTGAAAAAAGCAAACAAAAAAGAGAAGAAACATAGGATAATTAATTACAAGTTTTTGGCAGGGAGGGAGGAAAAATTCAGCTTTTGGAAAATATTCAAGTTTTTTAATGGGTGTGGAAGACATGGAATCCAACAAGATGGTTGTGTATACCTTTTGATGTTAATTTAGTCTATCTTTGCAAAGCAATGTCCGAAAGCCCATCTACTTTTTCACTCTCTCTCTCTCTCCAGATTAGGAGTTTCTGGAGCTTACGCTAACTTAAAATAAGAGATGCCAATGGAATTTGAGAAAGAAGCGTGGCTTCTGTATTTCTCTAAATATAAATAACAACAGCTTTCAGCTTTAAGTGGGGGTGCAAATGCAATTGCTCGTTGAGAATTGAGATCAAATTTTTTGCCACTGGGATATGCCTGTTACTGCTTTGAATTACTATTTGGTAAAAAATATTTGCACATTATTTCAATAGATTTTAAAACAAAAATTGTTCTGTTCTGGATCTTTTAGTCAAAAATAATTAAGATATTTATTTTCTTCCAAACTTTTAAATGTTGCTTAAATTTCCCAAAACAATATTTTTTTACTAATATGGTCTCATAACTTTGTAAAAGTACTGATTCAGTCTCATCACACGAAATTAAAAGATTTAATATTTATAAGTAAAAATAACAATTTTTAAGAGAACTTAAAAGTTACACCCTTCGTCTACTCAGATGAGAGTTTTTTTGTCTATTTTGGTCGTCCGCCCCAATTACTCCAATTTCCTTTCTTACACATGTGAGACTGCATACATCCACTAATATAATTAAAATATGGGTCTCACACTTCCACTAATATAACTACCTACTACAAATTAAAAAATAATACTGCTCAATTGGCGTGAAAAAAAACAAATGACCCTCATTCGAACAGACGAAAGGAGTATAAAACTATTTCGAATAAATTAAATTTTTTGATACTACTTAAATACAATAAATTTGTACCGAACGATTTGGATTTACACTCCATCATAGTACACAAAATTTCTCCTCAACAAAACAATTTTAAACTTCATTATGGATAAACCATTTCTCTAATTAGGGCGTAACTAAAGTCCCTAAAATTGACACGCACCGGTGAGGACTTTGACGCATTAGGTGAAACTTAATTGCAATTTGCAAGTTCAAAATATGAAGGCCTGAAGGGCGTTTTAGTGCACCGTTGATTCTAACCTTCTTGAGTAATAATTTAAGGTTCGGATGTCACTATAATCTTTCTTAATAGACGGTGAATTCTACCTCCATGAGAAGGGGGTTGATCAACTACCAAAGTATATTTATTTGTAGTTAAACCATGTCAATAATGAATCATATTATAATATCCTAAAATTATACTTTAATACATCGTTCATCGAAAGCATACTTTAACAAACATTAAATATATTTTTATTTATATAATAAACATATTTTAACACGTATCACTAACATAAATAACGTCTTGCAAATCTATCATCCAAGACAAAAGAATTGTAGTACTATATAAAATCAGTGGAAACGGTTTACAACAGGAATTTTATGGTAATTATCATTAAAAGATTTATTAAAACTCATCATCTCATTGTTGGGTTTATCTAATTATAGCCCATTTTGATAGTTGGGCTAGAAAATAATTAATGAAGAAGCCCAATGACCCATGAATATGATAATCCACAAAGGTTAATTAAATGCCCAATACAATACCTCCAGAAGAGAAGAGAGGTCCAAACGTATAGAGTAACTAAAGCCGTGAGATTACTCCTTATTATGTGTATACCTCATTGGAGAAGACGCTACCAAAAATTGTGGATTGAAATTGTTCAAAAGGCTATCAGTTTGATAAGTGAAATCAGCAAGAGAGTAAGAAGAAGAAAGATGATAAGTGTGTGTATATCGTTTCATTTCGAATTTTGACAATATTATCAACGTATTGATCAAGTAAACTTCTTGAAAGTGACACATATTTTCTTTATATTGTTTAAACATTCTATTCTCCCTTTATTATTGAGTTTCGCAAGAAAGTGATTTAAATATATTGGGTATTCTCTACTCGTGATTTAAATAATGTTATACTATCAAACATAAACTCCTTCCTTATTTCATTATGTATCATCAGCTTTTATAAAGTTATAAATGCGAAATGTTGTATTAATACCACTTTGCCAAAGGTGACTAGAAAAAAATAATATTCCCTGTATCCCGGGTATTTTTACTCATTTGTACAGGCACAAAAATTAAGAAGTGTTGTTATTTTAATATATAATGTAAAAAAATAGGGATAAATTGGTAATATTGAGAGAAAAAGTAAATAAAGTTGTTGGTAATGATGAATAAAGTGTAAAAAGGTAAATAAAGTTGTTGAGATCGATTGATGAATAAATTGTAAAAAGTTGGTAAGGTGTATAGTATATTTTTACCATTAATAGAATGAGTAAAAATATGTTGAACACCCCAATATAAAAAGCGAGTAAAAATACGTGTAACGGAAGGAGTAGTAATTAAAGAAAAATAATAATAATAAATAGATGTAGCTTACCTTTCAAGTTAATTGTGTAAATTTGTGAGGTATATAAGATTGTGATTTATATTTTAGTTAATGATCCAAACCTTTTCAAATTTTGAAGAAAAAAATAAAATAAATTATTTAAATAGGGAAACTAGAAATAGTGATTTAACCCCACCTAATTAGTTGAGTTATTATAATTTACTCATCTACCGTTCTATTCGGGTTGGAGGTGGGATGAGTGATTCAACCTTTATGCTAAAAAAATAATAAATAAATAAATATAATACTCTTATGTAACATGCCTAACAAGTAAACCTTTCAGCCCAACAGGCTATTGTTCGGGAAAACCTATTAAAGTTAGGGCACGTTTGCTTGGGCTTATTAGCTCTTAATATATTAATTAACCTATCTATTAAGTTGTTTGGCTTGAAAATTTCGGCCCATTATTTATTAGCCGCCCGATGAATGAAACACATTGGCCCGGTGGATCAAGAACAACAGGGATGGTGGGTTTTGTAAGCCTACTTATAAATTAGGTGCTATTATTTTTTGTTGGACTATTTTAACCCCTATTTATACGACGTCATCCACGACCTTCTGGTTAATAATTGGTTAATTGATAAATTTGTATTTTTGTTTATTATACTTTGATATTTAAAAAAATAAAAATAAATTCAGACATAAAAATACCAATAAAAAAATGCTCAAACAAAACATTTTTTTTCATGTTCATAAATTAAATAATATTTAGATTTAAAGAAAAAATTCCGAGAAATTATATTAGGGTATACCTGTGTGAGATCGTTTCATGACGAGACTATTTTACATATTTTCAATTAATTATTACTTTTATTGAAATTTAATTTTTTCATTAAATATGTTATCACTTTTTATTTATTCTTAGAATTGTTCATGAAATGATTTATTATACCACTATCACTTTTTATTTATTTTACTTGAACTCATTCTAGAAACAGTTTCACACTATTTTGATTTTTTTAATTTTTGATAAGTCTCACATAAATGTATTGTATTATATTTTAGTTTTAAAAAATTCAGTAATATAAAGTACAATTAATAAATAAGAATAATGGAAGAGTTATTGAACGTAGAAAATTAGAACATGGTTCAGAAATGATTAATTATGATTTTTAAGGATAATTATATAAATTATATGTGTATCATTTATTAATGAATCAATTTACTGAAAATAAAACAATGAAGCAAACATAATATTAAGTAACCATTGTTATATAATAACCCCTTATTGATTCACTAGCCCATGTAGAGGGTTAAGCAACCAAACATTTTCTTATTATATAGTATATATGGTTAAATTTACAATATGGCTTCATGGTTAGACCGAACCTTCTGATCCACTCATTAAAAAAAAAAATATTCAAATAGTAATTATAGAAACTCCTTGGTATGTAGAATTAGTAGTCTAACCTACTCTTCCACTATTTTGTTTGAATCTTGTGGGGGGGACGACGATTTCACCTTTATACTCAAGAAATAAAATATTCTTATTATTTAATAGGCCTAACAACTAAACGTGCCAAGCCCAACGGGCTATTGTTTGAGATAACCCATTAACTTACTATATAGGGTTAAACTTACAATATGGGCTCATGGTTAGACTGAACTTTCTGATCCACTCATTAAGAATATGATACTTGATTGGTGCAAAATAATACTTAAATGAACTATTTAATGAATATTTCATAATATAAATAATTTAAAAATAATAAAACGATCTAATACTAGTAAGACTCAAATTTTTATCTTACTTTTGTAAATCATAAAATGTAATAATTGTAAACACAAAAAAAGTTCTGGAGTTCTTTCAATTGGTGGGGTACACCATTTTTTATAGGCTCCGTAGATGGAGTTTTTTATTTTTAATTTTAATTTTAAATTTAACGGTTTAGTCCTAGTTTAAGAATGAAATATATGAAAATTTAATTTCTAATTTCTGTGTGTACAACTTTTCACAACATTTCACAGATAATTAAGGAGTAGTTTGAATAATAGTTTAAACTGGCATTTATTTCATGAATAATAACATTTCATAAATAATCTTATAATTTTAGTCGGTACTTTAAATTATTCATGAAATAAATTATTAAAAACTGGCATTTATATATATATTAAATGAGTGAAGCTTGTGTGCGCCCAGGCGCCTTTAGAATTTAGTATTATGGGTAAGGGTACATTGCTTTGGTCTAAAGAGTATACACTTTAATTAATAAAGGTACACCATTTTGTTCTAAAGGGTATACACTTTATTAATATTTTTTATTTTTCTCAGAAAATAAAGGGTACACATATTTATGCTAAAGGATATACAATTTAACACAAAATTTCAAAGGCACACGGAATATGTTCCCGTGCGCCCGGTGATGAGAGTGAAAATTTACGTCTTTTCGGTCACACAATACCTTATTTTTGTTAGGGGAATACCATATATTCGTGTCAGATTATGTAGTTTACGTATTTTACATGATTATGGTGCTACTAATGATTTTTGTTGAGTTTTGAAGGTTAAAACTGGGTAGAAATGAAGCAGGAACGAAAACGAGCAAGAAACGGGGCTGAAAGGACCCAACTCGAGTTGCATGAGCCAACTCGAGTTGCAACACGACTTGCACTCAAGTCGAGTTGGGGTCCAAAATATGTCCAGAATCGTCTAGAGAGCTTACTCGAGTTGCAAGGCTAACTCGACTTGCAACTCGAGTCGAGTTGGGTCCCCAAGGAAGTCCAGTTTCACAGCCTCGTAACACGATCGAATAGGCGAGTGCACGGTTTACCAACACGACTTGTGTTGGGATTACACGGGTTGTATTTCAAGCAACTCGGGTCGTGTAGCCCAACTCGAGTTGGGTTATTTTGGGCCAAAAATCGAGATTTTTGATTCCCTGTGCGTGACGACGTGTAAAAATAGCCCAGTGAAGTCAAATTCGTGGCCCAAGGTATAAAAGGGGTCAGAACACCTGGAGTGGGGAGACCGATCATTGACCACAGAAAAACACCGTGAATTCGATTCACGCTCCACACATCCATCCACCCACTCACATCAGATCATCCGCCCATTCATTCCATCGGTCCAGGGGAAGATTCGAGTGTGGTTGAGAGAGCAATCCAATCGGAGAGACGGGGAAGGAACGAAAACCACGTGACACTAGGGTTTCGTATTTCTCTTTATCTTTTCTTTTGTTGATTTGATTATGAAATTGTCAGCCATGAGGGTTGTGTGTAACCTCATGGGCTAAATTCTTTTACAGTTCTTAGGATTGAAGGTTAGGGTATTGAGTTGGAAACCTAGACAAAGTATTGTGATTTCGTGCTATTAAGATTCTTATTTATTCGATTTATTTCAGATTATATTATATGTTTGTAATGTCTTCATACCATGCTATTGATGTTGCCAGTGATGCTTGGTATGTTGTGTTAGCTTGTGTGCATACGTACTTAATATTGTCTGTTTGCTAAGGATTATAGTAGTTTGCCCGTGAACACAATAATCCTAAAGGCCGGTAAATAAGATACTTGTTATTCTTAGTAGAACAATGCAATTAAGAATTCAAGTAGGAAGTGGATAAGTTTGAGTATTACTTTCGGGGAATATATGTTAGTCAAATTAGCTATCCGGAGGTTTATGAAATTTGTCTTATTGATATCTAGGGAAGAGGTTCAAAACTGTTCGTGCATCATCTTACGATGTATTTCCATTAAAATAGCATGAATGAACAATAGGACGTCTAGGAATTCAAACCAATTGCACTACACCTGATACCTTAGAGTTGTTACTTCTCTCTTGATTAAATCTTGAATATTTCTTACTTTTATTTAATTTGTTGTTTATTATTTCAGCACTTTCCTAATTAATCATATTCAAATCTTGGAAATTGGTTACTATAATTTTAGTTAAATAGTGATATAAAATAAATAGATAATTGACTGTCTCATTGGGAACGATATTATTTTTAATTGGGGTACTTGTCATTACAATTGGCATCCCTACACTTGGGAATTTAATTGTGGTGCGCAAAAATATGCCTAACACTCGGGCACACACAAGTTTTTACCATGGTACACATCTTTATACTAAAGGGTACACAATTTAACACAAAATTTTAAAGGCGCATGGAATGTGCTCCGTGCGCCCGGGCGCACACAAATTTTTTCCATATTAAAAAGCACATATAAAATGAAAATTAATATAAATATGGTGCACAGAGTTCACGGAATATCAATTATTATGCTTTTCATGCATCAAATTAATGTACTAGTTAATCTAATATTTGAGCAGTATTATATGCATATATATAAAGTTTCTTATAATTCAAAATAAAGAGTGCTACATTTTAGAAATCACACACACACAATCAATTCACACAACTAAATGGAAAAGTTTAATTACTAGTACACACCAATTCCAATTTTAATAAGTTTAATGAGTAGACACTAAAAATCTTGGAAGTCCAATTTTGTATCCAAATAGTTTAACGTCCTCTTCAACCTGTTTTATGTATTCACCAAAGCTAAAACTTCTGTAAATGCCATTACTTTCAACGGATCCGACACTCTCTATAACAGTGTCAAAAGAAGGACAGAAGAAGAAAGCGGTGGAGAATCTCTCTTTCAAAGGATTCGTCACAACTCTATGTTCCAAGCTCTTGTACACATTATTACTCCATGCCTACATTTACAAATACATTAAAGAAGTTTATATTAAAAATTCATGTCATAGGGCATTCTTTAAATTTACATTAATATATATTCATATATAAAATATGCATATAATTTTACTAAAATTTAAATCATTCATAAATAAAATAACTATAAATACTTTAAATCATTCTTTAAGCCAATGTTTTAATAAATTAATAATAACAAAATATATAAATATTCAATAATTGTTATAAATTATTCAATTAATATATGAGCCTAATAACAAAAAGATGTCATGAGTAAACATGTAATGATGTATCACTGAAATCAATAATTTATTTTTCTTAAAAAAATAAATATTGATTATTTATTAGTTTAAAAGATTTAGCAATTCTTTTTTATATTATAATCATATTATATAATACTCGAGCTTCTCACTTCTCATGCGCCAATATAATTTAATTTGTGTTATGTGCATTTTATAATTATGTGATAATTATGTGGCAATTATGTGATAATTGTTTTTACATTTTAATTATCTTTACATTTTATTTGAGACATACGTGATAAACATGGTGACAATATGTGAATATATGGGTGCATTAATTTGGATATATGAGTAAATTATTTTATGAGTATAAATACATTTTTCTTAATTATTAAGTATCACACGTATTCTCATAATAATAATAGTGATAAGAAATGTACATGTATGTGTATTAATTTATAAATGTATTATATCTTAGCTATTAAGTATCGCACGTAAATTAAGAATGGATAATAATAAAATAAAAAAATAATAAAGTTGGGGCGGTGGGATAGTCGTGTACGACTTCCACCCCACCCCTCTATATATATAATAGTAACCCCTGTTCAGGGGCAATTGAAAGCAGAAGAAAAGAAAAAAAAAGAAAAAAAAGAAGAGAGAGAAAAAAGGGAGAGAGAGGAAAGAGAAGAGGAAAGAGAGAAGAGGGAGCGCGTTGGAACGTGCGTGTCGGAGCGAATTAGTTACAATTCTTTACGGGGTTTATATTACTGTTGGAATCCAGGTAAGTAGAAGTCCAACTACAATGCATAAACATGTTGTTTGAGAATTATTTGTAATTAATATGTGATAATTATGTTATGGATTATTTGTAATTAATTTAGTTATGATATGAATTATTTGAGATTAATTTGTTATACAAGCTGTGGATTTATGTGATTTGGAGAAAGTAGGGTTCATATTCAACAATATTATTTGTAAATTATTTGTGATAATTTTGTGATACAAGTTGTGGATTTATGTGATTTGAAATAATATAATTGTCTTACATAGATCTGTGTGATTGGAAACTGTTGAAAATATATTTGTATGACTTGATAAGATATTGGTTATAAGGATCTGTGGGATCCGAGGTGAAGTTGTTATTTCAAAAGTGGATCTGTTCGAATTGAAGTTAAATTGTTGCTTTATTGTGATTAAATATTGATATTGATATTGATATTGTAAATGATTTGTGATGCACATTTAATTGTTTTGGGTGCATGCCATGCATAAACATGAAAAGTGTTTTCCTCAAAATTAATAAGATACTAATGGTGTGTGCGGCCACTATATATGCATCTCTGTCAGGGTTCGGAAAAATCATTCTCGACATTTTTATTAGGTGGGTTCGGAAAAATCGTCTCCACCACTTTGCCAGAGTTCGAAAAATCATTCTCGGCACTATTTTTGGGGTTCAAAAAAATCGTCCACATTGAGCTCATTTGGGGTGCTTATCATAAGTGTGTCGTGGGGATCCCGCAACGTGAACAATTTTCAAAATAAAAGAGATCAATTAGAAAAAATTAGGAAATAGGCGATAGAAAACTAAATGCATTTTCATGCACTGACATGCATGATTTCTACTTACTGAGATTTTTGTCTCACTAGTTTATGCATTGTAGGTGAACCTGTTGATGATTGAGTTTGTGATGTGATTGTGCAAGCTGTGGAGCTCCTTCAAGATTTTGAGCGGATGTACATAGATGATGACCTGTTGGGCTAGGCTGTGGGTTTATTTTATTTCCGCTGATGTTTTGGTTGTGTAATATAATAAGTATTATCACATGTCTGGGTGGTTTGAAGTGGTGTCAGAAACCAATACGTACGTTGAACTGGTATAATGGTTTTGGTTATAAACATATTATGTGAAAAAAAAATTATATGCAGGTTTTTTTTATAATGATGATGTTTATGTTAAATAGTATTTGAATTATAAGTTGTGTAAGGTGGGTCGTGTCAGAGTGGTATCAGAGCACGGTTTGTGTCCTGCAGACTGTCTATGTACATGAACTCATTCTTTGGGAGCGCAGCTTTGCAAGTAAGTGTTATTTTCATTCTGTGTTGTTATGTGTCTTATAAATAATATTGGTCATGTGGTATAGGAAGTGTAGTTAGTAGACAAAATGGTAAGGGCTACAGGTGAAAGTTCTGAAAGAGATATGACTGCAGAGCAAGCAGCACCTCCTGAAGGGAATAATCGTGATGCGGTGATTACTCGACTAATGGAACTGGTTGAGCGTTAGTCACAATAGATACAGCAACTGATTCAGCAGAGAGATATGGGTGGACAACCAGAGGGTAATGCAAACCAAGATAGATGTCAAGTAGAACGCGTGAAAATGGTTTGTGAGAGGTTTCGAAAGCTGAGCCCTCCAATATTTGAGGACGCAGCAGACCCCACAGATGCAGAGGATTGGTTACACACGGTGGAAAATATGTTTCAATACAGTAGAATTCCAGATGAGGACATAGTGATGTGTGCTTCTTTCATGTTACGAGGAAGTGCAGGCCACTGGTGGGATACGATTAAAAGTATCGAGGATGTCACGACTATGACATGAGAAAAGTTTAAGGAGCTTTTCATAAACAAGTACTTTACGGCACCAGTGAGAGCCATGAAGATGAACGAGTTCATACAGTTGAGGCAAGGTGGCATGTCAGTCACAGATTACCTTCGTAAGTTTGAGCAGTTGTCGAGGTTTGCTGAACATATGGTTAGTAAGGAGGCATTGAAAGTGGAGAGATTTGTGGAAGGCTTAAGGCCTGAACTTTACAGAAATATGAGTATGTCAGGACTGCATGGAGCAACATACTCACAAGTTGCAGAAAAGGCTCAAATTGCTGAGCAAGCGGAGATGAGGATCAGACAAGCGCAGGCTATCAGACGTCAATTTCAGCAGAAACCAATGCAGCAGTTTGGGAGAGTTGATAAGAGGCCGATGCCATTTCAGAGGCCGAAATCAAATGTTCAAGTGGAGCAAGAACAGAGACGAGGAGAACCCAACAAGCGTCCCAAATTCGATCAGGGTAAGGTGCCACCGGTGCCGCCACTACCTATATGCCCTAATTATCTTATATCACATGGTGGAGAGTGTCAAATTCCTCCGAGAACGTGTTACACATGCGGGGAGAAAGGACATGTGACTACTACTTGTCCTAAGAAAGGGAAGCAGGGACAGCAGGGAAGAGCTCCAGCTAGGGTGTATACTTTGACGCGAGAGGAGGCAGATGCGAATCCCTCAGTTGTCACGGGTAAGTTCTCTATTTTTGGCACTTCTACATATGTGCTATTTGATTTTGGCAAATACTTGTAAATTAATAGTATTAATGATACTGGGTGGAGCCGCCACCTCACAATTTAAAAAAATATATTTTTGGCAAACACTTGTAAATTAATAGTATTAATGATAATTATGACTTTTTCTAATTAGGAAATTAGATATTATTTTTAAAAAAAAAATAATATTAAATTAAATTTAATCATAATCATCTATTTTTCAAACAAATTTCAACCAATAATAAATCCAATCCTGTAATCTATTTCTCAAAAAAAATCTCAGTCACCCATTGAAATAATTAAATTAAATAACTATAATTATGACTTTTTCAAATTAGAAAATAATTAAATAATTATAATAAATTCAAACCATCTATCTCTCAAACAAATCTCTGTCACTCATTAAAATAATTAAATTATTATAATTATGACATTTTCAAATTAGTAAATAAGATACTCCCTCCGTCCCAACTTCAACTTCACACTTTCCGTTTTGGTCCGTCCCAAATTCAACTTCACACTTCCATAAAAGGAAAAAGCAACAAACTAATATCCCTCTAACATACTTTAATTTCAAATTTGACATCACCTTTTTAACACACATAACATACTTTATCATTTATTTATTACCCAAAAATATCATACTACCCTCAAAAGTAAGTCAAAAAGTGACTTTTCTTAAACTCTGTATTTACATTAAACGTGAACTTAAATTTGGGACGGAGGGAGTATTATTTATTAAAATGTAATAATATTAAATATAAATCCAATCCTAACCATTTATTTTTCAAACAAATCTCAATCACCCATTAAAATAATTAAATAATTGAAATTATAACATTTTCAAATTAGGAAATAATTTAATCTTTCTAATTGTAATTATGATTTTTTTCAAATTAGGAATTAATTTAGTTTGACATTTAGAATAAATTCAATCATGGTCATCTATTTCTCAAACAAATCTCAGTCACCCATTAAAATAATTAAATTAAATAATTATAATTATGACTTTTTTCAAATTAGGAAATAATTTAGTCCAATCTAGAATAAATCTAATCTTGTCAATCTATTTCTTAAACAAATCTCAGTCACCTCTCAGCCACCCATTAAAATAATTAAATCATTATAAAAAATTCAATCTTGGATATCTATTCCTCCAACAAATCTCAGTCACTCATTAAAATAATTAAATAATTATAATTATGACTTTTTTAAATTAAAAAATAATATATTATTTATTAAAAAATTAATAATATTAAATATAAATTCAATCATAACCATCTATTTTTCAAACAAATCTCAACCACCATTAAAATAATTAAATAATTGTAATTATAACTTTTTCAGATTAGAAAACAATTTAATGTTTCTAAAGGGTTTATGGTTTATGGTTTGGGGTTTTAGGATTTAGGGTTTTAGGGCTTAAGGTTAGGTTTTATGGTGTATGGCATAACGTTTTTAGTTAGCTACCCGTTAAAATAATTATATAATTGTAATTATGATTTTTTTCAAATTAGGAAATAATTTAGTCCAAATCTTGACATCTAGAATAAATAATCATGGATATCTATTTCTCAAACAAATTTCAGCCGCCCATTAAAATAATTAAATTATTTCTAAACAAATGTTAGCCACCCATTAAAATAATTAAATAATTATAATAAATCCAATCCTGGCAAATTTTTTCTCAAACAAATCTCAGATACCCATTAAAATAATTAAATAATTATAATTATGAATTTTTCAAATTAGAAAATAATATATTATTTATTAAAAAATTAATAATATTAAATATAAATCCAATCCTAACAATCTATTTTTCAAACAAATCTCAAACACCCATTAAAATAATTAAATAGTTGTAATTATAACTTTTCCAAATTAAGAAATAATTTAATGTTTCCAAAGGGTTTAGGGTTTTAGGGTTCTAGGGTTTAGAGTTTTAAGGTTTATCTTAAACAAATCTCAGTCACCCATTAAAATAATTAAATAATTATAATTATGACTTTTTCAAATTAGAAAATAAGATATTATTTATTAAAAAATTAATAATATTAAATATAAATTCAATCCTAACTGTCTAATTTTTAAACAAATCTCAACCACATATTAAAATAATTAAATAATTGTAATTATAACTTTTTAAAATTAAGAAATAATTTAATGTTTCAAATGGTTTAGGGTTTAAGGGTTTAGGTTTATCTTAAATAAATCTCAGCCACATATTAAAATAATTAAATAATTATAATTATGACTTTTTCAAATTAGGAAATAAGATACTCCCTCCGTCCCGGTAATTATTGCACACTTTCCTTTTTGATCTATCCCAAAATTTATGCACATTTCTAAAATTGAATAAAATACATTACAATACTACTCACTTTTACACGCATCTCAATAACTTTACACACCTTTTACATTAAATTATCTAAAATACTTACCTTTTACACATCTTTTTCATTAAATTATCTAAAATACTTATCTCAATCACCCATTAAAATAGTTAAATAATTATAATTATAACATTTTCAAATTAGGAAATACTTTAATGTTTCCAAAGGGTTTAGGGTTTTGACCTTTTCAAATCAGAAAATAATTTAGTTCAAATCCTGATCATCTATTTCTCAAACAAATCTCAACCACCCATTAAAATAATTAAATAATTATAATACTAACTTTTTCAAATTAGAAAATAATATATTATTTAATAAAAATTGAATAATATTAAATATATTACTTGAATATATTCAAACAAATCTCAGTCACCCATTAAAATAATTACTCCCTCCGTTCCAAATTCATCTTCACGTTTACTGTAGGTACATAGTTTAAGAAAATTTACTTTTTTTGACTTACTTTTGGGGGGTAGTAGAGTATTTTTGGATAATAAATAAATGATAAAGGATGTTATGTGTGTTAAAAAGGTGATGACAAATTTGAAATTAAAGTATGTTAGAGGGATATTAGTTAGCTGTTTTTTCCTATTATGGCTGTGTGATGTTGAATTTGAGATGGACTAAAACGAAAAGTTTGAAGTTGAAGTTGGGACGGAGGGAGTAAATGATTATAATTATGACCTTTTCAACTTTTTCAAATTAGGAAATAAGAATTATTTATTAAAAATAATTAAATATTTATAATTATGACTTTTTCGAATTAGAAAATAAAATATTATTTATTAAAAATTAAATAATATTAAATATATTACTTATTAAAAATTAAAAAAATATTAAATATATTATTTGAATATATTAAAAATTTTCAAACAAATCTCCGCCACTCATTAAAATAATTAAATAATTGTAATTATGATTTTTTCAAATAAGAAAATAATTTAGCCCAAATTATGACTATCTATTTCTCAAACAAATTTCAGTCACCTATTAAAACAATTAAATAATTATAAGTGCTTAGGGTTTAGGGTTTATTACATAATATTTCCAGATGGTTTAGAGTTAAGGGTTTAGGGTCTGCAGAGAGTTTTGGGTTTAGGTTTTGGGTTTATGATATAATATATGTTTTCACTCAACCACCCATTAAATTAAAAAAAATTAAATAAAATAATTATAATTATGACTTTTTCAAATCTGAAAATAATTTAATCCAAATCTTGATCATCTATTTTTCAAACTAACTTCAGCCAACAATTAAAATAATTAAATAATTATAATTAAGGTTTATGATATAATATTTCTAGAGAGTTTAGGGTTTAGGGTCAAATCTTAGCCACCTATTAAAATAATTAAATAATTATAGTTATGACTTTTTCAAATCAGGAATAAGATATTACTCCCTCCGTCCCATACTTATCTTCACACTTTCCATTTTCGTCCGTCCCACACTTATCTTCACCACCCAAAAAAGAAAATTTTACATTAACCAACAACCTCAAAAGTTATCATAATTTCAAAAATACCACTCTCACCTGACATACATAACATACTTTATAATTTATTTATTACATAAAAATACCACAATACCCTTAAAAAAGTTTGTCAAAAAATAATTTTTTTAAACTTCGTATCTACAGTACCGGTGCAGATAAGTATAGGACGGAGGGAGTATTTATTAAAAATTGAATAATATCTTTGAACAAATCTCAGTCACCCATTAAAATAATTAAATAATAGGTATACACGAAATTTTAGATGAGTCTTTTAAATTATTTGCAATGGAAGTTCGGTTGAGTTAATAGTAATATAGAGTTTGATCTAATAATTTTGAAAAAAGATGCATTTTAACCTCATTGCAAAAGATATTAGTAAACATATACGAATTGATCAACTTAACAGTCTCACAAAGTTTTAGAAGTATTTTGCCCATAATTACATTAGACTTTAATATTTAAACATTAGGTTAGATATAATTAAAATAAATATTATTCGGTTAAAAATCATAAAATTAAGTGAAGTTGTTGCCCTAAAAACGAACGAGTTCAATTACTAATTTATTTTAATACTTAATTCTCTATTTAACTTGTTTCTCTCGTATAGTCTTTCTTGCATCAATTACTATCATTACTCTCTTATACATACTATTATCTACATCTTACATATTGATTACATAAAGTTAAAATTTAACATATTAGAAACTCAAGAATAAATTTATTATTTTCAAAAAATTCACTTACACCCGGACAAAACATAAATGACTTAAAAAAAATAATGTTATGTGAAAAGGTTAAAAGACGGATTCATTTATAGAATGGTTTTATCTATAGAACATTTTTATCTTTTCCTTAGTTTTGTTTTGTTTTGTTTTATTTTATTTTTTTATATATTTTTTTTCATTTTCATATGACTAATTAAGCTCTAATATTTATTTGATATTAATTTTTAAAAATATAATTATAATTAATAGTAAAATAAAATAGGAATCACAAAATTGCCATGGAATTGGTTTCATTTATTTTTCCTCAGAGTTAGTATTCCACAACAATTTTTCAATGAATTCCATAGAATTGGTTCCACAAAAATTTATATGGAATTTTATTATCCAAGCATTTAGGAATAAGAAATATCCCTCTTATACATAATAGCAACTATCATTAAAAAAAATTAATAATAATAATTCGAAATCATTCTACGTGAAACTTATTTCATGCAAAAAAAAAAAAAATCCATATTAGGTTAGTTCATGAAATAAAATTTTAAGTCATAAATTATAAAAGTAACCAAAAAAATCTATTAAAATAATAGTAAATAATTTAGTGAGGATCAAGAATGGTTCCACATAAGATATGGTTGTGTTAGCATACGTAGCATTATTTGTTGCCACTCACTCCTTACCAAACTACTCCACTTTTATTTATTGGGGGAAAAGAAAACGACTAACCTCCAATTGTTCAATTCAGCCGACATCTAATATGTAATTATCAATCAATTTCTTCATTTTTAGCAAATACAATTACAATCAATTTATTTTATTTTTTAATCAATTCTTATTTTTCTTTGATAGAAATTTTATACAATTTCAAGACAGGATAAAACAACTCAAACAGACATTTACGGGGCCAAAGAGAAAAATATAACTCTACAAAGACCTAAATTCAACAAATCATCAGAATTAGTATATTTTATTTTTAGATTACTTTATCAAAGCATCTTAAATCTTTACGCGTATATAATATTAAAAAAATAAAAAAAAATCTGCAACCCAAATAATTTCTGTGGAGCAGAATGTTTTTTTTTTAATTATTTATAAATGAAAGAAATTCAAATATTTAATTGTAGAATGTGGAGCATTCACCAAGAAGAAAAGGAAAAGAAAGAATAATAGAAATCATATTGGGCCATGGAATAATAATAGTCCAAAACACAGACCTGTCTTTTTCTTTGTCACCTAATCTCTCTCTTCTATCAGCACTTGCAGGATAGGGCCCAGATTCAACTTACTAAGCATGTGAGATTTCTGAATTATAATTTCTTTGTTTTACTTTAATATGTACACTTCAAAATTTTATATGAATTCACGAATCATCATGTTTAATGCAACTAGATAGCTTAGTAATACTAATACTGCAAAAAATTATATGCCCATTTACACAAATCATATTTCAAGCAACTAGTTCAATATTACTTTAATTGTTTCTTTGTTTTACTTAATCTGTGTATTGCAAAAATTTATATGCGCCATTCACGTATTATATTTAATGCAACTAGCTAGCTTAATATTTTTTAAAAATTTTTTTCTTTATTTTACTTAATCTGTATACCGTAAAAATTTATATACGCCACCTACAAGAATCATATTTCAAGCAACTAGTTAAATATCATTTTAATTTTTTCTTTGTTTTACTTAATCTATGTACGTCACTTGCACGAATCATATTTCCCTGCAACTAGTTCAATATTATTTATTTTAATCTTTGGTTGAGTGGTTTTCTTTAGTTTTAGTATTTTTACATTTTCATTTTAGGGGGTTTATCGTCAATTACTTTAAAACTATATTGATTATTTGATTTTACGTTTGTGATTTATATTGATCTTTCACTTTTATGTTTTATTACATTTTCTTCTTATTTTATTATTAACCTATTTAAAATTATATAAGATTCATGTTATGTAATCGATGCACACAAATGTTTGAACCACTTTACTTTGTATTTAATATATGATTAATTTCTTATTCTTTATTTTACCCCTCATTATTGTGACTTAAAAAAAAAGAGATAAAGAAGAGACATATCAGTGAAAGTGAAAGGACAAGAAAATTAAGTGAAATGATAAGAAACTTAGGAGAGGGTTAAAATAATAATAATAATAATAATAATAATAATAATAATAATAATATATTAAAGGGAGCGGCTATTTGCACCCTCAATTTTAATAAATGTACCCATAAATTTTATAGGACTAAAATACTCATATTTATTAAGACGTAAACATCCTTTTATAAATCATAAATTAAGATTTCTTATTTATATGGTGTTCGGTTGCAGCAACCAAACAAACATATGAATAAGAAATCTTAAGGTGTAACCGAACAAGCATATGAATCAGAAATCTTAAGGTGTCGGTTGCTGCAACTGAATAAGCATATAACAAGCATATGTGTTCAGTTGCAGCAACGAACACCTTAAGATTTCTTATTCATATGGTGTTCGGTTGCAGCAACACAACAAGCATATGTGTTCAGTTGCAGCAACACATGTTCGTCGAACAAGTACTGCGTCTTTTCATGGACAATGTTCACGCAGAGATTCAGTCAAATTGTTGGAAAATTGAAATAACAGTACAAGAAGAGAGGTGATGAGTTGCAGTGTATAACTCACAGGTTTGCTGTAAAAGTAGAACATGGAACATGGAAGGGCTAGAAACTCCCTCTTCTTCGCCAAGAGTTCGGTGGCGGTGGAGCCCTTGTACGGAGGCGGAGTGTAGTCGAAGGGGAAGTTTGGGGAGTATGTATGCATCTGCACTCTAGGAATACCCACGTTTGAAGCTTTAGAATTTATAAACATATGTGCTTTTCATTTCTCTTGTCTCACGTAGTTCTAAACATATGTCCTTTTCATTTCTCTTGGCTCATAGTTCTAATCTTCCATCTTTTTTCTCTTCTGTGGAGTTGGGATGTCAACCTCTTCTTTCCTTCTCCTTTCTCTTCTACGGAGTCGCAACGTCGACCTCTTCTTTCCTTCACCGGCGTTTCTTTCTTCTTCTTTTTTGATTAATTAGCTTTTAGTAATTAGGATTTAATTAATTAAAAGGGTAAAGTAGTCTTAAATGAGGTGTATTTAGTAATTTATATGTGTAACTTTTAATTTTAGCAGGATATATCTAAAACTTGGGGTTCATTTAGCAGATTTGGTGTGCAAATAGCCGTTCCTTATATTAAAATATATAGCAAATACAAAAAACTCGTTTGCGTCTAGGCGCGAGTGCAAGAATACATAATAATATCAAATTCGACTCGTTTAAATGTAATACTACATTATTAATGTGATTTAATACTATTTAGTATAAAAAAATTTAAATTGAATACTCAAAATTTTTTTAAAAGAAAAAAAGGATAATTTTTTTAAGTTAATCAAACATTAATATTCTTATATTTCAACATATTCTTTCAATTAAAAAAAATATAATTATTAATTAAAATAAATACTTTTCATAATTACTAGTTTATTCTTACAGTTAAATTTTTATGGTATTTAAAATTTTCTTATAGCCCCCTACCCACCCAAGACACCCTCTCCTTTTTTTCTTTTTTTTTTTAATTAATGAGGTAAAAGTGATCAAACTCCCACTTCCTTGCATGAAGATTTTATTGCAACTTGAGAAGGCATGAGATATCTAAATCAGCACTTGTAAGCAGAATCTAAACACGAAAAATGCAATCAAAGTTTAGAATAGAGACCGTAAAATATCTGTAATGTCCTGTATCTGGATTGATCCAGGTGCAAGGGCCATGATTTTACAATGTTTTGAGCAACTATGACCTCGACTGACGTCCATGCCAAAATGTGTATCTTGCGGTTAACTTCCTAGTCCATTAACTGTAGGCTGAAAAAGAAATCCAGCCATGTTTAATGTGTTGTATAGAATTATGATCAAGTATTCGCTATCTATCTGCCAAAAAATTCTATCAAAACTTCTCTCATCAACCCAATCTGATTTTGTGATTTGTGTATTTTCTTCTATCTTCGACGCTTTGATTCTTTCCGCATCTCAGCTAGGTAATTCTCCAAGTTGGGTTTTTCCCATAGTCGTCTTTGAACAAGACCATCCTTTGTTGATTCATCTGTTATTCACCGAGACTGGAGTTAGTTGAAAGTTGCAAAGTGCTGGGATGAAGCACTTCATTACATTTGTTACTGGAGTGTTGGATCCAAAACAGTTGGTTAATCATAAATCTATCAGATATATCATGCCAATTATATATATCACAGAGCACTAGACATACGTAATGTAGAGCATTTCAGCAATCCTTCTAGCAAAAATAGTAACTTAATAAGAAGGTTGATGAGAAAAATAGAAAAGACGAACTTGTTGGAGGGACATGGACTAGCAAAGGGCATACCTAAGTCACTCCACGAATCAAAAGGAATCCTCAGAGATCTTCTAGTAAGATAGGAAGCATCTTGCAAAGAATATGGTTCATGTTTCACTTGGTACCGCCAGAACCAAAATCCATACCATAACAACAGCTGTATATAATAATGAATCAGCAGACTGGTTTAGCAATTTTAATAATTTTGATTTAGGGCTATCATAAGAACCAAAAGACCAAAAAAGACAGCCAGGATTTCTTATTTTTTATTTTTAGTATATAACCAAAAAAGACAATTGACTTTCTCATATAACCCATGAAAATAGAGGAAGGACGCCGATACTAACCTTTGCCAAGGTGTAAGGCAGCAAAATAACACGAATCCCAATTAGTTCCCAGACAGATGGTTTTTCAGCTCCTTTTATTGTCAAATCAAGATCCTTGCTAAGATCCTCCTCCATTTTCCTAAAAAAATTATACAGTATAAATATATAGAATTCCACTTTTACTTGGAATATTTCAGAACTATTAGCTGGAAAGACTATACAGTTATAAAAATTCAGCCTCCAGAGAAAAAAGCAGACACAGACAAATATATTGGCGAAACCACGAAAGAACAGAACAAATCCAAAGGATGTATATGTTAATGCAAGAATTAATGTAAAAATCAACGGACAACCATATATAACATGCCATACTTGTTTATCTGCTTGTTACCCTTCTTCTTACTAGTTACTCCTCCATTGCGTTCAAGTTCTAGTGCTTTTAACTTATTTTTATAAGCAGGAGTTTTCTTCACCATATCAACAGCCTGAAACAAGAGAACCATATTGAATAAGCAGCAGAGATTAAAACCGTAATGCAGGGCTAATGCTTATTTCCAGTAAATTTATTCAGTAATAAATGACATCCTTGTTAATCTGTATGAATAGCAATTCCAGTTACCTGTTTATACCTTGTCCATTGGTTTAGGTACTGAAATCCTGAGAGCATCAAAAGAAGACCCACAAGTACAGCACGGGTATCCTAATAACAGAAAATAATTGGCATACAAGGTGCTGAGATGTGCAATATCAGAAATGGCACAAGTGTTTCAAATAATTGTGCTGATCTTGAATAAGTGAAATGGTCGTAAAAATAAATAAATAAAATTCTTACTGTCTTGTGGCCGTAGTAAGCATGGTAGTAACGTGCTGTGTTGTAGAATACCTAATAAGGAAGTAAAGGTTAATCACTGATCAACATGCGAAGAATATATATATATATGCATATATCAAAGAAATGTCGGTTTCTCTTAATGTTTAAAATATTAAAGAACATCATGAAAGATAATGATAACAACTTAATCCAATAGATCTAGTTCAAACCAAATATACAATTTAATCCAATAGAAATATACTTTTTTTTTCTTATTAACTAATAGGCTGAATTGCCAATTATATGCTTTTACTGGAGCTGTAGACGTGCAAACTATGATCACCTAAAACAGTTTGCATACGCGCACCAAATGCAATTATAAGCAAGAGTAACCACCACAACTTCAACAGAAATACAGTAATCCTACCTTTTATGGGATAAGATCTTCATATTTGAATTTACTTATTCAACAATCAACACACATTAAAATAAAAATAAAAAATAAAAACCCTAAGGCTTTGCATAATTACAGAGGATCGGACAAACCTCTTCTGGATGGGCAATTGCATAATCATACTGCTCTCTTGTGGCTTCATCTTTCAAAATCTGGAAAATAAATAAAAGTTGGTCCATGTCAATAAATTCCTACCATCTTGAACAATAGTACAGCAGGAAAATTAACAATAACAGTTTCACTTTTAAGAGAACTTCTTTTGTGGACTTCTATCCAATTAGAGTCATAAACAATTGTATTGTTTAATATGCTTAATACTATTAATGTCACTATAACAATAAAACATAAAATGCTAGGACATAATTATTCAATCTCACAATTGTGTGATCTAATCTACAATAAATTATTACTATTTTATTCTTTCAATGTAATCGGTGTAACAATGCAGACTAATATGGTTATAGTAAGGTTTAAAACATAAAATTAATGTGTATACACAGTTATATACATGGAAATCAAGATAAAGCAACATGTCTGTTTAGTAAATTAAAAATAATTGTATTACATAGTTCAGCTAGTAGCATCCACAAGCATAGATAGGAATGATTCTATCATAAACAAATTAACAGAAAGTTCATGAGTTCCTACAAGATATGTTCACTGATTAGACCGTAAATCCCACAAGACTTATCCTTCATGAAATTGATCTTCCAACTATAAATTGATGTTAGAATGGAGGAACATTTCTCACCTTTCTATGCAAAAGTAGGAAAACTATGAAGTTACAAAAGTAAGGGTGCTTCAAATCAGTAGGAAAACTATGCAAAAGTAAAGGTGCTTTGAATTTACAACCATAGCTCATTCTCACCATTCTCAAGTGTAACACTGCTTTTAACAGGTAATTGTTCAATTGTAGCAACAACAACTAGCACGCTTAAGACTACATGGAGATTGGTATCTCCATGAGAGATTACCTCTTGCCTTGAGAATATATGTGCATTTTTTTTATATAAACTAATTTATCTATAAATTCAAATTCAAACCTTGTACTTGAGAGGTAGGGGAGCAGAAGAAATCGGAACCCCTACCTCTCCAATAGAAGAGGCCTGATACTAAATCAACGTATGAGTTGGACAATGTGAGTTAATCTTTCAAGCAACTAATAGGTGACAGCAAAATTTTGCATGAAATTCATTTAGTGCACTTGAACACTCGCACTCTTAACAGCTTTTCATCATCAACTTGAGAACATAGGTTCATGTATTAAATTCGTAGATAAATATTCACGAACAATTCATGTGATACTTCTGAGGTTTAAGAGATTGGATAATGGGAACATTAGGGAGAAAATGAATGTGAGTTGAGAGATCATCTTTCTTGTCAATTGGGTTCAATTAGAGAATAAAATCCAATTGTTGTAAGCTGATTAACTTCAATAATATCTGTTATAAACAAATTCCTTTGTTAGAGGATCTGGCTTGTAATTAGCCAAACCACACAATTACTTGCATGGCTCTATGTCAGAGTTAGTATATAATCATATGTTATCAACTCAATTAAAAAACCTACGGGTTGATCTCCAGCCCAACAATAGAAACATGGGATCAGCCAAATAAGTGCGCAATTGAGTGAATTGAAGAGGATTTTAATCAGTGATTATACCTCATAAGCATTCGCAACTTTCACAAACTTCTTCCTCGATTCAGGATCGGGATTTTTATCCGGATGACTGTTCAAAACATTCAAATTAAGCAACACAAAATCAGCAGTCGTCAATTACGAACAAACGAAGGAATACTTACTATTTAAGAGACAACTTGTAGTATGCTTTCTTGATCTCGGAGGCATTGGCACTTTGAGTGACCCTGCGCATTCACCATAAATTCGATCATTCATAAGAAATAAGTGAAAATAGAAAAGGGATAAGCATAGAAAGTAATGGTTGACATACCCTAGGAGATCGTAGCAATCGTCTTCGTCACAGTAGATCGAAATGGAGGGTTGAATTAGAAGTGAGAGTAGGAGAAGTAATGTGGGAAGGGTCCAACGGATCGAAGCAAACGGCTCCATAAGCCGTTATTACTCGGTGAAGAAGATCTGCGACTGCACCCACAACTGGGATTTTGGGACGAGACTTTTCTCCACGCAGAGGGTATTTAGTGAATGTAATGTAATTACAGTTTTAACCCTCAGATTAATGTAACAAATCTCACATTTCCTTCCAAAATTAAAATGGACGACTTCCAATTTTCCAAATTAGAGCATCTAGGGGTGTGCATCGGAATCGAACCTACCGAATTTTTAAAATCGAAAATCGAATCGAAATATTTTAGAAAATTAAAACCAAACCTAAATGTTTCAAAACCGATGCAAACCGAACCGATTATTTCGGTCGGTTATTTATGTTAACCGAAGACCAAATTTTTATTTTTTTATAATTAATTTTTTTATATTATTTTATTACATTTTCATTACTTAAAAGAAATATCTTTAATATATGTAATAATAATAATAATATTATATATATATATAGGAAATGTATATTTAATTTTATTTTTTTATAATAAAAGTGTATAAGATCTAAAGAAAACATGTAGAATAAATGAAATTATTTAAATTTAAAGTAAATTTTGATATTAAAAATTAAATAATACTTTATTTAAGATAAAAAAAAGAAAATTAATTGTTGGTAATTTATATATATATATATATATATATATATATATATATATATATATATAATTAATAAAAATTTCAGTTCGGTTTTCGGTTAATCGAACTTTCAAATTTCAAAATCGAACCAAACACCGAAGTTTTTTATTTTAAAAACCGTAAACCGAACTGTAAACCAAAAACCGAACCAAATTGTTTAATTCGGTTCGGTTTGGCCGATTTATTCGGTTTTGTCCAAAGTTTGCACACCCCTAAGAGCATCTATAGAGTATTTAAAATTTAGGACATGATTGGTACGCGGGAATGAGAATTTCTGGAATGAGAATGGAATTGAATCATTATTCCTAATTCTATTCTCATTCCTACAATAGGTATAATTCATGATAAGGAATCTCGATTCCACAAGGAATGTGTATTCCTCATTTTAAGGAATAGACATTCCTCCACCCCATAATATTGTTCATTTCATTCCTTGCATTCTATATATACATATTACTATAATTAATATTCTATTAATTTACACAATATATATATATATATATATATATATAATCACAAAAATTATAAATATGTTAATAATTTTATGTTTAAATATAATATTTATTAAAAATATTGATATTAAATTATTTAATTAAAACAAAATACATTAAATTATTAAAAATCTAAATAAAAAAATCAATATTTTTATATACTCATTTAGTAATAAAACAAGAGAATTTGTCTAGATATGAATGTATATAATTATATAAATACATTCTCATCAATAAGAATCATTAAAGATGCAACTTTCTTCAAATTAGTTTGACGTTCAATCGATCATTGACGATGAAGAAGACTGAAGACGCAAGAATAAAGACAGTAAGCAATTAATTTAAGAAGGAAAAAGGTAGAAGAAGATAGGAAAATGGTAGAAGAAAATTGCGTGAACTCAGAATTTATATACCATAGTAATAGAGGTAAAAAAATCTTTGTTGTATATATCTCTTTATTTTCTCCTAGTTACATAATAATTAATAAAAATATTATTAAGTAATGGTACTAATTCATATATATATATATATATATATATATGAATTTGTATATATCCTATATATAAATAAGAAAAGTAAATAATTAAAAATTTTAAGAAAAATTGTGGAAGCGACATCTCATCAAAATTAAACTCTCCTTTAGTATATTAAAGATATTAAATTAAATTCTTAAAATTTTTAATATAAATGTATATAATTATTTCAATGTTTATTCGAAATAAAAATCAGTAAATTATATATATATATATATATATATATATATATATATATATATATTAGTATTGTTAATTTAACTGAATATATACATGTAATATAAATATAATTTTTTATACATAATTTAATATTTTTAATATATATTTATTTATTTATTTTTATTATATTTTAGATTTTATTTATATTTTAAAAATATTAATATTTTATTTTATTTTTAATATAATATAATATTTTTTATATAAATTAAATATTAAATTTAATATTACAAAAATACAAATTCTATTACTTGAGCTATTCCTGAACTATATCAATCATGATAAAAATAATTTTTATTCATTCCTTTTTCATCTATATTTCATTCATAAGTTTATTCCATTCCCCCCTAATTCCATTCAGTCATATCAATCTTGCCTAGTCATATTTTTTATCTTCTTCAATACGCTCTCTTTATTTCAATTAATTTAGGGTTAGTATATGGTGCATGGTTTAAAAGATAAATGTTGAGTGTGGTGGGTAGTTATTGTATTTTATTTTATTTTATTTTATTTAGTGGTTAGAGTTAATTAAGAATTTAATCTAATGGTTTAGATTATCCAGGTGCACCAGGTGCACTGCAGTTTGACTCATTAATTTATTATCTTCCCAAAGTTTTATTTATTACTTTTTTATATTATATTATCTCCTAATTTAATTGATATTTTTAGTAGACATTTTAAGAAAAGAAAGTGTTGAAAGTGATGAAATGGTTAATACAATTAATTTTAAAGAGTTGTTTTGACCCTTTAAATTTATAATCTAACTAGGGTACATCAGTGCAGTTGAACAATCTTAATTGTTAGATTAATGTATAATTCAATCTTCACCATTAAATAATAATAATAATACGGAGTAATTTTTTTAAAAAAATAAAAAAATTACTCACTACATATTTTAAGGGTATACTAATGCACCCTAAAATTACCTTTAAAGTTAAAAGAGCCAAAATTATTATGTGGAGTAAAATATTTTGTTATTTTGAAGAAGTTATTGTACATAAATTTTTATGTTTTATTCTTTAAATTTTAACTCTTTTTTTTAAAGAGCCTGTACCTGCACTCCTAAATGTGGATCGCATTCTAAGCCAAAGTCATTCTCCAACAATATATGTACTTCATAGTCCATTATTTTAAAGGCGTAATTTTATTAAATTTGATTTTATAATTGGGTTAATTACAAAAAAACCCACGAACTTTACTCATATTACAAATTAATCCTCACTTTTAAGAAATTGAAAAAAAAAATCACAACCTTTAAGTATTATTTCAAAAAAAATCCAAAAAAACCCTACTATTAGTCACAAGTTGGGTTTTTTTTGCAACAATACTTAAAGGTTGTGGTTTTTTTGCAATTTTTCAAAAGTGATAATTAACTTGCAATAGAAGTAAAGTTTGTGATTTTTTTTGTAATTAACCCTTTATAATTTTATAACCGATCAATTTTGAATAATTGATTTTAAAATAAATAATAATAACTTTAAAAAGTAATTTAGAAATATAAAAAACAAAATACATAATTACAACTATATCGTAAATTTAATTTATAAATCCTTATACTCTTAAGAATAATTTATTTACTTAGTTGTTATTACGAATAATTATTTTTACTAGCACTTATGAAATTTATTTTTATTAATAATTAATTAATTTAGAGTATTAAAATAGAATTCATTTCTAATCTATTTTAATTACTAAACATTTTAGTTATACAATAACCTTACTTTAATATTAATAATATGCATACCAACCTCACATGTAACTGTCACAAGGTGCACTACTAATTCTAAGAGAGCAACTAGGATATATGAAAAATTCATTGAACCAGATCCCAAAATAAAATATCGCGGGTTGCTGGGGTCTGTCTCTCCGGATCTCTTCTCCTTTCCTAATCTACATCCACACAATATCCTCAAACTACGTGCGCGCTGCTTTTTCTTCCCTCAGTAAAAGAAGTTTAATTGGAACACTGACTCTCTTCCATTTTTAAAAAGTTTTTTCCTTTTTTTTTCACCTCCATCATTGTTGATTATAGCATGAGACAGCCGGGCTCCACCACTGAAACCGCTTAGGCCGTCGGAGATTGCGAACCATGCCGCTGCCTCGCGACAACCACCACCGCCCTGATTCACTATCAGCACTCCGTTTGCCACACTAGCAAGATGGTTGACTATTGTTGGACTATTTGCTATCTTTCTTATCTATTTTTCGCTCTTTCCATTAGTTGTAATGGGGGTTCTTTCAGTTTCTCGTATTAGGCCTGCAAGATGGGTTGTTGTGGATCATGATTAGCCATTTCTTGTAGTAGGGATAACCAATTAAAATAATTTATCGAACCACAGGGAAGTCGGTACTAGATCTTAAGCGAGATCACGTTTATGGCAATTTTATAGAGGCGAATCATCAAAGTGATTGGTTGTAAACAAATCAATGACAAGTAATCAAAGCAAGCAATGATTAGCAAATAAGATAGATGGATGAAAAGATTGATTTTCCAAGTTGAGTAAAAGTGAGATTAACAACAATTAAGAAGTGAAAATCCTAGGATAAATTCATCGAACTCACATGAATCATAGATTGAAGACTAAGGGTCAGTACTAAGATCACCTAAACTCCCTCTCAAAATGGATATGATATGGTTCTAAACATAGCTCAATGAGTTGGTTCTCACTCAAATAATTCCAACTAGGTACTAAGCTTGAAATGAAAGTCCCTTCACACGATTAATCAACCTCTCGATCAAACCAATCATATGTTCTATCAAAGGGTTCTAAACTCTAAAGGATTTCTCAATCTCTTTACAATTTATAATGCACATGAAGTTTTTGATGAAATGATTCACTCAATTATCCTAAGCACATAATTGATTTCTCAATCTAATCACATATTTAGAACAACTAAACACACAAATCATCAATTCAAATCAAGCAATTAATAATCAATGAGAGAAAACCATAGATCCAATCAACATATGAATTCAAATACACAAATCCCAAAATTATCCAACAACTCTCATATTGCTAATCTCACAAGGGAGATTAGCATACCATATTCATAAAGAAATTAACATAGACAATTAAATCCTTACAAATCATAATAAAACTATGAGGTTTAATATAAAGATTGAATGTAAACTCCCTTGATCTATCTTCAATGGTGATCTCTTTCCTTTCTTTGCACTTTCCTCTCTTCCTTGATCATTTTCCTTCACTTAGATGTAGAATTGATGGTGGGATGATAGTAGATCCAAAGAATGAAGAATGAATGAAGATGATGGTGTGGAATGGAAGAAATTGTGTGTGATGTGTATGCAGGGCTGTGAATTTCGGATCTCTAAAAAATATTGAAGTATTGGATATTTATACCCCTTGGGAAGCTTGTAGAAGGATTCTAATTTTTTTACAAAATTTCACTCAACACGAGTCGTGCTCTGCAGCACGGCCACAAGGTGGCCGTGTTGGGTCTTCTGATGCTCGCACACGGCCTCTCCTTACAGGGCCGTGTTACGCGACACGGCTCGTGTGCTGTAACACGGACACATGGTGGTCGTGTTGGATGAATAGATGTCGGCACACAGTCACTTTTTACAGGGCAGTGTTACGTACACGGCCCGTGTTGGTGCATGCTCCTGTTTTCACATTTTATTTCGGCTCGTTCTCCTTCGTTTCAACTCCGAATTGAAAATCATAGGTTTAAGCTCATTCACACACATTTCAATAAAATACAAAATACAACCAAATAACACATAAATACGGATAAAATAATACAAAAATGGACATAAAAAGACACTAAAATTTAGGTGAAAATATCATTCATCATATCATAGGAAAGTAGATTGGAGGGGGTACTTTAGAATCTGAATTATTGGGATAATGCTAGTACAATGGCTGGGGAAATTGAGAATTTGAGTAGAACCTTTCCTAAGGCCATGCTTGGGGCTGTGAGTCTCCTTGTTCTGTCCTATCTGGTTCCTCCACTCGCGGGTACTGGAGCTGTGGAAACCGACCCGAGTGAATGGAGTGATAGTTATTTTGCCCATATAGGAATGTTGATTGGTGGTTCTTGGTTGAGTGAATGTTGAGAGAAGGCCCCACTTCTTGAGGCTGTGGGCAAGAAAACATGACAAAAGAAAAATAAATAGGTAGTACCAAATTATTCTTTTATTTCTTTTTTGCAATCTTTCTCTCCAACTTTTATCAGATGGGTTGTGCAAGTATTATGCTTTTGTTATTATATAATTTAATCTAATTTGTTCTATAGAGTTATTTATCGAAAATCATAATTTCAAATTAAATAGTAACCTAATTCATTATAAAGAGTAATCTAGTGTATCTGAAAGAGTAACCTAAAAGATGTTGATCAAATATAACTTAAATTTTCATCTTTGCATATTTAAACAAATATTTTTATTGATTAATTATATTGTATAATATATTGAAAGTCTCAAATAGTTTCAAATTAAAGGGTGGTCCAATTAATTCCAAAGAGTGACCCAATTAATTCAAAAGAGTAATCTAATTATTTTATAAAGTGATCTATAATCGCATACAATTTAATTATTCACAATACATACTTCATTTTTAGAAAATCAAAATCACAGATCAAAGAGTAAACCAATTAATATAAAAAATTAACCTTATATTAACCAAAAAGAGCATATCAAATCAACATAAAGGGGAATCCAAAAACGTGTTTATAGTAACCCAAATCATTATAAAAAGTAAATCAATTAATAGAAACGAGTAATCTAAAAGATATTGACAAAACAAAACAAAGTATAAACAAATTCAACATAAAGAGTAAATTAAAATCATGTTTTTTTTTCAAGAATTAAAATCATGTTACTAGTAACTCAATTCATTATAAAGAGTAACCTTATGAATCAACAATAATTTTTTTCCAATTGATGACTTAAACAAATAATTTTTCCTAAATTCCCATGAAGAAACTTCTCCAAGAACGAAAAATATTTCTCGCTATCTACACTTCACTATCTAAAGATCACTTCAATCAATTTGCGAGAATTCCAAGAGTGGAAATTTCCCTTCAACACAATTCCATCCCTGCGCTTTACTCATAAACTCACATCTAGCTTGAGAACTTCTAACTGGAAAAATGAATCCGCTGACAGTTCATCTAGACTACTAAAGACGCCGGATAAACACAACTTGTTCAATAAAATTAACTTGGGGAATGCTTTCTTCAAAGGATTATCCTGTCAGTTTGCACCATATGTTTAGAGAGTCAATTTTTTGTAAGTGGACAAACTGTACAAATTTGGAGCTTTCCCCTTCCCCAAAATGCCTCTGCTGCTTTAGAAACGTTAACACCTCCACTAGAAATTCTCTTGTCGACTTTCTTATAATTAGTTAGTTGAATTAACTTGATTGATTAATATGCTCTAATTGATTGAAGAGATATGATGTATAGATAGATGAATATTTAATTAGTTTCTTCTTCCACTTTCCAATCCCACCAAACCATGGGAGAAACCACAACGATTTTTCATCATTTTCCTTCTAATTTTGTTCTCATGCCCAATAGTTGCTTCTAGAGTTTCTTCTAAAAGGATGCTTAGTAGTGGAAACTACATGATTCAGTAATAAAAAAAATTATCCTCATACAAATATTCCAAGTTTTAGAAGACAAACAATATCTTCTACAATGCACAATAAAAAGAATCATTTTAAAACAAGGGCTATGGGAAGTATATATGAATCATCTTTTCAATTAAAAAAAAGGGTGAGAATTCTTATTAATTGGAACTTTAATATGTTCAAACCTCCTTGCATACAACCTGGAAATCTTCATTACATACAGTGTAAGTTGGCTAGGAACTCTAATTCTAAACTAAATAAGAAGAAAAATATACCAGGATGGAAATAATTTGATATGCCAAAATTTGACCATGTTCGATCCTTTATTTCATCCACTAATATTTATTAATTGCTAAACATTTTCTTTAACTCCAATTCTCCGTCAAGGAGCTCATACTCCTCTCCCAATTCCAAAGAAATCGATAATAAAAACTCAAAAAATACACTGAAAATAAATGAATCTACTCTATTTCTCCACGCAATAGTGTAAATGAGAACTCACTTACCAAACACAGAAAATTCTCTGAGTATCGAAAGATAGCAACACGGGAAGAGAACAGAAAGCAGAGAACGGTGATTTTGGACTACCGAATAATAATTAGTCGTAGAAATGAATCGCTGATGGGGCAGCACAGAAAACCCCAAATGAGGAATACCCGTAATTTTAGAATTTTAAACAATGTCAAACGGGCTTAGAAGATTGACCCAAATCTAATAATATGGCATGGGCTGACCCGGTCCTATGAAAATTAAAAAATAAGACCAGTTATTGTCTTCTAAGAATGTATGCGTAAATTCGTTGTACATCAAATTAACTCTTAAATGTTTGTTTTAAAGTAAATAAATACTTTTTTTTTAATTTCCACATCAGAAAAGAAAAATATATTATTTTATTAATTTTATCCGTGTTCTATTTCTACTTGATTTTTTATAAATTTATGAGTATGTATTATGTAGACTCGAGTATATGCACATATATTCAACATTGATTTATTTAATTTTGAATAAATTAATAAAATTTTAAAATAATAAATTAATAAATTATAAAAATAAACACTAAGTCATACAAATATAAAATAAAAATATCACATCTCTTCTTCATATCTTGATTGAATAATTTAATTTTGGATTCTTGATGCAAATAACTAAAATTACGCTAAGTTTAAGTTAAGCTAAGTTTGTAGTGTGTGTTAGTCCGGTGACGGCGGTGTGCCTTTCCGTTTCTCCTCCTCCCTCCTAAAACCTTCATCAGAAACCCTACCGTAGTCTGTCGCTTCTCCGTTTTTCTTGATTACTGAAATTTTTTTTGTTTCCATGCTCGAACATTATCAACTATGGCCGCTGCTCCACCGGTAGTCCCATTGTTGTTTCTTCGTTTACTGATTTTTTTTTTAACCTAATCGGCTAATGCTTTTGATCATTTTCGTTTTCTTTTTCCAAGATTGCGTTCTTGCTACCTTTAAATGGTAATCTGGAGGAAGAAGAGAACTCTTCGATTCCCAAAATCTCACTCTCCAGCGGCGTTACTTACATAGGCCGTGACCAAATTCTCGTTTCGGATAAGCGCCTCAGTAGGAGAAATCTCGCGGTCAATACATTTGCTGATGGCTCTGCTGATATCATCATCGTACGTTTCTCTGATTGCCTGCATTTTAATTTATCCTTCCTGAGTGGACATGATTAAGGTTATATTGGCTCTAAGAATTTGCAATTCCTGCTACTGGGGAATTATGTAGTTTCACGTTCTGTTCTTCGAAGTTTTCCTATTGTATATTTTCAGTAATTATGCTTTCTCGTGCATTTATGACTTAGATAATCCTTTTTTATCCCCTCTCTTTATCTGAATCTGATCGTATGAGTTCAAATGTAGGAGGGAACGAGCCCCATTGTCTTCAGATCCAGAGGCCAGAGAAAGAAGCTATTGTCTGGAGAAAAATGGAAAATTCGAACTGGTGATGTTATAGAGTTGATACCTGGGCATTACTTTTTTAAATATGTGTTTGGCAGTACTGACACAGAGGGAAAGGTTCGAACTACTAATAGAGAGAAAAGGTCTTTGGACAACGAGACAAGTAAGGAAAAGGACAATTCTTGTAGTAGGAAGAGAATACAAAAAGTTTCAGAGGGAAAATCAGTAATCAGAAGTTCAAATGTATTGCCATTGTTTTCGGATTTTAATTAGATTTATTATTTTTATCAATTTTCTCCAATAACTCCTGGTATTGATTCCAGGATGCGTTGCACTTTAATGATCATCAGTCTAACGCTTCCTATGAGGGTATCCGGAATTTTCAAATTCCGAAGTATAAGTTGCCGTTAACCTTTAGGCTAATGCAAGTGAAAGAATTGCCAGAATGGGCAAATACTAATGCTGTTTCTATCAATAATGTGATCCGGGTTAGAGTTCTACTCCTTAGCACATTAGTTTTGATGTTGTTTCTGTATAGCATGTGTTTTTGTTCTAGATATGTGATGTGTGTTAATCCCCAATCCATGAAGCGTCCGCTTTCTGGCTTTGAGGCAGCACTGTCCTGTTTTTGTCACTATTTACTCAAGTTTTTGTTTTGTAGGGGAATGTGCTTATAGCAATATTGTCAAATTACATGGTTGACACTGATTGGCTACTTTCTGGTGGGTTCTCTTTGTTAAAGCTTGCTTTCTGATATATAATTTGTGTCATTTAAGGTATACAAAAGTCTCATTTTGCATGTAGATGAGCTAAGTCATATTTCTTAATAAAAGTGGCATATGAATTCTGCAAAAGCTCAAGAAATGCTACAGTTCGTATATGAGCTTAAAATGATGTATCATGATATTTATTGTCTCTTTTTTATTTTGTTTCTCATAAACTTATCCAATTGATGCAACTGTGTGCTCGATTATAATGGCTAGTTTTCAAGGTTAATGGATTCAATGCCATTTTGATGTTCATTGACGTGTTGGACTGTACTGGAATCAATAATTCTTGCTTTTAATCTCAATTATTATGCATTTTGCAGCCTTTGGAACCATGAAATAGTGGTTATAATTTTCCAATTTGGGGACATTACCGACAAACTTCTTTCTTTTCTTATGACTGTTGTAGTATCCATTTCCTTGTATACTGAATGGCTAATGTGCACTTTTTGTAGAATGTCCGATGCTGAAAAAAGTTCCTCATGTCCTTGTTCTCCATGGGGAGGGTGATGGTACCCTTAGAGTACATGAAGGTCGGTCTATATCCTGGAATGAAATCTTGATATTCTAGGTTCTTATATGGGATTCAATATATTTGCTGATTCTTCTTAGAGAAACAAGCTGCCTAACTGGATTCTCCACAAGCCTCCATTGCCCATTTCCCGTGGATCAATATATTTACTTGTAGTGGCCTGAATTCAATGCTAACTTACCAGCTATCAGCAGCTTCAATATAAACCCTTCTTTCTTCAAGAAATTTGATTACAGCTCTGCCACGGTACTTAGTAAATTCTTGATGCAAATTATTTTAAGTTAATGTTGATCTCCTAGGATTGCATGGAGTATTGGAGTTGAATATTTGATCTCCTTTTGGTATACCTATTTATGAAATTTTATCTTGAATGCAACCTTTGTTTTATTTTCCAATTGCAACCTTTTTGCTAATAGTTCACTAAATTTGGAATGTGCCTGTATTTGTTATGCAATTTACAAATAAGAAAAAAAAGAAAGAGATGCATCTCTTGCAATTGATTGTGCATTCTGGGATCACTCAAAAGCAATGAATTTGCACTTGCTGGATAGGTGTTTCATTTTCCTATTGAATTTTGTGTTCCGTATGTCACATATTTGATATATATTTTCTGTATAGATCAAACAAATAACATCTCTCAATGGTCTCTAAGTCATACATTAGATCCTCGTATCAATTTTATGTCCTCTTTCCTTTTTCTTCCCCCCTTTGGATAATAATGAAAGCTTTTTATTGACGATGCTATACAGTATAGTGATAATAAGACTGAGAATAATTTAACTGTGCAGGTTAGGCTTATTGCTTCTGTCCCTGGATATCATTCTGGCTCCAGTTTGAAGAAATGGGGACATATGAAGTTACGGACTGTTCTGCAGGAGTGTACCTTTGAGAAGGAGTTTGAGAAATCTAGTCTCATTTACCAGGTACTATTAATTTATGCATCTTGCACGTCCTGGGAACTTGTATGAATTCAAGATATGATTTTATGCTTTTGATTATGGAAGTAACTTGTGATATTTTGCATCCACCAACTCACACTGGGTAAACTGTTGCTTTACCTCCAATGCCTACCATCCATTTGTGGTATGATTCAAAATCTTAAGATTCAAGAGAGAGATTTCACCGTGCACCACTTCTTCTTATATACGTAACCAACAAAGGTGTTAATGAAAAATATGTAACATGCACCATCAAGTGCCTGCAACTCTGGACAAGAGTTAGATTGGTTATCTTAGGGCCGACAAGGATGAATATTCTTCTTATACAGAGTTAGTAAATAACAAGATTGGTAGTTAACTAGTAATTGGTTGATATTGCATGTCAATGACAAGTGGAAATGTTAAACATGTAAGCTAGAGAGCAATAACTAACCCAAAACCATGGTCAAATGTAAAGAGTTGGCCCCCTCTTAAATGTCGTTCCATACTTTTTTGTGGAAATAATGTGGGATGTCGCAACAATTCATCCCCTTTGAACCGGACGTCCGTCGTCCGTGGACGGCACATGCCGGGTGGCAATCCACATGCCAAGGCACAACACCAGGTGCCAACGGCCCTTAGGCCCACATCCGGGGGAGTGGCAACAAATTCGGATCCAGCAGGTTGGACTAAATTGTTGAACATCTTAGCTAGGGAGCCCTAACTTAACTCAAAATCATGGTCAAAGGGAAGTGGTTGACCCCACTATATGCCCTTTCACACTTCATTGTGGAGATGATGTGGGATCTCGTAACAGGAAAGGTGCATTATTTTTTTTTCAAGTTAAAATTTTGTGATATTAGAGACAAATGGCCTTACCCCAGCCCCACTTCTAGAAAGTTTATTAATCTGGCCAATATTTATGATATGAATTTTGTTGCTTTAGCCTCCCCTCCACCCAAAAATGAAATTAAAATAAAATATATTAATACTAGTAATAAAAAAAAGTAATATCTCTTGAGTCTTGATTAATGAATCCCCCAGTTAAGTTATCTATCCCTGCTCCTGATGATCTTAACATGGATTGCTGTAATGTGTATGTATTTGATTTTTGAATTTTCCCCGAGTAATATAACCATACACAGATACACTTGCTGTATAGTCTTGAATTTTCTTTCGTTTGGACTTGACACATGTGATTCTTTCAAGCAAGTACTTTGATATAAAAAATTCTTGTATAGACGCATGTCTAATCATTCAAAATAAATTCACTGTTACTTTATTATCATGGAAAAAATATCCATCTAGATTATTTCCATTTCTTGTTTACCTCTTATGCTTTTCATTTTTGCCCTATGACAGTTTTCATCATTAGGATCGTTGGATGAAAAATGGATGACTGAACTAGCATCCTCAATGTCAGCATGTCAGCAGGAATGACACAAGACAAGAAGCCGCTGGGTCTTGGGAAGCCCCAGATAGTATGGCCATCTGTGGAAGATGTCAGATGTTCCATAGAGGTGATATGAGCATATATGCCTTAAATGCACGTCCTGGTCTAGAATTCTGTGAAGGAATGTGCAAAATGGTAATCTAGGACAAATTTTTCTTCCTAGAAAGTGACGGTTAATTAAGAAAGTTGTCACTTGTTAATGCTACTGAGTATTATGAAAACTTTGTGTGAAATATAGTGTGCTCTCTTTGAGTATTCAGCATATTATATTTTACCTATGACATGGTTTATCTATTATATAATTACATGCAATTGTCTGGGTATTATGTGTATTATCTCTTTACCTTCAATGGTCCAGGATTCCACGGCACTACAGTCCAATTTCTTTTTTGTACTCATCTGATGATTTGATTTTTCAGTATTAATTTGAGATGGAAAACTTGTGTTCACGAGTCTGGTATATTAGTCATTTGGGGGTCCGAGGATCTACTTACATTTCACTGCTTTTGCACATTCTGTTACTAAGAAAGATTTCTTTTTGCATGCTCTTTATTTTAAAAGGTTATACTGCTGGGAATGCCATTCCTAGCCCTTTAAAGAATGTGGAGAAAGAGTTCCTAAAGAAGTATTGGGCCAAGTGGAAAACAAGCCACACAGGTCGCTGGTATAGATATCTATGCAACTTTCTCTCAGTTCAGAGCTATTAATCTGGATGTATTAATTCACTCTCACTTTCTAATCTGAGCTGATACCTTTTTTTTTTTTTAATTGTTCCAGTCGTGCAATGCCTCATATAAAGACATTCATACGATATAATGGGCAAAACCTCGCGTACGATGATATGTCATAGTTTCACATGTTAACTTATTGCTCACTATTGAAGACTTATCTGCTTTTTTGTTGGAACAGATAGCTTCTGCTTACTTCATCAAATCTCAGCAAAGCTGCCTGGGGATCTCTCCAGAAAAACAATTCTCAGTTGATGATCCGATCCTACGAGGTATTGCATTTCAGATCGCTCAAATAAATTATGAAACACAAATTATAAGGTGCCTGGCCAGGCTAACGCAAATTTGCCGCTGGTCCAAAAACCATCATATATGAACCTTTGGTTTCCTTATGCTAACTTCGAGTTTCCGTCTGGAAACAAGCTTTATCTATATTCATCTATTTTCTTGCACGAAATTGATCCCTTGATTGTATTTTGTCAATCATCATAGCTAGGAGTGCTTTTTTTGCCTCTCTCCAGAAAATACGAATGTGGCTTTTCCTGCACAGATGACGGACTCATCATGGTGGTATATTTGTGACCTCTTATCTATTCTTCTATTTAAGCACACCGCTTGTACACTCTCTCTACTAGGGAGAGGCTGACTATTATGGTTTCAGGATAAATTGGCATCCACAAGTAGTTCTGATGTGAAGAAAACAGAACTGGTCACGTTGGCTTGGAAAGAAGACTGGAGTGAAAGAAGTAGTGAAGTTATTAAATTGCCCGTGCCTTATGAACTTCCTCCAAGACCTTACACATCCGAAGGTTTGTGCTGTTTGATCTTTTGAGTTTTGATGCTATTTCAATTTGTATCGCTCTCAAGAGTTTCTAATCACGCCCCAACTATTGCAGATGTGCCCTGGTCGTGGGATCGTCGTTACACTGAGAAAGATGTATATGGTCAAGTTTGGCCCAGGCAGGTTAAGCTATATGCCAGTCAAGATTTCTGATTTACACCTGATGTGCAGCTTATTTATGTTCACCCGGGTTGGGTGTGTAAAAGTTAGTTATTTCTGGCTTCATTTCCTGAAAGTGTCTGTTGAAGATATTTGTAAATGATAATCGACATTCAACGGTCTTACACTAATTTTATGGATGAGAGATCATTATCTGCTTATTGGAGTTAAATGTATGGTTGATCTTGATTCAACAAGGGCAACTTTTATTTTAAGTAAATTTGCAATTGCTTTTCATATTTGTTTAAAGTTTAAACAAGTGAAATTCAGGTTTTGTCAAAATTATTAATAAACTCGCGATTGAAGAAGCTGACAAGTTTCAGAATATTAATAATTAATACAAATCACAGAAGAATTTATGATTCGTTAATTTTTATATCAATCTTGAATTTTAATGAAAAACCATTGATACTAAATTAATTTTATCATTCGAAAGAAATTCTGGTGTTAATACAGCCAGCCAGCATTTAAGGAACTATATTCTATAATTTTACATATTTTTAAGTACAAAATATTTAATATATGCATGTGTTTTAAGTGTGAAAACAGAATTATGCAATAAATTATTAAATGTACAGATATACTCCTGATACATCAATATTTTTCATGCACATCTCCGACCAATGTTCATCTTACTGCGTGACTCGTCGTAAACGGATACAGTATGAAAACGCATTAAAGGTTTTAATTTTTTAATTATAAATAAATAAACTCTTACAATTTCTCACTACTCACTATAGAATTAATAATTAAAAACATAAATAAAATCTTAATTTATATTTAACGGAGATACATGTCGAAGTCCGAGATTTGTGTTGGAAAGATACATGGTGAACTAATTCCGTTCATCTGTTCCGTTGGCCTTTATATAAACACACCCCCTTTAATCTCCCATCACTAATTCCAAACTTGATATTTCTCCCTTCATATTTCTTCCTTCTACCTCATCTTTTTCCACAAATTTTTCCTATCTGATCAGGTAATTCTGCCTTGCCTCCCTGAATTCTTTTTTTCGCCTATATTTTTTTATTTTTTTTATTTTCATCGCTTTGATTGTCATGTATTCGTCTAATTGGTTGCTTGAATGTTGTGTTTTCCGGAGAACCCTCCTATTATCTCTGTTATTTAGCGTTTTCTTGATTTTCTTGTTTATAATTCTTGTGGGTGTATACGAATTAAGGATCGGTCATCAATGCCAATAATCTTCTTTGCTTCCTTTCCCTATAATATTCTTAAACAGAGAACGCAAGAATTCCTCTAATCGCCAACGAGGACACCTAATGATGATATGGAATATTAATTTCTTTGCCCTAATTTAGCATGCCTTACGTGCTAACTCTTGCAATTTATGAGGATCTTAAGGATACTAGTTGTTATGGAAGATATAAGTTCTGTGTTTGCATAAATGTCATTGTGCTAAATAATTTGTAGTTGAGGGCATTTTTATTTTTTTTTTGTTTTGTTTTGTTTGAGTTCTTCACAGGTTCAAGATCCTACGTGTAACCAAAGTATGGAAATTTTGTCTGAAGCCAACCACATATACCTTTTATTTTTTGAGTATCATTTTACAGATAATTCTTTGACAGAATGCTGATGCTGCCGAGTGCGATTCTCAGACTCTTGCAATGCCAAATAGAATATATTGTGATACAGTTTTCTTGCTCTGTTTCATGCTCCCGGGACACGTGTAGTTCTTTTGTTTTACTCACTTTACGATTATATTTGATACAAATGGCCTTAAAGTTGTGAGCTGATCTGAAATTGTGTGCACTGAAATATTAGCTGAGAATTGCAGTTGTGTTTTCTATGAAAATTAGTAAAGGTTGTCTACAAGGCCTATATGTCTTCCGTCTCCTAGCGCCACCTGCAAAATGGAGTAAGCATTATTTGTAAAGCTAGGGAAGTTTGCAGTACAGTAAAGCTGGAATCTTGATATGTCATTGACTCTGAACTCTGTATAATCTAATGGGTGCTTTTTATAATCTTGATATCTTGTGGTGCATTAAAATTCAGTTTTGAATGAGTGTAATGAAAAGGGGGCCATTGCCTTTCCTATGCTTCACTTCTATTGTCCTTAAATTAAGACCTTTGTAAAATAAAACATGGTGCAACTATACTAATGAAGAGTGGATTGCCGTGGTATGATTGGACAAAGAGTGTTTTTTTTACATCTTTTAATTATTTTAAGACTTTTGTATGTTATTTTGCAGTGTTTGTTCCTCTCACCTCTCTCACAGCCAAGTTTCATGTCTGATTTTGACATCCAAGTTCCTAGCACCTTCGGTAAGTCAAATTAGTCGAGCTGCAATGTACTTGAAGCTTTTCCATTTGGTGAGAAGTTGGGTTTGGGGGAGGATAGTTTTCTTTTTGTTGATGATTCTTATAAATCACTACCCTCAGTTCTTGCTTTGCGTTGATTGTCCTGATTGTTGTGTGTTTGGTACTACCAGATCCTTTTGCCGATGCAAAAGCTGAGGACTCAGGTGCGGGGTCTAAAGATTATGTGCATATTCGAGTTCAGCAACGTAATGGTAGGAAAAGTCTGACAACCGTCCAAGGTTTGAAAAAGGAGTTCAGCTATAATAAAATTCTCAAGGACCTGAAGAAAGAGTTTTGCTGCAATGGTACGGTAGTCCAGGACCCCGAGCTGGGACAGGTGAGAATTCATCTTCATAAACAGTGCCATGACATTACATTTATTACCTTCTTGTTCCATTATGTCCTCGTTCATCACAATCATTCCAGGTTATACAACTCCAAGGTGATCAGAGGAAGAATGTGTCAACTTTCCTTGTTCAGGTATTCATATCTTGAAACGACTCTGAATTCAAGCACATTTCTCTTTCAGTTATCTGTAAATAGCATTTTCTTGATCATTACCTCAGGCAGGGATTGTGAAGAAAGATCACATCAAGATTCATGGTTTTTGAATAGCTATGTACAGCAGTGAACTCCCCATGGTCTGCTGCTCTATGAACTGCGTGGGTTGCTGAATACAGCCTCGTTGATCTGTCCAACTGTAAACTGGTACTTGTCGTGTGTCTTCATTTACTTCATCGCCATGCTGTAGGTTCCATTTCCTCTTGCTACCACTCTGACTCTTCTTCGGTTCACAAGATTGTGCCTATACTTGACGTATTGTCTTGTTATTAGTTTTTAGCTTTCAATCTCTCTGCCTCATTTTTCAAGTCTCCCCTGCAATAGCATGAGTTTTGCTACGTTTACTGTCGTTTAGCAGAGTCGAATATTTGATTGATTACTGGAGAATGATATATTCAGTGTAGATGATGGAAACTGTAACTCTCAGTAATATAATGTGCAACTTGCAACCAACTAGAGACCCTAGTTTGGATTTCTTTATTTCGCATCGTATTCGTTCTTCATTTTTATTTCATAGTGGAATAACAGAGTTATAATCTACCACTGATTTATCTTTGATATAATAACTGTCCTAATGTGCTAGTCCAATAATATTTATTTGTTTATTTATTTATATCAACTTTATATATACTATAAAATATTGTGAACCATAAAAACTTTCATTTTACCGAGCCCGTGGTAATCGCATCCGCTCATGTAAAGACTGGCCATGAATTGATTATTGAATATTGGAAATGGAATATTGTGGATGAAATTTCTCTCTTTATATTTGAGGTTGTCATGCAAAAAATATTACATATTGTTGAAATGAAATTGTCATAATTTTAGCCTTTTAGGTGTCAAGAGATTAAAAAAAAAAAAAAAAAAAAAAACAGAAATGGTATTTTTTATGTTATATATCTCCTACTATTAAATAAAATAAAATACTTTTAACATAATTCCTTTTCCTCCGTAGACTATTATGATGTTGGTAATTGAATCAAATGTACAACAACATCATTCTTAAAATTTTTATACGTAAAAACCTCTAATAAAATTAATCAATTTGTAGTATGATTTCACGTTCTAGCAACAATGGCTGTACTAGTTCCCCTCAATTAACGGTGTAATAACTGGTAGTATATAAATAATAACATGAAAATGATGGACAAAGGGAATCTAATAGGAAATCTAGTGTAAATAAATGGCAAAGAAGATGATGAGAAGGGGGAAATTTAATACGAAATGTAGTATGATTGATGGATGATCTTCAAATACCATCTTTTTTTTATAAATTAAAATTTCAAATACCTAACTTTAGTTTATGATGAATGTCTGTGACTCTGTATGAAGTATCATCAACTACACGTCGATCTTAGGAAGTTTTGTAAATAGCGATACAAAATTAACTAAACTCTTTAATCAAATATACATATTTAACTTGAATAAATAATAAAATAATACAACAACATACATGTAAAAAATACTCCATAAAATCAATATTTGTCAAAAAAAAAAAGAAGAAGAAGTTACTCTTTGGTCTGGAGGAATGTTTTATGCCTCGGGGTCAAGCCAGCACTCTTGGGGCAACTTGGGAAAGCGCTTCGTATCCTTACAGTAATCATATATAACCAGATTCCGTTGTACCCAAGAGTAGTCCAGCTTCTGGGTGTCGGACAGGTGCCAGGCCTTGTACTGGTCCCACCAGTTGTCGGTGGTGGTGGATACACAATCCGGGTACGGGTCCTTCCACTGGCAGGCGTCGACGTTGAAGTCCTTGTAAGAAGAGACGAAGGGCGCCTTCTTCCAGTCCGTCTTCTCCAAACCGCCTCTCGTCGCCCAATCATCCGCGTTCCAGATGCTCGAAAACAGGTACATTGGTTTCTCGTTCGGGAAGAAGTTGTTGGTGTAGTTGGCGTTCTTAAACACTCGAATCGGAACTTGATCCACGAAGAATCTGTGTTGTGTTGATTATCATTAAACACGACGATTGAATTTAAGGAGATATATAGTGTGTGGGAATTAATTTACGCTTACACGAGCTGATGGGTGTTCCAGAGAATGGAATAGGTGTGGAAATCCTGAGTGGGATCGAACCACAAGACGTGTCGCATTTCGCGATTACCGGTGCCGTTCTTGTAGACGTTGGTCTGAATGAGGTAAGGCTGCCCTGTTCTGTTCCCTAAGAACTCGATGTCCACCTCATCTCGAGTCGGCCCTGCCCCGTCTTCCGTACACATCTGCAACACTTACAAATTCACATCACCACTTAACTACTCATATCTTAATTCCAGATTAATGCAATCTGTTGGCTCACATAAAAAGCAGTGACGACTCCGGCGGAATCTCCTCCGACGAGCTTCAGTTTCATGCTGAACCACCCGAATCTGTACCTCTGCTTCGTCATAAAACCACAACCTACGGGAAACACAAGTAAGGATCATACACGACGTCGTATGTTAAACTTGAACGAGAGAGAGAGATCAAGGGTACCAGCTTCGTGATCGAGCAAGAGGTTCCAGATCTGGCCGTCTTCGGAGGTCTTGAAATGAGACTCCGGGCAGCTTTTGCTGAAGTTGTCGTCGAAGGATCCTGTCGGCGCCGCCGCCATTGATAACAGAGGTACCAGAAACGTGGTCAGGACGAGACACCCTAACATCGCCATTCTCATGATCTTCTTCCAAAACACAGAGAGAGAGAGAGAGAGTGTGTGTGTCAGAGGTATATGCTTCTTCCCACTCTCTCTTGCACTAACATTCTTTAATGTCAATTTATACACCTCCAAATTCCAAATTCGAATGTGGACCAACTTAAATTAACTGCAACCATCATTTTATATAATTCATTATTATTCAATAATTTGAAAGAACCGATAGTATCATGTGTTTCACAATAATTAATCCGAATTTGATCTACTTACTAATGAAATAATTTTATTTCAATTTATAAATGATAGATAGATAATGAAAGAGTGAAATTGAATCAGCAATAGAGTGACCGACAGTCACATAAAAAGAATTGCCAGCGAAGAAAGGCAGGAAATTCCATGCTGCATAAAAATAAGCAAGTAAAATAGAATGAGAAAAGTGGAGTATAAAAATGGGAGGTGGTGGGTCCCTACATGTTGCATGAAAGAACGTGAACGCATTTGATTGGTCTTTAGATTAATCAGAAAGTTCTTGGATTTAACAACTGGAATCGCTGGATTGGATCTACATCCATGTTTGCTATTACTTTTTATTTTTCACTAAAAAAAATTAACAAACTCGAAGGATTACAAATAAATTAAATAAAAGGGATTAACATTTAACAGCATATTATACCTTGTAGGAATTAAATAAAGTTAAGAGGGATTAACAGCATATTTGACTTTTCTCTGTTTGGACACACTCCCAATTAAATCCATGTCGTTCGTTGTTTCCGCATAACTAGTAGCCAAACATACCATTGTCAGTTAAAATAAGAAAACGTAATACAAATATCTCTATGTACATCATTGTTCGCAAAACAGAGTGATTTTTTTTTACATGAAATTGAATTTTTAAATAACGAGTAATACTCCACGTATACCATTAAGATACATCTCCAAAATTTAAACCCAACCCTCCTAATCATTTTTAATGAGAATTGTAAAAAATGAGAATTGTACCTGATCTCTCATTTAAGTGAGGAGTTTAGTTGCCGGGTAGATTAGCTCACTTAATTTTAAACTCAACTTTCTTCATGCCGAAAATTACGTAAAAGATTTTTACTCCATAGTTGACTGGATTGCATATTCATAAACCAATCCATAATCAATCCAACTAGAATAAGGAGATTGCAAAAATGTGATTCGATTTTTCACTCAATAATTAATTACAAACACTAGTGACTCAATTAAATACAAATATATAACTCAGTTATAATTTTATATAGTATTTGTATTTACTTGAATCATAAATGAACACGTACATGTGACAAGTCTGAAAATAAATTTATGACTCAATTGAATTATTAGTGGATCATTTAAGACGTGACTCGACTCTAAGTTGTATTTGTGAGCGTGCTCGGTTGTTGGTTGACGTATATGTTGGTCGGTTCAAGTTTTAAATTGAGTCAAGAACTTATGATCATTTTGAACATTTAAAAAATTACTCTAAAATTTACATATAAAAAAATAAAAATTAAAAAGAAATCAAAATAAAAGGTAAAGTTTCTCATTTCTCATTACTATAGAATGTCTAAACTACTCTATCTGTCCCTCTTAAAATTATAATTTTGTTATATAGATTCCAATGTAAAACATACACTACAAAAAAACTGTTTTTTATCAACGAAATATTCAATTGGTAAAAGTCTTGATTCAATTGTTAAATTGATTTACCAACGGATTAACAATAAAATCCGTTGGTAAATTTCCATTGGTAAAGTGGTGGTTGATAAATTTTTAGCAAGGAAAAATCAATTCCGTAGGTAAATAATTTCGTTGGTAATCCATTGCTAAAAATTCCGTTAGTAATTTATAAATAGATTCTCTTGATAATCCGTTGGTAATTACCAACGGATTGAATTCCGTTTGCAAAATAGAGAATAAATCCATTGGTATTTCATTGCTAATAGAAAAATGTCATTTTAGTTGCTAATCCAATGATAATTACCAACGGATTGAATTCCGTTGATAAATTCCGTTGCTAAAAAAAATATTTTTTTGTAGTGATACTTTTTTTCTTTATAGGTGTATAGTGTGATCTTTTGAATTTTAAAAGAGAATTTTGAAAATTTAAACCTAATTGATTAAACCCAAAACAAACTTGGCCTAAAGTTATTATTAATAATATTTTTTAAACCAATAAAAATTTTTATTTTCATATTTAATTTTATTTAAATTATTTCTTTTTATCAAATAAATAAAACAAGTTAAGTTTATGAAATAAAATTGAAAGAGTTGAGTATTAATTCAAGGGTTGAAAGAGTGAGAAAGTAGAAAAAAACTAAGTTTAAAAAGATTCATAGTAATTATCCCTGAATAGAATGGGCCTAGTGGGCTTGGGATAAGTGGGCTTCATTTTGGACATGCCACATTAAAGTCCATTCATATCGTCTAAGTATTTCGATTAGTCATTTTCAAATTAAATAAATTATTTATTAGTCATTCTCGTTACACAATCCTCGATGGAATACATTATATACAATCCAAAACTTACTACTACTCGTATGGGATATTTTTAATTAGAAAATGCAATCAGATTGCATTCGTTTTTTAAGAAGTGTTATTGATATCACTTTTCCTAAAAGAATTATATTACTCCATATTTCAAAAAATAATAAATTGTCATAATGTGTATTGAAGCGGAAGGATATGGAAAAGTGAGAAGCTAGTTGAGGGGGGAGTGAGAGCATCTCCACAAGCAATTGTATAATTTAGAGAGTATTATGTGTAAAATGGAGAGTATTTAAAATTTAGCTAATCATATTTTTTATCCCCTCTAACACTCTCTTTATATTGCAATTAATTTTTATCTTCCCAATATTTATTTATTACTTTTTATTATATTATAATCTCTTAATTTATTTTACCATATATGTGAATTAATTAATATTTTTACTGGACATTTCAAGAAAAGCAAGTGTTGAAAGTAATAAAATAGTTAATGCAATTAATTTTAAAGAGTTGTTTTGACTCTCTAAATTTGAAGAGTCAAAATCATTATGTAAAAGATTTTGATATTTTGAAGAGCTTTTGAAAGATGCTCTGAGTAATTATTAAAAACTATCTATGGGGAGCAGTATGTTATACTCCCTCTGTCACATTTTAATTTGAACTCTTAGTCCGACACTAAAATTAAGAAAATTGGAGGTGTTGTGGTATTTTTTTTGTAATAAAATAAATAATAAATTATGTTAGATGTGTTAGGTATGAGTGATAAAATATATGGAGAAGAATTATTGTTTTGACTTTTGAATTTTTTTTAAGAAAGTGTAAATTTTTGTATAACAATCCAAAACGAAAATTATGTACTCTCTTTGTCCCGGTCAAAATGTTGTCATTTGCTTTTTGCAAGTAAATTAAGAAGTCTTATTATTTTATGTAAAGTGAGTAGGTGTATTAAAGGGATGTGATAAGTAGTGGTGGACCATTGATGAATTCTTTTTACTAAAAGAGGAAAATTGTGCAATTTGGACAGGACGTCCAATATAGTAAAATGATGCTATTTTGACAGAACGGGGGAGTAATCTAAAAGGATACTGGAGAGTCCTATTATGTTCGGTTCTCCTGTTACATTTTGGTATTATATCTCCTATTGCGCATTGTTGGATGATTGACACGTATAATATCATAAAACATATACTCTAAGAGAAAAGATTAAACCCTAGGGGAATAATTGTGATTTTCTTTCCGTATACACGTGTCACTCATCTAACGCGTGTAATAAGAGATATACTACGAATATATATTTAATCTTAGACTTACTGATTTAAACTCATAATTTTCGTCATTATAACCTACATTAGAAGGGAAGCACAGCAGTACTGAGATAATAGAACTAAACAAGTACTACTATTTAAATAATATTGATTCTTATCTTCTCTTTCCATGTAAATAAGTAGTTAATAATAATAATCCTATTATGCTATATACTTGTTAATTTGTTTAGAAAAGGCAAAGAATAATAGGTGGGATGAACGGGAAAGAGAGAGTAGGATTTATTGAAAAGGAAAAGGAGGAAAAAAAAAGAAAAAAAATAGGGAGATATTTGATATCTAAATCTGGAGTGGGAAGGAGGAGAAGCAATGTGAATCGTTCAAATGTTATCTTGGTCACGCTTTAAACCCCCACATTTTCAGATCTTTTTTCGGTAGATATTTTCAGCTTTTTCTTGTATAAAGAAACCCACAATAACACTCTCCTTCCTCACTCTCAAAACACTACACAACACAACACCATCTCATCATCTCTCTCTCTCCTCTCCCCTCCCGTACAAACAGCCTAAAATTAATGGCAGCCATGGCCACCACCCTCACCTCCTCTCTCTCCAAAACCCAATTCTTCGACAACAAATCCTCCTTCCATGGCTCCCCCGTGCCCTCACGCGCCGCCCAGCCCCTCAGATCCGCCCCCCAAGCCCTCTCCATCTCGATGTCCTCCACCCCCTACAATCTCGACAACTTCAAATTCCAACCCATTAAGGAATCCATCGTCTCCCGCGAGATGACCCGCCGCTACATGATGGACATGATCACCTACGCCGACACCGACGTCGTTGTCGTCGGCGCTGGCTCCGCCGGACTCTCCTGCGCCTACGAGCTCAGCAAGAACCCCAACATCAGCATCGCCATCATAGAGCAGTCCGTCAGCCCCGGCGGCGGCGCGTGGCTCGGCGGCCAGCTCTTCTCCGCCATGGTTGTCCGCAAGCCCGCCCACAAGTTCCTGGACGAGCTGGAGATCGAGTACGACGAGCAGGACGACTACGTTGTGATCAAGCACGCCGCCCTGTTCACCTCCACCATCATGAGCAAGCTCCTGGCGCGGCCGAACGTGAAGCTGTTCAACGCGGTGGCGGCGGAGGACCTGATCGTGAAGGGCGGGAGAGTGGCGGGCGTGGTGACCAACTGGGCCCTGGTGTCGATGAACCACGACACGCAGTCGTGTATGGATCCGAACGTGATGGAGGCGAAAGTGGTGGTGAGCTCGTGCGGGCACGACGGTCCGTTCGGCGCCACCGGCGTGAAGCGGCTGAAGAGCATCGGGATGATCGACAGCGTGCCCGGAATGAAGGCCCTGGACATGAACACGGCGGAGGACGCCATCGTTAGACTGACAAGGGAGATTGTTCCGGGAATGATCGTTACAGGGATGGAAGTGGCAGAGATCGACGGATCTCCAAGAATGGTAATTACCTCTAATTTCTGGACAATTAAAATTAAAATTAAAATTAAAATTAAATTAATGAATCCTTGTTGAATTGATAGGGGCCGACATTTGGGGCGATGATGATATCAGGACAGAAAGCGGCGCATTTGGCGTTGAGGGCGTTGGGAGAGGCTAACGCTTTGGATGGAAAGAACAAAACAGCTCACCCGGAGCTCATCCTGGCTTCTATCGAAACCAGCAATGATATCGTAGATGCATAAATAATTTCCTTAATTTCTTGCTCTTCTCAATAAAATACTAGAATTTAAATAAGTTCATTCATAGTATTAGGGGATGCAATGGTGTATGGGTTTTGCTTGAGTCAACACAGTTTTCTTTAATTACTCAAATTCTATCCCCTTATCTCTACGATTAATTTGCTTTCTTAATTTCCCTCACTATCTTTTATTTCAGTATTTATAGCCACACTCGTTTTTCTTTTATTCGTTTTAATACTATTAGCGACATTTGAGAATGTTAGTACTCGCTGAATTATTAAATTATACTTTGGAAATAAAGGGGTGGGGTATGTGTAAAGTGTGTAGATGGTGATGAGGACCACAACACAAGCTGCAGGTATGGAATCACAGGTTCTCTGACCTAAACCAGTAGTATATACCAGCGATGACATTGCCTATTTCAAATGCAGGGCGATGTGTCTTCATGTACTGTATTAGAAAACTATATATCATATAATCGTATACTCTCTCCGTTACTTTTTTTTTTTTTTTCGTCTGATTCAAAAATATTTATTTTTTCTATTTAGTAAAAAAGTATACAATATGATCTATTACTTCTCTTTAATACAACTACTCACCTTACATATAATATCAATACTCCTTAATCTACGTTTAAAAAGCAAACGTACATCTTAGAACCGAACAGAGAGTGCAACACACATTTTGAAAAAGACAATCTTACCTCATATACAAGTGTTTTGGATCTTCTATTACATTTTGAAAATTAATATATACTCATTATTACTCAAATGAGAAACGAAAACTCCATAAAAGAGATACAAAGCTCAAAGTCTAACTAAGCTACAACATCATCATAAAACCTATGCCAAAAAAACTATTGCGATGTAATCTATGATTAATTAGATCCTAACATGATCATAGGATACTCGCAAATACCTTGTATGTCTCAAATAGCTTTTATATATATATATATATGTCCATCAATTTTAGTATTTCAAGGTTTTGCTACTATACATCATTTGCAAGAATATTTGAATAAAAATTAAGAACTTTTCAAAATCGCCAGGGAAAAAAAAAACTACTATGAAGACTTTTTCTTGAAGTAAACAGTAGGGGTGTGCATCGGTCACCAAACTACGAAAATCGAAAATTTTCCGAAAAATCGAAATCGAACCAAAGTAAAGTAAAATCAGATTAAACCGAACCGAAATATTTCAATCGATTTAACCAATTAACCGAACCGAATTCTTTTTTTTTAAATCAAAAATTTAATATAAAATTTCAATTTTCACATTATTTCTCACATCCACACCTAAAACTTGCAACATTAAAATATTAACGACTTACTAAATTCACAAACCTCATCATTAAAATGTCATTCATAAGAAACCCTAATATAATCATTCAAATTCCAAATGTATCAAGTCTACAATAATATAATAATTCAAATTCCAAACTTATTTCGGTTCGGTTCAGTTAACCGAAATTTTAATTTTTAAAAATCGAAAATCGAACCGAACACCGAAAAAATTGATTTTAAAAACTATTAACCTACCCGTAAACTAAAAACCGAACCAAATTGTTAAATTCGATTCGGTTTGGTTGGCTATTTCGATTTTGACCATACTTTGAACACCCCTAATAAACACTAAGGGGTTGTTTGGTATTTTAAATGGAATAAGAATGTTAATGGAAATAATAGTGTATAAAGGTATGAAAATGGATATGATATTTATTAGCGTATTGTTTGGTTGATAGTGATTCATTGGTATTTTAAATGGGATGTGAATGGTAATAGAAATAATAGTGTATAAATGAATGAAAATGAGTATGATGTTTATGAGTGTATTATTTGATTGATAATAGGAATCACTATCATAGTCTAAGATTTTGTTTGGTTCATATGGAAATAGAATTAATTATATAATATTTTTATTTTTTTTCAAATTAAAACATTATTTTTATAATTTATATTATGTTTTTATTATTATTAAAAAATATTTAAAAATAAAAAAAAATAAAAAATAAAATAAGATAATCTTACCTCTCTCTTGTTGGGAGAATGATACCCAAAGTAACCAAAATGTGAAAGAATTTAATGGTCATTCCACACTTTTGAGATATTAAACTATGTTCAAAGGAATAAGTGATGAAACAAACACCACAACTCTATTCCATCCTCTCAAACCTCTAAAACAAACAGCCCCTAAACTGTGATGTAGTACCACAAAAAGTCAATATTTAACTCTCTTTCAAATTAAACCAAATGAAATATCCATATTGTGTCATTCTGCAACAAATATACATTCAAAATAGCAATTCAAAATAATTTTAAGATTACAAAATTACAAATTTATTATAATTAAATAATTATCCATCGATAAGTTCAATTTAAATTTATGAATATTTTAATGTAAAAATTATTTTATGTAAAAAAGAAGTTGAACTAATAATGATTTTTTGTGAAAAAAAAATCAAATCAAACTACTGGGTAATTTTAAAGTGCATCGGGTATACCGGTGCACCTAGAGTTTATAGACATAAATTAAGGGTTAGTGGGGTAGTTATTTATTTTATTTTTATTATTTTATTTTATTTAATAATTAAGATTACATTAAAACTTAATCTAACGATTATGATCATTCAGGTGCACCGGTGCACCAGGTGCATAGCATCCAAACTACTTCTTAATTAAGGTAGAATATATATTTTATCAACTAATTCTATGATAAAGTTGATGTATATTCTGGATTTATCCATAAAAATTGATAAGATAAAGTCTACAATTAAAAATGATAAACTTACAGGCATGTGACTGAAAGATGGAATACTCTGGAGATTCTAGAAAGTCAGCAAGATATATCCATTAAAACAATGCCTTAGAATATCCTAGAAAAAGTAACTCCATTAATACTATGTTAATCCACCGAGACATGTCACTACTATAAATAGGATACATGTACTTCAATGTTTGTAAATAGGGGCGATAATTCTCGACATGATATGATAGTACAATACGAGCACGATACAATAATTACGGGTTAGTATTTGGTTTCATTGAGTTCGTGTCGTTATCGTGTCAACCCAATAAGAACACGAAAATTTCGTGTCGTGTTCGTGTCGAGTTAGTGTCAACCCTTTAAACACGATTAATATTAATAGATGACCAATTAACTCATTAACAACCCGATATAAATAAAAAATTAGATAAATATATAATAAAAATACTTATTAATAATTATAAAATATATTTACTTTAAAAAAATTAATACTTTTAATTAGTATTTTTTATTTTTATTTTTTCTTATCGTGTTGTTATCGTGTCGTGTCAACCCGTTATTTTTCGTGTTCGTATCGTGTCGAAACGAATTCTTATCATGTCATATTCAAGTTTGCCCTTATCATAAAACCCAACCCGTTAACACGAATTACCACCACTATTTGTAACTAGAAATACAATTACTATTTCCAATTACTAAAGCCCGCTCCACTTAACCCTTCCTAGTCATTATTATTGCTAATTTGATTACCCAATACTATTATCCAATCCACTAGTCTTTCCTCCATATTAAACTATTTGATCAAAACTCACGCCACCTATTACCACTATCTTTCTTTTAATTATTTAAAATACCAACATTCTATAACAACAATATGATAAATGACAAATATTATTGTGCAATAGTTTTTAAGATACATCAAAATAATTCAAATCTAATTGACCCATTATATATAAATAATTTTGACTTATATGAAAAAGATATACAATATTAATGTATATGATTATATTTATAATTGTATTATTTTTTTAAAGTAGTATATAAAATTAAAAATATTAAAAAAATAAAAAAACATAATACACTTATTAAGAAAAAGATATACAGTATTAAATTATAAAAATACAATATTTGATAACAAATACTTGAAGCAACAGAGGGATTGTAGTTGTGAAGCATAGTAAACAAATTTCACCAATGTCTCCATGCTCTCTTCAACTGATTCACCGCTGTATTTCTACCGTCTGCCAGAGTACCTTTGTACACACATCCAAATCCTCCTTCGCCCAAGAAATTCTGGTATGAAAATCCATCAGTGGCCTGAACTGATAGGTGAATTCTGACCTAGAAGAGCCAAAGCCACTATCCCCACGGGATGAAACAACACCAATGTCAAGGCCACTTCCACTTTTAGGTGTTGACTTTTGCAAGTTCGTAGTGCTGAATTCGAGCATTGATCATATAACTTCTAAAAACATTCAAACTCAGATCCACCATTTTAACATATACATTAATTAATAATAAGTAATACACTAATACACTATTATAAAAAATAATAATACACAGCCCAATCCCTACTTGCCTCTGCCATATCTGTCACATTGTGAGAGAATAGAGAGAATACAGGCTACGAAATGAGGTAGGGGACGAGGAAAGAGACGGCGGATGAAGGTGGTGCGTAGAGAGAGGAGGCGACGGCAGATTGGGAGATTGGGAGAGAAGACGATGGACGGAGCGAGGCGGCAGAGATCTGGAATAGAAATAACGCAAGAGACAACGGAGATCTGGAAGAGGGCGGAGATCTGAAAGGAAGGCTGGAGCAGACACGAAGATCTGGAAGCACGACCGGAGTAGGTACGTAGATCTGGAATCACCGGACGAATATATGGAAGGGAGAGAGTAGACTAATTTTAAAGAGAAGAGAGCGCGTAAGTCGGTAGAGCATGCATTTGGGTTTTTTTTTAATTATATAATTGATCCATGAATATTATTTTTAGTGTATACTAACTATACGATCATGATAAATAGGTCAATAATTATTTTTTTCACCGTAATTACTAGTTATAAAATTTTCAATTTGGTCCCCTTCTAAATACACTAATGTCTAGCGCCTCTAAAATAGAAAAAAAATCTTCAAAGGGAACAAAAAGACTAATAAATACTACTAGTTACGAAACGTATTTAGATATTACTAAATCATGCATTTGCTTTAAAAAATTACTTATAAATACAAATTTTTATTTTATTTTACTCATAATATCCATACTTACTGAACACCAATGTGTATCGTCCGGAGAGAATAAAAGAACGTGATTAAATATTGATATGAATTTACATCACGGTGCATTTATGTGAGAAAAATAATTTTCGGAGAGAGAAACAAAGAATACTCTTTATTTGAATGTATATCATTATACATTCTTCTGCGATAAATAATTTTCGGAGAGAAATAATGAAAAAACTCTTAATTTGTACACACATGTGCACAATATAGTTAATCATTCTTAAATTTTGATTAATTAATCAACAAAATGAAATGTACTGTAATGTATTAAACAGTCTGTACTGTACATTTAATATATTCATTGTTGGAAAATTTTAGGTGAATGAAAAAGTCACTTTAAAATGGTGTCTATTAGATTAAAGTGTGTATATGAAGATGTGTGATCAAAGGTTGTGATTGTTGAATAATTGTGTCTTTTCAAGGACATTTGAGATAGAATTCAAAATCCAAATCCAATAGTTGCATCAATTCACGTAAAGACGCCTTGAAATCTATAAATAGACCCTCACTTTCCATAATCCTTCACTCCGAAGTACTCGAATGTCACTTGAAAATGATTTTGAATACACACTCACACACATATATCGTGGATGTCCAATAATGTCGAGTTGTTCAAACAATTCGTAGTATATTCCAAAGTCATCCTACTTCTAAGGTGAGTTCATAATATCGGTTGGTTCGCCATATCGTGTGATTTGTTGTGCTACTATCACAAGATGTGAGTCGTTGTATCTTGGAGATGATTGTCGTAGAATCGTAAGTACCAGAGAGGGGCAGTTTCATCTTAAGGAGAAATAATGTAACTCTTGAGTCGACTCAAATTCTATTTATATTATTTTCTGTCATATTTTTTAGTCAACATATTATACGGAAACTCAAATATACCCCACATTCATCAAATCACAAAAAGAAACTTGTAAAAAAAGTCACAAAAAGGAAACGTCCTTTAACACTAACTACGTTGATATACATTGGTGTGCTTCTGGAGTGATTCAAGAACGAATACAATAATGTACATTGGCGTGCATTTGGAGGGTAAATATTATAAGAGGGTATGATATACATTATTTTACTTTACTATACATTAGCGTGCAATTTGGAGTGAAAAATATAAGATATGGTAGTTCTTGAAATCTCACCTCAAAGCGCGATTAAAGAGTGCACGGGGTAATGCTGGAAAATAAATTAAGTCTTATGTATCTATCAGTAATTAGATCAAATCAATGTATTTATTAATAATTGAGTGAGGCTCTTGTGCCTCCGGGGACACCGTGCCCCTTTGCAATTTCTGTGCCCCTTTGCAATTTAAACTCCCTAGCAATACATAGGTTTAAATAAAATATGAAGGGGGAGAGTTGTGTTCACATGGGGACACGGCGTGTCCTCGGGGGCGCAGGAGCTTTTGCCTTAATAATTAGGCTATACAATCGCAAACCTATCAATAATCCCTCAATTCTATCATTTTTTAGAGGGATTCTATTATGAGATTGATTTATGTAAGATTAATAGTAAGACGGATCGACCCGTTGTTAAAGTATATTAATTCGTAGTTAAAATATATTTGTAGTAAATCATACTATAAAATTTTAAAAACATACTTTAATTTATTATACATCATACTTTAAAAAATTATATTATAATAACAAATTAGCGTACTTTATCTATATAGCAAGCATACTTTAACAACGGGTCGACCTGTCTCACAACCAATCTCATGAAATAACTGTCACACAAGAGATTTTTTTTTAATCTTTTCAAAATTTATCCCTTATTAATATTATTCTTTTTTTATTTTCATTTAAATTCTATAATCTTTTAATAAAATGTTTGAAATTAATATACAATAATCCAAATTAAAAGTTTTTTCAATTCAAAAATAGGTGACTTAACAATTTAGATTTGAATTATTTTTTCAAGTGAATTAGAAGTTTGAAATATAAATAATTATCTATTTAAACCTGAATTTGGTTCTAAATTGATATAAACTACTCCCTCCGGCCACTTGAAAGGTAATCGTTTGCTATTTGCACGTGGACAATTCTAATGTCTTTATTTGCTTTTTGCACGTGGATTAAGGTGTATTATTATAGGTAAAGTAGGTAGTTGTATTAGAGGAAAGTGGTGAGTCATATTGTGTACTTTCTTTACTAAATAGATGAAATTTATACCTTTGAAGCGGACGCCAAGAATAGTGAAACGAGTACCTTGTAAGTGGCCGGAGGTAGTATATGACAATACTATAATAAATAAAAAATTCAAATGAATACATTTATAAATTTAATGCTCTAATTAATCGATAGAAAAAATAAATAAGACTCAATTTGATGGTTTATGTAAATTGAAAACAACTCTCACTGTAATGCTAAAATTAAAAAATTAAATTAAATCTTCCATATATTTAGAAAGAGTTAGATATATTGTACACAAGTATACACTAAATGTACTTAACCCATATTTTAAATGGATCATGTATATAAAGTAGAATGACCCGCTTAACTCTTTTTTCTCCTCAATCCAGGAGAATACACGACAACTTTTTCTCTCTTTCTCTCAATTTTCCTCACTTCGTTTCTCTCATCATCCAACCAAGCAGAACACCACCACAACTTATTTTCTATTTCTTTCAATAAGATTTTGTATAACTGATTATTAAAATTTAATGACAAAGTTTAATAAGTATATATTTATTAATAAAATGTTATACACTTGTTCATTAAAGTTTATACACTTAAGTTTTAAAATCAATAATTCCTCCAATACAATTCTTATTAAGAATATAGTGAAATTGCTCATCAATTGCAGTCAAATCAGTCTTCAAACATGCTTATTTATTAAATGTTATACACTTATTCAATAAAACGTATACACTTTATGTTTAAAAAGTATACGACAACTCAAACAGAAAAAAGTGGAAGGATACGTTATACACTTGTTCAATATAAAATATACTCTGTATGTTTAAAAAGTATACATTAATGAAATCGACAACAACTCAAATAGAAAAAAGTGAAAGGCTACGTTATACACTTGTTCAATAAAATATATACACTTTATGTTTAAAAAGTATACATTAATAAAATCGACAAGTACTCAAACAGAAAAAAAAAGTGAAAAACTCCAAGAGAAGAGTTGCTGGAGGAGATGAGAGCATTGGAAGAGAAAAAAGTGTTAAGTAGAACCTACTCTCTAGAGAGACAAGAGCGGCGACTCCGTCATTTGAAGTGGAGCATGAGCGAGCAGTGCCGGAAGTGGAGGAGTTCATCGTGACATCAGATCTGAAGGTGGAGGCGTTCATCATGACAGTAGATCTGAAGGTGAAGGCGTTCATCGTGATAACAGATCTGATTTGAAGTGGAGTTATGGAGGACGAATGTGGGAGGAAGCTTACGAGGAGGAGGAGATGAGCGACAAGAGTTTTGACGGACGGTGGAGGCATGGCGAAGGCATCGATACAGCAGCGGACGGTTGGGCGACGAACGGTGGAGGCATCGATACAGCAAAAGATGACTGGAGGTGATGAGAGAGAAAAAAGAAGAGAGAATGAGCGGTGGGTTGGGGGAGAGAATGAGCGTGTATTGGGGAGAGAGAGAATGAGAAATATAAAATTAGGGTTTTAATTTCTTAATATATGTCGGGTCAGGATTGGGCAGGGTTGACCCGATTGAATATAAACAATCGGGTACAATAGACTTTGCCATGTAGAAAAAGGTCCTTCATTTAATTTTACAGGATGATTTTTTTTAAAAAAAAATAATTATAATTTGTTAATTTTTACAACAAACCAGTATATTATTCAAGTGAAATTTATGCAATTAGCATTTTTAAATTAAAATCAGCTCTGTTCATTAACCCTCTCCTGCTCGTCTTCTCAATCTATCTATGCAAAAATGCTCAGAAATCAATGGCCATATAATCTAGCTATTTCCAAATTCTTTCAAAATTCAAGAAAAATCCCAACTCCCAACTGGAGGATCCGAATCGAGCAAAGCCAATTAGTTTCGCAAACATCAACACTTCTTTTACAAAGACACGTCAAATTCTGGACTTCACTGCTCACGCCACTTAAGCTTTCTTCCAATTTCTCTCCCTCACTTTTCCTCCAAATCTTGAACAGGATCCAGACCCATCCGAAAGTCTGTCTGAGTTTCTTCAATTGGGCCCAGAAAAGACTTGGTTTCGACCCGGATATCCGGACCCAGTGCGCGGTGATCCGGATCCTGTTCGGGTCCCAACTGTCTAATCTTGGATTGCCAATCTTGAACTCAATCGTCCAACATCACCCACCTGCAAAGATAGTATCTTTATTGCAACCTCGCAGTAGTAATGACTTTCAGAATCTATCCCTAATTTTGAACTCTGTTATCGAGTGTTATTGCAGTAAACATATGTATATAGAAAGCTCCAAGGTATATCAGATGGCTAACCATTATAAAGTTAGTTTGGGTGTTGATACTTGTAATACATTGCTGAATTTGTTAGGTGATAAGAATGAGCTGAAGTTAGCCTGGTGTTTTTATGCTTCAACTGTTAGAATTGGGATTTTAGGCAATATGTCAACATGGTCTGTGATTGCAAAGCTTTTATACAAAGATGGGAAGTTTGAGAGAATTTCCATGATTTTAGATTTGGGAATATGTACTCCTGATATGTTGGATTTGATGGTTGATGGTTATAGCAAAAGAGGGGATTTTGAAGCTGCTTTTCATTATCTGAACAGATTGTGTTGTAAAGGAATTGAGCCAAGTTTTAGCACTTACAGCTCAATGCTGGATGGTGCTTGTAGGCACCGGAATAGAGAAGTGATCGAAAATATAGTATCGTTTATGGTAGAGAAGGGACATGTAACAAGGCTTCCTGATTCCGACTATGATTTGATCATCAGGAAGCTTTGTGACATGGGGAAGACATGTGCCATGGATATGTTCTTCAAGGGAGCTTGTGATGATAACTTTGAATTGAAACGGGAGACGTATGAGTGTATGTTTAGGGCGTTGATGTGTTGGGAAGATGGAGTGGAGGATGCCATTGGATTGTATAACATCATGCGGGAAAAGAACATTTTGGTTAGTGAAAGTTGTTGCAATGAGTTTGTAATGGCTTTGTGCAAACAGAATCCATGTCATGAGATCAATGACTTGATAGTTGATGTAATTAGAAGGGGTGTTGTTTGTCATGCCAAATATCTTTCCAACTATATCAGTAAACAGTGTGCAGAAGGTCAATGGAGAGAAGCTGAGGGACTCTTCAACTTGATATTGGATCGAGGATGGTTGCTTGATTCTCTCTGTTGTGGCTTATTCATAAAACGCTACTGCTCTAGGAGACTGATCAACAGAGCAATGGTGGTGCACTATAAGTTGGAGGAATTGAGGGGTACGTTGCACACCACGACGTATAATACACTCCTTGCAGCTTTGTTTAAAGAGGAGAGAATCGAAGAAACAATCAAGGTGTTTGATTATATGAAAGAATGCAAGATGATGAACAGTGAAAGCTTTGATGTTATGATAAGAGGTCTCTGCCATGTTAAGAGGCTGAGAGAAGCCATGCAATTACATGATGAGATGCTGGAATTGGGGCTTAAACCTGATCAAAGAAAATATAAGAGGTTAATTTCTGGCTTCAGATGAATCATTGGGGATTTTTCTTTAAAAAATAGAGGTTAAAAGTGTTGATTTAATTTATTTGTTTCACTTGTTACCAGATCATCTGATTGAGTAGTAGTAGTTTTTGTCCCCCATACTAATGTTCTTGATTTAATTAATTTCAATTGACTCAACTTTGTAACATATTGAGTTAATAGAAATTAATTGGAAACCATAAATTTGTTTTGTAACAGAAACAGGCAAAATAGGATCAAGGTCTGAATTAGTACTCAGGTTTAGTATGTTATTAAGTATAATTATGATTTAATTACATCAAAATCAGAGCTTAATATCAGTGTAAGAATACTAATGGCTGCCGCCGGTGTCGTACTGTGCCTCTCTCTCATCACGCACACTGCTTTCTCTCTCTCCACAGACTCCGTCGTCTCGGAACTCTCCGTCCGTCAATCACAGTCCCCCTCCGGCGTGATCCACCTCACCGATGAGATCCTCCGACGCATTCTGTCTCTCCCCACTCCCCGGTCCTTCCACTTCATCATCTTCTTCGACGCTCACAAGCTCCATTCCAATCCCGAAATCTTCCTCCCCACTCTCAAAGCCGAATTCTCTCTTATCTCCGCCTCTTTTCTCTCCAACAACCCTGATAAGAACTCCTCCCTCTTCTTCTTCGAGATTGAATTGGAAGAATCACAAGCCTCCTTTGAACTCGTCTGAGTTATCTCCCTCCCCCACATTCGCCTAATTCCAACCTCAGCCACAAACCCTAAAACAGATTCCGTCAAATTGGAACTCGCAGATTCCGCCCAATTCACCGAAGCCATGGTCAAATTCATCCAATCCAGAACGAAGCTCACCGTGGGCCCGATCAATCGCCCGCCGCTGATCTCCAACACACAGATCGTCATGATATCCGGCATCGCGCTGGCAACGACGCCGTTTGTGGTGAAGAAATGGGTCGACGGGAAAACCATCTTCCACAAGAAGAGGCTGTGGATGGCGTCGGCGGTGTTGGTATACTTCTTCAGCGTATCCGGGGGGATGTTCAACATAATAAGAAAGATCCCGATGATGGCGGCGGACAGATCGGGAAAGGTGGTGTTCTTCTACCGGGGATCAGGGATGCAGCTGGGAGCGGAGGGGTTTTAGATCGGATTCTTGTACACGATGGTGGGGGTGCTGCTGGGATTGCAGTGCCATGTGGTGGTGAGAATGAAGAACAGGAAGTGGCAGAGATTGGTGATGATTGGGATTCTGATAGTCTCGGTGTTTGCAGTGAAGAAGGTGGTGGTGTTGAGCAACTGGAAGTCAGGGTATCGCCCACGCGCCTACTCGCCTTCAATCTGGCGCTGACTTGTAATCTTTACAGTTTATTAGAGTAACTTTTTTCCCCTCCATTCCACACACGGAGGCGATTAAAACATGAGGGTGAAATAGGAAATTCATATTGTTCATCTACGTCACATTTATCTAGGGTTACATTTTTAACTAATTATTATATTATTTCCATGCATTTTAATAGCCCAACTTTAGCTTATGTTCTCTGCGTATGGCCTTCATATAATTTCATAATTATTTTTACCATTTATTATAATTTAAAAAAAATTTGTTAGACTTACACAAGTGATAATTCGTCCGACATTAAAAATTCATATTTACAAGTTCGTTCAATAATCATAAAAAATCATCATTCCCAAAATAAGGGTATCTATATTTATATCTATCTATATATATAGATATAGATGTATATAAAAACAGAATAAATCCAATCATGACCATCTAATTTTAAAACAAATCTCAGCCACCCATTAAAATAATTAAATAATTATAATTATGACATTTTCAAATTAGGAAATAATTTAGTATCTAAAACAAATTTTAGTCACCCATTAAAATAATTAAATAATTATAATTATGACATTTTCAAATTAGGAAATATGAAATAGTATATATAAGTATAATAAATCTAATCCTGGCCATCTAATTTTAAAACAAATCTCAGACGCCCATTAAAATAATTAAATAATTATAATTATGACATTTTCAAATTAGAAAATAATTTAGTATCTAAAATAAATCTTAGTCACCCATTAAAATAATTATAATTATGACATTTTCAAATTAGAAAATAATATTTTATTTATTAAAAAATTAATAATATTAAATAGATCAATCAAATTGCAGGATGGAAAGGCCCAAGCCCGTAGAATTAGGTTAAATAATCCATTGACCAATCAAATTGTGAGTTATATATGAGGCTTCCTCACCTTCACCTATATAAGGAGCACTCCTCCATTCATTTCAAACACACCGAGAACGATTCTTTAAGAATATCAAAGACTTCAGAATTGTGTGAATAGTTCTTCGAATTCTTCAACGAGAATCAACTCAAGATCGGAATACATTTGGGATTCAGGTTCTAAACTGCCCGAATCAAGCGTTCTACTGTTAAAAATTTGAACGACCTATAATCTGGTTCTAAACCGTCCGGATTAAGCGTTCTACAGTAAAAAAATTTGAACGACCTATAATCTGAGATTTTGGTGCTAAACTGCCCGAATTTAAGACTGCTTAAGTTAAAGTTCTTCCTATAATCTGGGATTCGGGTCTTCCTATAATTTGGGATTCAGGTGATAAACCACCCGAATTTAAGTATTTTTAAGTCAAGCAATCATTAAAATAATTAAATATTATAATTATAACCTTTTCAAATTCGGAAATAAGATATTATTTAATAAAACTTTAATAATATTAAATATATTAAAAAATTTTAAATAAATCTAAGTCACACATTACAATAATTAAATAATTATAATTATAACTTTTTCAAATTAAGAAATAAGATATTATTATAGCAGAACAACTGACCATCTATTTTTTAAATAAATTTCAGTCAGCCATTAAAATAATTAAATAATTATATTATGAATTTAGGGTCATTTACTAAAATAATTAAATAATTATAATTATAAAATTTTTAAATTAGGAAATGATATATTATTAAAGAAGAACAATCCAATCCTGACCATCTATTCAGACACCCATTAAAATAATTAAATAATTATAATTATGAATTTTATGTTTTCAAGTTTTAGGATTTATGATTTAGAGTTTTATGTAATTATTTTCGTACAAAACACATATGAGATAATTAAAAAACATAAATAAAAAAATAATATGAAAACAAAATTCAAACCACACCAAAACCGGATGAGAGAAGCTCAAACAAATCTCAGTCACCCATTAAAATAATTAAATAATTATAAATTATGAATTTATGGTAGAATAAATCCAATTCTAACCTTCTATTTCTTAAACAAATTTCAGTTACCCATTAAAATAATTAAATAATTATAATTATGAATTTATTTTTTTAGGGTTTAGGATTTAGGGTTTAGGATTTAGGGTTTAGGATTTTGGGTTTTATGATTTAGGGTTTTAGGGTTTATGAGATAATGTTTGCAAATGGTCAAATCCTGACCATCTATTTCTTAAATAAATAAATCTCAACCAACCATTAAAATAATTAAATAATTATAGTTATGACTTTTTCAATAATTAAATAATTATTAACCCGTAAAAGCAGAATAAATTCAATCCTGACCATCTATTTTTCAAATAAATCTCAGTCACTCATTAAAATAATAAATAATTATATATGACTTTTTCAAATTAAGAAATACTCTCTTCATCCCACTCAAAAGGTGGTGTTTGCTTAAACACATATGAGATAATTAAAAAATATAAATAAAGAAATAATACGACAACAAAATTCAAACCACACCAAAACCGAATGAGAGAAGCTCAAAAATCTCAGCCACACATTAAAATAATTAAATAATTATAATTATGAATTTAGGGTAGAATAAATTTAATCCTAACCATCTATTTCTTAAACAAATATCAGTCACCCATTAAAATAATTAAATAGCTATAATTATGAATTTAGGGTTTAGGGTTTATGGGATAATGTTTGCAGAGGGTCAAATCCTGACCATCTATTTCTTAAACAAATCTCAACCATCCATTAAAATAATTAAATAATTATAATTATGACTTTTTCAGTAATTAAATAATAATTATTAACCCATAAAAGTAGAATAAATTCAATCATGGCCATCTATTTCTTAAACAAATTTCAGTCACCCATTATTAAAATAATTAAATAATTATAATTATGATTTTTCAAATTAGAAAATACTCCATTCTTCCCACTCAAATGGTGGTGTTTGCTTTTTGTACGTGTATTAAGAAGTACGGAGTATTATTTAATGTATATTTGGGTAGTTGTATTAGTGGGAGTATAAGCCTCATATTTTAGTTATAATAGTGTGTGTGTATGGGTTCCATATGTGTAAAAAAAGAAATATGGCTCTTCGAGTGGGACACCCAAAATGGAAAAAATAACTCTTTGAGTTGGACGAAGGGACTAAGATATTATTATATTCAAACATCATAAAATCAAATAAAATTGTTGCCCAAAAACTAATACATACCGTGCAATGCACGGGTTAGCTACTAGTATATTATCCAACCAACAATTTCACAATACACTTTAGTTATAAAAATAAAATTATTATTCTTTAATTTACTTTATAATTTAATTATTATCTAAAAATACTAAATTACCTCTAAAAGTAAGTAAATTTTTTTTCCTAGAGCTCCGATTTTAAATTTTATTATGGAACGGAGTGAGTAATATAATTTCAAAGAGCATTTAACATTTACTCCATCCGTTTGTTAAGATATTATTTTCTCCCTCCGTCCCATAATACTTTTCACGTTTACTGTTCCACGTTGTTTAAGAAAGTGTGCACTTTTTGACCAACTGTATTGACTTTGGAGGGTATTGTGGTATTTTTAGAGAATAAAAAAGAATAAATAATGATATGTGTGTGAAAAAGGAATGACAAATTTGAAATTAAAAGAACTTTTGAGGTTGTTAGATAAAGTGATGTTTTATTTTTTGCGGTGTGAAATGTTTTGTGGAACAAACAAATGAGGAAAATGAAAAAAGTTTTATGGGACGGAAGGAGTAGTATTTTGGTTATCCTCTCTAAACGTATCAGTTTCTCTATTTAGCGAAAGAACTTTATACATTGTCAACCACTCACAACTAATACAACTACTCACTTATACTCCCTTCATTTATTGGCAAGAGTGTTATTAGTTTTTTGCACGTTGATTAAGAAATATTATTATTTAATGTGTACTAAGTAATTATAATAGTGAGATGCATGAGTCTCATATTTCCATTGTATGTGTCTATAAAATGAAATTAGACCTTTTAAGGTGGACGCCCAAAACGATAAAATAAGATACTTGCTCGAAAATAAAGAAAATATTCCCACCGTCCAATAGAAGTGACACACTTTCCTTTTTGGTTTGTCCCACTAAAGTTGATACATTTCCTTTTTAATACATGGGACCCACACAAAAACAATTAATCTATTCTCATGGGCCCTACATATCACATCTAATACAACTACCCACTACACATTAAATATTATTTCTCTCACTTCACTTTACTTCACTTTACGTTAAATTATTATACTTCTTAATCTCCGTGTCCAAAAAAAATATACCAACTTCTCTGGAGGGAGTAAAAAATAATAACACCCCTTAATAAAACTGGATGAATGAAGTATAGCGGAGGAAGGTGTTAGACTTGCAAAAGACAAGTTCATTATTGAAGGATTTGGGCCAAGAGAGGTTCATGGCTTATGGGATTAGATATTGGGCCAAAGTAGTTTCTAAATCTTGGGCTGGTCCAATTGAATTTCTTTTTCTTTTTTATGATCCACTGCACTAAAAAAATGATGGTCCAATTATACCCACAAATGTTTGGGCCAATATAGGTTCTATTTCATGGGTTGGTCAAATTAAAACTTCATGCCTCAATCCAATAAAAAAAAATACTACACCACTACTTTGTGTCCGGAATATGACGATGTAGTATTAATTAAGAAAATGAATAATTTTACTAATTAACCTCTTATTCTATTATTTCATATCATTCAATATTTGACAACTAAAATAAATAAGCTAAAAAGCTCATTAATTTTTTTCGTTATATAGAAGAGTCAATCGTTGAGTTTATAAAAAGGGTTCAAAATAATAATAATAATAATAATAGTGATGAGTTTGAGTAGGAAATCTGTGATATATAAAACCAAATAAATAAAAAATAAAGTCAGAATATGGAAGATACGGAATCAGGTGTCTGAATGTGACCAACACATTCCATTTGGAGTAAATGGAAATAAATTGGATGAAGAGGAAGACGTGGCTACAACAATGGATTAGGTTAGATATTGCATAACTGGCAATTAGTGATCATGTTTGTGTATATCATTATCATATACTCTACGCATAAAAACAGTGAATATGAGGATGGTCATGGTGTCCAATTATTATTATTATTATTATTTATATAAATAAAAAACAAAATTGCAAATCTTTAAATGAAAGATTTTGTGTGAATGGATGGATGGCCAATAATATCACTTCAAGAAGAAACCACACCACACCTCATATTTTCTGACAGTTGGGATATGATTTGCCTGTTGGCGTACATACCCCATAAAATTCTGTTTAATATAGTTACGACTTATCAGTAGTATATACTGTATACATTAAAGATAAAATTTAAAAAAATTGTCTTTGTTGGAACCAATTTAATGGGGTCGGATTTTCATTTTTCATTAAATGAATTAATTATTCAAGTAAGAATTTTGTGTGATAAGCGGAACGAGCTCCACGAAATTATGGAAAATAAGTTATGATCACATTTTATTTAATGTGATAATCATTTAAATTAATTATGTTATGAATAATTAATAAATACAATTTTTTTTAAAGAAAAATAATTATATGAAAAATTTTGAAACGGTCTTATAGGAATATTTGCTTATAAAATAAATTATATATATAATATTGGGTTCGAAATGAGAATTTTTACTTTTTATTAACTTATAAATATATGTATATTTAATAAAACAATGTCACTTGTATAGTTGATATTCCAATTAGTTGATAATTTGACTTATATATATATATATATATATATATATATATATATATATATTCCAATTTCAATTAATAACTAATTTTGACTTCTTAATTTTTTTTTTCTTTCTAGGATGACAAGTTTTGAAGGCATGACTCACTTATATGGATGTACTTTACTTTGATATGTGATTAATTGTAATTAAGTTAGGTCAAATTAATTGGCAGAAGAGTGAATTTTCTTATTGCCTCAATATTTTATCCCTGCTCATTGTTTTATCAATATTAACACGCGCGAGTTATATGAACTCTTTTGATCTATATTGTTGACCTCATAATTTCATCACTTCATTAATAGTTAATTTTTAAATTTAATGGATTTTTTTTACTTATTAATAACAATTTAATTTATTGATTCAAATTAGAAGGATACCCTAATCAGGGTTTTAATTTTAATGCAATCATTTCAATTTATAAAGCTTTAAATAAAATAGAATATAATTATTTGACCCTGGATTTATATAAATATATACAATTGATTGTCATTTTCTTTTGAAGCTGGATTGCCAAACACAGAAAGAGCTACAAACACGAAAGCTTTGGTGATTACTTTTGGGAACTAGTAAATAATACGCACAGAAATCATTATTTATATTTATTCTTGTAATGTATTGTGTCTATATAATTTAGATTTTATAATTGTAAGAAAAAAATAGAGAGAGTTTATAATAAAAAACATCCATACAAATTTAATTTATTCAAAATAATCATATATATATTTAAAAAAAAACATATTTCTCAAAATTTTAATTTATTTTATTATTCTGTATTCCTTGATTTATGAACATTTGTTCGATTTGCATATAACTTCCTCGTGTTAATTGATTTTTTAGATGAATTATTATTTGCCACCATACTAATTATATTCTTATATATTTCCTTTTAATTTATTTATGCAATTGGATACTAAGTTGCTCAAATATATAATAATGGGAAAATAGAAGAATGAATTTGGTGGGAAATCTAAAACCATAGCCTAAAAAGGGTAATTGAATGAGCAAACTTGTAAAAATTTGAGTTCATAATTGAAAGTAGTAGGGTACCATAAATTAAAAAATTTAAAGAATGTTGAATTGTGAGACATAAAATATATTAATTCCACCAAATTAAAACAATTCATACATTTTCTATTCATTGTGCCATTTCATAAAAACCAGGGGCAATCAATTCCTGAATGGATCCAAAACATTAAAAATAAATAAATATTAATCTTTCTTATCTCAGGCAAAAGCTCCAGCGCCCCCGGGACACGATCCGTATCCCATGTGAACACAATTCTTCTCCTCCTCCCTATTTTATTTAAATCTATATATTGCTAGGGAGTTTAAATTGTAAAGGGACATGAAAATTGTAAAGAGACACGAATCTAAATCCGTGTGTCCGAGCACACAAGAGACTCACTCGTTTAAGTAATATTTCAATTTTTCTTATTATTTTTATTTGTGGTACGATATTTTCCCGCGTTTATTATCACCTAATTCATGTCTATAGATTCTCAAGACAGCAAAACAGAAAATGACACTACACCCGACCCGATTCGATAATTCTTCCTTCCTACCACACCATTTTAATTTCATTTATTTCCAAATCATAATATAATCCCCCACTTCTTTTAAATACATTAAAAACATGTCAATTTTTAAAAAATAATTTTTAGCAATTATAGTGTTGTAGTCATATAGATATAAGTGTACTTGGACTAATATTTTTTTAATTACTATTAATTTATGGGTAATATTTTATTAATTTTTGATAGATAAAGTATCAAAATTTGATATTTAAGTGAAACAGATTCGAAATTTAATTATTTTTTAATTTGTAATTCACAGTTTTAGTTATTTTTGTCAAAATTTAATCATTTTATCAAATTTAATTCAAAATTTTTATATTAATATTTAATCTTTTATATTAAAATTTATACAATTTTGATTCAAATTGGATAAGAAGGAATTAAATTTGGATAAGAATTATCAAAATTGAACAAAAAATTACAGATAATTAAAAAAAATTAAAATTAGAATTCATAGTACTTATATTAAGAACAAAATTTGATATTTTTCCTTTTTATATTAATTAAATTTTTATTTATTTTTGGTGAGTTTTCCCTCTGGGCAGCTCCTTCAAATCCATTCCGTCACCCCATTTTAGAGATTTTCGTGGTTGTCCAGCTTTCCCCCCTCTCCCCCCCTTTCTCTCTCTCTCCTCCTCTTCTCATGTTTTCTTTCCTGTTCTTGCTTCTCTCTCCTCAATTCCCAAACCCAACCCTTGAAATCCCAATTAGGCAGCCCACATTCTCTTGAATTTTCATTTCATGCCCACATCTTGTTTGGAATCTTGTTAATTTCTTGATTGGAAAATAACCCTTGTTTAATTACCCTCATGTGAAGCTACATGGGAATAGTAACGAGGAGGAGAGGAAGAACAACAAGCTTCTCTATCAAATCCACTTTTCTCAAATCTTCTCTGAAAAGGTAACAATTGCTTTTTTCCTTCTTTCCCAAATTCTCATTGCTTTTAGGTTTTTTTTTTTTGGTAACACTTAAAAACATTGAAAAGCAAGATATATTCTTGCATGCCTTTATGCTTTTCTTCAAGCCCACATCAAGTTCTTGATTGCAAATTCCCACAATTTCACACACATTGTCTTGCCTTGTTTCATGAATGACTTTCCAAGCTGATTATTATTTACCTTTTTGGGCTTTTTTTTTTCAGATTGCAAGAAAGTTAAAAATATGATATTTTTATGCTATTTCAATATTGTGTTTGCTTTTTCGATAGGCAAAGCTGCATACTTCTCTTCTGAATTCTTCATTACATCCTAGAACAGAACAGAACAGGACAGCAGTTACTTTTCCAATGGGGACTACTATGAAAGGGATTTACAAGGGATTCAAATACACCCTCTCTCAATTCTTTGGTATAGATCTTGATTTCATTCTTGTTGGTTGAAGAAGGAATTCTTCTAGTAATTATATTAAGAGTTGATAATTCTTTTGTAGTTGTGAAGGAGCGTGAAATAGAGATTGGATATCCAACAGATGTTAAGCATGTGGCACATATTGGGTGGGATGGCCACTCTGGCAGTGCACCTAGTTGGGTGTGTCTTGTCTGGTCCCAATTATTTTGTCATCTCTTTAGATTTTCATTCAACATCTATTTTTAATCTTCACATATATAAAAAAAAAATGCAGATGAATGAATTCAAGACAGGCCCTGATTTTGCAGCAACCTCAATTGGTCATTCTGGTTCTGCTCTCTCACCCTGGTCATCTCAAGGTAGGTCTTAATGAACTGATCTTTGGGCCTTAATGAACTGATCTTTCTTGTAATAAACTAGTCAACCATCATCAAGATGGCTACATGGATGAGTATAAGGTGTCCATGTTGCACTGTGTTAATGAACTAGACATACATTGCAATGGAAATCATCATGACATTATTATTAGTGGAAGGAAAAAAGAATGGCAGAAAATACATGAAGAATTGAAGAAAGGGACATTTGATCGATCCATATCTATTGCATGTGGCATTGTCGATTTGGACAATACGAAAGCTTTATCACGGGCTGCATTTTTTTACTATAAAAAAGGTCATGTCCTTGTATAGTTTTGTACCCTGACTTAGTTGATCTTGAGAGAAAGAGAGAGAGAGAGAGAGAGAGAGAGAGAATAATGTTCATCAAGATTCTTTGCCTAAAAGCTGGGGAAATTTTGGCTCATTTGTCACGAGAGATTGAAGTGGTGTGTCTGAAAAATGGGCCATGTAAGAAAGACTGGTTTTATGGTATAGGTCACATGGTCTAAAATGGTGGGCTTTTGAAGCTGTACTATTTACACTTTTCCTTGAACACCTGAAGGACCAGTTATAATAGAAAGAAATGATTGAGAATAAGGATTGCAAAACACATACTATTAGATTTCATATGTAGCAAATAGTATACATGAAATGGGTACTGTCTACTTGAAGTTGTAGTCCATTTCTTGATTTAGGTCAAGTGGTTGTAAAATGGTGTTATGTTGATGTGCACAGATTTTGGTGAGTCGATGTCGATGCGCCAGCAATCTGGATCAGAGATGTTTAAAGACATACCCCCTTCGGAGCTTCCCCCGATAAAGAAGAAACAGAAACGGAAGAAGTGCAAGTCAAGTACGTCTCCTAAGTCCAACTCTGACTCCACCACCTCAAGGTCATCGAGAACAGGGGCGCCAAAGTCCAAATCCAAATTTGTGGAGGGCAATGCAAATCCAACAGACATTGAAGTCGCGTAAAAGCTGATTGCCTCGACGATGATTGAAGCCAAACTCCGCGGCGGAGGAGGTTGTAGGAAATTTGCATAGTTTAGGTGGGGTAATTAATTGTGTGCGCTGTAAAAGGGGGCTTCAATTGTATGAGTTGTGTTGTTTTGGTGTTTCAGTTGAGGAGGGCTCTGTAAAAAGATATACCCATGTAACTTTGTTAGTTTTGGTGATGCAAATTATGGGATTTCAACATTTACACAACAAATACATACACATGTATATACACCTCTTATTTATATTTATTTGATTACACCATTTAACTCAACATCTTTCAAGAGGTCCAACTAATGAGTTTTGAATCCCACTCTGCCTTCTATGTCATATCTTAAATCCCTTGATCCAAATTCTCAATGTTGTTCTTAATTTATTAAAATGGACATTCTGGAACAAGATTTTAGATGTATGTGTGTATATATAGACTCACCAACTTATGTTCACGCTGTGGTTACTTAAATCAAAAGAAATTAGAATTTTATCATGGACTCTTTACAAACTTCTTTTACCTTATATTATCAAGAAGTTACAAATATATTGTAAATCATAATTAAGTGGAAATTTGTATATATATTTTAAATAAATGAATTAAAAATATACATAAAAGGGTTAATAATAATAATTATTACTATTATTTAAAAAAAACAAATATTGTGTAAACCATCGCATGCAATACATTTTAAATTAGAAATGAGATTTAATTTTTTAAAAAAATTATATTATTATTAAATTCTGAAAAGAAATGTGATACGAAACGTTATCTCACATAACCTAAAATAGAAATTGGGATTCAAACAGTATAGAGTTGAACTCAATTAACTCAAGTCTAAAACTATACCTAATGAACATAATATTCTACAAAATCTTATGTAAAATTTAAGGGGCCCATTTGACCCAAATTATATAAAAGTCCCCTTTTGTGCATATATAACGGTAAAAAAAACTTAAATTAGAAAATTGAAAGGCTGTTTTTATTTTTGAAAATGACACTAATATTATTTTAGTTGTATAGAATTATTTTTAAACCTTAACACAATTTCTGCAATATATTAAATACATTGAATAAAATAAAATTGAATGTGGAGTATGAATTGAATGTGGCTTCCGGAAGTAGTAACGTAGCACTCCCTTTTGTGACTTAATTGGACTTTGGCCCACTCTAATTTTAGGTAATGTTGGCCTAAGATGTGAGCTAGGTAAGTGGGCTTTAACATAGAGTGGGCTTCCAAAACAGCATGGATAAGATGCGAGCAGGTTAACATGCGTAATTTAATTCAGAATCTGTTGACGCTGATGTGAAGCTCACATTTCGCCTAATTTAGGTGAAATCCAAAATTATATAAATATTAACAATACTTAATTAATAAGGTGGAAGAGAAACCACGATATGACTGCTGATAGGCCTCCACTTTATCTTTTTTTTTTCTTATTTTCTCCTCAATATTACTTTCTTTATTTATTAGGGAAAATAAATATTATAATAAGGGAAGTTATACAACTTTAGAGTTAAATTTTGGATATTTTATTGAACAATTATTTAGACTCATATAAAACGTGATATACATATTAATTTTTTATCACCGAAAAATAATAGTACATGTCTTGTAATAATTTGAAAATTTTTGTAAGTTGATATTCCCTCTCTTAAACACATATATGCTTATTCCAAACATAAGAGAATTAATTCGTTCATCATATTCGTTATCATTAATATAGAACACATGAAACATATTAATTAATTTAAAATATCTGTATATTAATTAGCTACTATTAGATTCCATAATTCTGAAAAGTTAAATATTAGAATATTAATTAATTAATAAAAGGCTGGTTAGGCCTTTATTTAATTTTTCAAATCTTGCCAAGATACCAATAATTAAATAAATAAATAAATTTTATTTTATTTATATGTTTATTAGGCTACAACTACGAGCCGTAAGTTTGCTCGGGTGATCAAATTATCATAAATACTGCATTTACAAATTAATTTAGCGTGAAAGATTGTAAAGCTTTTTTATTTACAAATTGTGGGACTAAAGTGAAAATCTTGATTTTTTAAAATAAATAAAAAATGAGTGAGGCTTGCGTACGCTCGGGAGCACGGGAACACATTCCGTGCAACTTTAGAAATTTAGCATTATGGGTAAGGGTACATTGCTTTGGTCTAAAGAGTATACACTTTAATTAATAAAAGGTACACCATTTTGTTCTAAAGGGTATATACTTTTTATTAATATTTTTTTCTTTAGAAAATAAAGGGTACACATTTTTATACTAAAGAGTATACAATTTAACACAAAATTCTAAAGGCGCATGGAGTGTTGTCCATGCACCCAGATACACACAATAATTTTATTTAGAAAATAAAGGGTACACATCTGTATACTAAAGGATACACAATTTAACACAAATTTCTAAAGGCGCACGGAATGTGGTCCGTGCGCCCGGGTGCACATAAGTTTTTACCATAAAAAATTGTGAGTAAGTATTGAATAACGTAATACCCGAAAATTATAAAAAGAGTTGATATTAGGTGCACCCGGGTGTAAGGGTGCACCCATATATGTATAACTTTTTATTTTATTTTGTATACATGTTATTCTATTTTGCATATGTGTTTCTTAATAATTGTATACTTTTTTCACACTAAGTTTTTCATTAAAAAAATTAGGATCCATATGTGTATTACTTTTTATTCAATAGTGTATACATATTTTTTAATAATTGTATATTTTTTTACACTCAATTTTTATTAAAAAACTAACAATTAAATTTTTTACATTTTTATTTATAATTGTATATATTTTTATTTATATTTGTATATATTTTTTAAAGTGGATGCACCATATCTTAGGGCACCCGGTGTACAGTATAATTAGGCTTATAAAAATAACACTCCAAATGTATGAAAAAAAATATTCTTAAAAAATGAATACCCACATTTGATTTTTCACATTATTCATACAATAGGCCAAGAGTGGAGAGATTTAAGATGGGATCCACGTGTACATTCATATTTATTTAAATATATATATATTAAAGCGAAAAAAATTATAAATAAGTTTGAGATTGAAAGTAATAAATAAATAAAAGAAAATATAAATTTCAATAATAATAATAATAATAAAAAAGTAAATGAAGCTCTGATCAGGTATATATATACTATATATATAGTTAGGATATTACATAGTATAAAATTTATAGTAGTATTATATTTTTTGCAGGTTTATCATTACACCAAATTTAACCAAATCACTGGCATATATAGCAAATGTCAATTTCAAATGATTCCACACCATGAAATTAACGAATTCAAAATTAAACCCCAAAAAATTGAAAAAAATAATAATTAAAAAAAATAGTGGGCAGTAAGGAAGCATGGAGTAGCTCTGGGGTGGAGGTATCATAAAGGTGGAAAAATCCAAAGCAGTGTTGCGCAGTTGGGATGTCATGGATGGTGGAATTAATATTGTGGGGACAAACAACATGATATTTAATTCACTATTTTTATTTTTATTTAATGATCCTACTTAATTTTATTGGCTCTTTCGACATGCTCACATTTATTATCTCCCTAATTATTAATTCATTCTCTTCGAATTATGGCCTTCTTTAATAACAAATAATCAATTCTTAATTCCACCATACAATTGCAATTCCATTTCATCATCATCCTTCACTCATCACATCATGCTTATATAATACTCCCTCTAATCCCAATAAAGATTGCACCCATTTTATTAATAAAGTGGTGATTTTTAGGGGTATTATGATATTTTTTGTAATAAATAAATGATAAAGTATGTTAAGTGTATTAGGTAGGGGTGATTTTTTTGTAAATAAAGTGTATGGAGAAGGTTGATTGTGTTTGACTTTTTACTTTTTTAGGAAAGTGCAAACTTTTGTGGGATAATTCAAAATGGAAAGTGTATCATCTTTCCTGGAATGGGGAGTACTTTATATTAACACAAGAATTAATTGTATCCATCGTGTTTTGTATTCTACATTTATTATTTTTAATTTTATGTGGAAATTGAAGATTAATTTGCAGGTCCTACCTTAATTATGACGAGGGTTATGTGTGTTGCCTTTAATTTGATCTGCGGAGACATTTATTTGGCTAAATAGTACCGTACTCATATTAATAGTTTTTTTTTTAATTCTTTTTATTACAGCATGCTTATAATAATAACTTTGTACTCTGACTAAATTAATTATGTTGTGTACGTACAAGGTTAAATTCAATAGTATTAATTGACTTGTTCTAATTTGTTTTTAACCCTTTTGAGATTAATTCAGACTAGGCTAGTTAGAGTGTATGAATTTTGTCATTAGTAATAATTAAGCTAGTATGGTTAATTGTGAATAAAATTACGATTATTAAAAAAAATAAAAAAAATCATTAATTTCGTGAAATATGTATGTTTATAACATCACTATTACACTTATAACATAGTGAAAATAGGCAAATGATTCATTACGTAGTAAAAAAAAAGTTATCTTACACGCGCTTCGAACATTATTACTTAAACTAAAATTTTTTTAAATAACATACTAAGAGTGACTTGCGATATACAACCGTGTAAAGTGTCTGATGCAGCGAGAGCGTATTAAAGATAAAAATACGTAGAACAAGCTCTATAATTCATTAATTCCTAAATAATACCCAAAAATAGATAACTCACGTTGATTCATAAGAATATCGTAAAAGAGATAAAGAGAAAACTCTTATTTCAATATCAAATTCATCTCCCCTACTACAATAAGATGACCACCTATATATATATATAGGTGATAATATCTAATACAATAATGATAAACATAAATAAAATTAATGGAAACAAATCAAAATCAAATCATATTTATGTCTAATTAATTTATACTATAATTATCTAAAATCTTCATTAATCTCCATCATTCTCTTCCATGAATCATGTTGGATCGTATTACAAATAAAATAAGTTCGAAGACGCGCTGGAATATCTTTAAATTCGTATATGCCAAAATCCTTATGAAGTCTACCATCTTCTGGATCAAATGCATCATCGTATGCATTATTGACTTCAATATCTACATCGTCTTCTTCGTCGAAAATTGATAGGCAATCATAGCCATCATAGAAATTTTCTGAATCTTCTTCATCAAAGATCGATGCACCATCATAGCCACCGTAAAAAACTCCAACAAATTCCTCACCGAAGATCGGTGGGCCATCATATCAATCAAAAGGTTTGGGATCGAATACCAATAATCCATTTTGTTGGTAGATAGATCTACGTAACATCATCTTTATACGATGACTGATCATCATAAAACGGAATCAAAATCCACTTGAAATCTCGAATCCAACATCGAGAATTTGGCTATTATCACCAATTGATGCAGCGAGAGCGTATTAATAAAAATGATAATACGAAGAATCAACGAATTATGGAGTTTGTTCTATGCATTTTTATCTTTAATACGCTCTTGTTGCATCAGTGTCTCGATTGAATTCTCTATTCTAAATTTGGTATTTTATTAGTGTTTCGCAATATAAAAAAAATTACATCTTACAAATAACAATTAAACTCTTGATGCATGAGTTGAATTTTAGACATTAGTTATGACACATGTCAAGAATTTAATAAATAGAATAGGAGATTGAATATAAAAATAAAATATGTGATGCTCCACATTATGAAAGTGCTACTTTTAGAATGTCGACGAGTTTTATTTTTTAGAGTTAAAATCATTTTTGGTCCCATAATTATAAGAAATTTTTGATTCCATCCCAAAAAAGATAAAAATTTTAATTTCGTCCCATAGCTCCTGAAATTGATCAATTTTTGTCCTAAAGTCGCCGGAGCCCCCATTTTTTGCCGAAAATTCGCACGTGCGTCGGGCGTGTTCACCAAAATTGGGGCTTTCCGTTAAGGTAATCCTACGTGGCAAATGAGATTAACATGCGGTGGTTGAAGGCTCCCTTCCTACCGAAAACCCAGTGAATGGACAATGAGATCAGGATGAAAAATGAAAATCATAGAATGCATGTCCTTCTCCTAGTGAACTCCATCTCGTATAAGTACACAGAGAACTCCATCTCGTATATGTAAATTAAATACACTAAATTAATTATATGTAAACATTAATTCGATTAATTAATAAATTTCAGACGTGAAGTGCACACAGAAGATGGCAGACATTAATGTTAGGCGGATACGGTCGTCATCGTCGTCTACACCGGAGAAGGTGGTCGAGGGAAGAACTCCACTGTGCTCAGATTCCCGTTGAATTCACACAAGAATTTTAATCCACGTTCTACGGGTCATAAATGAGTTATTAAATGGGACAAAAAGTGTAAGGCTATGGGCCAAGACACACTTGGCCCAATACTTTGAGAAAAGAAGACCAACATTTGGGCCAAATACCCAACGGGCCCAACAAATCTCCACCTTGGCCCAAATCATCTACCCTTGTGTATAACTAAATGGGAATTCATCATTGCACTTTTTCCCGAACATCTGCAAAATGAAAAGACACAAAGTCAAATGCAAGATCCAAAAATTTGACACAAAGTCAAGGTATCACAAAAGATACACAAATCTAAGCCGGAACAAAGATCACGGACACACATTCATAAAATGTTTAAAATATCCCAAGGACAAAATAAACGGAGCACACAAGCTCAAGAGTGGACACAACATCCACGAAAAGAACTGCATACAACATGCTTCAATCAAGAGAGTTGAAATTTAAAGTCCTCATGCAAGACCTAAATTTTTCAACAGATAAGCATTTAATACCCATATCAGCAGGATTAAACTCAGATGCAATCTTTTCTAGGTTAACGATACCTTTTTCCACAATATCACGAATGAAATAATACCTAACATCTATATGCTTGGTTCTATCATGGAAAATAGGATTTTTACACAACTGAATCGCAGACATACTATCAGAAAACACAGTGACACATTTGTCAAGAAAACCTATTTCATTCAGAATGCCTTGCAGCCAAATAGCTTCCTTTAAAACATCAGTAATAGCCACATATTCAGATTCAGTTGTAGATAAAGCAACCACATGCTGTAACTGAGACTTCCAACTTATGCAAGAGCCACACAAAGTAAACACATAAGAAGTTGTAGACTTCATATTATCTCTATCATTTGCATAATTGGAATCAATATAGCAACAAGGCTCACACCATTTGTAGATTTGGAAAAGCGCAAACTTACCTCCATGGAGCCCTTGAGGTATCTCAAGAGCCATTTCAAAGCCTCCCAATGAGGCGCATCTGGATTAGCCATATACCTACTCAAGCAACTAACAGAATATGCAATATCTGGTCTAGTGCTAACCATAAGATACATAACAGACCCAATGACATTGGAATAATGAACCTTTTCCATTTCAGCAATTTCAGAATCAGTCTTTGAAGACTGATCCTTACTTAACACAAAGTAAGCAGCAAGAGGCACATTCACAGTTTTAGCAGACATCATAGAGAATTTACTCAAAATCTTTTCAACATATGAAATCTGATTAAGCAAGAGAACATTGTTCTTCCTATCTCTATCAATGTTCATACCAAGAATCATTTTAGCATCTCCAAGATCTTTCATATCAAAATTATCACATAGACTCTTTTGAACAAGCTCAACATATTCAAGATCAGGGCTAACAATTAGCATATCATCCACATATATGAGCAGAAAAACAGGAATAGAAGTATCAATCTTGAAGTAAAGACAATTATCATGCAAGCTTCTCTTAAACTTCAACGATGTCATGCATTGATCAAACTTCTTATTCCACTGTCTAGGAAATTATTTCAAGCCATACAAGGATTTCTTCAAAAGACATACATGATTAGAATTTTTGGGGTCCACAAAACCCTCAGGTTGTTTCATGAAATCTTTTTGTCCAAATCACCATTAAGAAAAGCCGTTTTGACATCCATTTGCTTCAATTCCCAATCAAAATGAGCAACTAATGCAAACATTATACGAACAATGGTGAATTTAACAACAGGAGCAAAGATTTCATTATAATCAACCCTTCCTTTTGAGTAAAACCTTTTGCTACCAATCTAGTTTTAAATCTAACATTTTCAGGCTCATGTTTCACTTTGAAAAGCCACTTGCAATCAACAACAGAGCAATGAGCAGGTTTTGGAACCAGAGTCCAAGTATGATTAACATGCAACAATTTCATTTCATCTTTCATAGCATTTAACCATTTCACAGAGTTGTCAGATTTTAAAGCCTCTTGATAGGTCTTAGGTTCATTATCAACACTTTCAAACGCATTACAAGCATGAGTATCAATATGAAAATCATCATACCTAGCAAGTGGCCTAATATTCCTTCTAGGTCTATCCCTAGGCAACACATAGTCATCATCTTCATAAATATCATGCACATTTTCATCATTGATAGCAGGTTCATTGGCAATAAGTTCTTGATCAACAACGGTGTCAGACAAGTTTTCAACATCAGATAACAAGGAGACAACTCCACATCACTCGAAGAAGTGGTAGGATTATGTAAAGGCAACATCAGGCATATAAGCAGATAAGCAGGGAAATTTAGATTCATTGAAGATCACATCCCTACTAATCACTATTTTGAAACCCGATTCAGAAAAATCCCATAGCCTATAACCTTTAACACCCTCAGGATAACCAAGAAAAACACATTTTTTACTCCTAGGATCCAATTTGTCATGTTTCTGACATACAAACGCAGCACAGCCAAGTACACGTAGCACAGAATAATCAATACTTTTACCAAAAAACACATAGTCAGGGCACTTACCCTTTAAAGGCACAGAGGGGGATTTGTTTATTAAAAATGCTGCGGTAATAAGCGCCTTACCCCAAACTTTTTAGAAAATCCAGAAAACACCAACATACTCCTCACCATTTCTAACAAAGTCCTATTCATCCTCTCAGCAACCCCATTCTGTTGGGGGTGTAAGGAGCAGACTTATGTCTCACAATTTCAGATTTGACACATAAATCATCCATGACATTATTGCAAAATTTCAATCCATTATCAGTTCTAAGATACTTAATCTTTTTACCCATTTGATTTCCAATCAAAGTTTTCCAATTTTTGAACTTTTCAAAAACATCAGTTTTGTTTTTAAGCAAAATCACCTACACTTTTCTTGAAAAATCATCAATAATGGACAGAAAATACACATTGTCACCTGGAGTTGGCTCACTAGAAGGCCCCCCACACATCAGCATGCAACTCAAGTATATCACTACACGAAGAAGTCTTAGGATACAGGGAAACATGGAATTTCACCTTCGCATGTTTGCCTTGCACACAATAATCACAGAAAGGAATGCATGTAAGCTTATCATTACCAAAAGAACCAGCTTTATGCAATATTTCAAGATCTTTTCCTCTCATGTGACCTAACCTACCATGCCAAATATTTGTTTTATCCTCTTTAACCGCGTTAGCAGACATAACAACAGATTTAGCACAACAAACATACATGTTATTCTTTTTTTCAGCATTAAAGATGGGCACAGAACCCTTTACAATAGACATGCAACCCTTTCCCCACATACCCTCAAGCCCCTCATCTTCAAGTGCAGCACAAGAAATCAAGTTGTTACACAAATCAGGCACATGTCGCACGTTTTTCAAAGTGAACACAGAATCATCTTCAAAACGCAAGCAAATGTCACCAATACCAAGCACATCACATCTTCTTTCATTAGCCATAGACACAGATCCATGAGAAACATTTTTATATGAAGAGAAAAGATGTTTAAAAGGTGTCATATGAAATGTGCAACCGGAATTCACAAGTCATTCACTATCACACAGAGATGAATGCACAAAATTCACACAATTATCAAAAATAGCAAACACATCACCATAATTCACAGATTCAGAGGCAACATTAGCATGATCATTAGAATTATTCCTCTTAGGATGAGGACACTTGTTTGCAAAATGTCCCCTTTCATGGTAATTAAAGCATTTCTTCTTTTTATTGTCCACATTCTGATTATTCTGGGATTTCACATCAGAATTTTTGTCCTTGTTCTTATTCTTGTTCTTGTTCTTGTTACGATTGTTAGGTTTTCCCTTAACATGCATAACCTCCCCAGAATTCTTAACACTCCTATTTTGTTTTAAATCATGCTCTTTGTTTTTTAAGGCATTCACCATAATATCAAGAGTAACGTCATCATGACCATACTTTATAGCAGACTTGACATCATTGTAAGAATCAGGTATAGCATTTAAAAGTACAATAGGAGTGTATTAATCAATATGCTTGTCACCAGTTAGCTTAATATCTTGAATCAACTTCGTGAACATATCCAAATTTTCTTCAACATCTTTGTTTAAATCAAGTTTAAAACGAAAGAATTTTTCCAGAAGAAATATTTTACTAGGCAAAGATGTTTCAGTGTACAGCTTATCCAACATTTCCCATAAAACTTTTGCGGACTCATGCACACCAACTTTTCTAAGCACAGGATCAGAAAGATTCAAGATAATCGCAGACAAAGCAAGCTCATTCATCTCAGTCTTTTTAGCAGATGTATCATCCTTATCATACGAGTGATCTACAACTTTGAATACCCTTTGTTGAATGAGTATGCACTTCATTTTCTGTTTCCAGATACTGAAGTCTCGCTTACCATCAAACGGTGCTTGTCCAAATGAAGACGAAGCCATGGGTATTTAAAGTTGAGTAGAACACACTTTGAACAGAAAAAATATAGAATTACAGAGCAACAATCTGTCACATACCAGGTTGGCACTACTCTAATCACACACAAAGTGATAAACGGAGCAGTATAACACACAAGGACATATTTTCAGCAGCGGAAATTGAAAGACTAAGATGACAGTTTCACAAAAGAAACAAACAAGAACAGTAATAAGAGGGCCAGCCGCCTCAGGGCATCACACAAGAGCAAATAAGAGAGCCAGCCGCCTCAGGGCATCACACAAAAGCAAATAAATAAGAAAGGCTCAAGCTATTTCACCAGAGCGGTGTCTTCGACGAGAACACCGTACCACCTCTACGAGCCACTAGCCCGTTACTTAACGGGGGCGGATCCCTCGTAGTCTTGTTCACGTAGCAAACATAAACGAGGCAGCCTCCACTCCAAGTTTCAACCTACACACAAAGTGAGAAACTTTGGGGGTTAGTGAAGGCCCAATCTGAAAAATTTCAGAAAAAAATGATCCGGAAAAATAACAAAACAAATCTGAAATTTTTTCGGAACAATATAAAATGAGGAGGAGAGACACTTCCCTTCCACAAAATGGAGAGCCCAATCTGACCGAAACCCTAACGCCGGTGGTCAACTCCGGCGGTCAGCGTGGACAGCAGCTCCGGCAGTTTCCAGCGGTCAGCTCCAGACGGCGGCGGTTGTCACAGGTCGCGGTGGTCGGTGGCGTCTGGTCAGCAGCTGGTCAGCCACGGCAGAAGGACAGCTCCAGGTTGCCGGAGGTCAGCGGCAGCAGCGTCTGGATGCGAGCGGCGCGACGTTGGCATCGGCGGACGGAGGTGACAAGCTGCAGATCTGTGGCTGAACGGTGGGACCCTAGCGGCTGCCGGAACCCTAGTGAATTGGACAGCGGAACCCTAGCGACGGAAGGCTGGCGTCGGACGTCGAACAGGAGCGGCGGCAGACTGGTAGCGGTGCGCTGCAGAACCAGCGGCGGTGTTCGTGGAACCTTGGCAGCGAGCGACGGTCGACGCGATCCTCTTCCTGTCGCGTTCCTGGCGAGGTCAGATCCGAGAGGTGGCGAGCAGGTCACGAATCTGGCTCCGGTGAAGTCTGCAAATCGCGAGCAGATGGCGACTCCTCAGCGGCGATGGCAGTCGACGCGATCCCTACGGCTGGAGGAGGATTGATGACGCCCTTCTTCAGATCGGGCGATAGGCATCGCTATTCCAGTTGAAGAGCCCTAGTGGCGGTGCGGTCGCGGGTGAGAACTGGAATGGCGATGGCGCGGTGGCTGATCTCGATCCCGGCGGCGAAGCCATAGCAGCGGCGCGGCGTCGGTCAGCTGCTGGAGATCGCGATTCGGGTGGCTGAGAGCAGATCGCGATGGTGGCCGTTCCGATCGATCAAACCGCGACCAAATCGCGATTCCGGCGATAAAATCCAACGGCGGCCGGACGGCGTCTGATCTCCCACCGGCGGCTGATGGTCAGCAGCTTCGGGAGATGGACGGACGAAACTCGCTCTGATACCACTGTTAGGCGGATACGGTGTTCATCGTCGTCCGTGTTCGTCGTCTATATCGGAGAAGGTGGTCAAGGGAAGAACTCCACAGTGCTCAGATTCTCGTTGAATTCACACAAGAATTCAAATCCACGTTCTACCCGTAAGGGTCACAAATGGGTGATTAAATGGGACCAAAAGTGTAAGGCTATGGGCCAAGACACACTTGGCCCAATACTTTGAGAGAAGAAAACCAGCATTTGGGTCAAATACCCAACAGGCCAAACAATTAAGGGGAGAGACCCAGGAAGAAAAGGACGAGATATTCAGCGTGAAAAAGACGAGATATACAGTTGCGGTGGTTGAAGGCTCCCTTCCGGCCAAAAAATCATGTTGCTCTCAGCCTCAGTGAACTCCATCTCGTATAAGTACACGGTGGAGCATGAGATCCAGCACCCCATCGTCCCCAGTCCGTTCTCTTCCTTCATAGCATCGTGATTAAAAGGGTTATGCGGAATCTACCGACGCCACTCCCACCGCAATGGATGCTAACGTCACTCCAACCGCCATGAACGTCGACGAAGCTACAGCCATAGTCCAGCAGAAGCCTTATGTTCTATTTGCCCAAAAACCTAATTTCCGACCCCTAAAAGCTCATGAAATCTCCGATGGGCAAGTCCAATTCCGAAAAATACCCGTTCCCCCACACCTATATACTCCCCTGAAGAAAGGGTGGCTCGAAATCTACACTCCAATCTATGAAGAGTTGAAATTTGACATCCGGATGAATTTGCGAGCAGTCCATATTAATTTCAGTTGCCATGTAGGATTACCTCCCTTAAAAGCCCAAAATTTGCTGAACACGTGCGGCGCACGTGCGAATTTCCGACCAAAAAATGGGGATCCGGCGACTTTGTGACCAAAATTAGCCAATTTCAAGAGTTATGAGACGAAATTGAAATTTTTATCTTTTTTAGGACAGAATCAAAAATTCTTTATAATTATGTGACAAAAATGATTTTAACTCTATTTTTTAATATATTTAATGTTCAAGTAGAATTATAATTTATCATGCATAAAGTGATATTGCTGTTTGTAATGTTATTATTATAAGTCTTTCACTACATCATGTGGAAGAGTAGAAAAATGGGGCACAGTAATTTCCATGCCCGAGGGTATACAAGTACTATTTGGCTATTTGCCAACATATTATTATTCATGCTTAAAATTTCATTATATATATCCTGAAATATATATTTTTTAATGTGTAGTGAATTGAAAAATATATTATTCTCTCCGTCCAATTAAGATATTCGTTTATTTTTGCACGTAGGTTAAGAAGTATTATTATTATAACCAAATAAAGTTTTAGATTCAAACCTAATTGTCTCAAAACCACCCATTTATTTGGATACTCTACATGTAAAGCTTAAATATAAATTAATCGAATGAAATGGTACACATTCTAAAAGTTTAAAATAAGGTGATTTTATATTAAAATATTGAATGATACACATCATCACTGATATATATACACACACACTGTACAAGAATTTGACTTTTGTTCCATGAAATTTGGAAATAGCTACAACGTCAATATTTGTTAACTTGTTTTACGGAATTTCCACCATTTTTTAGTTTGATTGCGTTAGGAAATTAAATATTAGAACCTAAAATGACTTAGGCAATTAATATATATATATATATATATATATATATATATATATATATATATATATATATATATATATATATATATATATATATATTTCATTTTTAAAAAATAGTGTATATTGAGAAAATGGAAGTGAAAAATGATGGGATTGTTGATGCGAAGAGCCAACCCACATTAAATAAATTAGGTTAATTGACGTCCCAACTTGTTACAAATGTAGCAACTTTACCTAGTTTGCAATAATATCATCACACGCCTTTTTCCTCATTTTGGATCTTAACCATATATCTAATTTCAGTTATTACACATTGGAAAACTTATAAGAATATTTGCTACTATCTTCCATCAATGGCAAACTACTCTGCCCTGCTACTCGTGCATCATAAAATCCAAGGTATAATGTCAATCAGTAATATTTTATAATCATTTTGGGAAAAAAAATCAAAATCGTTACATAAAAATATACTTTATTTAAAATAATTTCAATAAATTTAATTCTTAAAATTCTCCCAAAACTTTTAAATTCTTACCAAAATGATATATATATATATATATATATATATATATTTTTTTTTTGGCTTCAATTTAGCTAATTTCATGGGACTTACTCAGTGCTTTAACAAAAGTTATGAGACGAAATTGATGAAAAATATTATCTTGGGATGAAATAATAGTAAACCTGAAAGGTTTGAGACGAAAATGAATGACTTAAGTATTTTTTGACCTTTTCGTGTACCCACACACAAAATATATATACTACTTATTAATAAAACATATATACTAATTAATAAGAATTTATGCAGTTTATTAGCAAATTTTATATTTAATTACTACCTCCGGCCACTTACAAGATATCAATTTCACTATTCTTGGCGTCCGCTTCAAAGGTATTAATTTTCTCTATTTAGTAAAGAAAGTACACAATATGACCCACCACTTCTCTCTAATACAATTACCCACTTTACCTATAATAATAATACTCCTTAATCCATGTACAAAAAGCAAATAAAGACCTTAGAATTGTCCACGTGCAATCAGCAAACGGTTACCTTGTAAGTGGCCGGAGGAAGTACTATTTAGAGTGAGGCTTGTGTGCGCCCGGGCGCACGGGAACACATTTCGTGCTCCTTTAGAATTTAGTATTATGGGTAATGGTACATTGCTTTGATCTAAAGGGTATACACTTTAATTAATAAAGGTACATCATTTTGTTCTAAAGGGTATACACTTTATTAATATTTTTTTATTTTTCTTCAGAAAATAAAGGGTACACATATTTATACTAAAGGGTATACAATTTAACACAAAATTTCAAAGGCGCACGGAATGTGTTCCCATGCGCCTGACACACACAAGTTTTTGTCATAGTACACATCTTTATACTAAAGGGTGCACAATTTAACATAAAATTCTAAAGGCGCACGGAATATGCTCCTGTGCACTCGAGCGCACACAAGTTTTTGCCTACAATTCATTTGATTTTCAAATTTCAAATTTTCAAAATCATATTTTCAAACCCATATAAATCGAAAATAAACATATATAATTTCTTAATGTAAATTTGAATATATAAAAAATAGCTAGTATATTCATTAAAAAAACACGAATACATTATTGAATAATAAATAATAACAAACACTCATAAACCCAGTTTACATAATTTATTATGTGAATCTTGATTTCTTTTCACCCTAAACTAAGGATGTCAATTTTGGCTCGGCCCGCAGGTACCCGCCCCGGCCCGCACGTTTTGGGACAGCCCGGCCCGAACCCGTGAATATACGGGACGAGTCTGGGCATTAGTTCAGACCCACCCCGACCCGACCCGCATATAATATAATAAGAATTATTTTATATTTTATACATATAATTATATTTTATATTAATATATATATTATTAAATTATTAATTGTGTATATTATTTTATACAATTATTATATTTTACACATCTTTAATATACTAATTTAGAGTTTTTTTAGTCTAAGCGTCGACTCCAGAAGCCTTCTGGATGAAGTGTCAATTTGTGGTTAATTTGAATTAATTTAATTATTATAAGTTTCATAGAGTTTAATTTAATTTAAAATATCACATCTCAGTATTTACTTAATTAATTTTAATTAAAGGATAATTTTTTATGGTGTTTATCTCTAGAATTTTTTGAATTAATTTTTATTTAAAATTTAGTTAAGATAAATGCAAATACGGAATTGAATTCCATTGGTAATTACCAATATATTATTAAGAGAATCTTTATATAAATTACCAACAAAATTTTTAATAACGGATTACTAACGGAATTACCTTGGTGCATAGACATTAGAGACGCTTGTTATTAGATCGTGAACCAACTTTTCTAGTGACTATCATATGAAATATTTTTGATAAAATATATCTATAGTATTTTATATAACATAGACACACCGTTAAATAATGTTACTAACGTCTAATAATATGTATAATAATATATGAGAATATAAAAAACAATTGTATTTTATATAACTTAATTATTTAAGAATTCTGTTTTGATATTAATTTTCACGTGATATTTTAAAGTAATTTTTATTATAATAATTTATATAATCTTAATTAATTAATATGAAATTAATTATTCTATAATTCATATTTTGTATTTTATATAACTTAATTATTTAAGAATTCTGTTTAGATATTAATTTTCTCGTGATATTTTAAAGTAATTTTTATTACAATAATTTATATAATCTTAATTAATTAATACAAAATTAATTATTCTATAATTCATATTTGATTATATATATATATATACTATTTATTTTATTACATGTAATTAATCTTTATTATTTATAAAACTATTAATTATCTGTTGTTAAAATAATGAGTTAAACTATTAAAAAAATTTGTATGTTTTTTTTTATTTACGAAATGCTCATATTAAATACTATATGCGTATAACATATAAATAAATAAAAATAAAATTATTTAGACTATAATTAATGTATTAATAGAGTTATAATAATACACTTACTAAATAATGTATTAATAGATATTATGTTAGTGTAGTTAAAAGTTTATAATTAGTTAATGTATTAATAGAATATTTAAATGGCAAAAGTGTAGTGAAATTAGTGTATTGAAAGATATTAAAAAGTATAGTTTTAGGACTATAATAAGCTAATGTATTGATAGAGTATTTATGAATACATTTTTTAAAAAGTGTATTAAAAATAGTGTGTTAATAGCTACTTTTTCTAGTAGTGAACGGAATTGATTTTTCATTGCTAAAAATTTATCAACCACTACTTTACCAATGAAAATTTGCCAACGGATTCCATTTCTAATCCATTGGTAACTCAATTTAACAATTAAATTAAGGTTTTTACCAACGGAATATTATGTTGGTAAAAAAGAGTTTTTTTTTTGTGGCGAATAATATATATATTAAAATAATATATTTTGAACCGTCAAAATTATATACATTTTTTTAATTTATTTTATTAATTTTATTATAATTCTTTCTTTTTTTATATTTTACATTTAATTTTTTTGAAAAAATTTATAAGTTAGAGTATATTTTTGTATAAAATTTAAATATATCCCTATATTAAATTAGAAATATATTATACTACTAAGAAAAGAAAGACATTATTCCTAAACATACGGTTACGAATATATATAAATCTTAATTTTATTCTTCAAAGTAAATATATATTAAATCATAAAAAAAATTAAAAAAATTAAATTATATTCTTATGATTATAATTTTGCAACCGTGTATATATATTTTGTTATACAATTTCTCCAAATTTGTAAAAATATATTTATATTATTTTATATATGTTAAACTTTTTTTTGTTTGGATAACTTATTTTTTTTAATTTTTTAAAATATTTTATTAACATTTTTTCCAACATTACTATCGATTATTTGATACTTCCTCCGTCTGCCCGAAATAGGGTCTTTTACTTATGTGCACGTTGATTAAGGAGTATTATTATGTAATGTGTAGTGTGTAGTTGTATTAGAGGGAGTGTGAACCCCATATTTTAGTTGTATTAGTGGGAGTGTGTGGGTCCCATGTGTGTAAAAAATGAAATGACACTCTTTGGAGAAAATGACCAAAATAGAAAAAATACTCTATTTCGAGCGGACGGAGGGAGTATATTTTGAGCCCTCCCCCTTCTAATCCAATATACCCTATGTATTGCTAAGTGTTTAAATTTAAAAGGAAAAACATGATCTACAAGGGTTTGCGATGTAAACCAGTTTACAAGAGAGTAACTCAATAATAATACTCCCTCCGTCCATCAGCAAAGATCTCATTTTATTTTTCTAAATATTTATTTCAAGGGATCTCATTTTTCTTTTTACATATATGTGACCCACATACATTATTAATAAAACTAAAATATAGAACTCACATATTCTTTAATACAAATATTCACTATACATTAAATAATAATATTCTTTTTTATATAAAAAACAAATTTCACTCAAGAGTACAAATATGGGTGCACTCTTAAAATATATATTACTTGTAATTAAATTTAATAAGGGTTATCCACAGTACACGTTGAATTAAAAAATAATGAAACAAATTTGGAGTTTTTAAAACCGTCTCCCATCTGGCCTCTAACCAAACTCATCTGCGCATGGGACCATTCTCATTAATATCGCCGCTGTCTCAATCCTTTTTAATTATCTTTATTTCATTAATTACTACTTCTCTTAATATAATATACATTTATTTATTGATGTAAATCATCATCGCATCACCAAAGATTCTTCAACATCTATACTTTGGAGCTATATAAGTACCCCTATTACTTTTATGCCTGCTATAATAATGACTATATACCAATAAACATTCACTTTTTAAAATGATGAGACTGATGATGATCTTAACAAGTATATATATTATTGCTCGTTTTAATTTAACTAAAAAAAATTCTTACTTCGGTCATGATCTTAATTAAAAATGTAAGGGAATAGAATGTTTTTAATGATATTTAATTAAATGTTTGAATATTTAGAATTGATAACCTAAGTTAGCAATTTCTTGTGATATGATTATATCAATACGCGAGTGAGATGAGTTACAGTAGATTTATTATTAAAGTATGTTTATTACATATTATTGATCAATTAAAATATAATTTTAGAGTGTTATAATATGATTAACTACTCAATAATTATATTTTTTAAATCATACGATAACAACCTGAAATTATATTTTAATGTACCATTTATCATATTTTAATTAATCATACTATAAATATCTAATACAATATTTTACATATATAATAATCATAAATGGCTCGTCTCACAACATCGTTTTACAACAAAATTTGCCTTTACATTAATCCTTCTGTAAATAAGATAATAAATATTTTTCATTTCTCATTTATAATATGATAATATAAAAATTTATATAATTTTATGTGTAGTGTGTAGTTGTATCAGTAGATGGTGGGGTCTCATATGTCTAAAAATGAAAATAGATGGATTAAAAATGGAAGACCCAAAATAGTAAAATTGATAGATTAAGAATAGACGAAGGGAGTAATATTTTCCACCAAATTCATCTCAAAAATAATATTTTTCATCAATTTTGTCCCATAAGTTTTGAAAATGCATTGATCCAGTCCAATGAAATTAGTAAAATTTGGCTTCTTTAATAAAAAAGATAATTTTTGTAAGAATTTAAAAGTTGTGGAACTTTTTTCAAAAAATTAAATTTATTAAAATTATAAAAAAAAAGTACTCCCTCCGTCTCACAAACGACTGCAACCCCCACGGAGATTAAGAAAGTGATAAATTTTAGGGGTATAATGATATTTTTTTGTAATAAATAAATTATAAAGTATGTTAGGTATGCTAGGTATAAATGATTTTTATGTAAATAAATTGTATGAAAAATGGTGATTATTTTTTACTTTTTACTTTTTTAGAAATGTACAAACTTTTATAAAACAACTAAAAATAAAAAGTGTGACGTCGGAAAGGAGATGAAGGGAATATTAACACTATCATAACTTTATAAAGGTAGCTTATATTATCTTCACGTTAGCAGTCATCCCACATGTTTAAAGAAGGAAACACATACTAATACACAAATTACTTTCATATATATAATTCCAAGTTAAAGTAAAATTGAACTTACCTCTCCATCTAATTACAAATAGATTATCTATTACATTCTATGTTTCATCTCCTATTTCCATATATTAGAATCTCATCATATATAGGCCCAAATTTTCACCACATGCCCCAAGGGTTGATGATCATTAATTAGGGTATACTCCCTTCGTTCCATGAAAGATTGCACTCCTTTCCTGACACGAAGATTAATAAATTGGTGACTTTTAGGGGTATTATGATATTTTTTTGGATAATAAATAAATAATAAAATATGTTATGTGTGTTAGGTAGGAGTGTTTTTTTGTAAATAAAGTGTATGGAGAATGGTAATTGTGTTTGACTTTTTGCTTTTTTAAGAATGTGTAAACTTTTGTGGGACAATCTAAAATGGAAAGTGTGACATCTTTCCTGGGATAAAGGGAATAGTATTTTAATAGAAAATAAATTATGGAATAGAAAATAAAATATCAAAGTGAAATAAAGAATTCAGACGGATCTAATTAGTACCATGGTGGCCAGAGAGAACCCACATTGTTTCTTAGATAATCATAAGCGACTTTTAATTGATAAATCTCTTTATTATTCATTCCGTAGAATACGTATTAATATTTATCTTTTATGTGTTCATTCTGTAGAATACGTAGTATATAGAGCTCGAATTTATGATTTATTGTATGTTATTCATTTGTTTATACGCGCAGCATCATACTCTGCATGTTTCTTCTTCTCAGCCAAATTAGCCTATGTACATGATAGATGGTGTGACAAGTTTTATGACTCAGATTTTTGGAAGATATGTTATTATTGATCATTTGATCCTTTAGTTGTCTTTTCCTGTCCTTAATCAATCAAGAATAAAAAATAAATAATAAATTATATACTACCAATTAGGAATCCAAAGAGTGCATGTGCATCTTGATGATCCTATAATATTGATCTTGTTTTATTATACTTCATCCATCTATCAATAAGGTAACTAATTAATTTGTACAACATTAAGTAAAATTATTATTTTATATAAAATGAGTAGTTGTATTAGTAATGAGCAATGGGCTATGTATAATATATGAATTCCTTTTACTAAATAAAAAAATGAATATGTTTAGAGTGAACAATTAAAATGACAAATAAATACTTAATTATCAGTGAACGAAGGTAATATTAATCATTTCTTTGTAAAAAAATTAACGATAAATATTAAGCTAAGAGCATACTCCCTTCGTCCGCCCGGAAAATAATTTTTTACGTTTGTGCACGTTGATTAAGAAGTATTATTATTTAATGTGTATTTGATAGTTTAGTTAGAGTATGGAGCCCACATTTTAGTTGTATTAGTGGATGTGTGTGGGTCTCATGTGTGTTAAAAATGAAATGATCCTCTTTGAAGCGAACAACCAAAATAGAAAAAAGATCCTCTTTCGAGCGGACGGAGGAAGTATTATTATTTTTTTAAATGTACTCCTTCCGCCCCACAATAAACTTCACATTTTTCGTTTCCGTTCGTCCCACAATAATTTGCACCACCAAAAAAGAAAATATCATATCAATTTCTAACCTTAAAAGTATATCTTAATTACAAGTTTACCACTTTCACCTACACACATAACATACTTTATAATTTATTTATTATCTAAAAATACCACATTACCTAGAGCTGTTATTCGAGCCAAGTCGAGCTCATGTTCGATTTGACTCGTTAAGCAAATCGAGTCGAGTTTATCGAGCTTATCGAGTCTTATCAAGCCGATTTTCAATAAATATATCTTATATTTATTATTTTATTTAATATTTATTATATTATTATTATTATTAAAACAATTGAGTCTTGTCGAGCCGAGCTCGGCTCGTTAAGGAAACGAGCATAAGGAGAGCTCGAACTCAAGTTCGAGTAGTCACGAGTCGAGTCGAGCCGAGCTCGAGCTTTAACGAGTCGAGTCGAGCTTTCGAGTAGCTCGTTTCATTTAACAGCTCTAACATTACCCTCCTAAAGTCAATAAAATTGGTCAAAAATAACTTTTTTAAACTCCGTATCTAGAGTAATGTGCAAATTATTGTGGGACGAGGAGAGCATTATATTTTTATTTAATTATGATAATATTTTAAAATTAATTTATTGATTTATATTATTTTTTTAGGATTAAATAGACTACATATTCTTTATTATACAAAAAAAATATTATACCGAATTTTTATTAATAAGAAAAGTACCTCCAAATAATATGTATTACTCCTTCCGTCCGCCTCAAAGGTGGACATTTGCTTTTTGTACGTGAATTAAGAAGTATTATTATTTAATGTGTAGTTAGTAGTTGTATTAGTGATGTGTGTGGGTCTCATGTGTTTAAAAAGGGAAATGTGGACCTTTGGTGCGGAAGCTCAAAATGGCAAAATGTTCACCTTTCGGGCGGACGGAGGGAGTAATATGTTTAATTTGTTGAAGTGAGTAAAATTTATATACAAAATTAAAGCTCAAAAATTAAATTTTAAAAATTAATTATTATTTTATTAAATGTCAAACCAATAAAAACACACCACATAAAATTTTTATTTAAGAGAAGCACATTGATGCAGCAGTATATGTGTGTGTTTTTTTTTTAATTAAATAAGACAATTGTTTAAAAAAAATTAAATAAGACAATTACTTTTTAATTATATATATTAAAATATTCTATCGTTTATATTATTCCAATACCCAGTCTACTTCATTATAACTCTTAATATTGACATTTTCAGTAACTGTTTTCATAAATAAAGAAAATTAAGATATGTATCTGTTTCCATACTTACTAACAAACAAATTAGAGTGAGCACGTCGAATAAAAATAATAGAGGATCAAATTAAAGAATCATGGCAGGTCATCGTGACAACATCAAAATAGTAAAAGGCATATAAAATCAAAATTAAATTATTAAATGTCAATTCGTAGAATAAAACATTCGTGAGACATATATTTTAAAATTTATGATAATGATAAAAATCTACATTAATATTCATTTTAATAAAAGATTGGCATGCATAACATGCACATATTTTAAGATTGTAAAGAAAATAAGTGACGAAATAGTGACACATACGATTGAGAAATCCAAATATAAAAAGTGAAAATAAGTGACGAAATAGTGACACATACGATCGAGAAATCCAAATATAAAAAGTGATATTTGATATTTGATTACTGGAGAAAAGATTTATACGAGAATATATCACAGAATAATTTTATGTGAAGATAAGAAACGATAATTTTTATAATGAAAAATAATACTCCCTCTATCCCGTATCAATGTTTATGTTTCTATTTTGCGCATCTCATTTCAATGTTTACGTTTTTCTTTTTGGAATCTCGGACCCACCTAAAACAATTAATATATCATCCAACACTAATACACCTACCTTTTACATTAAAAATATTATATTTTTCCACTCACTATCTATTAAAATATTATACTTCTTAATCAACATGCAAAAAGTAAACGTAAACATTGAAACGTGATTGAAGGAGTATCAAATTGATGAGAAATTATAATTACGTAAACTATTTTTTGAATAATTTATAATTAAATAACAAGTGATAATGTTTTTAAGAAAAATAATAATAAATTACGAAAATCTAAAATTGTTTTACCCTAAGATGATGTTATATAAATTTGTCCCGATTACTAATATATAGTAAAAGGTCTATTTAAACAATATTTTGTTAGTGTCTATATTTGAATTATCACAAAGATAAAATCAAAATTTTAAAACGAAATTATAGCGGAAAAAAATTCATCAATGAAAGGTTAATAATTTATTTTAACGCTACTTGAATTTTATTTTCAATTATTAGTTTAAAATAAAATTATAGCGGGAAAAAGTTCATCAATTTGATAAAAGGATAATAATTTATTTTAACGCTACTTGAATTTTATTTTTGACTTATTATTAGGTTATAAAACAAAAATACTGCATAAGCTAATTTAAAATTTTATGAGGACATGATCTATCATCTAAAATTTTATACAGTAATATATAATTAAACAAATCAAAAGAAAAACTTTATATATGCAATATTTATCACATTATCATTTTTGTGGGAAAAAAAAAAGTTGGCTAAAACTTTCCGGGACATCGTACGGCCAGATACCATTTAGTTTTAAATAGTACTATATCATTTAGTATAAGGATATGTATCCTTTATTTTTTAGAAAATAATATTTTTTTCAATAAAAGTGTATACCTTTAAAAAAATATTGTACCCTTATAAATTAAAGTGTATTCTACTTTTTAGAACAAAATATTGTACCCTTACACATCTCGTGGACACAATAGATCAACTCAAAAAAGTTATAAGATTATCTTTATTGTAAAATTAATAATATCATAAATAAAAAATTGATTGTTCGTAAAATAATTTATATTCATAGTCATACATGTATAAAATAAAAGTTGCGTAGTTTTTTTTAAATATTTTTTTAATGACTTATAAAATATTTAAAAAATTATTATATAATTATATTCTTAAAGTATATACTACCTACATATTATGAAAATATTTTCAAATTTCAAATTATAATGAATTTTAATTTTCTATTCATTATATAAGAGGTTTTATTAAAATTTATTCTAGAAGTACTGGACTGCTCAATCAAAAATTAATGATGACACATAAAAATGTGAAAATAATTTTTAGGCCTATGGATGAAAAATCAATTATTTAATAAGCTATTAGTAAGAATCGAACTCAAATTTTGTAAACCACACTGCACCACAATTAAATTCTGAGAAGATTTGAATTACAAAAATACTATTTGATTTAGTAATTTAAGATTGCCCATATAACTTTATATATTTTAATTTTCCTCGTTAAAAATAAAAAAATAAAAATTCCATGTCATCTTGTGGTGAGAATGAAATTATGTAGTTGTAAATTAGGAAAATTGTGAGCTGTTATTCTTGTAAGGGAGTTTGTGACAATTAATACAGTGGGATAGTATTGGAGATAAAACTTTGGAAATAAAAAAAAATCATGGTCGTTTATGGATATTTATTAAATGCTGTTGTACATTGAAATATATTGTGTGCGAGTTATAGGTGTAAGTGAATGATTTCACTGGGATAAATGATTTTTTACGTGATGCCATGAATTTATTGACAAAATATTTTGGGTATAAATGCATGTATTTACATCATTATCTCTATCCGAAGAGAGATATATATTATTTTGATATTACTACGTGGGAATATTTTGATATTATTTTGATATTACCAACATGAATTTTATGAATTAGGAGGACACGGTCCCATGGTAGAATTCCCTTAATGATTGATTAGAAGACAATTAATTATGTATTAGGAATTAACAATAAATCTTAAGGACAAAGTTAAAGTACTATGTCCTTTTTAAAGTATGATAAATTACACATTAAAATATAATTTTAATTTGATGTTTGTTTTGGGTTTGAGTATGAATAAGAAAAGTAAAGTTAGGATTAATTGAATTTAGCGAATTAATCTCACAAACAATTTTACCTATATTTGTTTTTTAAATTTAAGTAATAGGGTGTTTTTTAACTTTATGTCAAATTAATAGTATGTAAGAATAGAAGGTAATGTAGGTGAGAGAGTAGGATATGAGCGTACATAAGAGGTAGTATATGAAATTTATATTACTTAATTTTACTAAACTCAAATTAAAACAATAAATGAATTACATAATTCTAAATATGAACTAAAAAACCCGAAAGCATACTATATTTGTTTTCGGTTTTGAAAATCGAATTTTGATTTTTATAATCCACACCTAACTTTTCCCTTATGTACATCAACATATTATAGTAGTAAAAAATCCACCCACCTTTTATACATTCTCTTTCTTTAATTAAATATTAATTTTCTCATCTCTCATCTTATCTCTTATATCAATTAATATTCTCTTACACATATAAATAAATACATCTCACATATTAATCTCACATATTAATTTGACATAAAGTTAAACACTATACCCACTAAATACTCTAATATATATATATATATATATATATATATATATATATATATATATATATATATATATATATCTTTATTCAATGCTTTTCAAACAACACATAACTCAAAACAAACATGGCTAACAATAATGCATAGTACTTATATTAAATAGAATTTGAGTATCTCCAACAAAATCTTTAAATTCTTAGAGCACATATGTTAAATTAGATAGCATCTTATCATATAAAAATTATTTTTTCTATCATCTTCCAACCCTCTCTTTATAATTCACCCCTTAATTTTATCTTTTTCCTAAATATATATATTACTTTTTTTTTTGAATTTGTGATATAATAAATGAGTTTACATTTTTTTTTTTTGAATTTGTGATATAATAAATGCATTTAATTTTAAAGAATGATTATAACTCTTCAAATTTGAAAAGTGAAATTTAGCATCCAAATCTAAGTTTCCCACCCCAACTTTACAGTTTCTACTTTCATCTGCTCCGAACTCAGCTTCACACCCAAAAAAATGGAAATAATAACAAAACCAACAATCTTATAATACAATTTAATTCCAAATTTGCCATCAATATTTTACACACATAATATATTTTACAAATTATTTATTACAAAAAAAAAACCAAACAACCCTTAAAAGTACTTATAATTTTTTCTTAACACTTAGAGAAAATCAATAAAGATGTGAAGAGATGAGTTTGGGATGGAGAAAGTATTATAATATAGAGTTTAATGAAGATATAACTTATTTCTTATATTATACAATAATTTGTATTTTAGAAAAAAAAATTGTGATGCTTTTATTATGTTTAACAAATTAATTAATAGCATTTCGAGCCGTGATCATACCCTCCACCGAACCTTCTCCAATCTATTCATTTATTTTTATTTAAAAAGAAAAACAGACGAATAATTCAAGAACTTATTGATTGATAACAATACTTATATACTTAATTTATTTCACATATATAGACACTACATAATTAATCACATAGTTAATTATTCTTCTTTCTTTAACAATCGAAACATATTACAGTACTTTAGTATCATTGCATCCATTATTGTTAAATAAATTAATTATAACAACAATCATATCTCAAGGGGAATGACTAGTCTACTACTAAGAAAATAACTTGGAGTCATGAATTTACAAACTTCCATAAAAATTTAAAATAAATATTCCATATTCATGGTGTACCCCACCATTAGGGGCCCCCACTGCCCCTGCCCTGGGGATTGGTGAAGGAGATAAATCGCAGAATGTGCCTCAAGTGGCTTATAGAGAGGGTTCACTGTTAAACTTGTGCTTAATACTCCATATTCATAGTTTGGAATTTGGAACATTCTCTCATTTATCATACAATGTACGTGTGCAGTTAAAATTCACTTATCTTTTTATTCATAATAATATATATTACCTCTTCACATATTAATTATTTTTCAAGCGAAAAACCACCTTAAGATATTGTAATTAATTAAGATGAAAAAACGCGATCATGTCGCCTTAAATTAAAGAAGAAAAACTTGATGTGTGAAAATATAATAAAATACACTTAAATTTTTTACGTTATAAATAAATATAAATGAAATAATATTACTAAAAGTATCAAGTTATCATGGAAATAATGCATTTTTGGTTAGTTTCAAATTAATCATAAGAGCTACATTTTTGTCCCATTTGAACATTATTTATGGGAAAAAAATAGAGTACTTTTTTTTGTCCTATTAATTACTAGAATTTTTTGAATTAAAAAGTAAAATTAGAACTAATTTAAAATTATGTAACCTTTTTTGAAATGATACACGAGACAAAAAGTCTCTTTAATTTTCTCGGTTATTATATTCTAAGTGCACAAATACTTTTACTTATGCAAAATAAATTCTTACTTATACACATCACATATCCCTCGTCCCACATTATTGTTAATGTTTGTGTTTTAAATGTAAATTAAAAAATATAATATTTTATGATAATTCTATAGTACACACAAGATTTATAATTTTGTATAATTGTAATTATATATTTTAATGTGTTAAGGGATATAATATTATGAGTTGGTTTCTCGTATCCCTGAGTGCACTAGATGTATAAGAGTATAAAATAATTTTAAAAGGATACATTTTAATTAATAAAGGAATAATTTTTTATTGAAAAAATTTGTTGAAATATAAATAATACAATAAATATTTGATTAAAAAATTAAAGTTACACGTACTCCTATTAAAGGGTATATCATTTTATACAAAAGAGTATACATTTTTAAAAATATGGAATTTTGGGGCACGATGAGCATGCAAGTTTTAGCCTAATATTATTATGTATGTGCAGTGAATAATTGTAGGGCTAATTGCAAATAACGACCTAATCTTTATTTTGATTGCAATTAAGTCTAAACCTTTGAAAATTTGTAAATAAGTATCTCACTTTAAAATCTTTTTGCAACAAGAATCACCGAGCAGCGGGAGGTTTACGAATAGGTCAGTGACCGGGCAGCCCTCTCGCTGCCTTGTAGTTCTTTTTGCAAAATGATATTAAAGTGAAGTACTTATTTACAAATTTTCAAAAGTTTAGACTTATTTACAATTAAAGTAAAGGTTAATACTTTATTTGCAATTATCCTATAATTGTATATTAGTATTATGAATCCCAACTAACAAATACAAAACTTTGCTTTGGAAAAGAACAAAATATAAAAAATGTAAATACTACGGAGTATTTTCTATTATACTTGTGATATTGTTCAATATATAAACTCGATTAATGTTTTACTCTATTTGGTGCGATACTTTTACTTATATATTCTGAGATATTATATCCACAAAATTAATTTAACGCCGGGTTAACCCAATTAAACGAACCAAACCCGGCAGTAATTCCATTTGAAAAATGAAGCGAGGATGATTTCCCGTGACAAATAAGTACAATTAAATCCACAATTAAAAAATTAAAACTAAAAAAAAAAAAAAGGAGGCCAGTGGGCAGTGAGTTGTATAGAGAGTGAAGGAGGGAAATAAAGAGATGGAATAAAAGTGGTTTGATATGAGCAGAGGAAATTTAAACATGAGATACCAACCCCAAGGCCCTTGCAATAAAACCACCCCCCAACCCCGCCATTAATGCCTTCTCTGCAATTACTCCCTCCCTGCCCTGCCACATCTTCTTCATCACCCCCCCTACCCACCCACCCCACCCCACCCCACCCCTTCTTCATCCTCTCCATCACCCATTTCAAAGCTATTCAATTCTCTCTCTATATATCTCTCTCTCACTCTCTCTCTATTTCATATTTCGTTTCACTTTCATCACAACAATTCCTAATAAATTCTACTCACAAGAAAAGCACCACCTCGCAATAAACCCCATTCCTTAGAATCCAAAACCTGCTTTTCTGCAACCCTTACAACACCAGATCGAGATCTCATCTTCAAACCCTAATTCTTCCTCATAAGGGTTTTCTTATATTCCTCATCATGTCAAAGTTTCCATAACAGTAAGTTTTTTTTCACTCACTCACTTCTTTGTATACATACCACTTCAGTTACATGCTTTTGATCTTCTATACCGTATTTCTCTCCTCCCTTTATTACATCTTTCTTTCCTTCTTGCTGTAATAATTTTTGCTGTTTTTTTTCTTTTTTTCTTCCGTTATTTTTTTTAATTTTTTTTTATTTATTTAAGGGGGGAGAGTAAAAAAAGATATGGGTTGGATTCCTGCGAAGATATTGTGGGCGTTATATGTTGTAACTACAGTTTGAAAAAAATATATAGTATTATTATTACAGCTATTGTGTGAAAGAAGAGTTCACAGTGTCAAGTCTTTTACTATAGTCCTTTTTCCTGTTTTAGTTTTTTTGGCACGTCACTACAGCAAAGGATGAAATGAAAAGTCTTATATTAAAAAAAAAAACAAAAAAGAAACAAAAGTCCATTGCTAATCTGTTGTTACATGTAACCGTCTCATTTGCTTCCCTCAGACACTGCCACAGATTCTCTCAATACTCAACGCACTAACTTTCAAAAACTCAACCCCATTTTCCCAGAATTAGAGGAACGAAGAAAGAGGAGAGAGAAGATTTACTTTTTCTAGGGTTTCTCGATAAAGATGTGGCGGTGCACGGTGGATTGAATCCTACGGCGGAGCTCCATGCTTCAACCCAACTACAAGGTCGGTTCATTTTTAGGGTTTTCTTTTCTTTTCTTCTGAGATTAGGATAAGTACGAGGATTCGAGTTTTAATTCAGACAGCTCTTTGTGTAAAAAACAAATACTGCATAAATAAAAATAAAAATAACCCTTCAATTTCTTGAATCATTAATTTCTTTCTCACTGAGTTTGTTTCAAGTGTCAAAGGGGGTCAGTTCTTTTTATCTCGTTTTAAATGGGGGTTTGAGATCTGATTGGGTTTTAATTTTTCTATGGAATTAAAATTTGTTCAAGTAAAGAGAAAAGACTACTGAAGAAGGGTCAGCGGGAGAGTAATTAAAGGTAGATCTACCTACCTAATACCGTAATTAGCACTTTAATCATTCAGATTTCGTTTGTGGGTTTTCTTTCTTGGTCTTTTATTCAAGAGATGAGTGTGTTTGCAGTCAAAATTTTTTCAAATAAAAGTGTGGTTTAATGCAATTATATGTATTCTATTATTTTTCTTGCTGTAATCTTGAATGAAATTTATAATTATCTGTTATAGATATACATAAATTCATGCATAAGACAGTGAATTGATGTGTGTTGTTTTGGTAATGCTAGTGAAATTCCATGGCTTAATTAACAAGTGAATTTACACTTGTGGTGACAGATTGAAGAAGTTCATTAGGATTTTAATAGTTTAGGAGTGAAGATGTTTCAGCCAAACATGTTTGAAAGCCACCATCACTTGCTGGATATGGGGCATAAAACCCCGGAGAATGAGATGGACTTGATTCGAGACGACGAGTACGAGAGTAAGTCGGGGACAGATATAATGGAAGCACCATCTGGTGATGATCAAGATCCTAATCAACGCCCCAAGAAGAAGAGATATCATCGCCACACTCAGCATCAAATCCAGGAAATGGAATCGTAAGTTAATTTTGTCTGAAAATACTATGTAACAAATCATGTTTGTGTAGTAACTAATTACCCTTTGATGAAAATGTACAGATTTTTCAATGAATGCCCTCACCCTGATGATAAACAAAGGAAGGAGCTGGGCCGTAGATTAGGTTTAGAACCTTTGCAAGTTAAATTTTGGTTTCAGAACAAACGTACTCAAATGAAGGTAATTTCAGACATCATGTTTAGTCTGTTGTGGCTGTATAGTTTAGAAGATTACTAATGGTGTATTGTGGGAATGTAATGATGTCTGCAGGCCCAACATGAACGCCATGAGAATACACAGCTGAGAAACGAAAACGAGAAGCTTCGCGCAGAGAATATTCGGTATAAAGAGGCTCTCAGCAATGCTACTTGTCCCAACTGTGGAGGGCCGGCAGCCATTGGAGAGATGTCATTTGATGAGCAGCATCTCAGGATCGAAAATGCTCGCTTGAGAGAGGAGGTATTTAATTGATAATCCTCTTTAACTTAAATGATTCAAACATTAATTAGTTATTATTGAATATCTAATGATCTTAAGGAGCATTTGATTGTTAATGATATAAATGCACTTTAAGACATTCAATTATTATTCAACTTCGATGTCATGTTTGTATGTATGTTTTTTTATTTCAGATTGACAGGATATCCGGAATAGCTGCTAAGTATGTTGGCAAACCTATGCTCTCATATCCTCATCTGCCCACCGGGGCGTCTCGTTCGCTTGAGCTTGGAGTGGGGAATTTCGGGCATCAGACAGGCATGACTGGGGAGGGTTATGGAGCTGCTGATCTTCTTAGGTCAGTATCTGGCCCTACTGAAGCCGACAAGCCCGTCATTATTGAGCTGGCAGTCGCTGCAATGGAAGAACTGATCAGAATGGCCCAAAGTGGAGATCCCTTGTGGATTCCAAGCACTGATAATTCTTCTGAGATTCTAAGTGAAGAGGAGTATGGACGGACCTTCCCTCGTGGTATAGGCCCGAAACCAATTGGATTGAAATCCGAAGCATCGAGAGAGTCAGCTGTAGTGATCATGAATCACATCAACCTTGTTGAGATACTGATGGATGTTGTAAGATTATCAATCTATTAAAACTTATTTGCCTCTTAAAGCATTAGTTGGTTGTTGGCTAACGCTCTTTCGATTGTGATTTCAGAACCAATGGTCAAGTGTGTTTTCGAGCATTGTTTCTAGAGCAGTTACTTTGGAAGTCTTGTCTACTGGCGTTGCTGGCAACTACAATGGAGCTCTACAAGTGGTGTGTAATTCATATATACTATGTTCCTAATTTGTTATTACTCTCTAATCTACATTTTGGATTATACATATATAATCTGCGTTGATATGTGCTTCCAGATGACTGCTGAGTTCCAGGTCCCTTCTCCATTAGTCCCGACGCGCGAAAACTACTTCGTGAGATATTGCAAGCAGCATACTGATGGAACTTGGGCTGTTGTTGATGTTTCTTTGGATAACTTGAGGCCTACTTCGATATCAAGATGTAGAAGACGACCATCAGGATGTTTGATCCAAGAATTGCCTAATGGTTACTCAAAGGTATATATATGTTCTTTATGATCAAATGTGAGCAATTTGGACATAGTTTTTCATGCTAATGTCTGATTGTATTCTAGGTGACATGGGTAGAACATGTAGAGATAGATGACAGAGCTGTTCACAATATCTACAAACCACTAGTGAATTCAGGCCTTGCATTCGGAGCGAAACGTTGGGTGGCTACGTTGGATCGACAATGCGAACGACTAGCAAGTGTTTTGGCTAATAACATTTCAGCAGGAGATGTTGGAGGTTGGTAGCTCACTCGCTTCATTTCCACACCTTTCTATCTAATTCCTTGATCAAACAGTAGTGTACTAATCAAAGGTGAAATGTTGGATGCAGTAATATCCTCTCCAGAAGGGAGAAAAAGCATGCTGAAGCTGGCAGAAAGGATGGTGATGAGCTTCTGTACAGGCGTCGGAGCTTCAACTGCACACACGTGGACGACACTGTCGGGGAGTGGCGCGGATGATGTGAGGGTGATGACCCGGAAGAGCATGGATGACCCGGGAAGGCCGCCCGGTATCGTCCTCAGTGCTGCTACCTCTTTCTGGCTCCCAGTTCCACCCAAAAGAGTTTTCGACTTCTTGAGAGACGAGAATTCAAGAAGTGAGGTATATACATCTCAATCTTGCACTCTTCTTACCGGTATAAATGTCCTACATTAAAATGTTTTATTTATTACAGTGGGACATTCTTTCAAACGGTGGTCTTGTCCAAGAAATGGCACACATTGCTAATGGCCGTGATCCAGGAAACTCTGTCTCTTTACTTCGTGTCAATGTGAGTTTTCATGCATATATATACTTACAAACATTTACATGCATTACCTAATAATGACCTGCATGCAGAGTGCAAATTCAAGCCAAAGCAACATGCTGATACTGCAAGAGAGCAGCACAGATTCGACTGGATCGTATGTGATCTACGCTCCGGTCGACATAGTGGCCATGAACGTGGTCCTGAGCGGTGGCGACCCGGACTACGTGGCCCTGCTACCGTCCGGATTCGCCATCCTTCCGGACGGGCCCAGCAGTCCGGGAAGCGGGATCCCGGAAGTCGGGTCAGGAGGATCGCTCCTGACTGTCGCCTTCCAGATCCTGGTGGATTCGGTCCCAACGGCAAAACTGTCGTTGGGATCGGTGGCAACTGTGAATAGTCTAATCAAATGCACGGTTGAGAGGATAAAAGGCGCAGTTCTGTGTGAGGGCGCATGATCATGAATCTGGATGGTGATATTATTAGAGTGGGATAATATGAGGATGATGGGATTAAAACAAGTGAAGAAGTCAAGAACGCACCTTTGGGTAATCCTTGGCTTGTGGTGGATAAATGGAAGGATAGGATAAGTAATCCTCACCACGGGTTAAGGGTAATGGGTTCGGGTATTGACTCTGCTCATTACTATTACTATTACTATTACTAAAAATCCCTCCACTAAAATTACTAGCTTTAATTATTCTCTACCTATCTTTTAGTTCATCATCTCACTTTAGGGTCTTTTTTGAATTCTATCTGAACTAATTAATCAATTCCTTTTGTTTTGTGAAGGAGGTTTTATTAATTTGTTACTGGACAATGGAACCTCAACCTCGGTTCTTTCTAAGAACAGTATTTTAATTTTAGTTGCATTCTGGCTTAATTTCTTTTTTGCTCTTATTTAAATTTAAAAAATATGGTATACTATAACTTAAGAAATGACCTAATAAATTCTTAGTATTAATAAAATGGTTTACCATGTTGCTCTCGATCGAGTATAGCCATTATTTGAAAATTCTTACATTAATTGTTTTGAATTTTTAATTTTTTTTTAAAAAAAATCCAAATAATTAATTAATCAGAATATTGACTCACACAAGGATATAGTATGGTCCATTAAATTTGGAGATTTTGACCATTTTTTCTTTATTACCTTTTAAGTTAAATTTTGAAACTCAAAAGTCTAACTGATAAATAGTGAAGTGTTAAATTTAAGCACGTGAAAAGTTAGAAATGAGTGAATAGACATTAGAATTGGTTTGACTTTTAGATGAAAACGAAACTAACAGGCGGACATGCATGCACCATTAGTTTAAATGTCAAATCATCAATTTTTTTCTACAGTACAAATATCAAAGCAATTACTAATATTACTAAATGTTTTATGATAATAACGTGTCCACGGGTCACATAAGAAACTTTATCTAATTAAATAAAAAATATTAATAAGTGACAATATTAATGGAAAATAATTAATTAATTAAGACTAACTAAAACTGTTTCAAAAAGTGTTTTTATAATGTTATTTAGATTAAATTTTGTTTTTCTCTCTAATTAAAAAAATATACTCCCTCCCTTTTTTCACACTTTCTTTTTTCATCCGTCCCTCAAAGTATTTCACACTTTACTTTTACTAAATTTGTTAAAAAATACATTATAACAATACTCACGTTTTACACACATCCCAATATAATACTTACTTTTCACATCTCCCAACAACTTTACACATCTTTTTCATTAAATCAACTAAAATATATATTCTATTTCTTACTTTAAGCATAAAAATACAAAATTTTCTTAATCTCCGCGCACATCAATACGTCAAATACTTGTTGGGACGGAGGGAGTACTAATATTGAAAGTAACGACTAAAACTAAAAATGGGAAAATTTGGCATTTATAGTTTCAGTAATATATATATATATATATATATATATATATATATATATATATATATATATATATATATATATATAATTTCAAACAATTCTTTTTTCCACTAATTGTCTAAATCTGACCGGCAATAGTAGTCAAAATGTGGCTCTAGCATTAAAACCGCTTATTAGAAAATCGGATCGGAGAACGAACCGAATGAGACAACGGTTCGAGATTCAATAGGTCAGACTAATTTAACTGGGCGGTTCAATTGGAAAATTGAATTTTACATATTTTCAATTATATTTTATAAAATTACCAATTATAAAAATATATAATCACCTAAATTATTTTTAAAATTTTAAAATACAATTTAAAATCAAAATATAATTAAATAAAAATATTTATAGTTCATAATTTATACTTCATACATAGTTTATAATATGCCCCCTTAATATTATAATCCATAATTTAATTCAAAATGTAAATATTATGTTCTAAAATAAATAAAAATAAAAGTGGAATATCATAAAAGTTTAAAAAAATTTTAAAAAGTAAAAAAAAATTAAAAAAATAATATTGAAACCGGTTTGACCGGTTCAACTCCATAAACGGTTTTCTAGCACTTCCGGACCGGTTCCAGGATCGGTTCCCGGTCCAACCGGTTGAACCGGTCGGTCCTGTCTGGTTTTCAGATCATTGATTAAAACATAATAAGAACAGTCCAAATATATATATATATATATATATATATATATATATATATATATATATATATATATATATATATGGACAAAGTCTCTTATAAGACGTTATTTATATGAGACAGTTTGTGAGACGTGTTAAAGTAAGTCTATTATTTAGATAAAATATGTTTCGTACTTGTTAAAGTATGCTTTCTAAAGTATACTGGATTATACATTAAAGTATGATTTTAGTGTGTTATAACATAATTTATTATTAATATATTTTAAGTACAAATAAGCATACTTTATCTGTACAATAAGCATACTTTGGTGATGGATCGACCCGTCTCACTCCCGTCTCACAAATAATCAGTCTCACAAGAGTGTGTCTCATATATACTCCCTCCGTCAGGGCCATTTGCTTTTTTGTACATAGGTTAAGGAATATTATTATTTAATGTGTAGTGGATAGTTTTATTAGTGGAAGTGTGTGTCCCATATTTAATTGTATTAGAGGGAGTTTGTGGGTCCCATGTGTGTAAAAAAGAAAATGGGACTCTTTGGGTGGGACGACCAATATGAAAAAATTACCCTCTTAAATTGGGACGGAGGAAGTATGTATTGATTTCTTTTTAAATATTAAATGCATGTAAAAGTAAAATAGTTTACATAATATTTTGGACAACTTTATGTGTACGAAAACAAAATTGAAATTGAGCTTTTCTAGTGAAACTATTACTCTATAGTATTCGATGGGATTGTTTTTGCGTGTAATCTTAATTATTGTTTTTCTTTTACCCAATAATACATTATCACTCTCCATTTTAGTCCGTTGCGTACTTTTATTCTCTAAAAATTGTAATAATACACAATATCAATAACTTTGCAATACTATAATATTACAAATTGTCACATTTTTTTACACACAATCTAGTCAAAGTCAACTATATAATACACTTTATTTTATCCAATTACCCAAAATACCCCATTTCTTTCTTACATCACACTAACAAAAATTTATTTTTCTTAAACTCCGTGCCAGAGAATACGCGAATGTATTTCTGGGACGGAGGGAGTAATAATAAGTACAATTATATACTACTCCCTCCATCCCAATATATTTTTACCCACTTTTCATTTTGGGGTATCCCACGTATTTTTATCCATCTACACATCTTATCTACTAGTATTTTTTATACTTTATTTACTTTTTTTTCTCAATATTACCAATTTATCTCTATTTTTTTTTTACATTACATATTAAAAAAAATAATATTTCTTAATTTACGTGTCCGTACAAACTAGCAAAAACACACAGGACGGAGGGAGTATATGATAACACGACTTTATACAGAGGATTCTACTTGACTTAAAAAGCTATGAACCACTTTAAAAAAAATGCCATGAGTTTTGATTTTATGTTATACTTTGATATAACATTTTTTTTGTCATTTCATTAATTAGTGACACGTCAAAAAAAGGAGGTAGGAGAGGAAAGAAAATACTCCCTCCATGTCGTTTTAATTTTTACGTTTATTTTTTGCACGTTGATTAAGAATTATAATATTTTAATAGATACTGGGTGAAAAGATATACTAATATTTAATGTAAAAATGGGTAGGTGTATTAATGTTGGATGTGGGGACCATAGTGATATATTAATTATTTTAGGTGAGTCTCATATTCTAAAAAAAAGAAAAGTAAATATTAAAATGAGATGCCCAAAATAAAAATATATAAACATTAAAATGAGACGAATGGAGTATATTTTAAATCAAGGTATTAACCCTAAAAACAAGGATTAGATATTTTTTTCATCCCATCATACGTGTCAATATAAGATTTGATTAGGACAGTACTACACTGCAATCATTAGTGAGGAGGTTTCGACAAGTTATTGCAATGGAACTATAGTGGGTGCAATATTTATTACTCCATAAACAAGTAGTTGTCATTACTCCCTTTTCCTAGTAACTACTCACTTTTCCCCTTTCAAGCAAATCCCTCGCACCGCTTACTCTTCTACTTAACATGTCACTCCTCAATTTAGATTAAATTATGAAACACATCACCACCTTTAACGACGTCGTCGAAACATTGATTCATAAACCTTGTTGAATTTGCTTCTACTCTAAATTAATTACTCCTGCATGGAATCTTTTTCATGTTCAATTCCTGGATATTGATATGGAGTTTCATGTTGGAAGATTTAAAGGATGTGTATTAATAGAGTTACATAGCCTTAAATATTAGTGAGCTGCCCCCAAAGAAATTAATTGCATGTACATATATCAATTCACAGTACTCATCAGATCATATCGAACTCAATTAGTGATGCATTTATAACCCTAGCTACCATATTTCTTACACTCACACAAACGAATATATATATATTGAGTTTTTTTTTTTATAATTACGTGCACGATACATTAAGTACATCATTTTTAATTATAAATTAAAAAAAAATACTCCATATCCTAAAATCAATCTCACAAAATTTTTCATGTGACGGGTAAGAAATGATTACTTTATGATAAAAAGTGATAATATTAAATATTTTATGAATAATTTATAATATAAATAAAATTAATAATATTTTAAGAGAAAATTGATAACATGAACTTAAAAAATAATAATAAAAAAACCTACATAAATTGGGTGTAACGAAAATCTAAAATTAAAAGACCGTTACAACGTTTAGAATAGGCCCAATGGGCCAATATCTACTTGGCGAACCTCGAACTCGCTCACTTTTTTCATAGTAATCTACATTCAATTGGTAAGATAATTCTGGATCTTGAATTTCAGGAAATTTATATGAAATAGGGGTATTATTTTATTTTTTAAAATTTATATCCTATTTTCTGTTTTGCATAGTGGTGCTGATAACCATAAATATTAAACTACTCCTCCCGCCCCGCCCAAGGGTTTTATTTTACTATATTCAGCGCTTCATTTAAAGAATTTCATTTCCTTAATTTAGTAAAAGGACCCTCCATTACCCATTACATTTTTCTAATACAACTATCAAATATATATAAAATAATAATATTCTTTAATAAAAAATAAATGGTCATGAAAGGACAAAATAAGATTCCATAGGTGCACTATTCCATAATGTGCGATGTCACTCCCAACTTTGTTATTTAATTTGTCTCTACTAATAAATTGTTCCTATCCTGTTTTTTATTCATTATCATTATTTATATATAGTAAACTGTTCTAAATAATTTTAATTTCATCTCACATGTTCTAATATTTGGATGATTTCAGCTCAATTTTTATTAGAATTTAAAAAATTTAATCCGTTGCAATTGATTATTCGACACTGAATTGACAAAGTGGGCACTACATTCTTGTTTAACTCTTTTTTGTTTTCTTTTTTTTTCCCTTTAATACAATAGAATTTCAATTATTCTTAAATAAATGCAATACACTAACTAACATGGACTTAAGATCATGTCTTACACTACAAGAAACATGGCCTATAATGACAAGAAATCTTGTCATTAAACATCAAAATAATGTCATTAAAACTCTATAATGAGAAAATTTCTTGTGAGCCCGTCATTATTTGCTCTCCCTGTAAGCCACTTGAGGCATTAAATTAACAGTGAGTCCTCCCTATAAGCCACTTGAGGCACATCCTGCGATTTACCTCATCCACCAATCCCTAGGCAGGGGCGGTGGGGGCCCCTAATGGTGGGGTACACCATTTTTATAATGACAAGAAATCTTGTCATTAAACATCAAAATAATGTCATTAAAACTCTATAATGAGGAAATTTCTTGTGAACCCGTCATTATTTGCTCTCTAGATAAAAGTCATTAATGACAGAAATCCTGTCATTATTGACGTTTTACAATTAATGATGTGATTTTCCTCTCATTAAAAACATCTTTCAAATAATATTACTTCCGTCATTAAATCACATTGTCCCGTCATTAAATCACAATTTCCTGTCACTAATAATTACGATAATAATATGATATATTCTCTGAAAATGGGTAAATTATATTAAGAAAGGTAATTGTACAAAGTAGGAAATACATCTCAAGCACAAAAGTGCAAGATCAAAACTAGTTATCAAGTGTAACTAGATAAAAATATTGTCTATCCCTAGCAACTAACAATAGTATGCTGCTCAGTCACAATCAACAATATTAACAAGAAAAGAACTGTTGCTTCAAATGTTGAGGTAGAAAACCATAGGCTTCAGCTCCAATACATTATCCCAGCACTAAGACTAATAAAGCATCAGCAAAAACTAGCAAGATCAAGCAACGAAAACAAGTAGTGGTATCCGGCAGAAAGGAAGCTACTCGTTACAAAAACCCAAACCTAAAAGCACAACAACAAGAATCATTTCTAAAAGTCATAGTAAATATATCTGCTGGCAATAGAAAAAATACATCAGGGGAGCAATCTAGGAAACTAGGAAAAATAGAAAACCCTAAAGCTAGAGAATAGCAGCAAGCATATACAGCTGCAAGATTGTATAACCAGCCTAAATCAGCATATATACTCAGGAAGAATCACAATCCAACGAACAGAAACTACATTTTCTTTAAATACAACTAGACTACTATGATTGAGTAAGTTAGCGAAGAAAAACTCATCAAAATAAAAATCCTAGGAGCTAATAAAAACCTATCCGCAGCTTAAAAATACCAACATTAACTCCCTCAGCAGATTAGCCAACTAGCTGCAATAGTAACTCAAAATAGCAAACAACAACCATACTTCAATTAATCATATTATAGCATGGATACCTGAAAATTCAGCAGGTTGTAACACCCAAAAAAATAAAGAAATAGTGCATAGAGTCCAAAATAGCAGCAGCACTTCAAATCAGCAGACTATAGCATGGATACCAGAGAATCCAGTCGGTTGTAGCACCTAGAAAATTAGAGAAATAGTGAATGTAGACCAAAGTAATAGCAGCAGAAATACAACCATAGAGCATTCACAACAAAAATCTGGCAACAATAAAACACAAATAAAACAACCAATAGGAAGCTAGCTAGTTGTTACAAACACCTACTCTACATTATGCAAAATTCCAACAACTTTGTACAATGAAAGGACAACAAAAAACAACATAAAACCCAACTGAAACACAAACATAAATTCCAACAACCTGTAAGTTGAATTGCAGAAAATCCAGCAATTTTGCAAACCAAGATATAATAGACCAACTTTAACATTGATAGTTAGAGACAACATAATGCACCATGTTTTGTCTAAAATACCAATAAAGCACCCAAAATCCTTTATAAAGAGCTATTAATCTAAATAAGTAGGAAAACAACAAAAGTTGGTTCCAGAAAAATGCTGAAGGCCATAACTTACTTCTTCAAGAAGGTTGTCACACTTTAATAGTACAGCTGAATAGTTTTCAGAATATACAATAGTATGCCATAATTCTGTTCAGAAAAAAAAAAAGAATAAGGATACCTCTAATTGCTTGTGCAATTGCTTTCAAACCTCCTTCTGCATAATTGCTTCAGTTATTTGCATTCCACTACAATAAAAAAAAAAGAAGTTAATGCCATGTCAATGTCACTATGGCGCTAGAATATGTATTGTTAAGGCTGGTGAATGATATGAATTATCATGAAAATGGGGATTGAATCAAGCACAGACAAGAAGAAAATAAGTAGAACTTGTTACAATTCTTCCTTAGTCCTTACGAACACCTAGCCTACCTTGTTACAATTCGTCATTCAAAAAATGTAAATATTACTCCATTAAAAGTTATAAAAGATGTTGTAAATACACAAATATCAAACTTACCTTAATACAAAAAATTGCTAGCAGAAATAGGTCTGTCTCAATTCAAACAGCTTAACTCCACTGAAACAGTAAAACAAGCTAAATTCTCCATGTGATTATATTTAGGTCAAGACTATGTTTAAAAACATCAATTTACAGATCTATTCATAACAAAATAAAACTGAGGGCCTTTAACCGTTATCTTGCATTAAAGTTAAGAAGGTGATCAAGTAAAGAAAGTAATATAGAAGTTATAATCTGAGCAAACCTCATCCTCATCCATTGGCACCACACTGTAATTTTCATTAATATAACCTGAGCATGAAGAGAGTACTATTTCAGAGGTCCCTATCAAGTGCACAAGCATTTTAGAATCAAACAACCAAAACAGTCATTATTAATACATAATGGAGAATGCACATCATATAACCTTACATTGTTCTAAACTTAAGAGAAGAAGTCAGATTAAAAAAAAACTAATAATACCAACAAAATAAATTTTAGAAATTACCAGTTTTAACCCAACACCATTTCGCTTTACTCCGAGTAAAATGGAAAAGCATGAATTATAACTGATTCTGAGACGTATGTATACGGCCTATTAATCAAGAATGCGCAATACATCAACAGAGCAAGTCTTGGAGCTCCAAAAAAATGAATAATATTCAGCATAGGCGCAGCAACCATAAGGAAATGAGCAAACAACATCATCAAACAAGTATCATCAGAATATACAGTTAAAAGCCCAAACAAATGCATTCAAGCAAAACAAGATATGAGCAAACAAATGCCCATCAGAATGTATGAATCCTTGTATTCGAAGGCTCCAAAGAGCTGTAGCAACCAGAGATGAAAAGCAGCCAATCAATACCGGTCGGGGGAATTGCACAAGGCGAGAGCAACGGCCAGGGGGTGTCGGAGTGGCCGTACATCGGTGATGATTGAGCGGTTCTACCCTTCTGCCATAAAACTGAACGGAGGCGGCGACGAGTTGGAGGAGGAATGCTTCCATTGTTGCCGACCCTTCCAAAATTGAGATCGAAAATTAAGCCAAAAAATTTTCTCCAAAATAATTAGATTAAAGAAGCAAAAAATATAATGTACACCAGTTCAAACAGTCGCCGACACCGACAACTATTGAAATAACTAACGGGGAAATCCATTATTGATAAGTCAATCTCAACGAGGAGTTGGCCAGGGGCTCGCTGGCAGCTTCCGGTAGGCATATTGAATGGAGGCAACCGGAGAACTTGTAGAGAAAAAGCCAGACGAGGCTGAAATAGTGGTGGCGGCCATCGAAACAGAAGATGCGGTCGTAAGTTGCGTCGATGACCAACTACTTGAGGGAGAAACATTGCCAGGAATGATGGCAACAGTGATGAATTTCGGCCAGCTGATTGATAAGGCAGCGAGACATCAGCCATGGCGGCGGCTCAAAAATTTTATAGACGGTGCCTAAGCGACGCTGTATAAAGAATCGCCTAATATTCATATTTTCCTTTCGAATGGGATATTAGAAAATAGAATATTATCTTAATATTTTAAAAAATTTATTACCAAAATAAGTGGTGGGAAAAAAGGCCGTCCAAATTTTCTATCAATAATGAGAGGAAGGTAAAATTTTACATTATTAATGACAGGGTTTGTATCAACAATGACGGGAATACATGTTTCTCATTAAAATAATTTATTTTACATTTATTTTTAATTTTCCTCTCATTTCTTTTAATGACCATTTTAATTCCTGTCATTAATATTTCCTCATTAATATTCCATTTTCTTGTAAACTCAAGATCTGAATGTGTTAATACTTAGTCTCTACATCGAAATTGTAAAGCAAAAATATACTCCTTCCGTCCAAAACTCGTTGTCTTAGTTATTGTAGACACTGAGATTAAGAAAAATTATTTTTTGACTAATTTTATTGACTTTTTAGGGATATTGTGGTATTTTTAGGTAATAAATAAATTACAAAGTATGTTATGTGTCTTAGGTGGGAGTGGTATTGTTGAAATTAAGATAAACTTTTGAGGTTATTGGTTGATGTGAAAGTAAAACAATGAGTTTGGGTCGGAAGGAGTATATTTTAGTTATTGGGTTGATCAATAAAATCCGGATATAAGCCTAATATAGACTGGGCCGCATCCATTTAAGCCCTTTAATATGTGTGGGCTTTTAATTAACAGCTGTGGCCCAAATACAATAACTGGATCTGAATATGCCACCCGCATAAATTCATCTCAGTTTCTCCAATTAGAACTCGCTTTTATTTCATTTTATTTTATTTTTTATTGGCAAAGTCTTGTATGGAGTTTAGTTATGTGCACCTAAATCCTTTTATATACCTTGATTTTTAGGGAGAAAAAAAATTAGTCAAGTTTTAATGCTCTTATATTTCAACGGATTTACTCTTAAAAAATAATATTTTTATTAATTAAAGTATATGTATTTAAAACAAAATATTATATTTTTAAACGTGTTATGTACTAGATCAAACTTTTTTTTATTATTATTATTTGCTTCGCTACGATCAATTATTATAATATGTTCATGATTCAACAGGAATGATAATACTACTACAAATATTTGGCACGTTGATTACCTAAGAGGAATAGACAGTTGTTAAGATTGAGAGAATCAGAGGTTTTACACCTTCCTATCATAAAATATTAGGATATTATGTTAATTAAATAGAATTAACACGTATATTAATTCTAGTTCTTTAGAAAGAAGTGGCTTAATCATCATTGAAACAATGGGACCACTTACCAGCACAACACAAATAATAGGAGTTTCATGTGTTCTTCTAGCACGCTTGTCCACATTTTTTTGAAACGGATTGAAAAATGAAACTTGATCCATTTGTTTTTTTAGGTTTAGATGTTTGTCATATTCCTGATATATATATATATATATATATATATATATATATATATATATATATATATATATATATATATATATATATATATATATATATATTATCAACCTTGAAATTTAGAGTTGATGGTATTTATAAGGATTTAGGATTTATAGGTTATCAGATTTAAAATTTTAGAGTTTTTATTAAAAGATATATATTACTCTCTCCCTCAGTGTCTGTTAATTTTTTTTATGTGGATTAAAAATTATTATTATTTAATATTATACTTATTTTTATTTCGTTATCATATTTTTTTATGGCATTAACTAGTATATATCATCAATCCCATTGTGAAACGAGCTAGTTTCCTTTTATTTATTTAATTTTTATAATTTTTTTGAATTAAAAGTAATTATATCTTTCTGATTCATGGTTTTTTTTCATTATTTATTTCATATTTTACACCTTAAGTTTTATATTAATTTAATTAATTTTTAAGCAAATATTGTAATTTACCCTAATAGTATATGTGGATAAGGTGTTTCTAATTATGCAATTACCCAAATTGATCAAAATTTAGATAAAAATATAATGCAACTTGAGCTTGCTTAATTAGTTCAACTCAAGTGGTCAAGCTCGGCTGATTCAGGTTGCCTGATTTCTCAGCTGATTCAACTCACTCGACCTCAACTCAGGTGGTTTAGCTCCGCTGGTTCAACCTAGTTAGTTTAACTTCGCAGTTATCATTGTCTTACTGCAACATCCTACCACACTACTCATCAACATTCTGAACGACCTAAATTAGTTCAATTGAATCATGCAAGCTACATTGAATATCGTTGCACCACGTCTCTAGGAGTATGTGACGGCTGATTGACATCTCCTAAGGATGCTGACTCATAAAAGTTAGAGGTCTATAGTTAGAGAATTAATGATTACACATATAGACTTTTCTACCTATAAATACATGAGATTTAATTGAAAATTTTGCAAAATAGAGGATACTATGTTAATTTTTTTTATTGATTTACATGCAATTAACTATGCTAAGTTTTGCAACAATATTAAAGATGTGATTTTCTTTTGCAATTTTTCAAGTGGGAATTAATTTGTAATAGGAGTAAAATTTGTGATTTTTTTTTAATTAATCATTTTTTTAATCGATTAACATGTGTATTAAATTGTTATGGAAAACACCCTTAAAAAAATCTATGTATTCAATAAATTATTATACATTAATTATTTTTAATATATTTGCGAAGTACTCTAGATTATATCAACTTTTCCCTCATAAAATTTTTAAAATGCTTGGTGAATAATAGTTTCGAAACTTCATAAATACTCTAGATTAATATTATGTCCTAGTTTAGTTAATTAATGTTAGGTTGAAGTGCGACAATGTCTCCATATTTTTATAGTTACCAAATTGTTGTTTAAATAAATTAGTATGATATACAACACTATCATGTATTTTGAATAATTGAATGGAATAAACTTTGATTAAATTATGTGTAAATAGAAGATGACATTGTATTGTTAGTGTGTTGATATTATAATTTGTTGTCTCATTTTTTGGAGTGTTCAAGTTAATTGAGTACGAACAAAAAAAAATTAAAAGTATTTTGGAGACAGTATGTCAAACCTTCTGTGCGACTGGTCCGATCTATGTCTGTGCACTGAAACCTGACTCGATTAAAATGTAATATCCTTGTTAATGAATGTAATACCCTTTAATATAAAAATGAATACTCTAAATATTTCAACCAATCAGTTCAAAAAAAAATTTATTAATTAAAATGAATAATATTCAATTGGTAAAACATTATTATAAATCCATTCTATTACTTAAAGATAATTAAATTCAATACTTTTTGTTGACAATTGATCCGTTAATATTTAAAATGAAATACAATTAGTTGATAAATTAAATCGGTATATATAAATGAGGATTTTTTTTTAAGGTGCATGCACACAATGATAGTTACATTTTCCCTTGACGTATTCATTTAGATGACTAATACATGCAATTAGCTGAACCATGCATGCATATTTTATAAATTGCGTTATTTTATATTTAGGTTGACTAGTCATTTCCACATTAATATTGATTTTGTTTGCGAAATTTAATTTAATGAGCTAACACGCTTGTGTTTGATTGTTTCATGAATATCATTATTTATTTATGAGTTGATATTAGTACACCGTCTGTATAATTTTTTATTCTATTTTGTATACGTATTTTTTAATAATTGTATATTTTCTTCCCACTAAATTTTTCATTAAAAAACTAGCATCTATATGTGTATAACTTTTTATTTAATAGTGTATATTTATATTTGTATACATTTTTGAAAGTGGATGCACCTGAGTGCACGGTATAATTAACCTTTATTTATTTATCACATTTTTAGTGTAATAATTTTTCTGTTATTCTATTTATTTGCACTAGTTCTATAAACTCACCAGTTCACTTTAGAATTTAAGGGTTAAAAGTATGGATAGTGAGTAGGTTTTTTAATTTTAATTTTAAATTATTTAAATTAATTAATGATATAGATTAAATTAAAATTTGATCTAACGACTGAAATTGTTCAGGTGCACCGCGGTCGAACTCATAAATTGTTCATGTTTATTATAGTTATCATTTATCATCAATAAAATATCACATTTTATTAAAATATTATTACTTATTAATTTTCTTACAGAACTCTAAAAACATTCTTTTTTTAACAACAAAATTTACCAACGAAATTCAATCCGTTAGTAATTAGCAACAGATTGCCAACAATGATTATATTTTTATTTTAGTAACGAAATACCAATAAATTTATTAAAATTTTACCAACGGAATAAAATTCGTTGTTTTTTACCAATCGAATCACTATATAAATTATTAACCAATTATTAGCAATGAATTGATAACATAATTATTTACCAATGAAATTGAATTTTCGTTGTTAAAAATTTTACCAATCACTATTTTATTAACGTAAAATTTTTCGTTGTTATAAATTTTACCAATCACCTATTTATTAATAGAAAATTACCAACGAATTTCGTTCACGTGAAGTAGTTGTACAATTACGCAATTTCAACATGCCCATATTATCACATGCATCAATTTTCCTTTTATATGAGTAATTTATTACACAAAAATTTATATAAATCAGGTTTAAACTCATTTCACGGAGTACATCCTGTGCTCTCACCTTCCAATCCTATGTATTGTTAGGGTGTTTAAATAAGAGGGGATCATAGAATTTGTAAGAGTATAATGTAAACCCGATTTATAAGATACTAATTCAATTTATTATCAACTTTTATTAAATAAATTATTACTTTAAAATCAAATAAACTTTTATAAAATAACTTGTTTGATGTTTTGTACCTACATATTTAATATTTAATTAATTACTCAAACAATCATAAATTTAATAAGAATGGAAGCTAGGTTTCTGATTCACTTACAGAAACATATATATATTTTTAATATATAAATAGTTAGATGTACTCATATATTATATTTTTAAGTTTTATAACTAATACTGCTTTTTTTTAATATAAAATAATACTCTTTCCGTCCTGTTGAAATGTACACATTTGTTTTTTGCACGTTGATTAAGGGATATAATATTTTAAGGTGTAGTGAGGTGAGATAAATAATATTTTAATGTAAAGTGATTAGGTATATCAGTATGACATGCGAGCCATGGAGAGAGAAATAATTAATATGTGTAAGTCCCTTTTACCCAAAAAAATACATACCTTGTATTGAGACGGACCTAAATGAAAAAACGCATACGTTTCAATAGGACGAAGGAAGTAATATATACTCGTTTTTTTTTTTAAATAATCTTCTATTTTAAATGAAGAGATATTCAATTACCTAGGGATATGGAGTAGATCCTATACATTCAATTTTTTTCTTCATAACATACTATATTAATTTTAATTCAATAATATATGTATATATATTTTCTTAATAAATATATCACCTTTTATATTTAATTATAACATTAATTTTTCTTATAAAATTTTGTAGATTTTTTAATTATTATTCACTACTATATATTTATTTATTTAATAAACATATTTGAATTAAATTAAGTGCATAATATTTCTTCGTGCACTTGAGTGAACATAATATTTTATTAATTCAAATTTATTATATTTTTGTTTTAATTATATATAAATAATTTTATAAATTTTGATGGAATAAAATTAATATTAAGTAGATATTAAATTATTTATTAATTTTTCAACTAATTAAATTTTCAAAAAAAAAAATTATACTCATTGTATTAATTATTTATTCATTATTCATATCTTTTAAATAAAAAATTAGCTATATAGGGTATTTTTATGAATAATTGAAATATAAAATACTTTAAATACTTTAAAATTAATGCATGCCTTAATTAATATTTTAAATTATTTAATAATATTAAATTAATTTTAATCAATAATATGTAAACACTTTGTGTTTTAAATTTTGACATTTCTTGAGAGTGTGTCACGTATGTTTTTGAAAAATCTATATTAGGAAACTACTTCATTCATATATATATATATATATATATATATATATATATATATATATATATATATATATATATACCCTAAGAATTAATACTAAAACCTAAAAATAAATATTAAAATAATATAGGCAAAATAAGTTATAAATCACGACAGTGAAATTAAAATTATAATTTTGAATCAACATTAAACCCTAAAAAATAAACAATAAACGCTAGAGACAAATTAGATCATAAATTTAAAAGGTAAAATTACAAATTATACTCTTAAAATGGAAACTAAACCCTAAACATTAATATTAAATCCTAAATGCAAAATACACCTTAAAGCATTTTCATCTTCCAAAATGTAAAATAGGTCATAAAGTAATATGGTAAAATATTACACTTATTATTAAAATCATATTTTAAAATAATTAATGAAAAAGATAAAAAGAAAAATAAGCTAAAAGAACAGAAAAGGACAAAATGAGGGGGAAAAACACTATGTTTCTTTTATTTTATTTTTTTGGGTACTTACTATTAAATACTCCCTCCATCTCATAATACTTTTTCACATTTACTGTTTCACGTTATTTAAAAAAATTTGCACTTTTGACCAACTTAATTGATTTTGGAGGGTATTATAGTATTTTTAGGTAATAAAAAAGTATAAAGTAATAATATGTGTGTGAAAAATGAGTGACAAATTTGAAATTAAAGTAACTTTTGAGATTGTAAAATGAAGTGATGTTTCTTTTTTTTTGTGTGTGAAAGGTTTTGTGGGACAAACAAATGAAGAAAATGTGAAAAATATTATTGGATGGAGAGAGTACATTATAAATTCTTTTATTACTATGAGATACAAACATATAAAAATATTACTACAAATTATAAAAATATATAGTGATATTCCAATATTACCCTTATAATGTACTGCATATAAATATTTGTGTGCAGTAGAGACGGCAAAAAGGCCGGGCCGGGCCGACACCGGCCCACCGAGCCAATGCACATTTATGGGCCGGGCTGAGCCGGGTAGCCCAATTTTTGGCAGGTCTTATTTTTTGTGGCCCAGCCTAATCCATACTGGGCCACCGGGCCATTTCCCAACCCATTAATATTAATTTATTTTTAAAATTTTAATTAAAAAATTAAAATTTATTTATTTTAATACATGTAATAATAATTATATAAGCCAATATTGAATATTATCCTAAATTTATAATTAGATATAAATGGTAAATAATCTATTCAAGTTAATTATTATTATTTTTAAATCAAATAAATTAGGATTTATTATTAAGGGTTGGTTGTATTATTAAGAGTTGTTAAATAATGGATTGGAGCTATTTAACATCAATAATCACAATTATTATGTGATTAAATTATATTATTAGCATCCCACTTATTTCATTATTATAATATAATGAAATTTAAATCCAACTTTTACAATTTTCAACAACATTTAATCTCATACACAATTTTTTTTTCAGTCTATAGAGTAATTATTTTTTTCCATTTGGCCCACAGGGCTTGATGGGCCGGGCCAAAACGGCCCGGTTCTTTTCGGGCCTATATTTTAGTGGCTCAACCTAGCCTACTTATGGCGGGCTTCGGGCCAGGCCATTTTTGTCGGCTCTATTGTGCAGCATGAAAATTCGTGTGCAGCAAAAATGTGTGTAGCAAAAAAATATACATCTAGTGGCGGTCCGGCTACCAGCCGGCGGAGATCCGGCAGCGGCGGCTGTCCGGCGACGGTAGTGGGTGGGTGAGGGGTTTAGGGTTTGTGGTTTAAAAGTGTATGGGTTTAGGGTTATGTATTTGGTATTTTACTTTAATATTTTGTATGTGAGAGTAAATTTTTAAATCAATGTGTCTCACAGTAATTATAGGTACAAAGTGTATACCTACGAGTAATTTTTTCTATTTTTTTCAAGTTCAAATTATATTCATTAATTGTTGGTTTAGTAAAATTATAATACAAAAATCTCAATTATTTCTTACACACAACATATCATAGTACTCTCAGACATATCACCTCTATTTTTACACATTAATTTAATACACATTAATTTAATATAAAGTTAACCTTCATCCTTACTTAAATTCTCATAACAGATATAAATTGACAGTATTTATTAAATTTATTAAAACCACCTAATCCCAAATTTATAATATATAATTCTTATTCCTACTCAAACTTAAAAACAAAGGGTTCCATCAATAGAATCTTATAGCAATGTTTCATAGAATACATTGCATTTAAAAAATAATAAAAAGATTTAGATGGTAAATTGGCTAATTTATTAAAATATAATAGTTATACTTTTTCTTTAATCAAATATGGTAGTTTGTAGATTGTTTAATGTTTTAAGTAGTAGCGCCACTGGTGAGCCCGCTTCTTCCACTATTCACACCGCAACAACATTAAGTTGTCGGTTGAATAGGCGCTTTAAATAAGTAATAATAAAATACTATTATCTAAAGTAACTAAATTTATATATTTAATTAATTTAACTATTTAAATTATAAAAGTTGATTTGTTGTGTTCCCAATTACATAATATTTTATTTTAAAGGATATAATATTTAATTAATAATGAAATAATTTTTTTATTAAAAAATCGACTAAAATATAAATAGTAGTATAAATATTTGATTAAAAAAATTATTTTTTTACTGAAAATTAAGGGTATACATTTTTTTACTAAGAGGTATAACATTTATAATTTAAAAAAAAAACTTTGTATTTGGGGAATGGTGTCCCAAGAACGCGCAAGTTTTATCTAAAATATAATTAGTAGGATTATAATCCCTCAGTTTAAAATGTACACCATATATTTTGCTATTTTATTTATTCCAAAATAAGCTTTTTATGTTTTTTTAAAGGGCAAAAATTTATATGAGACCGTCTCACAGTCCGTGAGACAGAGAGAGTATACATACATTAACGTAAAACCCCCGAAGGAGTATATTTCGCCAGTTCAATGCGGGACGGAGGGAGTATACATTTTGTTATTGTGTTTGTGAGACAGACATTCCGTGAAATGGTCACATACAAATCTTTACCCAAATTTTATTTTGGAATAAATAAAATAGCAAAATATATGGAGTACATTTTATACTGAGGGAGTATAATCCTTCTAATTATATATTGGTTAAATTTTGTGTGTTCCTGGGACACCATATCCATAAATCCAATTTTTTTTAAATTTGTACCCTTTAATATTAAATGGTATACATTTTAGTATAAGAATGTATACCTTGATTTTCAGAGAAAAAAAAAATTAATCAAATATTTATACTATTTATATTTTAGTCGATCTTTTTAATAAAAAAATTATATTCTTATGAATTAAAATGTTATATTCTTTAAAACAATATATTATACTCTATATACCTTGTGCACTCGGGAACACAATAGATTAACTTTTATAATTTAAACCGTTAAATTAACTAAATATATCAATTTAATTACTTTAAATATTATTTTATTATTTACTAAAACGCCAACTCAACTTAATACTGTTGGGATGTGAACAGTGGAAGAAGCGCCCTTACTAGAGGCGCTTCAACTTAAAAGATTAAACCATCTACAAATTATCATATTTGGTTAAAGAAAAAGTAAAATTATAATATTTTAATAAATTAGCCTGGTAAATTAATTATAAAATATGAATGACAAATTTGAAATAACATATATTTGTGTGAGATTATTTAATAAAATGATACGAAGTGATAATATTTTAATAATGAGTAATATTTAATTGATAAAAAATAATAATGTAATGAATTATTTTATGAGCAAATTAAAAATATAAATAAAAGTGATAATATTTTCATAAAAAAAATAAATTAGTAACAGTATGAATAAAAGGGATTAATGATCATTTTCAAAATAACATTTAGCAGAGTTGTGAAAAGAGAATTTGAATGGGGTCTAGAAGGGGCGTGGAATTGAATCTTTCATTTATTACTCGCAAATGAGAATTGGTATAGGGGATTGACATCAACACTAAAATTAAAAAAAAATAAAAAATAAAAATATGTGCCACATTATGTTAAGTAATTGATGATGAGGACATTACAGTGTCTACATTGATGAGTGTAACATCTACCAAACCCCACCCCCATGAAAACCCCTATAAAACACTCATCTCCCTCAATCAAAATTATATGCAAAACTAGTCATCATCATAAATCACCATTAACATGTCACTCACCAGCATTGTGTCTTCTCATCACCCAATCTGCTCTTCATTCTGCAATCCAAGATTGTCTGCCACATCCTCTTCCTTCAGCTGGTCATCTCCCTTGGTTAAAGATAAACCTTCCTTAATATCATGTGTGATGGTTCCGACAAGAAAATCAGAGATTCTAACACTCATAGATCAGACAGAAGAATCGTGTCACAGCAGTGGGAAATTTGGCAGGTTTGGTGGAGTGTTTGTTCCAGAAACACTGGTGAATTGCCTCAGCAAACTCGTAGCTGAGTTCAATCTGGCCCTGCGTGATCAACACTTTCAGGTTCAGTTCATCTCTGACTCTCTCTCTGCACCCATCATGCATGGTTTAGATTATGAAGAAGAGAAAGTTAATGAGTGTTGCTGCAGGATGAGCTTTCGACTGCCATGAGAGACTACGTAGGGCGGGAAACCCCTCTGTACTACGCCGAGAGGCTGACGGAATATTACAAGAACCATGAGGGTGAAGGCCCCGAGATTTACTTGAAGAGAGAGGACCTCAACCACACCGGAGCTCATAAAATCAACAACGCCCTCGCTCAGGCCATGCTGGCCAAGCGCATGGGCCGCAAGAGCGTGGTTGCGGCCACAGGCGCCGGCCAGCATGGCTTTGCGACGGCGGCTGTTTGTGCCAAGCTTTCCTTGGAGTGTACAGTATTCATGGGCAAGGTGGACATGGAGAGACAGGCGTCCAACGTCCTCCTCATGAAGCATCTTGGTGCTAAGGTGAAAATCTATAACTAAGATATGTGATTTATAGACTCCATAATACTCTATTCATTTAATATACGTAGGTGGAAGCTGTGGATGGCACATTCAAGGACGCCACGTCGGAAGCAATCCGGGGGTGGGTGGGAAACTTGGAGACGAGGTACTACTTGGCCGGGACGGCGGTGGGGCCTCACCCGTGCCAGAGCATGGTCCGGGAGTTCCAATCCGTGATCGGAAAAGAGACGAGGAAACAGTCGATGGAGAAGTGGGGCGGGAAGCCGGATGTTCTGGTGGCCTGTGTTGGGAGTGGATCCAATGCACTGGGGATATTTCATGAATTCGTGAGAGACGAAGACGTGAGGTTGATCGGAGTAGAAGCCGGGGGGACGGGACTAGAAGGTGGAAAGCATTCCGCAACTCTGGCTAAAGGGGAGGTGGGCGTGTACCATGGAGCCATGAGTTACTTGCTGCAGGATGAAATCATTGGACCACATTCAATAGGTGTTGGGTGAGTGGTCCACTCTAGTTTCATTCAGGTGAAAAACATCTTATCCTACAAATATTTGGCTCATTATGAGTTGATCTGACCTACAGGCTAGAGTACCCAGGCGTTAGCCCAGAGCTGAGCTTTCTAAGAGACATCGGGCGAGCAGAGTTCCATGCGGTCACAGACGACGAAGCTCTTGATGGTAAGTATAAATCTATACAATACTTCATCTTCAAGTCTCGGTTATGAATACTGGACTAACAATTGTTTCCCATTGCAGCGTACTCGCTCCTGTGTCGATTAGAAGGCATATTCCCAGCGCTGGAGGCAGCTCACGCGTTTGCATATCTAAAAGAACTTTGTCCTACATTGCCCAACGGTACCAAAGTCGTGGTTAACTGTAGTGGCCGGGGCGACAAGGATGCACCCACAGTGTTCAAGTATCAACAGGAGAAAAATGCTACTAGCCTATGAATCACAAGAGTAATAGAAAAATAGATAGTGCCAGTGTTCAAGTATGAGCATATGAGTCACAATAGAGTAATGTAGGAATTATGATGAGCAAACATAATGCATTAGGCAAATACTTAGTAACCAAAAGATTCAGAGTGGTTACCCAAATCTTTAATTAATTGGCCTGATTACAACCCCATAAACTAGATTTACACATGATTTGTCTATAAAATGGGAGATTTACTAAATTTTGCCTAGTGTTGGAAGAAAGGTACCAAAGGCATACACCAACCAAAATATGCATCACATCAAATGCGTATATCAAGCATGTCAATTCTTCAGAAAAAATAACACTTACATAGCAAAACTCAAATGTATCAGCTTCCTGATTCAACCATGACCATGAAGCATTTAACTTGTCATAAACACGCAAAACAGAACTCGACTGCTTCAACAGAGTACCTAATAGGCAATACCAAACTACACATCGCCAAGATGAAGATAACAAATGAGTTTGAACTAGAAAGGATGCCAAAATTCGGGCAGAAACCCTCAAACAAACCAAAACCTGCAGGCAAGAAACAAATTGCAGGAATTGATGAATTGCCAATTTCAACTAAGAGGATGTAATTCATTAGACAAAGATACAGATCACATTAAAAAAATCTCTCTACTCTCAATCACAAAATAAGCCCAAAACATCAGCAAGCATGTGCTGGAAAATACTTGTTCCGTCCAGCAGTTACAACATACATACTTAAATGTTGTAGACAGAAAACAAATTTCACCATTTTATATACAACCTCGCCTCATCCGAGCAACTATGTCCCTGCAGTGGGTAATGCTGCCATAAACGAGTTGTAAGATGATTCCAGGTCGAAATGCAGCTGCCGAGCCTGCTGCTCAGTGAGCTCATCAGCAGCGCCCATTTTGGAGAGCCTAGCAATCCAGTCTCTCATCTTCGTCTTCCCCTCAAAATCAGGTGGCAATATTGACAACTTATTGAGAGAAGCTGACAAATCAGATAACAATGGGTGAACCTGATCTACAGCAACCATGTTAAGTTTCAAAGAATCCATAGCAGTAATAAAATTCTGGACGCATTCAGCCACAATGGCAGCTGATGTGGTGTTTGACATGGACGCAGCAGCCCTGTGCTCGACAGTGGCGGGAACCCCAGATGTTACAAGGCGGTTAATGGCAGCCGGACAATCCATCTTATACGTGTCGTGAAACCGTTCAATGCTAGGAACAATGTCTTTCAATGTGGAAGACAGAGTTTTGAATTGGGCAATCAACTTTTGGCATTCGGTCTCGTATTCAACCGGAGAGATTATGTCCCGAACATAGGCTTTCTCGAGCTTCTCTGTTGCTTTGATGATAGCAAAGAGCTCAGCAAAATTATCATACATCTCTCTTTCGCGCTTGTCATTCCATAGTTTAACCTCCATTTATTAAAACAACCTAATATACAAGTATGGGATTGGAGAAGAGCACGGGACACGCGCAAAGAGAACTAAGCTCTGGTCACTGCACAAATTCGAAGCACCAAACAACTATCAAACCCTAATGTTAAGAGAATTCGCTATCAGCCATAGAAACCAAATAAAAACAGATTTCAGCAAACAACATGCATTATTAACACTAAAGCAGCGATCATAAACCACCAGATCCCGACTGAAATTTAATCTAGCAACTCTCATAATATCAAATTAACCATAAGAAAAAGCAGATCAGAACCCTAAATTCACCATATGAACCGAGAATTACAAATTGAAGATTAATAACAATCAGAGGAGATTGCAGAATATAAGAAAAGGCAATTATTCAAAACACAAGGATACAATTAGAAAATCGGACGAAATCATACCTCAGAACAGCGAGAAGGAGAAATCGAAATGAATAAAAGGTAAGAAAGAGAAGGAGAATATGTAGAGAGAGAAGGAAGCACTTACGGAGAAAGAAGACGCGCTTTGAATGATGGGAAGAGTGTTGCAGAGGAGAGGAGAGCAGGTTGTGTGTGCCAGTCTGAGATTGCGTGTGGGGTTTACTCCAAAATAATAATTTACTAATTTATTATTCACTCTCTTCCGTGCTTTTCTTCCTCTTCTTTTTCTTCCTAATGGAGTACATGAACTAATATATTCAGTCGTCCTTTTATTTTCTTCAAATTTATTTTATTTTAAAAGATATAAAAAAAGACAAAATCTCTTGTAAGGCGGATCGATTCATCACTAAGGTATACTTATTGTATAGATGAACTATGTTTAATAATTGTTAAAGTATGTTTTTAACATATGCTGGATTATGCATTAAAGTATGATTTTAGTATGTTATAATATGATTTATTATTAACATACGTTAACTATAAATAATCATACTTTTATATAATAAGCATATTTTAGTGTCGTCTCACACTCGTCTCACAAATAACCCGTCTCACAAGAATGTCTCTAAAAAAACTATTCCCTACGTCTCGTCCTTATGGTTACATTTGCTTTTTGCACGGAGATTAATGAAATATAGTATTTTAATGTGTATTGAGGTGAGAGAAATAATAATTTAATGTAAAATGAGGAGGCGTATTAGTGTGATGTGTGGGTTCATGGATAGATAAGTAATTAATTTATGTGGGTCTCACATGTTAAAAAGGGAAATGTAATTATTAGGATGAGACACCCAAAATGGAAATATGTAACTATTAGAATGAGACGAAGAAAGTATTTGATAAATAAGTACTTAGTTTATAGCTTCCTTTTTTTTTTGACTTTTATCAATCAATTGCCTGAAAAATGAGTAAATTATTAATTTGGGACCTAAATTATTTTTTCTATCAATACGATGCCTGAAATATGTAAAACTATCTATCCAAACTGGATTTATCAAATATTATCTTCTATTTTATTAATATAGGGCCTAAATTCAGGCTCTAAATTGATATTTATACATATTTCAGGTTCCAAATTAATAGAAAAAATAATTCAAGCCCCAAATTATTAGTTTATCCATTTTCAGGTTTTGAATTGATAAAATTTCTTATTTTTATTAATTAAATTTCATATCCTATATTCTGGTAAAAGTTTGTATTGCATCGTGTCACATAATAATAATTTTCTTAATTTCTGTATTTATTTGAAAACAAGAGAGAAGATAAATCTCCAAAAAGTTTTACTCCCCACTCCCATAACAAATGTTAGACCTTCCCGAGAATAATCGACAAAGGGCAATCTCGAATAAACCATCTCCCGTACACAATTTTATACATTAAATAAGTTACTCCCTCCCTGTTCTAAGAATACATTCACTTATTTTTTTGCACGGAATTTAAGAAAAATAATTGTTTTGATGGTGTGATGTAAGAAAGATAATAAATATTTTGGATAATTGAGTAAAATAAAGTGTGTGATATAATTGACTTTGACTAAATTATGTGTAAAAAGAAGGTGATAATTTTGGAATATTGTAGTATTGTAAAGTTATTGATATTGTGTATTGTTTTAATTTTTAGGAGATGAAATTATTCTTGGGACAGACCAAAATAAAAAGTGCGAATATATTATTTGGACCTGAAGGAGTATTATTTTAACATTATCACATTTTATCCGTCTTATATAAATTCTTATACGAGGCAGTCTCACACCATTATTTGCTCAACAAAAATATCACCCCAACAAATTCTTTATGTGACAACTACTTACATCCCAAATTTAATAAACTAATCTCAAGTTTTATATATACCCTATTAAAATTAAAAATTATATATAAATTATTAAATACACACATTTAAGACAATTTTATCCATTTAACTAATTAAACCTTAAAAACTAATTAATGAAGAAATTCCCAGTACTCATCTTCAAAGTCATGAAATCCCCTTCCGATTCCGGCAATGCGCCACCGCACCGCCCTAAAGCTCGTCAAGTTACATCTCCTTACTTGTCTTCATTGACTGCGTGTTCCTCCTCTTCCAATCCTACCTCATCCACCAACACAACCTCGTCTGAGCACCTCTGGATCATCAAATTCTTCCGTAAAATCCCAATCTCCGATGCTCAGTACGACAGTAATTACTACTCCCAATAGTCAGTAGAGGGAAGTGTCTGCAGAGAGACGTCGTCCGGCGACCGTGGGAACTCCGTGATTGTCGAGGAGAAGGGCACGCCGGAGATGAGGAAAGCGGGGGTGAATTCTGTGAGGGATCGAAAGGAAAAGGATAGGGAGAATTGGAGGCCGGAATATGTAGCGAAAATTCGAGTTTATTGACTCGGAGTTTGGTTTACTGTAGGAATGTGTTACTATATAAGATTAAAAGGGATAGAGTAGTATCTTGAATTTTCGTAATATGCTTATAGAGTCTGTATAGGAGTGAATTGGAACATTAATATAGTATCTTCAACACGTTATATGATTTGGATAGAGTGAATTGAGAGAGTTCGTGGTCGATGAAAAAAGCAGGAACAACAAGGCAACGAATCGAAGGTGAGATGGGCATCATCATTCTTGAATGGTGTACCCCACCATCAGGGCCTCATCGCCCTAGCCCTGGGATTGATGGAGGTGGTAAAATCGCAGAATGTGTCGCTTATAGGGAGGACTCACTATTAAATTTGTGTTTGCAAGGGGCTAAATACAAAGGCAGGATTTGAACCCCCACCCTGCAGCAATCAAGCTCAGCTAGAAGGTCTTTTCACTTTCCCCTCTACCACTTGAGCTCAGCCTCATCGCCCCAACCCTGGGATTGGTGGAGGTGGTAAAATCGCAGAATGTATCGCTTATAGGGAGGACTCACTGTTAAATTTGTGCTTGCAAGGGGCCAAATACAAAGGCAGGATTTGAACCCCCACCCTGTAGCAATCAAGTTCAGCTGGAAGGTCTTTTCACTTTCCCCTCTACCACTTGAGCTCAGCAGCAACCAATTATTCTTATTATTATTGTTTGTTCTGGATGATATTTTTTTTAGTGTTCATTATTTTTGTTTGTTACATGATGCTACGTTTATATAGAATTCAAAGGATTTAGAGTTTATCGTGGTTTAATAATTATAATAATGATGTGGTACATTTAAAAATCAAATTTGAGTGTATTTAGAAACTTAATTATAACTAATCTTATTTTATTATTTATAAAATGATATTTACGTCTTCTCACATGATTATAATTTAAATTTATAAAATAATGGAGTGCGTTTAATAGATTAGGTGTGTAAATAGTCTCCTCAATTCTTTATATTAACTTTTAATTTTAAATGATATAAGATTCACTCTTTAAATTTAAAGGGTGAAATACATTTTACAAAATTAAATGCATTAAATATTCATTATTTCTAGTATTTTTTTTAAGAAATAATATTGGATGAAGAGTCTAATTAATTTTAGATTGCATCAAAATCAAAATAAATATAAAATATGTGTGTAATCAATTAGTATTAGGAATAGAAAAAATACAAATTAAATATAAAGAATATTAATCTTTAAATTAAAATTTCTCTCTATTTCATGAAAACTTTCAGTAAATTTTAAAGATGATTTTGAGGTTACTCTTACACGTTTGCTTTTAAGGTAGAGTTAGTATAAATTTCAATGATCTAATTTTGTTGAATTAAATTTTTAATTTTTTTAATCTTAATCATTTTGAATCAATTTGGTCTTTTAATTTTTTTATTGTTATTTTTTTAAATAACTAAAACTTAAAAAGTTATAAGTTATAGAAATAATAATAATAATAATAATAATAATAATAATAATAAAAGACCAAAATTAAATTTAATTTAAATTACATAATCAAAATTGAGATTTTCATTTTTAAAGGTTTAAAATTGTATGAACACATCAATAAACATAACCTACTCAATGGATGGGATACATTAGTTGTAGTGTGATGGTAGAGGAGCCGTTGATACTTGATAGTACAATTAATAAGAGTTGGTAGTACAAAGTCAAAGCAATAAGATTCATATTCATTCTAATTTCTAATGCATTTTCCCCCAAATTATTCATCCAACTGATTGCGGATTTGGGCAAGAGATATGGAGTGGTGTGTGTCGATGCCCAAAATTGAATTACATGCTCATCTCAATGGCTCCATTCGAGACTCCACTTTACTGTACCCCTCCCTCTCTCACTGTTCGATTTTTATCTGTTAAAATTCTGTTAAAGTTACTGTTGTGCGAATTGTACTGCCATTGTTCTTATCGGGAGAAAATGTGTGCAGGGAACTTGCCAGAGAATTGGGTGACAAGGGGGTTATCGTTTTCAACGATGTGGAGCATGTAATACTGAAAAGTATGGCGTTTTTTTTTTTTTACCCATTTAGTTTCGCAACCTACGTGTGGTATAGTGTATTAATTATGAAGTTCTTCATTGAACGTGCTGTTGTCTCTTTCGTTAGTTACCTCTCCTTAGTCAACGTTGAAGTTTGGGTTATTAATTTTTATTTTACTTCCCTTGGACTTTCTTTACTTGAAGTTCATTGTGTTGAATTTGTTAAGTGAAAGGATTTTCATCGGTAAGAATCACTCAATAATTTGTTCAAACTGTGAAAGAAGGATCAAATCTCTATTTATCCAAAACTTTCTGTGGATTGAAGTGTGATTTAAGGTCCAATAACTAATCCTGCCATCCAGGCCTTACTGGTTTTATAGCGGCTTATGGTCTTCAATTTGTTCGGTTTGCCCTTAAATGTGTGCATTACGCAATGTGTTGATTTTGAGGTTAGATTCTGTACTGGATGAACACTGTGTCCGTGCAGGTGATCGTGCTCTCAGTGAAGTGTTCAAGTTGTTTGATTTGATTCATATTCTTACAACGGACCACAAAACTGTTACTAGGATTACCAGAGTTGTGGTTTCAATCATTTGATTTGGTTGCTATCTGGTATACTGCACATCCAGAACTCTGATTTGTTCTTCATTCTCATGTACAATAGGTTTTAGAGGATTTTGCTGCTGATAATGTTGTTTACTTGGAATTAAGAACTACTCCCAAGGTATATTTTCATTTCTGGATCACCATTAATTTTGATGAAGTGATTATGCATTTTACAAGAGGGAATAAGATAGCTTTGTGAATGTATAGGGAATTATGAGTGTTTTCTTGCAGATTTTGGTAGGCAAGACTTTGTCGCTGATATTTGATCTTGAGCTGTTTTCTTTTTTCTCGTTAATGACTTCTTATACTTCCAAAGTACAGAAGAATGATTCTAAAGGGATGAGCAAGCGCTCTTACATGGAAACAGTTCTTGAGGGTATTAGATCTGTCAAATCGGTTGAGATAGACATTTGTGACAAACATAAACTAAGCGCAGATTCACATTCTGTCAGTGTCTTATGCAATGGAACAAGAAAAAAGATATATGTGAGGCTACTTCTAAGTATTGACCGTCGTGAGACGGCTGAATCTGCAATGGAAACTGTAAGTTCATAAAATGTGACAAAAAACAAAAAGCATCGTTCATAAATTGTTCAAAATTTCAGGCTTTTGGATTTACTATCTGCTTTTTAAAAGGTGGAGCTTGCTTTGGAATTGAAAGATTTTGGAGTTGTGGGCATTGATCTGTCTGGTAACCCGACTGTTGGTAAATGGTACTTTATTCTACCTCTTCAGACATGGTGTTCACCTGTTCGCATAGAGACAATGAGTTTCTGATTCTTCATTGTTTTAGGCTGACATACTTACCAGCTTTAGAGTATGCTAAAAAACAGGGACTCGCAATTACCCTACACTGTGGCGAGGTGCATTTGAGCTGTTTCTTTAGTTATGTTTTTTTACCCTGATACCATTATTGCTATTACTCAGAGCGATTTATTCTGCAACTTAGTGATTATAGGTGCCCAATGCGGCTGAAATCCATGTGATGCTAGAGTTTCTTCCCGAGCGTATTGGCCATGCTTGTTGCTTTGAAGATGAAGAGTGGAAACTTCTTAAAATGCTCAGGATTCCGGTTTGTGTTTGATATCTATTACATCATTAATCTTCTTATACCCTATTCCTTTAAGTTATCTAAACTGCGCTTGAATAATACTACTTGATTATATATGCATAGCAAAATATGTTACACCATACCATGATTTTTAGTCAACAACTACTCTTTCAATTAACATAGAATTTACAAGTGCCTGTTGTGTAATATGCTTGGGTTTGCGAACAATTATTAACTGCCCATTATTCTATCAGGTGGAGATATGTTTGACATCCAACATTAGAATTGAAACAATAGCTTCAGCAGATGTTCACCATTTTGGTCAGTTTCCAATACTCATTCAATGAATCTAGTAGTTAATAGTTATAAATCCTATACGTATGGCACTATGAATGAAGCCGTCTCTTTTATTATCTCAAAAAGAAGAAACTATCTCCATAACCTTTTAGTAACAGCAGTTTTTCTGCCTGCAGCTGATTTATACAAATCGAACCATCCTTTGATTTTGTGCACGGATGATTGCGGGGTTTTCTCCACAAGTCTATCTGCTGAATATGCCCTTGCCTCGGCTGCATTTGGTACGTGCAGTTTTTTCTGCAAATGTTGGATTATGAATCTAATCTAATGGAGTACTGATTATTGATGCTTCAATTACAAAGCATCATGACTGTTTTTCCTCTTCTGATATTCATCTTCTGATAACAAGGACTTGGAAAGACGGACTTATTTCAGCTATCGCAGAAAGCCATTGAGTTCATATTTGCATGTGATGGAGTAAAAGGAGAACTGAAGATGATATTTGCTACAGCTCTTGCGAAACTCGATTTATAACAAGAAGAGGCGTTCTAGTGAATTTATGTAGGAATATATCAATCTCTGATAGTCTGAATTTCATATTGCTTCCTTTTCAAACAAAAAAACGACTATTATTCTTGTTTGATTATAGATTTTGCAACAGGGACTTTGCAGAATCCTAATGTATGCACTCTTCTTGATTGATTATTGACGTACCTTGTTCTAGCCAAAGAAACAATTAGGGGTGACAAAAGAATTGAGAAAGAACCACCCATTATGTTTGTTTTCTTGGAATTCAAGTGAGATTACATTTCGCAAACTTTATAGATCATCCCTATTATACATTTGTAGAAACTTGAGTACACAAATTCATATTCTAATGTTGATATGAAGGTGACCATGTATCCCGTCCCACGGTGGAACTGGTCTTACCTACGACCTAATTCTTTCTTCTTTTTTTCTTTTGATTTCTTATTATTTATAACTTTTATAATATAATATTTTGCTACAGAAATTCATGAAACTGTATGATTTTACTCATATGATTTAATTTCATATCTAGGATGTAGGAATAATTCTAAGGGTATATATGTAATTTCAGTCTTGTAGTTCATGTAGTATTACACATTTTTTGTCGACTTAATATTTATTTTAAAATTAAAATTTTATTTTAAGGGTACTTAATCTCCAAATTTGCGTAAAATATGGTGTGTATAAGTTGAGTTGAGTATCAGTTCAGCAAATACTTCACACAATATCATTGCATTATAGAGGATGAGAATGAGAATCATATGAGCAGTTGTTGGCAGCTTTCTGGATCACAGTTGGGTGGAAACTGGAAATATTAAGGAGTCATAATTTTAAGATTTCATAATATTTATTATTGAGTTAATAATTAATAAAAATTTGCATTAAGTACTATTTTTACCGTTATAAAATAAGGAAAGAAAATTAAAATAAAAATGTGAAAAGGAACGGGCAATTTACGTTAACCGCGTAGAAAATGCACCAAATCCTTTTTTATTTATTTCTATCGTAATTAATTAAAATTAAAATTAATTTCAAGAAATGGGTATTTAGACCCGTTGCCAGTTCACCGCCAATACTAACCCAACTTAATCAACCCAAGAAACGCAGGCTACAATTGCATGGAATGCTGATCGCGCTCGATCAAATTTCTTGAATCTATAATTACTCTATGCGGAATTTTCTGCGTCAATTCAAGAATTCATAATTTCCACACCGCCATCACTCTCTCACTCACAAATTTGATACTAATTTATGTTTGTCTCTATTGCTCGACTATTGTATTTGTACAGATCTTGATACATTCCAACCGCGTATTTTTCAATCGTTGGATTTATCGATTGCGGAATCGCTTAATCCGCATTCTTGAATCAAGTTTTGCCGGATCGCGGGCGTATCAATCACAACCCAAGAATCATTGAGGGAATAAATTTATGATCTGAATTCGGTATCAATGTCGTGGGGGCTTGGTTGGAAGCGCCCAACGGAAGTCTTCCACCTGACGTTGAGTTACGGTTCGGACGCCGACACCCTCGATGACGTCACCCCGACGTCATCGCGGTCGTCTTCTGCCGCCTCCCCGTTCTCAAGTTCATCCCCCACGTCTCAGGACGCCGCCATCACCACCAGCAATCAAGAACATTTAGGGTTTAGAATTGACCTCGATTGGAACGCCAGCGACGACGAGGATCAGGTCGCGTTGAAGTTGCAGTCGCAGGTTATGGTCGCCTTGCCCACGCCGCAGGATGTCGTAGAAATTGAACTGACGGAGAGAGAAGAAAATGGGCAGGAGGCTAATCTGGAGAGTAATGAAGTGGAGGGTAGACAGGTGGGGTTGGCAATGAGAGTGGTCAAGAGGAGGGAACCATTGAAGGGGGTTTTGATGTGGAAAGTGGGGGGTTCTGGGCAACAGAATGATGGGGGGATGGGGGTTTTGATGAAACTGATGAGGTCTAATTTTGCCAATGGGGTTGCAGATGGTGCGGATGTAGGCTCTGGTTGTGCCGATCATTGGCGGAATGTTTCTGTAATTAGCCTATGTGGTCTTGGATTGAATGTAAGCCCTTTTTTCGTCTTAGAAATTTAATGTGTTTATTAGTTCTGCTTTATGAGCCATACATGCTATGCACCTTAATACAGGGTTTAATTGAGGATTTGAACACATTGGTAAATTTAGAGGAATAGTGTGATGGTCAACTTTCATTCTTTTTCTTTGATGTGAAAGTTATGTCTTCTGTATCTCTTATCCTAGTGAGAACCTTTTTCCAGTTACTATTTCTGTGGTTGATGATCTGATTACTTTTGGAACTGCTGATTTTTGTGTCACTGTATTCCGAAGTCTTTATATGGGCATCTTGCAACATTTGAGAATTATGGTTCTTGCATTGCTTATATTTTGATACCTATACAACTCCTTTGGTTTGTAACTAGTCTTACCGTCTTTATGATCCAAGCTCATTGTGTGTGGATATTGAACCTTTAATGTGTTTCTTCATTACTAGTTGGAGATTTGCAGGTTTGCATCTCTTTGTAGCTTTTCTAAGTTATGAATGATTAAACTGACTGATTTATGAATGTTCTCTTTTGATTATTTTTGTCAAGCATGTAGAGTGTCCACTCAGGAGTGCTTCCACAATGGAGATGTGTGTATTTATTTGTTTCTTTGCTTTACACAGGTGTTGCCAATCGAGATAACCCGCCTTCCTCTTCTTGAGAAACTATACCTTGATAATAATAAGTTGTCGGTTTTGCCACCTGAGCTTGGTGAGCTGAAAAACTTAAAAGTTCTTGCAGTAGACTATAACATGCTTGTTTCCGTACCTGGTAAGATTCGGATGCTTTCTTGCTGTTCCTCACTTACTCATGAGTGGTTTAAAATTTTTTTTATATCTGATTCTACATCTATATGAAGAAAAATAATTACATTTGAGTCTGGGACAGTGTTTAATCAAGCTATGCTCCTGATTCCTTTCTAATAATTCATTGGATTTGCATACAGTTGAATTAAGACAGTGCACTAGTCTTATCGAATTGTCCCTGGAACACAACAAGCTGGTCCGTCCTCTTCTTGATTTCAGGTCATTCAATTTTCGTCGTAGCTTTATTTGCTGTAAAATCTATCAATATTTTTCGAAGTGACAGAGATATTATTCCGAAGCTTAATAATTCTCTTCAGCTTGTTGACAGGGCTATGGCAGAGTTACGTGTATTAAGACTATTTGGCAATCCCCTTGAATTTCTTCCTGATATATTGGCATTGAATGAACTTCACCACTTGTCTCTTGCCAATATTCGAATTGTGGCTGATGAAAATTTGGTATCTGTTAATGTACAGATTGAGGTGTTTGACAATGAACTCTTCCTGTGGTTAGTATGCGGCTTGTGTATTTAAGCCATTTAAGTTAAATTATGCCTTGTTTTTTGTTCCTTTTTCAGATGGAGAATAGTTCTTATTTTGGTGCATCTCGCCATAAATTGAGTGCCTTCTTCGCTCTCATATTCCGATTTTCTTCTTGCCATCACCCTTTGCTGGCATCTGCCCTTGCAAAGATAATGCAAGATGAAGGAAACCGTGTTGTTGTTGGGAAGGATGAGAATGCAGTTCGTCAACTAATAAGTATGATAAGCAGTGAAAACCAGCATGTGGTATGCCTCGCTTTATAAATTAATTTTTGACATGTATTTTTTAAATTTTCTTGACTAATATTTTAAGCCTTTAAACAGGTTGAACAAGCTTGCTCTGCATTATCTGCACTTGCTTCAGATGGTTCAGTGGCAATGCAACTAATGAAATCTGACATCATGCAACCTATTGAGAGAGTACTTAAATCTACAAGGTCAAAAGAAGTTATATCTGTCTTGCAAGTTGTTGTCAAGTTGGCTTTTACATCCGATAATGTAGCTCAAAAATTGTTGACCAAAGATATATTGAAGTCATTGAAGTTATTGTGCGCGCACAAGAATTCAGAGGCAAGCTTCATTGCATATTTCTTTTATTTACCAACACCATCATTTTTATCTTGTCTGTTATCAAAGAAACTTTGTCCTTATGTAGGTCCAAAGATTAGCTTTATGTGCTGTCGGAAATTTTGCTTTCTGTTTGGAAAATCGTCGCGCGTTGGTAACATCAGAAAGTCTTCGAGAACTTCTTTTGCGGTTGACAGCAGCACCTGATTCACGTGTCTGTAAAGCTGCGGCCCGTGCTCTGGCAATATTAGGTGATTTTTTTGCAGAAATTATCTAATTATTTGGCATGCAACTAGCATGCAACTAGGATACAATCTCACATGGCTCATATATGACATTTTAGGGGAGAATGAGATTCTTCGTCGTGCAATTAAAGGAAGACAGGTCCCTAAGCGAGGATTGCGCATACTTGCAATGGATGGTGGTGGGATGAAAGGATTGGGAACTGTGAAAATTCTTAAAGAAATTGAGAATGGCACTGGTAAACAGATCCATGAGCTATTTGACCTTATTTGTGGAACATCCACTGGTGGTATGCTTGCTGTTGCACTTGGAGTAAAAATGATGTCTTTGGAGAAGTGTGAAGAAATATACAAAGAACTTGGTAGGTTTTCTCCTTCCACGAACAACCTTGAATTTCTGATATGTCTTATCATTGTTATTTTCACTTTTTCATATTACTTTCTATAACATTTTATTAGGGAAACTTGTGTTTGCTGAACCTGTTCCAAAGGAAAATGAAGCAGCAACATGGAGAGAAAAGTTGGATCAACTCTACAAGAGCTCATCACAGAGTTTCCGTGTGGTTGTTCATGGATCTAAGGTATGTGGTAGTGCTCTCTTGTTTACATATCATTGGTCTACGCAGGTTATATCCATATATAGAATAGCTGTAAAAAATGTTGGTGTAACTAACTCTAAAAGACGTCCTTTTTACTCTAGGTGCTGGTTCCAATTAAAGCGCACTTCAGTCCAAAACTAAATGCATTGGTATTGGGAAACTCAGAATATTCCTATGATTGACCCAAAAAATATTTTTTCTCCTTTTTTTTCTTAAATAATTGCAATGGAAAATAACATTCGGTAAGAGATGATTAATTGATCTTCTTTTCTTCTTAAAGTACTAAATTATGAATTTATTTTTCCTATGACTTTAGCATTTTACGGGCCCATTTATTTAACAAATTTAACTCAACCCTATTTAACTTATAATAATATGAGGGGTTTTTATCCAAGTATGCCTTAAGGTTCAGGTTTGGCCTTGGGTACTCTGGGGCCTACCAGTATAGCGCCGCCTTAATCTCGCCTGGGAATGCTGAGCACATCTTTAACTGCTATGCCTTGTAGTTATTTTATCTTAACTGAAAAGTACAATGATGTAAGTTTTTGAGAGGGAATTCTCTTTTTCGTTTTCATCCTCTTCATCTCTCGCATTGCCTCTTATGGAAATTTATCTTAAGAAACAATTAATTTCTCATGATGCGTGTTAAGCTGCTGCTTCTTCCAGCACAGTGCGGATCAGTTTGAGAAGCTGTTGAAGGAGATGTGTGCTGATGATGATGATGGTGATCTCCTGATAGAATCAGCTGTTAAAAAAATCCCTAAAGTTTTTGTTGTATCAACTCTGGTTAGCGTTGCACCAGCTCAGCCATTTATATTTCGAAATTACCAGGTTTGATGCATTTAATTTATCTCTGTTAGAGTGTTAGGTAGTTCTCACTGTTATCACTTTTACTGATTTTTTTTTTACTTTGTTCTGACCTAATAACTGGAAGTGCAGTACCCTGCTGGAACACCAGAGATTTCTTCTGTAGTTACTGAAAACTTGACAAATGGTGGACAAGGAGTAGAAACCACTGGAGCTCAGATTGGAAATAAGCGTCATGCTTTTATTGGAAGTTGTAAGCACCATATATGGCAATCTATACGAGCATCATCTGCAGCTCCTTATTATTTAGATGATTACTCTGATGGTAATTCTCTGGTGCTCACAGTGTAATAATATCTTTCTTGACTTTTTATCTTTGTCATAGATGAATCTCACATGACCTTTACCTTATCTCTCTTTCTGATTTAATTGTTATAGGTGTATATCGCTGGCAAGATGGGGCTATTGTAGCCAACAATCCTACTATTTTCGCCATACGAGAAGCACAACTGTTGTGGCCTGATTCCAAAGTTGATTGCTTAGTTTCAATTGGTTGTGGGTCTGTTCCAACGAAGGTACCAAGGGACTTTTATTGTGTCGGAATCCTTTTATTTTTCCACTTAATTTTAATTATTTATTTGCTGTTCTTTATGTGACATTTCTCTTACTATTGCTCGATATAACTAATAGGATTGGCCTTCTAATTTTATCTATAAGCAAGTAAGTTAGATATTGAAGTCTGGTTGATCATGGATACTAGTGTTAAAGAGCTGTTATACATCAGGACTGTTCAAAGATTATGCATAAGCTTAATCACATTTCCCCATTATCTATGTTGCCCCTGCGTCTCCTGTCTGGTTGCCTATTACCACCAATAATAAAAAAAAAACCAGCCCAGAAATCCACTCGATACAAAATATTCGAATCAAACTAAGCAACCAAGGATGGGCTTTTACCCCGTTGCTTGCTGCTGCCTTCTATGGTAAACCATCGATCCATCAACTGCTTTGCTTTCTCTAACCGTGTTCACTTCACCCAATTATTGCAGCACTATTAAAAATTATCTCATACTTCCATTATTTCAGATGTACAATACATTGACTCTTTTGTTTTCTTAAAAATGAAATCATGCGTAATGTCATGGATGGTATTTATATGCAGGAATAGTGCAAAACTAGTGTATTCAATCTTTTGAATGAGTGGTGAGAAGTTAGATAGGCAGTTTATAGTATAGTAGAATTTAAAGACTAGTTTTCAGCCATGCTGATAAAGAATTTTCAGCTTTATTTGAGACACTTATAATATATGGAGGGTTTTTTTTTCCTTGTACAGATGTATTACATATTAGACACTAATTTGGTTGTAATACAATCTGTTGCGATGCAAAGGACTAGAATAAGATGGAATTAAAGTCAGTTGCGCTTTGCCACAGCTTTTGTAACAAAACCCTGTGAAATTAGCAGTTACCACATTTGTTTTAAATTAACCAATCTATGTGCTGCCGTGCTTCTCTTTTTTTTAATTCAGTAATTCTTAAAATTTGGTTTTCTTCACAATCATCTTGATGATCTGACCCCCTGAAGTTATATAAAGTATAATTCTTTGGTTAACTTCTCTGTTTCTCCACTCTGCTAGATTCGCAAGGGTGGTTGGCGTTATTTGGACACTGGGCAGGTGTTGATTGAAAGTGCTTGCTCTGTTGACCGTGTGGAGGAAGCTTTAAGTACATTACTTCCAATGCTTCCAGATGTTCACTATTATCGATTTAATCCAGGTGAAGTACTTGATTTTTTTTATAGCTTTCAGGAAGTGTGCAAGATTCAAGTGTTAAGGAGCAAGTTTAATCCTCCACACAACCAAAAAAGAAATATCCAAAATAAATACTAGTATCTGATAAGAGTGTTAAAAAGTGAGCTACTCTATTCTTTGAAAGTGAGCATTATGTTTTTGATAAATTAGCCAGTTTTTAGCAAAAATCTTTCACACTATTTGCGAAGTATGGGTAATATTGTGTAGCCTTCATTTTCATTAAGGTATTAATAGACATACCTATAAAGAAAGAGTTAATGATATTTGTGGTTGAAAGTGAGGGAAGCACCCTTCTTACTCCAAATATCTGAGGAAGCTTGCCTATCTCACTGTATTTGATTGCTTGTACAGTGGATGAACGTTGTGATATGGAACTGGATGAAACTGATCCTGCTGTCTGGTCAAAGTTAGAGGGTGCTACACAAGAGTACATTCAAAATAATTCAATTACATTCAAGTCTCTAGCTGAAAGATTGCTCGAGAGCACGCATGATGAGAAACTTTCAGATGGCACAAAGTCTCAGCATGTTTTCAGAGCAAAGGGTATTAAAAATTCTATTTTTAACTCTCTAGCCATCCTTTATTGTTTCCTTAAGGTTCTGTTTCTTTTCCAGAATTAATGGTAGAGCTGTATTATTATCTCTGACAGTGTTTAATGAGAATAGTGCCTCTTTGGGCTGGAGACGTGGTGTACTTCTCGTGGAGGCTTCCAATAGTCCCGACTCTGGTAGAGTATTTCACCATGCTCGTGCACTTGAGGCATTCTGTGCTAATAATGGGATAAGATTATCAAATGCTAATGGGGCATCTGGGATCATTAAGGCAGCTCCAGGGTCTGCACTTCCAACTCCTTTTACATCGCCTTTGTTTACTGGAAGCTTCTCATCGAGTCCCCTGATTTACAGCCCTGACCTTGGGCCCCAGCGGGTTGGTAGAATTGATTTAGTCCCACCTTTGAATTTGGATGGACTGCATTCTGCAAAATCAGCAGCTTCCCCCCCAGAATCCCCTCACAAGCGGAGACAGCTTGCTGGTCCTATTCTATCTTTGCATGAGAAAATTCAAAATTTCCCCCAAGTTGGGGTAATTCATTTGGCTCTGCAAAATGATTCAAGAGGCTCCATCTTATGGTATACTTCAACCCATCCTTCTTATTTCAAGATCTCCACTGGATGCTTACATTCTGAAGTTTTCTTTTTTTTCTTTTTTGTCCTATAGCTGGCAGAATGATGTATTTGTAGTGGCGGAACCAGGAGAATTAGCAGAGAAGTTTCTGCAGAATGTCAAATACAGCTTGTTATCTATGATGAAGGGCAGGAGGAGGAATTATACATCACTAATCACCAATATTTCAACCGTTGCCGATCTTGTATCATGTAGGCCATATTTCCAAATTGGCGGTGTTGTCCACAGATATATAGGACGCCAGACTCAGGTGATCATCCACCCTTTCCCTGTACTGTTGAATTGTTAGACATGTGCCGTTAGGGTCTTTGGGTGAAAAGTATATTGATACATCGTTGTGATGTTTTGAAGGTTATGGAAGATGATCGAGAAATTGGTGCTTATATGTTCCGTAGAACCGTTCCTTCCATGCACTTGACTCCAGAAGATGTTCGTTGTATGGTATGTGCTAGGTTTTAGTTCAGAATTAGAATTGAGTTATAAGATTTAACTTGTCATGATGCTAGTGAGAAGATGGCAAGACAAAATTAAGATATTTATTATATGATTGTGCTGATTTATTCCAAACAAGTTCTTGAATCAATAAAATCTGATGAAAAGTCAAAATAAATTAAGCCTTAATGGGATTTATGGTCAGTTGGTTGATTATCTAGGAAGAACTTGCTCTAGTCAAATGATGTTCTGATTTCAGTTTTTTAAAAGACCACTGCTGTGCTTATCAGTAATCAATAGAATTTGTAACTCATTATTGCATTGCCTTAAATTATGTGTATACTGGTAATGGCTCTTGGTATTTTCTCTATTATTAAGAAATCTCTCCTCAGCTATTTGACTGCTACTGCCAGGAAGATGTTTGCTTTTCCATTGGACATTTTCTCATATTAAAGTTAAAACATAGTTCCACATCCTTGGTATCTACTCTAGGTTGCTGTTTTCCTATATTTATAATTGACCATTTTTTTCTGTAGTTATTGGTTGACTTTTTTTTCTTTTTCTTTAGTCATATTGGTTGATGCTGATTTATATATCTAGGTTGGATCTTGGAGGGACAGGATTATAATTTTCACAGGGATATATGGACCTACTCGAGCCATGATCAAAGCATATCTAGATTCTGGTGCTAAGGCTGTTATCTGCCCTTCTACTGAGCCCGAGGAATTGCAGTTAACATCCTTCTATGGAGCAGGTGAATTTAGTAGTTATGAGAATGGAAAATTTGAGATTGGAGAGGAAGGAGAAGATGAAGATACGGAACCATCGAGTCCAACAAGTGATTGGGAAGATAGCGATCATGATAAAAATGGAGAGCACTCGATGAGTTTCTGGGATGATGATGAGAAGGAACTGTCCCAATTTGTGAGCAAGCTGTACGACTCAGTGTTTCAGGGTGCAAGAGTCGATGTGGCTCTCAAGGATGCTCTTTCATCTCACAAGAGCCTCAGGTACTCGTGCCACTTCCCAATCACTCTGTAGATACTTTTCCGTTGGAGTGGGTGCTGATCTGCGACATGCCGCTGAAATGTCGTCTGTCCGAGGTATCTACTTCCATCTTTCTGTAATATTCTGTACTCTATACATCACAATCATAAACTGTACGAATATATATTAGTAAACTTAGATAGCGCCATGATAGAGGAATTACCAGAATAGATTTTTTGAGGCTGAGCATTTCTTAAATTACTATTTATTTGGAATTTTAATAAAGTCTTTCTAGAGCTGACCATGTTCTTAATTCTATCATAGTACATGACAAAAGCTTTTGCCTAATTGATCAAGCGCCACTTAAGACCGTCTAACGAATTGAGTTTCGTTTGACAGATAAAAAGTAATGATTGTTCCAAGTGTTTAACCTTAGTTCTTGAATTCCAATATTATATCTTCAGGGATTTATTGACACTTTATTTTATACTACTAAATTGAGTCTAATGTAGACATAACTAATGCTCTACGTGTATTCTCATTTCAAATTAGAGCTTTGATGTATCCATTAGACTATCTTAATTTATTTGATAATATTAGAACTTATTTTGAACCTTTTCTTTTCTTTTTTAAATAAAATTGAATATGTGATGTTCTCTCACTGTAGCCTGAGAAATGGAATAGAGTGTTAATTTTAGAAATTGAAGTTTTGGTTCAAGTAAGGCAGAGAAACATGATCCCCCACCTGAACCGAAATGATTTCCATCACTATCAAAAATGGTTTCCATCCATAGTAACTTTGGAAACTAATCATTTCTATACAGCTGACATTCTACTTTTTCCAATAGCACAACTAAATTACAATACACATCATCCCTCTTAAATCTCAATAATTACTCTGCCCATTAAAATGTTTGATGGATTTTATATGAGTCGGATTTGTGTTTATAAAAAAAAAAGAAATTAGTAATTAATTTGAGCTTAAGAAATAGTGTATTAATCCCATTATTTAATAAATACAAGTTTTAATATAATAATAATAATAATAATGAATTGAATTGAATTGAATTGAAAATATGAAATAAGTAGTATATCAAAGTGCAAAAATAAAAAAGTATTAAATAGTTCTTGTATTGAATTGACAAAAATAAAGTCGTGATAAATTTGATAACTATAAAAAAGGTGGTGAATTATTTAGGAATTAACCCTAAAAAAAATAGTATTAATTTCTTTTTAAAAAATTAAATATATGCTGGGTGGGTCTACGGGTCGGGTTGGTTTCATGACTTGGCGGGGATACCAAGTTCTCAAAATTTCGTATTCTTAGGTCAAACCTAATTATAATAGCAAGTTAAGAAAGTATTAACTCTTAACCCTATTGAACTCTTAACTAATCACCTAAAAATTAAATCGACTTGATTGATCACCAAATTAATACTTCATATAACCCTCACCCACATGCAAATGTCTTTAAAGCCTGCATTAAAAACTAAGTTAAACATTCCTCTCTTTTTTTTTAAATTAAATAAAATTATTTTTTTTAGCAAAGAAAAACCGATAATTGAATTAATTGGATGTTAATACATGCGTAATTTTGGTGATGCGGAAGTGATTCATAGGATTGATTGGCGGTGATAATAATAATAATAACTCCTCAAAAAAGTTTTTCATACATGGAGAATTGGAGATTAAGAAAATTGGAACCTTTTAGAAATATTATAGTAATTTGTTAATAAATAAATAAAAAAAAATATGTTAAGAGTATTAAATTATGAGTCATTTTTTTTATAAATAAAGTGCATGTAAGAAAACTTTTGTTTTGACTATTTTATTGTTTTAAAAAGCTAAATTTTTGTGGAACAAAAGAAAATAAAAATGACGTGAAAAAAATAGATAAAGCCTTCACAAAACATAATTATTATATTCTCCACACCTTAATGATCACATTAATCCAAACGTCAGAAAGAAGATAATGAATAGAGTTAAACAGATCGATCAACCCACGTCTCTATCCAACAGTAGTAATCATGCAATATCATTTCCTTTTTCTTATTAAAAAATAAATAAATAAATAAAATTGAAAACAATGTGTTGATAAAGAGAGAGAAGCGAAGAGTGAGAAGGAGGGCCGGACAAGAATGGCGTACGAAGGTGAGAAGTTATCGTGTGAAGCGCATGGTGAGTTGCCACTGGAGATTGGGACACGTGGCACCATTGGATCACTTCTGAAGATGGAGATAGAGTACTTCAGGCGAGTTGAGACTCGGATGAGTTCTGAATCGAGTCGTGTCCTTTCGTGGCCTAGGTTTCCATGGAGAAGGAAGAAGAACAGGAATTCTGGAATCTGCGAATTTCGTGGCTTGTCTTATCTCAATCTCAGAGTGAATTCCAAGAGATACGATGATGTTTGAATTTTTTTATTTTTTAATTTATTTTTACTGATTGCATCTTCTTTCTTTTTCTATACTCCATACAACTCATTTATGACATGTTATGCTTATTTGAAGAACGATCGATGATCAACGTTTGCTTTCAAGGGAAAAAAAAAAAAGAGGTGTGGAATTTTATTTCTCATCATTGATTATACTAATTCTAAAAATTAATAATTTTTATTTTAAACTAATAATTTTATTTACCTTTTTACATTTTATTATTATTCAAATTTATTTATTTATTTTTTCTTTAAATTACCAACTAATTACTCCTATTTTTCCTAAGAACATTTTTTTTATTTATTTGAGTGCCAGTATAACGTGTATAACTACTTGATATAGAAGTAGCATTTTTATTTTTTTCACTTCATCACTATAAATGTGAGATGAGAGAGAGGTATCTTATAACGAATTGACATTGAGAATATATGTTTATCACTGTTATGGTTGGAAAGGTCGTTTCGTGTTTAATAGTAAAAATCACTCTTAAGCATTCGTTACCAAAATTAGCTATCAACAATACATAAATACTAGCAACCACTCCCTCCCCCGGCAAGGTATCCGAATTTTGACAAATTCTCTGAGACGTTATTTACCTGAGACGGTTTGTTAGACGTGTTAAAGTATGTCTATTATTTAGATAAAGTTTAAAATATGTTATTTAAATATGCTGAATTATGCATTAAAGTATGATTTTAGTGTGTTATAATTTAATTTATTATTAACATACTTTAACTATAAATAAGCATACTTTACCTATACAATAAGCATACTATAGTGATGGGTCGACATGTCTCACAAGAGAATAACTCCCGAATTTTTGCACTATAAATAAAAATATATTATTATTATATGTCTAATAGGTAATTGTATTAGAGAAATGTAATGGATTATACGTGGTCCCCTTCTACTCTAAAGGTAAAGTCAATAATTATGTAGTGAGCACCCAAAATGATAAAATAAACTTCTTTCGGCTACATGAGGGAATATTAATTTTTTTTAGATTTATTCAAGCATGTAAAACATTAGACAAATAATTGAATGGAATAGTTGCACATTAACACTCTAATTATACAACTATATATATAGGTCATACACTATTTATGACGGGGGCAGTTTAATCTTTATCTATTTATTCTTATAATTTACTAATATATATATGTTCGATATTAAAAATAATAATATTAATAATAAAATAAAATAACTCAATAACTTGGTCAGAATTTGGGACGTTTGAGAGCATAATGGGAGTTGTTGTCCAATATACACGTGTTATTTACAAGTGTGGCACTAAATTACACTTTCAAATCAAACTTGATAGCATTATAGTGTGATATAGTAATATTTCAGGCTTGTATAACATGTGTGCAATGCAACTGTTCTTCATTACAAATCCACAATCCTCTGATATTACATCACTACTTCACACCACTAATTTCTCATCACTTTGCTACAACATGTATGCAGTAAAATTACACATAGAATTACTACACTGCAGATGGCTATGTACCTCACCATCTTGCATTGTACTCACTCACTCATCCATCTCATCAAAAACTTGATCCGTGTTCATGGCTAAGTATTCGAGCGCAGTGACCACGTCTCCGATGAGGGGACGAGTGCTGGCTTCCTCCTGGAGACACATGGCTGCAACAGCAAGAGCCTGGTACAGACTCTTCTTAGGGTACTTTCCCTCCAGCAGTGGATCCGCCATCATTGTGAACTTCCTCTTGTCTTTGAACAGCGGTTGTGCCTGAAATTAGACCACATCAGATCACATGGTGTTTGAAACATATTTAATTCATTTGTTAGTTATAGATGTTTGCTCACCCAAGCTACTAGATTCTCCTCATCAGGTGGTTTTGAGCTGTCAATAGCTCTTCTCCCTGATATGATCTCCAGAAACACGACTCCAAAGCTGTACACGTCTGATCTGGATGTCAACTGCCCTGTCTGCGCGTACTCTGGCGCGCAGTAGCCGTACGTCCCCATCACCCTCGTGGACACATGATCCTGCCCTTCTGTCGGACCCAACTTGGCAAGGCCGAAGTCTGAGAGCTTAGGAATGAAGTTCTCGTCCAGCAATATGTTGGATGCCTTGAAATCACGGTATATGATGGGAGGATTAGCCGTGTCGTGCAAGTACTCTAGTCCTTGCGCTGCGCCTTTAGCTATCTGCATCCTCGTGTACCAGTCTAGGGGCTTCGCATTTGAAGGCAAATCTGAGACAGACACAAATGTCAGAATTAATTGAGCTAGCTAGCCCTGTAATAACAACAAGGTAAAGCTAGTTGAGTGGATTCAGATTAATCACCAAGAAGATGAACTTCCAAGGATCTATTAGCCATGTATTCGTAGACCAATATCCTCTGGCGTCCATCAGCACAGTATCCAATCAAATTAACAAGGTTGGGGTGGTGAACAAGGCTCAATGTAAGAACCTCTGCTAGGAACTCCCTGTTTCCTTGAACACCATTCCTGTCCAGCTGCTTCACTGCCACAATCTGCAACACAAACCATCTTGTAAAATACACACACACTCTAGTCAGTTCAAGAATGTCTATCTGAGGATGTACTTGATTAGTGTTCTTGAGGTATCCCTTGTAGACCCGACCGAATCCTCCTTCGCCGACTAGCAATTCCGGGTTGAAGTTCTGGGTAGCAGTTGCCAGTTCCCGGAAGGTGAATACCTCCGTGGGAACTCTCAGTTTTCCATACTTGAATATATCCTCTGCAGTCATCCTTTGTTTGATGCCATCTGCTTCACATTATCATTTCAGAAATCACAAAGCCAAGGTGGTTCTCATTGAGACAATAACACAAACACCTGTGGGGGGTTACCTTACCTGCATTCAACGATACACTCCTGTTGACACTGGAGAAGGGATCCGAATCATTAGCCTCATTAACATGATGATGACGACGATGATGGTGACAACTTTTGGTGTTCTTAAGAGAAGATCTCTTCATTGTGTTGGTTCGTTGAATCCTGCAACAAGATAGAATGCTCATCTCCTCGGGATTGGGATCTTCTTACAACATGGTCGGATTGTGTTATAAATTATAATGTATGCATGGTTGGATTTTGTTGTTTTCTTTCTGGGGTGTGCTTACATAAGATACCTTATGTAGCACAGTTGAAAGAAAGAGAGAGAGAAGAAAATGAAGAAGAAGAGCAGCTAATTGTTGATGATGAGTAAAGAAATCATGGTGATGATGAGGAAACAGTTGTAGGAAATAATTTGGAAAGGGATTGAATGAAGATTTTTGAGAAGATGAAAAATTGACCAATAAATCATGGGATCAACTACTTTTCAGGCCCCTTAATGACACCATACCACGTTCCATTCGGGATTTTTGAGGCTCCCTTTTCTCCTTCTTCTCTTATTATTATTATTATTATTATTATTATTATTATTATTATTATGTATCAATGCTGTCAAATGTGGTGTGTGTACATATTAGGAGCATTTAACTGTTTTCTGCTGCAACAACTAACTTTTGACAGCTGTTACCCTCTCCAAAATTACAAATTACTTCCCTCGACTTCAAGCATTGCACCTCACTATCATGAAAAAGGCAAAGTGTTGTGTGTCTCCTGCCCCAAAATTCCAAGTTTTTTCGGGTATACTTTAATATTAAATGTTATACCTTTAATACAAGAATTTGTATTCTTGATTTATTTTAGAAAATTAAATTTTAATCAAATATTTATATTCATATTTAATTTTACTTTATCAATGAAAAATTATATTATTATTAATTAAAGTGTATATATCTTTTAAAACAAAATATTATTGATTTATAAATTTTATGCACGGGGCAAAAATGACCAACTCCATGCAAAATTAGATTGGAATATTTTTAACTTTCTCCGTCCCACACCACCCTTCACACCTCAAAAAAAATATATACATTTCTTTATTCTATAACTTCAAACGTTATTTTAATTTTAGTTTTGTCGCTCATTTTTGCGCGCACATATCATTACTTTATATTTTTATTATTACCTAAAAATACTACAATACCCTCTAAAATCAACAAAATTTGTTAGAAAGAATAATTTTTCTTAAACAAAGTGGTACGGTAAACGGAGAGGATGGTCGAATACGGAAGGAGTATAATACATGTAAGATACAAGTTAATAGTAATTGTGTATTTAATTATCTGGTAAGTTTCATTCATCAAATGGTGGTGGAGGGAGCTTCATTTATTTATGAAGAAACGAGAAGAAAGATGTGTGAAGGAAAGAAGGACGGACCCCTACTCAAACTTTATATTCACCTTTTTGGACCATTAATATTTCTTTCAACCATGTTCTACACCTCTTTTGTCTTAACGAATTAATAAACAAAGTGCATATAAACAGTTGTTAAGCATTGGCAAATAAAATCTCATTTTTAGTCATATTCCAATAGCTTAAATAGTTTTTACTTGTGCAAATTTTTATGATATAACAATGAAATTCTTATAACTTTCTGGATCATTAGCCCATAAAGAGTGATCGAACTTGAGGAAGAATACAGAATTACTTGAATATATACTAAGCTGTTGGAGGCTTAAATATCATGCACAATGTATTATTATCATTAATAAGGGATGAGTAAAAAAGGAAATCATGCTGAACTAATATAAAAGAAAAATATAAATGAAGAGAGGATAACGACAACATTTAATTATCTTTCATATATTACTCATATAATTAGAAGCGCAAAAGATTATATATAAAAATGATATGTGAAATCCCGCTACATAATTTTGATAGAGAGCTCAATCATTTCAGCATACATAAAAGAGTTGGTTTCTTGTGTTCTCGAGGCACACCGAGTACAGGCTCATGGTGTTCCCCGGATATACACACACGTTTTTGCCTGCATAAAATTGGTTATAGTAGAACAACCTCAAAGGTGGGTAAATGATGCTCATTTAATTGAATATATGCAAGATTGTTAGAATATTGTGTCAAATCAACCTTTTCTTTTAAACATGCATGATTTATAAATTATATTAGACTCAAACAACTGACCCAATTTACATCAAGATTCAAGATGTTTATTATTCAAATCATGATTTATAAATTAGATTAAACTCAATCAACCGACCCAATTTACATCAAGATTCAAGATGTTTATTATTCAAATCAATAATCATTCAAAACAGAATTTTAGAACAATTCAGCATAAAATTTCAAACTCTATTCAAAATAAAATTTAAAAAAAATTAGAAAGTGATCATTCATAGAAAAAGATCAAAAGTGCTTTTATATCTAAAAGTGATCATATTTTAATTTTAAAATTGCAGTATAATTATTTTTTTAATGAAAATAAAAATACTTGTTTCTAGAGTTTGAAAAAGGATACAATGAATCAAAGATTTATTTGAAGAGGTCACTTTTTTTTCAATTTTATCTGTTGGAAATTAGAAGGGAAATTTCTAACAATGCCACTTTCAATACATCTTTTTTAAAAATGTTACTTTTTTATTTTTTTTGGACCCAAATGTCTCTTCACTTGCATAAAGTTCATTCTCTCTTCTTTCACTATTGTTCATTTTGCCTCATTTTCTCTTCTCACTCTATCATTCTTTTTCAAAAATTTTAAAGATTTAAAAAGTAACCATACGAGGGTCGTACAGTTGATCGTACGTATACAAAAAATCGCGTACAGGGTCGTACAGTTGGTCGCACAAAAGGTCGCATAGTATTGTGCGACATTTCTTGCAACTGTTTGTGTGACCAATTATGTGACAATGTGTTTCTGCCTATAGTCGCACAAGTGGTTGCATGCATGATCGCACAAAAGGTCGCATATAAGGTCGCATAGATGGTCGCGTGTGTTGTCTCGTAAGCAGTTGCATAAGTGGTTTCACAAAAAGTTGTTTATGCTTGAAGCATAGAGTCGCACAATTAATCTCACAAACAGTCGCAGGTAGGGTTGTTTATGTGGTTGAAGGGTATTTGTGTCAAAAAAAAATAAAAAGTGACAAATTTAAAAAAAAAATATTGTGGATCACATTTTTTAAAAAAAAAAATTGAAAGTTCTTGTAAATTTCCCAAATTAGAAGACAAAATTCTGTTAATTGTTTTTCCCGTTTTACAAGAATCGCCAGTCATGAATCACATGATATCCGATTCCACAGAGTAAGTGCGACTTTAGTGGATTGGAAATGATGTAGAAAAAATAAAATAAATAAATCAATCAAAACACGTGCCATTGTACGACTTCCGCACGTGTCACCTCAAATCAGTGTGCCTCTCTCTCTAAGGCTGTCCAAAACCCTGCAATTTTCCAAACCTCTCAACAATTCAAAGAAAATTCGTTAATGGCCATCTTCAGATCACTAAGAACCCTAATTTCCCAATCAATCAGAAACAGCTCCAATTCCGCTTCTTCTAGAGCTTTTACCTCTCGCTCCATCGCATCTCATTGCCCAATTCCTACATTGTTTTTGCTACCCAGTAACAATTGTATTCGGCGGCATTTTCTCTTACGATCAAGGTCTCTCTTTCCGGTGGGAGGCCCACTGTTCCTCTTAAATCCTCCGTGGAAGCTTTCCCAGTCAGCTACCCCTCTCCTCCTACAATCAGATGCCGTTCTGAATTTCATTAAACTCCGTGCCCTGAAATTACTTCACCGACCTGCGTTTTCATACAATATTCGGTATAATGTCCCGAGGCTGTTGAGTGAGAATATTAGGCAGGATTCTTGTCTTTTGGCTGATGTTCAAGCTAGTGGCGACAGTGTAATTGGTGACAGTTACTTGAATATCCCTAATTTGATTTCGTTCACACGGTTGCTTTCTGGCCCATTGCTTGGATGGTGAGGTTTTATCTGTTTTTGCTTATGTTTCTGTTTTATACTGGTTATTTAGAAAAGCCATGTGCTGTTGATGTTTGTTGTTTACAACATTGGTGATGTTTTGAATATGGTAGATATGAAGATATTGAACATTGATTTATGATTAAAGCAGGCATGAATTCATAGAATAGGCTAAATCTTTCCCTTGTCTAAGGGGAAGTCGTGAGGTCTTTGATCAGGCTTGTTGGGGTGGCAGCAGTTTTCTCATCTACTCTTTTTCCACACATTCCTTTGCTCGAGCTTATTATTTTTCAGTTAGCAGTTCGGTAAATAAGTTGAAGCAGGAAAGAGAGAGAACGAAAAAAATGATTTGAATATTACCTGAAAGGATTATCAATGTCAGAAATGTCTTAACGTCAGCTTGTCATATTGCTGATGTAAATTGAAAATGAAGGATAAAAGTAATCTTGTGATTCATAATGGTATGAGTTATCAAAAAATGTTATTGGTAGATGTTTTTGACACTTAACTAGATGCCTCCATGTATAAATTAAAAATGATATCCCATTTTTTGTGGTTTTAGTATCAGCTAGCCATTTCATCCTTTTATAGGAACATTTGTATGCAGGATGATTATACAGGACATGTATTCCGCTGCATTTATTGGACTTGCAATATCCGGAGCTACTGATTGGGTATAATTTTATTCTTTCCTTTGGGTACTGTCAATTGAAACCGTGAGGAAGGTTCTTTTTAGCATTATTCAATTCCTCAACTAATACATGCATGTGATTTTCAGTTGGATGGTTACATGGCTAGGAAAATGGGAATCAATTCTGTAGTTGGTTCTTATCTTGATCCACTCGCGGACAAGGTGAGTTTTAAATTCTTTAGAAATGGCAATCGATCCTTGTTTTCCCTGAATACCATGGCAATGATTTTATATTTATATAGAGAATCTCCAGTAGAATTTTCTATCAATTATGCCTTACAACATTTATATAGGTTTTGATCGGATGCGTGGCTCTTGCAATGGTGGATAAAGATCTTCTAAATCGTAAGTAAATGTTTTATTTTTAACTGTGTGCTTCCTTTTAATTATCTCAGCTTATGTAGTGTATTCTACACATCAGGAATTCTTGCAGAATATCAGAGGAAAATATGTTAAGTGAATTGGTTTTACGTTCTGTGTTAATCACATTCTTTCTCAACTTTTTTTTGGCGTTTGTGGAGTTTGATACTTGTCTTTATAGAAGACACAGAGTAACTATCACCCCACTACATTTATTTGGGATAACAAAGAATGGGCAGGAGGACTGTGGGTTTTGATCATTATTCTAATTGTTAGTTGCAATACATTTTGTGCTTTGTTGTTGAGGCCTAGGGTTTGTATTTATTTGCTCGGAAACTGTGATGGACACAGAATTTGATAACCTATTTCTATATAAAAGTAGCTGCTTCTAAGAAAATTATTCAATTTTACATGAAGCTGGACTGGTTGCACTTGTTGTGTTGCGAGACTTTGCTCTTGTTGGCGGTGCATTCTATAAAAGAGCTAGCAGTTTGGATTGGAAGGTAACTGACCAATGTCAGAATTTATTTCCAGTTGGTCGCTATCTAAATCTCATGCTAATTCACATTTGTCAATTGTATTCGTCGTTAGTGGAACAGTTGGCGTGACTACTTCAACCTTGATGGATACCATGCACAAAAAGTTGAGCCTCTTATGATAAGCAAGGTATATTTGCCATATAAAATTGAGTTTCCTGCATCAAGAAACATGGAGCTTGATTGGTGTTCCTGCTTAAACCATAGGCTGCACCTTGTGGTTCCTTTTTTTGGGGCTTTGTATCTTTTTCTCATTGCTTTATGTTATGCTGATATTTTTAGTTTATAACTTTATATTGCAGAAGAGTTAAGTGTTCCGGAAAGTTTGAGGCCTTGATTGTTCTATGCTTCAATGCCCTAATTGATGTCCTCAAATCCAACTGAGATTTTGATTCCGATTTGTGTGTCTGTGTGTATAAATAGGTAAATACAGTATTTCAGCTAGCTCTAGTGGCTGCAGCTCTGCTTCAACCAGGATTCGGAAATGAAGAAACTCAGCTGTATATAAACTACTTGAGGTAATTTGCTTGCCTCAACTCGGCTATGCTTTTAAACCTTCTTGTGCTGGTTTGAAGTTGTTGAGCACATTTTTCTGGTGATTGATGCAGTTGGTTAGTAGCTTCTACCACAGTAGCTTCAACAGCGGCTTACGGAGTGCAGCACTTCAGAAACGGAGCTGCACTGATGAACAAGTCTTAAGTCATGAATGTGAGGAAGCCAGAGTGTAGCACCCTATACTAGTTTTGACACCTGGAGATATTTACTTTACTATGAGATGAATTTGTAGATTTTTTATTTTTATTTTTTTCTCCTTCTGCTCCTTAAATGATGTCTCAATAATTTACTGTAGAAGTGAACATAATAACACCATTTTACAATTGTAGCATATGGATCAGAAAGTTCTCATTTAGTTTGGCAAGGTAACAAGTGATATCTGTAGTCAACTATTCTTGATAAATCATCAGTCACATCCAGATTCTGAACTAAAACATGAAACAAGATAGCAAAAAATAGATAACAGAATCCATGTTCACAATCTTTCTTCAATTTCATTCCAGATTTCAGCATTCCTAGAGAATCTATTCTTCACCTCTCCAATGATTTCTCTTGCTTCATCAACCTTGTTCATCTTCACAAGCCCATCCACCAGAGACCTCATAGTTGTAACATTTGGGACCCAACCACTCTCCATACACTCCTTACATATGCTTAAAGCACCCTCAAAATCTCCTCCTTCACACGGATAATAAACCAGTGTGAAATAGCACTCTGGCCCCCCCTGGTTTCAATCCTCTATCAACCATATCTTTGAACAAACTCTTGGCAGTGTCCACTTTCCCTTGGCGACAAAACCCGTAGATTAAATGGCTATACGTCTCACAATTTGGATTCATACCCCGTGATAGCATCCCATCCAGTAATGCCTTCGCTTCTGCTGATCTTTTGAGTTTGCACAAGCTCTGAATCCTGACGTTGTAGATACTGATCCCAGGTTTCATGTTGTATTTCTTCATCAAATGCAACATCTTTCCCACGTCCATGAAATTTTCCTCCTTGAAAAACCCTGCAATCACAATGGCAAATGTCGTTTTGTTTGGTGCTATGCCCCTCCTATCCATCTCAGCCAGTATAGAGTGCGCCACATTTGCGCTGCCCGAATTGCAAAGCCCCTTCAGAATGGTGTTGTACGTCTCCAAATTCGGCTGCAGATCGTACTCTCTTGGAAAATCTTGAAAAATCCTCTTCATTTTCGCGTAATCTCCGGCCAAGAGGCAAGAGAACAATAGAGAGTTCAAAGTCTTAATGTTCCTCTCGATACCCATCTGAGGCATTTCATCGAACAGCTTGACGGCGTCGTCGATGAGACCACCATGGCCGTAGAGAACGATTATATGTGAAACATAGCGCTCGGAATTGCAGTTGAGTTGGTTCATGGACTCTTTAACGAAGGACCGGATGCCTTCGAAATGGTTCGATTCCCGAAGCTTTTTAATGGCCTTCGAAGCGACGATCCGGTCGAGATGCGACTCCGGCGAAAGGACAGCGGAGCGGCAGATATCGAGGATGCGGTCAGGGTTTCGCTCAAACCGAATGAGAGAGAGCGCTCGCCGGGATTTCTCTCCGGTATCGAGTGGAGTATCGGAGAGTGAGGTGCATAGAAGACGACACTGCCGGTGTATCAACGATCGGAACTTGCAGCGCAACATCATCGCGAATTGGGATTTTAGGTTTGGATGATTGGGAATTTGATGGATTAGGTAAAAGCGCGGGACGAAAATAAATTAATTAATTAATCAATTTCATTTAAAAAATAAAAAATAGATCCGTATGATCGGTGGGGGAGGGGGGGGTTGAACCCGACGTGAATCGAACACGCAACCTTCTGATCTGGAGTCAGACGCGCTACCATTGCGCCACGTATCCCGATTGAGAATGCCTCCATATTAAATTTATATAGTGTTTACCCTTCTTCACCTTCATATTTCAACCATAATTTATTTTCTCCCTAAAAAAATTTATGTGACACCCCTGGCCCTTGTCCTGAGTAATGGGTTTATATTTTGTAATATAAATTGATACGATTAATAAAAAAGTAATAAACTTTTAATTAAATAATTTATACATTAAATAAAAGTTATAATACTTTTAATGAAATGAAAATATAAAATGTTTCTTATTTTTTGTTCTTAAATTCAATGTTTATCTTTAAAATGTTAATTTAAATTATTAGTATATAATTATCTTACCATTCATATAATTATTATTAATATAAAAAGGTATTCCAGAGAGCCGTTTATCAATAAACGGCTAGACGTTAAAACTATGGTCCATTCCCTCCTCTCCACCTATTTTAATTTTTACTTTTGAAATTTTCTCAGGAACATCAAAATTATTATTATATACTACAAATAATGAAATAATTTTACAGACTAATATACTACAATTATGAAATAATTTTACAAACTACTATAGGAGTAGTTCTTTTCTTATTATTTTATTTATATTTAAATAATAATTTCATAAATATTAAACTTTTATGCCGATAACTATTAAGTTAGACATTACTCATTAGTCAGGCAATAGTTGTTCTTAATTAAAGTTAGAAATAGGTATATTCTAGTGAGGATATACTGCTGGAATACATTTTTTAATTGGACAAACTGATAAGTGACGTGATTTAATTTATTTTATGCTAACATTGCTAAGCCTCAATGTACATTACAAAGTTACAATGTGGATATTGATTTAATTTTCCTCACCACCTAACTTTTCTTTTGTACTTATTTAAATTCCCTTTATAATATACATATATATTAACTATACGATTAACCAACTAATTATGTTAATTATTTAAAGGTAAAGTTTTACATGCAATCAAGAATACAATAAGTAATATTTATTTGATAGTTAATGTTCTATTTTATTTTATAGTTTTATTTTCATGTTAGATGTTAATGTTAAATCTTATTAGTAATTTTACTATCTTAGTTCAAGGAATATTTTAACTTGTAATTTATGTAAGAGTGTTGCGATTCATATTCTAATTTTATACTCCATTTGTTTTGAAATTTTAATCATGGGAGATCAGGGAAAAAGAAATTAAAAAATACATTAAATAAGGAGGGAACTATATATGACTAGTGGATATTTGTGATGGTGCGGCTATTTGCACCCTAAAATTGTTAAATGAACCCCAATTATTAAGCGTACCTCAGTAAAATTAAAAATTACATATTTAAATTACTTAATACACCCCATACAAAGACAATTTTACCATTTTAATTAACTATACTCAATTTTTAAATAATTAAGTAATCACAACATTAAAAAAACACGTTGATGAGTTTGAAAAAGGAAATGAATGGCGTTGTGTCTTCCTTGTTGTGACTGTTCAGGAGGAAAAGAAGATGCAAGAACGTCCATACCTTCTATCCATCTTCAAGACTTCGTCAATTTCGTTTCTTCATTCTGCAATTGATAAGAATTCTAGATTTGGATTGGTTTCAAAATTTTGAAAATTAAGCATGGTGATTTGAATTTGTGTTTCTGTACTGTGAGGTTATATTTCTCTTGCAAATTTGGGTTGAATTTTACATAAATTAGAAGTAATTAGATAGGTTTCTGAGCAGTAGGTATGTGAATTCCAAAACCCGCTGCACTATGTTGTGTTCGACAGCTTCAGTCGAATACCTTATGTTGTTCGATTGTTGCTACCGAACAACCTATTTTTGTTCTTTTTTTTTCACATCCTAAGTTCATTGATACCCCGTAAACCAACAGCCTCCACAAAAAATACTCGCACCCCACCACCATACAAGATGAGCCCACCAATGAATTTCCGTCAAGCATGCTGAACTAACTAATTTGGATCTTAGTAAGTAGTATTAGTTTGACACAGTTCCTTTGTTTTAGTGCAAAGTTAAAAGAGTTATGTTGTGTTCGACAACTGCAGTCGAAAACCTTAGGTTGTTCGATTGTTGCTTCCGAACAACCTATTTCTGTTTCTTTTTTTTCACATTCTAAGTCCATCGATACGATGGCAAGGGGCAATTTTTAATATGGCGCGAATAAATTGATTAGTGGGATTATAGCGAAGAAATACGTACGACCATCAAACCACAAACATGATTTTTACCTCTAAATTACCTCCTCTCCTCCCATCTAAATTTAATTTAATATCATAATCACTTACTATAACATATTTAAATATTTTGCGTATGGAGTTCAATTGTACTTGAATGTCATCATTCTTTAATTCATCTATTAGGACTGTTATGGGATGCAAAGGCTTGTCCACCGGCGCCATCGTGGCACAAAATAATGTTCTAACAGGCTACAAACGCAGGCAGTGAGCTCTGGTGGCCTCCTAAGATTTGAAGCAGTTGAGGGTAGGAAATAGGAATTACCTATTTAATGTCAGGAGCGAAGCTAATGTGAATGCACGACCAACTCAACTCTTAATTAGGGTTCCAGATGATCATCATTCTCAGTTTTTGGTCGTTCCGTGATGCAGAATGATTTAGGGTTGATAGTGGTTTAGTAATTATAACAATGGGGTGCATTTAGAAATCTGACTGGAGTGCATTAGGAAATTTAATTATAATTTATTTTATTTTATTATTTATAAAAGAGTATTTAAGTCTTTTCACATTATCATATTTTAATTTTATAAATTATTGGGGTTCATTTAACAATTTTGGAAGTGAAAATAGTTGCTCCTATTCGTGATTTAATGGTTATTGAAGATTTTTGTAGGAATATTTTTAAATGTTAAAATTTTTTAAAACTACAAAGCCTAGTTTTTTAAAAATTCAGAATTGGGAACAAACAGGAGTCACAAAACATAATTTTCTCTTAAAAAATATCACATATTATAGCTTTTGATTTTTTTTATTTATTTCTAGAATAATTAATGTTAGTAGTTTTTTTTGTCTGTTAACTTAAAAATGATCAAGCAACTTTTGCTTTATTCATGGTAAAAGTATGCAAACTTTTAATTGACATTAATTATGTTAGGTAGCCTTTTGTCAATGTTGAATATTATTATCAAATTACAAAATCTTCAAGTAATTATAGGTGTTAATCATATTATTATTATTAATGCCATTTTTTCTTCATACTTTGAGATAAACTATATCAATTAAAAAAATTGGAATAATAAATAATCATTATACATATATTAAATAATATTTTAAATTAAGAACACTTTCTTTCTCATTTATTCATTCCACAATACCTTTAATTTAAAAAAAGAAAAGAAAATTTTATCTAATAATACAAGTTGTTTTAATTTTAAATTTACCCATTATTTTTCATACTCATAATATTAGTACTAAAATATTTTTAATAATTAATAAATTTAATTTATTATTATTTTCTTTTTAAATAACATAAAACGGTAAATATGAATAGAGACAATATCCTAATAGAAAACTAACGGCACACGTTTCTTTTTTATCCCTTTTCAGGTTTTGGTAATCCAGTTTGATTTGATCTGTTCGTGTGATTGAAAAAATTAATAATACTCCACATCGTAACCAGCTAATCCATTTTGACCTATTCAACCAGCAGGCAACCGCGGTGGTGCTGACTCAAATGACGAGAATGCCACCCTACTTTCCGGCGATCCACGTCGGAGTCGATAAACTCTTGCTCAACTGGTGGGATGAGATCAACGACTCTGTCACCTGGCAGGACGGGATTTTCTTCTCTCTCTGCGCCGCCTGCGCCATCGTTTCTGCCGTTGCCCTTGTTAGTTTCTATTCTTTTTCCGCTTTTCAATACTACCATATGTTTGCGTCTGAGTGTGCGACGTTTTTTCCTATGTCGTTTAGGTTTGATTGGAACTTGTTATTCGGTTTTCGCAAACATCTGTTTCCAAGTTAATCACTTACTGTAAAACTAGAGTTTATTTTTTAAAAATTTCTGAGCTACTGAGTTCTCGTGGCAATTGGTTTTTTTTGGGTTACTGTGCATTCATATGTATGAAAATATTGTTCGTGTTCGAAATGATTTGTGCATTTTGGTATTCGAATCTCTTGTTTCCAGACCATCTGGAGCTTTAAAAACTGAGAAATTAGGGCTAATTTTGAGTTGCGCACAACTGTGTTGAGTTTGTTATATTTTATTTCCAAACTCACTCTATGTCACCAATTTATTACTACCTTTGTTTGGCAACCCCAAAATAAGGTTCCACTTGTTTAATGGAACTCTTTTCCAGAACTAAATCTCGCCACTCTTTTCTAGAGAAATTATGAAGTATTCACCTATTTTAATTGTTTCAAGTATAATATCCAGTTAGATTCACGATATTGAAATGGGCAGTTTCTCGATCTTCCTTTTTTCCAGGTTTCTAAGTCTAAGTTAGGGAAAGTATGAAAATTCATATGCCCTTGTTAATTTGACATGAGATTTATCTGTCAATAAGTCATTACAACATTTCCCATTATTATAATACTGAGTACCAGGAACAGAATTAATTCAGCTACCTGACAGTAGTTGTGCATGCCTTATGTGCACTTATTAGTGTCATGGATGTTATTTGGATTTTTCTGTATGCATGACAATAAATGCAATTTAAGTTGGTAGTTGTTTTGGCATGAATAGCCCTGTGGTCAGAGATTAACAGGGGTTGTAATCCCACTTTTTTTTTTTTAGGGGGGAATGATGCTATTGGGCATTCTTTCTTATGTAGTATGATCAATTATTGAACCTTTCTTTGAATATTTATTTAATCAATGTTCTAGAGGAGTGATTACACTATTTTTCTGTTAGCTTGATCATCAATTTGGATTTTAGACCCAAAACATAGTGGTAGAAGAAGAAAAAAAAAATTCGAATGAAAGATTCTTTGTTTTTCCTTAACGAGACATTTTAGTCATATGAGTCAAAAAGAGATGTTTTCCAAATGGCTCTAAATAATCCTGCCTCATTTGTCATTTATTTACTATTAAATTTTCTCTATGTACCCCTTGATTCAAAAACATCACAATGAAATCTGCACTGTGAAGCTGAAGAAATAAAAGTTTAGTATGATGGTCGATGATGTGAAATATTCTCTTCTTAATCTAGTTGCTTAAAAGTGGTTTTGAAGTAAAATGTTTCGTAATTCATCAGAGGATTAATATGTCACTGTTTAGAATTTAAAATTGACCTCATGAATGGGAAGTTCTGTAAGATACATGCGTATATATATTTATTATGATGAACTTTTGTTGTTCTGTAATGTGAGAATGATTGCATGTGAAAGCTGAGGGCTTTATTGCATTCAACATCAGTCCCTAAACTGAGTTGAATTTAATTTTCAGATTCAATTGATTAGAATTGAACTCAGGGTGCCTGAGTATGGATGGACCACTCAAAAGGTTTTCCACCTGATGAACTTTATCGTAAATGGAGGTATGAAGCCTCTCACTTATCCGATGTATTTATGTATGGGTGTATATATAGTATTTCTATCCATTGGACTAATCATCAAACTATTTGTTGCAGTGCGAGCTGTACTGTTTGGATTCCATAAGCATGTGTATCTTCTGCATCCCAAGGTGAGATTTACTGTTGGTGCTCATTTTATCTGAATGTGGCACTAGTCCTTTAGATGCCCACCCTAATCACTTTATGATTGAAGCTTTTTGTCTAATAGGACTAATGCCATTTGTGGCATAAGAATTTAAGGATCAGGTCTTACAGTGTCTTTCGAACTCGGGCGTCTTTAAATAAATAGTCTTAGATTAACTAAAAATACAACAATATTGGTTATAATGTTGGAGATTGCCTGGAGTTATGGTATGTTACTCAATTGCTATCCTCCTGATAGATAACATAGGCGTATTTTTTTGTCAATTTTCTCAACATTAAAGAATGATGGTGGGGGTTTTAGAAACTGATCAAAACAAGTGAATATCACTTTCTTTGGAATGTTTGATTCAGATGAAAGATGTTGGCTTTTCAGAGTTTATTTGTGTTTTTGGAGTTGCAGCAGTCGTTTCAACAAAGTGGTTTTGTGACTCAGAAAGTTAAACTGTTTTCATGCTTTACATTACATTATCAGGCACTAACTTTGGTGCTGCTGGATCTTCCGGGACTGCTCTTCTTCTCCACATATACTCTTCTTGTTCTATTCTGGGCAGAAATATATCATCAGGTAAAATGTTCTGAAAAATCAGGATATAAATTTTAAATACCACTTATGTGATAACTGTTGGGAAAATGAGTATTTCCTGACATGTTGATAATTTAAGATGCCCTTTTGAGTGCAGTTGTCACTTGAGGCGTCTCTAATTGTTTCTTCCTTTTCATTTATCAGGCTAGAAATTTGCCCACGGATAAACTGAGAATCTTCTATATTTCTGTCAACAGTACAATATACTTCGTGCAGGTTATCACTTCTACTCAATTCTGTTATCCCTTTTTTTTATTGGATTTGTCTAATTGTGGCTCATTAGATATTTTGTCGTCTGGTCATATTTCTTACTAATGTTTATTGGACCTCTAGAACTCAACATGTTTGGTTATTTCCCTACCAGATACATGGGCTTTATTTTTTTCCTCTCATCTACTGTATCTCACCTTTGTGTATCAGTTGATTGTAACATGTAAACTGGCTTCTCTCTTCAGGGCTGTATTTGGGTATACCTCTGGATAAATGACAACACCACCGTGGAATTCATTGGGAAGATATTTATTGCAGGTTAAGCCTCCCCAACCCTCTCTAGTTCTATCACTTCATCTCCAAATAAGCATAAGTTTAAGCCCTTTGCCATCCCTTGCTTGTGTTATCCATAGGATATAAGGCTAAGGCTTCTCTCTTTTGATCTCCGCAGTGGTGTCGTTTGTCGCTGCATTAGGATTTTTGCTGTATGGTGGAAGGTGAATATTATGGGTTTTTGTATTGGCTGCTCTTCATTCAAAGCAGAACCAATCTCATCTGTTTCTTCAGGTTGTAAGTTGGATCTCCTACACGTGTCAAAATTGTCATATTTCTTGTGCAGGTTATTTTTCATGCTCAGACGCTTCCCAATTGAATCTAAAGGGAGGAGAAATAAACTTCACGAGGTTTGTGCCTATTTATCTTTTAATTGTATGGCATGTTTCAGAAAATATCTGATTCTTCTTTTTAGCTACATGATCTAAATGGAAGTTGTATCGTCTTTTCTATCCTTCACTTATTGCGTTGTTTCACGAAACTTAACATGCTACCTGATGCGATTGTCTTTTTTGGCCTTTTCAACTTTTGAAACTAAAATGAATTCTGTGAGATCAACTAAATCAACTTTGTGAGGTTTCAATGATCTTTGACCACTGTTTACTACTGTGACAGTGTAAAATGAAATTGGTTTTTGAAATAAAATTTTGTGCTGATTGGGCCTATTAAATATAATTCCCCTTGTAATAATTCAAAAGGGTACTTGCCTATTTGGAGTGGATTTTCTTTTCTAATTTGTTCTGCTTATTCTACAATTATTAATCTTAGTAAAAATCTAGACTGCTATGCAGAAAATAAGTCTTTAAGGGAAACACTTCTCCTATAATGATTAGTGTCTCCCTTCATCGGAATTTACTGTTAGTGCTTTCCTTGATTTTAATATCTACATTCTTGTTCGTTTAACAATCTATATGAACTGACTAGAGTTCATTTGCAGGTCGGATCTGTAACTGCTATATGCTTCACTTGTTTTCTAATACGATGCTTCGTGGTTAGTTTCAATTGCTCTTCACTTCGTATTTTTATATAAAATCTATTATAGTTGGATCTTGCTCCGTGTCATTAGCTACACTCTTGGTAGTTGGTCTGAGTTATTGCCTCTTTTCACTTTAAGACTGTCAATATTAATTAATATTATTTTTTGTCCTCTTTAATTAAGATAGGTGCATAAATATTAGCATATTGTTCTCGATAAGCATATAATATTTTCTCTCTTGATGATGAGCATGTTGGGTCTTGATAATTTCCTTCCTTTTGCCACTTCAAAATGTCGACTCCAGCATACTTTTTTGTGCGTCATTCTTTGAAAGAAACCTTACTCGGACCATTATCTTTGCCATTTCTTCTGCTTTGTGGAAACACTAACTTGATTCTCCTCGTGAGCATTATTTTTCTCCTGAATTTCCACTTTATTTCTAAACTAAGTCTTGACTATATCTAGAAATTTTGGGTGCATCACTTGAAACATTATCATTAATTCAATATTTTGGGAATGAAATGCATTAACTAATATAAGGACATCTACGTATAGCATATGTATGCCTAAAAATACTGTTTCTTTATCGCCATTGTTTAGGTAAATTGTCACGTCTGTTTATGCCCTTTGCATTATATATTCTCCCGTTTTGCTCCATAGTACTTGGTTTTTTGTTCCTTGTACATAATTTTCTACTTTTTTCTTTTCCATTTTCATTTTGTTTCTGCTCATCCGTGGTATAAAATACAAAAGTGGAAATGCAAGTGCGCGTAGCAAAACGTGAGGGTAAAAGTACAAGGGACAAAAAAGTAAAATATGAATAGGGGGCAATTTATTGTCTCTATTTTTTATGATGAATGGTGATACATCTACCTTTCTAGCAAATTAGTATCTCCTATTTGACACCCGCTATTTTTCCCTCTACTGCAGGTCATGCTATCGGCTTTTGATGTTGATGCTTCACTTGATGTATTGAACCATCCGATTTTAAATCTAATCTATTACACGGTAAAAACTCCTCTTATTAGGTTTTCCATCATGTTCAACACATAACTCCATATAATCTGATGCACTTCGTATAAAAACAGCTGGTTGAGATTCTTCCTTCAGCTCTTGTCCTTTATATATTGCGGAAGCTACCGCCAAAAAGAGTAGCTCAGTATCACCCTATTCGGTAGTCCACAGGAAGCCCATAGTACCCATATCTTGCGTCCATTTGTCAGTGGCTCATTCTTGAGGGGTTCGGCTGTGAAGTTGGTGAGGAAGACCAAAGTCAGCAACAAAAAGAAAAAAATTGAAAAGATTGCCAGATTTATTATCGTTCTGGGATGGCTCATTTTGTCTATATTTTGTTGGATTGTGATACGACTGATAACGATTAATTAGTTTAGTGTTCTGGATAAGTTTGCCATGTGGTCAAACCTAGTTAGTAGTTTCATATTGGTAGAACTCCTGTAATCTTGATATTTCAAATTAATATCCCATCTGACAAGTTGTAAGATTTCCGAATATTTCCATGAATAAAAGAAATAAATTTTAAAAAAGCCAGTCTTTGTGATGGTGTCTTGATTAACTGCTGGATTTTAAGAAGGATAAAAAACTGAATAGGTTCCATTAATTTAAAAAAAAATTAAAACCATTATTCAATTATATGTATAATTATTTTTAAAAAAAATGATTTTCGTCTTGGTTTAGTTGTGTGCGGGCATAAAAAATCTAGTTTAAAAATCATATACTACCACATAGCTCTGTATACAATAGATTTAAATTTATGTTAAACTAGTGAATAAAAGGTTTGTAAATTTAGTTCGTCTCAAGCTTAGATACACAGTACACCTTTCCTTTTATAATATATTGAACCCACATAAAACAAATAATATTTCTACATAAAGCTCAAATACAACAATAATACAACTCGTGCATTAAAATATTAAGTATATCTTTGAAAAAGCAAAAGTTAAGTTAGAACGGAGGAAGTAATTGAGTATTATAAAAAAATGAGAAAGAAAATATAAAAAATATTAACTTGTAAATTTCAAAATCTAAAATGGGGAACATATGACACATTCCATTCCTGATTCCATTGTGGTGATGGCAGAAGCCACAAAAGCCTTAAATCAGTACAAATACACAAAAAAAAAAAAAAAAAACCTCACCGTATAAAGGCAGAGCATCCTGCATAAATTAACATACAGGATTGATGCATCTCTATACGGTTGGAGCTAAAGGTCACTGTGGGTTAAGATATCAAAAAAAAAAAAAAAGACAATATCATTAACACCATCAGCACAGGATCTGATATATCTTCCTTGTGCTACTTTGTAACAACGATCAACACTCACTATTCAGACACCAGCCTGACAATTTCATTGTGCATCGTCCACTTGTGGAGCCGCAAATCTCACATTAGCAGGCCTTGCTGCCACTACAGGCTCATCAGCAAATAATGATCTGATGAATGCTGGAGTTCTCAGCGGACGCCGACCTGTCATTCTTGGATATACATCTTCAAGGAAGTAGTACGCATGGCCAGCAATCATACCCTGAGTCAAGGAAATCTCTTCGTAAATATCAGAAATTACCATTCATATCCAGAAATGGTATTGATCTATGAAGTTATTAACAACCAAATAAGCCAGGGCCCAGTGAACATGGGCAAGTTCAATATAAAGTGGAAAAAAATTGTAAAAAGGCAAAAAAATGGCTATTAGCCGCAGCCAAAACATGCATATCCAGATAAAGATCTTTACTCCAAAGATTGATGGCTTAATAGTATTATCTAAATTTTTTCATGGTGCTAGGATAACACTCCCAAAACTGGCAAAAAAAATTATCTACAAAGAGCTGGTTGTAAAAGTGTGGACATACCAGAAGATCCACCCAGGCACTAGCACCAACAAGGACAGAAAACCCAAGAAGAACCTGCAAAAGGTCAAAAACAAAATTTGGATGCATCAACATAGGAAGTATGATAGATAGATTGTGCTAACACATGCATATAATTGATAAGATGATACATTTTGCATGTATAAGATACAACTTGAGTTTAACATATAGGTATCTAATGAATCATGCAAAATCAGTTAACTTATCAGTAATCATAAGCATCACCCACAGTGGGGAAAACAAGTATCAAAATGAGCAGCCTGTAGTTGGATCCTCTCAGAATATGCGTGTTAACATAGAAAGCAAGAGCACAAAAGAATCCATATTTAAATGCTTATGACAAAAACAGTAAGATAGTAACTAATCTATAAGATTATTCAAAAAAAAAAAAAAAAACTAATCTACAAGAGGACTTGAGAATATGGCAGCAATGCAGATGACTGATAGAATGTAAAGTCGCTAACCCATGGCAAATAGGCAGCGGTGAAAGTAAATAGGCCCAAAAAGCTCATGTGAATGAATGGGTTTTGCTTGCTCCAGACATACACCTAAAATAAGAGGTCAACGAAGGATTGGATGAAACAAATGTCAGCCAGCTTAATCGTAAATTAATAAATAGCTCTTCCTTGTAATTACAGCGAACTAACCATCATAAATGTCAGTGAATTGCTGAGGAATATAATCTTAGCGAATGAAGCTGAGACATAAGGAATCATCCCCCCAAGAAGTACTATCCCAGTCAAAACAGCCGCACCAAACAACAACATGTAGAAGAAATCCGCAGTCCTCCCGCGGAAGGAGTTTTCCTCAAGAAGCTTGCAGTATCGAGCAAGAAAGAACATGTGAAACAAGAAGTCCAAATCTGCCGAGATTCAGATTAAGCTGTGTCAAGTGGAATGCTTAATCTAGATAATTATCTTACATGAAAGCATAAATATTGATAATTCATCATATAATAAATAGACATCTCTCTTGAAAACTAATAATTCAAACTCTTAGGCCAGAACCCTGGACATTCACTCAAGTCAACTGTAAGACTTTCTTAATTAGTTGAAATGCAATTATGAATCTTCACTAGTTAACTAAATCCCTAAACATATTATGTCGAGGGGTATGTACATGCTCATATGCATTTGCAGAAGTGCAGCAGGGAAAGAAAATATTGCATCAGTTATGTGAGCACAATTTTTGTTAGAAGGCTGATGTTCCAACATAATAGCATTAATTTGTTGAAGCCACAGGACATTTTGGAAGTTCACAGTTTTAAAGGGCAAAGTCCAATAGTGTCATAAAGCTCTAAGAAATGCACTGCACAAAAGATGTGTATTATTCAAAAGGAAAAATCAATCATGTGGTAGAACCTGAGTATCAGCTTTATATAAGATCATAAGAGTAATCAAACAGTCATCTGTATCTCAGATAACAGAATAGGCAAATTAAATTTAGCTAAGAAGAAGGCTGTTAAAAAATATCATTATAAACATTAAATGTATAAATCAAACATATATTTGAAGTATAATTGTAACAGGAGAATATAAGAATAGGTTTTAAAATGGGATTGAAAAAATAGGAATTGGTGCTTTTGGTGATAATAATAAGATAAAAACAACACAATTCCTGTTTTCAAATAATATCAAAGTGAAAAGCTACTTTGGAAATAGAAACAAACAAGCCTAACCCAAACTTATTTTGATAAATTTCTTCAATTTTTTTTATCATTTAAAATACACAATTAACATTATGAGCATCTTAAAATCTCTAAAAACATTTCATAGATGTGGCTTAAGAACTTATAATATCTTTAAAATAAGCTTAGCACAACACTCTCCAAGTCACATGTCAAACAATGATAATCAAAGTAAACCTTTAACTTATAAGGGATAGAAATATAGTTACCCATCTTGCGGAAATACAAGAAATTTGTAATAACACGCCAGATTTGGTAATGCTTCACAACAAGCTTCGGATTCAAGTACAAATCATAGGGTGATATAATCTGCATATCACCACCAAAAGAAAGCTCCACTCAGGCCGCTCAGAGAATAAGAGTCATGTAAAAATCAGTAAAATAAAGAAATTCATTTGTACTGGGCACGGAATAGAATCCCTAACAACTTCAAAGTCTTAAACACTTTTTGGCATACAGCACTAAACGTAATTCAGAAATACAATTATCTCGGCACAACATAGAAATGAACACAAAACTCTCCCCAAGTTTTTTCCTCGTTTCGCAAAACCATCATTGAAACAAAACTCCCATTCATTCATGCCCACCCCTCGAAACAAAATAAAAAATGAACACTCACACAAAGCAATCATCCAATTTCCTCCAAATTAAGTCACATCCTTCAGTAAAGAAAATCAACTATTCTGAACTAGCAAAAAATAATAAAACCGAGAGGTAAAAAGAAGAGGGGATTACATCGAGAGAGCAGCCGATGGTAGTGACGATAGCAGCTGTGAGGTATGAACGCGTAATGATCGGCATCTGCTTGTACCATTCTTCCACTGCTTGTGCCATTCTAATTTCAATTCAAGATTCTCCCAATTAATCGCCCAAACACCAAACCCTAACCAATTTCCCCCGCGAAAATTGGGGAAATTTTGTGCGCTTGCAAAATGACACGACCCTAAAAGAGCAATCGAAAGGGCTTCTCAACTCTACGGAATTGAAATCATGACAACAAATTATATATAGCTCCGCATGTATGTATACACACACAATCGAGTAGATATGAAAGACAGCGAATAAATACAAGGGAAGGTAATATCTTTTCTCTCTCGATTGTTTCCTTCTCCTATGCCTTGGATATTAGAGCTGGCTGTTCTTTGTGTCCGTGGGGTCCATAAACACGCGCTTAAGAAGAGAGTACCAATGGAACGGTCGACTGGAGCTGTGGACCAATGAGATACGTATTCGTGGAGCGATGATGCTGTTAGCACGTGTTCGTGTGGAAAATATTTTTCGCCTGTTGCATTCAATTTTGGTTGCCTTTAAAATTACCAACAATTTGATTTCTTATTACTTACTGAAATTCTGAAATTGTTGCATTAATTTGGTTGCCTTGTAAATTTCCCAACAATTTGGTTTCTAATTATACTATTTTCATTATTTTACTTACTGAAAAGTCTGAAATTACTGTTAAATTTGAAGTATAGCACTCACAATCTGAATTGGTAAAATTAATTTAGTATTCAATATTATTATACTTTATTCTAAAATATACTGTATTTATTTTAATCAATAATGTGGTTAACAAAAAAAAAAGAGAGAGAGAATTTTGATATTATTAAAAAAAAATTGTGATTAACTTGAAAAGAAAAAATAAATGTATGTTTTGATGTAATTTATCCTTAATTAATAATTCATCTACTCTTCTGCGTTTTCATTTATTTTTTACACATGAAGTATATTAAAAATATATTTCATTTTTACAGATCCATACTCCTCCCTCCAGTCAAGGAGTTTGTTCTGATCTCTCAAGAAGTTTGCTCTCGGTGGATAAAAGTGTGACGAAGGAGTCCGCAAAAACAGAAGTGGATGTTGCCCCGACTAGTAACACTGAGTGAAACTCATTTGCTTTTTGTATGTGGATTAAGGAGTATTACTCTCTCCGTCCCATAATATTTTTCTTACTTTCCTCATTTGTTTGTTCCACAAAACCTTTCACCCCAAAAAGGAAACACCGTTTTATCCAGCAACCTCAAAAATTACTTTAATTTCAAAATTCTCACTCATTTTTCACACACATATCATTACTTTATACTTTTTATTATCTAAAAATACTACAATACCGACCAAAGTCAATAAATTGTCAAAAAGTGCAACTTTTCTTAAAAACAGTAAAGGTGAAGAGTTTTCAGGGATAGAGAGAGTATTATTTAATGTTTAATGGATAATTAGTTGGCCCAATTTTTAATTGTATTAAAGGGAGTGTGTGAGTCATATGTGTATAAAAAGGAAAATGAGATCCTTAGGCCATCTCCAGCTGTTCACATTATTTTAATTCAAATTTCACACTAATTTAGCTCAGAATTACAACACAACTCCATTAGTTTGCACTATATTTTCGCACTATAATATTCCATTTTATATTAAATTTTAAATTAATATTTATATAATATTTTCATTTAATACATTATATATTATAATTTCATTAATTAAGATTTAATAAATTCAATAAATTATATATTTATTAATATTAATTTAATAAATGTAGTATTTTAATTATTAAAAATTGAAATTATATATTCTATAATTTATAAATTATTTAAAATAAAAAATAAGTTATAATTTAAATAGGATTAAAACCTATTATTAATCAGTCTAACAGATTAAAAATAAAATTTAAAATAATCTAAAACAATATTAAAGATGCTATGAATGAATAAATAATATAAATTAATAACGGTAGATAACAATACTCTGGATAAATACATGTAATTAAAAAAGAAAAGCCACACCATGTAAAAATTTTTAGAATAGTGCGGCGCTTAACGCATTGCAGGGGAGAATTCACGTTAGATTAGTGTTTTTGAGCACTGTTTGAGATGCTTTTAAGAGTGAACGTTCAAAATAGAAAAATGAGACATTTTAGGATAGGCTGAGTGAGTGTATAATATTTTAATATATATGGGGTAATTAAATTAGTATCGTGTGTGTTATATAGAAATTTTAATTATTTTTCCTTTTTTATTTTATTTCATGTCACTCTTTGTTTTGGAGGATCATTAATTCTTCACTCTCTCCCCCGCCCCCAACAAGTGCAACAACTGATCGGTTCATGTGCACAATCAGTGCATTCACCTGATTCAATGGTAAAAGAGCGTCCATTATTTTTTTAGGGTATCATTGATTTTCGACTTTAATTTTATAATTAATGGAAAAAGAATGTTCGATTCTGAGTGACGACATATAATACCATCTTCCGATTCTGAGTAAATATTTAGTATTTAGTATTGTTGTATGAAATTATGAATTTTAATTTACATCATTTTTAAAAGACAATTACTAGTATAGGTACGTCCTTTTTTTTCAATTTTCATAGGACTGGATCTTTATAAGAAAATGGATCAGGATTAAAAAATACGGGTCTAACTTAATGCGTGAATTGGGGATTCAATACAATTCAGTTCTAAGCTTGAATTGTGCATCGGCTGCCCATGGATTCTACCACCCACGTAAATCGGCCCAAAGAACTTTCCGGCGATGGCGCACACTCGGTCAAGTTTGTCTTTTAGTCTGGCATCTTGATTCTGAGGTGTTGCTCTTCCGGAATTGTCGCCAATCATGGCGGGGCCGCCGCAATTGCTGTAAATGGGATTCATCATGGCTTCTCTAATCGTCGTGTTCTCCGGTCGGAGATAGGTCTCTCGAGGAATCGACGGTTACGGAGCAGAGCGGCCGCGGAAATGGCGGCGCCAAGAGGAAAAGGGATGTTCAGAGTTCATTCGAAGATAGCTCTTCCAAGCTTGTTCACCTATAATGCTATTCAAGATGTGGTAATTTTATCATTTCTGTTCGATTTTCTACTCTTCCTTCTTCCTTGTGCATTTATTTAGCTTAATTTTTGTTTAATTTCTTTGTTGTTTGATTTTATTTTGGATATGTTTTTGCATTAGAAGTTGGGGTTTGCTTATCCTCTCTCTCTTCATGACTTCCAGTTTTTCTAGTAAAAGAGTAAGAATTTGTGGTGATTGTTTCGAACAGGTGTTGTAATGGCAAATCAATGATGACAAAGCTTGTCATTTCCATATCTAAATCTGTTGTGGTGTTTCTTTGTTTGAGATTCTTTATTTTTTTATTAATCTAAATTCTAATGTCCTTCTTTCCAAATCATAAATAGCATCACAAATGAATGAATGTAAAACATGCCATCCTGCGTATTATTATGAAATTGAGATTCATTGTTAGATAAAAAATTTACAATTTCCATTTTGTGAGAGAAGAATTTGAGATTTGTTTTGAAATCCATAATAATGTTAGTGGAAATGAGTAGCGCTAATTATAATAAGGACTCGTTCATAATAATGTTAGTGGAAATTGAGGATTGCAGTTTATGTTTTAGATGAAAAGATTATATTAATAGATGTGGATTGTAGGAATTATGGCTTCATGATCTGAAAATAAATTCATGAGAGTTTGGACTAGAAATGAGCAACTGTGTACTCAATTCAGATCGTTCAACAATTGGGATTTCATGGATATGTCACACACTTGGCAGATAGTTTAGGAGTGAAGGGCAAATTCTGGGTTATGGGAAAGTGGCTCGATTCATGCTTGGGTTGCTCTCAAGTATATTCCAAATAAAGTTGCAGGTTATACACTATCCTTCATACAAAGATGAGCAAGTATAGGCAACAATGGATTAGAGAGTTTCTTTAGCTGATGTCTTGGAAATTCTATTACTTACAGGTGCAGTTACTCTTGCTCCGTTTGCCAATCCGTATGATTCGAGAATGACTAGGGAAGAGATGTCTAGAACTTGGGGGAAGTGGATTCGGAGAAGGAAGTTGTTCTATTTGGCTCGAAGATTTCCATAGTTCCTTGGCTACTTCTATCATCAAACATTTCTATCGGGAAAGCATGGTTCGATAGATAAATGGTTGTCGTTGTCGTTAGGAAAGAAGGTAACCTGAAGTCTTCCGCATAGACTTTAAGTTGATAAGTATGCAAATTACTTGAAAATCGTCTTAGAGAAGAGAGTTTAATTGATGATGATGTCGATTCTCACATGTTTTCATAATATCTATGAAGGACAAAGATCTTGGGAAAACCTGTGCTTTTGAAGAATTGTGGCAAAGAGATGTGGAAGAGTCTATTCGTCAGGGCAAGCTTAAACCATTCGTGGAGGAGGCAATGCTCCAAGTGGCGGATTGGACATTCGCCCTAGCAGATCTTCAAATGCAAAGGAAGTGTGCAAAGAGTAGTATTTTCCATTGGCTGCAGTTCCTTTATGGTCAGCCCGAATGCAGAGGATTGGGGATCTTTACTTTGTTACCAGAAATTTGATCAGATTCAATGTTCTTTATTGTTTGATTTGTTACTGCTGTGAACATTGCTTCAGTTTTTTAGGTGCTCTTGAATCTCTTTTTAGAGGTTTTGAAACAATGGAGATACTCTTTTTTTTTTCAATTTTATTGTTTTAGTATTTTTCATTGCCTTATGAGAAGGAGGTAAGGATTCTATCTTAATTATGTTGGAGGAGACATGTGTATTGAATCTATTCATTTGGAAATGCGAAATTAAACATGATAATACTATACTTTATGCTTATTTAAAGTATCTTATAAGTATGAATAATTATCTATTTATACTACCTTATAAGTACACGTTGCAGGCTAATAAAAGTTTATTCTTTTTAGATTACTCTTCTTTATTAAATAAGTTATTCTTTTTAATAATTTGAGTTACTCTTTAATTTTATATTCAGGTTTCAGAAAATTAAATATTATTTTATTTTGTTAATATTTTTTAAGTTATTCTTTTTTATTAATTGGGTTACTCTTTACAATGATTTGGGTTACTCTTTAATTTGAGATTTTAATTTTCAAAAAATTAAAGTTCTTTATTTTTAGGTTACTCTTTTCTATTAATTGTGTTACTCCTTATAATGATTTGAGTTACTTTTAATTTAAAACTTTGATTTTTCTGAAAATTAAGATTCCTTTGTTAGATTACTATTTTATTTTAATTAGGTTATTTTTATAATAATTTGGGTTACTCTTTAATTTGAAATTTTTTTTGAAAAATTAAGATTAAACAATGAAATAAAACTCACGTTTTATGCTAAAATCAGTTTCTTCAACACACCATGTTACATCACAATTTAACCAAATAAAAAGAGTATTGTAATTAATAACTGTGTGTTATTGCCAAAAGTAAAGTAAACCCAGGTAGCCAAGATCTCCTATTTTTCTGTTGCTGCAATCTCAATTCAACTCTCTCTCCTGCCTATTTCTTCACGGATGATCCGGCGTTGAAACCCAAACCTTCACTAAGGCACTGTACACCTCATTCGCTGCTGCAGATTTTGAGGAATCGCTGTTTCCTCTTGCAGATACGACACTGGTTCATACTCCCACGATTTCTTCGCAAACGAGGTCCTCACCTTCAACGACTCAACCCTCTCCTCCCACCTCCTCCAATCCATGGAGAACATCCACGCCACCCTCCTCTCCTTCAACCTCCACTATTGCCCATAATTTGAGATTCTCGACACCTCTTTCCCCATCCCCACCCTCGGCCGCCGTATTCCACCGGGATCTCACTTAGAAGCTCACCTGTATTCTCGATTTCTACTCCAAAGTGGGTTCCCCCTTCCTGATTAATGGATTTGAGTCGGGCCTTCATTACGGCAATATTTTCCCTGCCCAAATCGACGCCGCGCTGACGGCGATGGAGAAGATTGGGTACAAAAACGTGTGTTTACAGATCTCGAAGACGAGGTTGCCGTCTAAAGGGGACACCGAAGAAGAAGATATCCACAAATTGACAACAGAGATAGAAGACTTCCCGTCGAATCTTCTTCACCTGTTGGCTGTTGTCCCTTCTTCAACTCCCAGATTTCATTAAGCCACTGAATTCGGTAGCAAACCACGTAAATATTTGGGAAGGTGAATGGATCCGGTGGAACCCGTCCTATCCTAGTCGTTCAAAATAAACACTTCAAATTTACTTAAGAGTCCAATTAAGGTATTACTAGTGCATCTTCAATTTTGAATCATTATTTCAAATTAATTAATCATAATTCTTAAATTTAAAATGAAGTATTAAAAATAAAATATATTATTATAATAAGAGCATCCCCAAAATATCTTTATAAGTATAGGTAAAATAAAGAGTTATCTTTATAACCATAGGTAAAATAAAGAGTATTTACTGATTTTTATTTTTGTTAACATCCTCCAACACACTTTTTAAATTTTATTATTTATTTGCTCATTTTCCCATATTCATTTATTTATATATTTTATTCATCTAATTATATAATTATGTTACGATTTATTAAATTTTTAAATTGCACATTTTCATAGATTCCCATAAAATAATTACAGGGAATTACAAATCAATTAATGAATTAAATTTTAAAGAGTATTGTGACTTTTTAAATTTGAAGACCGAAACAAAATGTTAAGTTCAAAAGTTATAATAGGAATTTTTTGTGTTTTACTTTTTAAATTAACTGAAAAATTATGTTTAAATAATCTATTGAGGATGCTCTTATAACCTAAATTTAACTTTTAGTAAATCTGTTTCCGTAAAAAAAAAAAAACTTTTAGTACCCGTCAGGAAGGTTTTCATTTTTTTATTATGGGTGTCTACACCAAAGGTATACATTTCTCTTTTTACATACATAGAACCCACACACATTACTAATACATTTAATATATGTAACTTATACACTCTACTAATACAACTATTTACTGTACATTAAATAATAGTCCTTACTCCACGTGCAAAAATGTATATGGCGTACGGAGGAGTAAATCTCAATGCGATGAACCCGAATTACCCTTAGATATGGTTTATTCCTAGGGATGGCAACGGGTAGGGTACCCGCTTATTTTGGGGTACCCGTACTCGTATCCAATTAATAAAATAACTACCCGTATCCGTATTCGTCCCGTTTAAAAAAATTATTATTGTATCCGTACCCGTCCCACTTCCATTTATCAATACCCGCGGGTACCCGTACCCATTTAATATTCATTTATTTTATATGTATTTAAATTTTTTATTGTTTAAATAAATATAATAATAAAATTTTCATTATTATTAATTAAATATAATATAAATTCTATTATTTTAAATATATATTTAATAAATATGATTAAATAAAATTTGTAACTATTAATTAAATATATAAAATATCTTACAATATATAAATTATATAATATATATTAAATTTATAAATATATATATATATATAAAATCGGGTTACCCGCGGGTTTTGAGACATTATTCGTACCCGTCCCAAACCCTAATGATATTTTTTATAACTATCCGTACTCATCCCAAACTCATTTACAACTACTCGTATCCTACCCATTAGGGTTCAGGTAGACCGGATACCCGAAAATACCCATCTCATTGTCATCTTATTTATTCCATTAACCGACCCTGAAACCCACTGCCACAGATGTTGTGGAATTAATTAAGGGTAATTTTATTTGTACACCTCCTTATATTAAATACACATCCTATTATTATAATAATAAAATTAATATTTTTAAAAGTCTGAATTACTCTTAATTTATTAAATAAACACCCTAATATATTTTATAAAGTATTTTAAATACACACCTCCTTCTACTTTATACACATTCCATTATTATATTATTAAAAAATCTAAATTATTCTTTATATGTTAAATATATACTCCTAAAAAATATAAAAGAAAGCAGACCTTCATTAACCCGAGATTGTAATTAAGACAAACTTGTAATAATTTATTTCTCTCAAAAAATTTAAATAGATATATTTTATTAATTATTAAAATATAATATGTATTTTATCTTATTTTTTATGGAAAAAGTTATCGGTTTTTTTAGTGATAACTTTTATTTAAAGTATTATATTTATTTTATGAATTAATTTATAGAATAATCAATTGTCACTTTTTATTTATTATGTATAATTTTTATTAAAATAATTTTGCTTTTTATTTGTCTTATAATTATTTATAAAATAATTTGATTGTTTGGTTTCACTTTTTCTTGACCATTTATTATTTTTATCTTAGAAAATTAAATATTCATCTTATTAATTTTCTTAATTTAATTAGTAGTATTTTAAAAAATATATTTAATTAAATAATGAGTTAAATTAAATCTATGTTTGAGTACTTATTAATTTTAAAAAATTGATAGTAAATTTTAAATAAAAATGTTATGTCAGGATAATTAAAAAAATATTTAAATCTAATTAGTTAATATAATTAAAATTAAAGAACTGAAAAAAAAGAAGACAACAATAAAAAAAGATATAAAATAAGGATACCTGATGTTAAAATAAACTAAAATCTTCTTTAGTTCTTTGATTATTACGTTTACGTTTATCACGTTTATGTTTCTTTGGATTATAGATTAATGGATATTTATTTGCATGATTTTATTTGAGAAATTTATATTTAGATTTAGTAAAATTATATGGTAGATTTGGGGGGTGTATAATCTTGAAATTAAAGGGATAATTTTGAGATTTTAAGGGGTGTGAATATAATAAATTTAAGATTTAAAAATTAAAAAGGATGTGTATCTAATAAAAGTGGTGTGCAAATAACAACACTCTTAATTAATGAGATAGATTTTGCGTTTTGTATACCATAAAAAAATGGGATCTTTATTTAAAATGCCTAGTCAACATTAAGTCTTATTTAAAAGGTTTAAGGTCATAAAATTTTGTGTAAATGGTCTCCCTTTTAAAAAATAAGGTTTCTACTTAAATATTAATACTTTATGGACTTTTAAGAAAATAATATAAGTTTTGGACTTTTTTGTAAAATAAAAAAATGGGGGATTTTAGTAAATTATTAATATTTTATGAGATTTTGAAAATTAGCATTTATGACCATAACGGTAACCATTTCGTTATATCGACTTGTATGTCGTTATTCAAAATTCGAGTTATTGGAGGGTCGTTTCAGTCAAAATTTTTCACATTTATCTCATTATACACCATTCGATTTATTTTTTTAGTGAATAGTCAATTTAGCATTGTCTGGCTTCATAACGAAATCATTATGTTATAACGACTTGCACGCCGTTATTCAAAATTCGATCGATTTTAGGGGCTTTCATTCACTTGGATCTCCACATACAATATCAGAACATAATATTCTAATAAACTAACAAATTGATATTGATATTCAGTCACATATGAAGTAACTCATACATGTTAAATAAACACAAGTGTATAAAGTGTACAATTTGAATGCGAAGTATTACAAATATGAAGTATCTCTCTTGAAATTTTGAATGGACTTGTAGAAATATTGTGAAATCAAGGCATGTGTTTAATATGAGGTCCAAACGCACAACTTAATTGTCATGTATAAAAATATGCGTGTTTATGCCCATAACGGAATCATTCCATTATACTCACTTGTATATCGTTATTCAAAATTCGAGATATCTCGGGGTCATCTAAGTCAAAATTTATCACTTTTATCAGCATTGTATGCTATTTGATTGATTTCTATAGTGAATAGTAAAATAAGCATTGTTTGACCCCATAACGGAATCATTCCTTTATAACGACTTGCACGCCGTTATTCGAAATTCGATCGATTTTAGAGGTCTTTCTTCGCTCGGATCCCCGCATACAATGTCAAAACATAATATTCTAATAAATTAACAAATGAATGTTGATATTTAGTCACATGTGAAGTATCTCATACATGTTAAATAAACATAAGTATATAAAATATACAGTTTGGATGCGAATGATTACAAATATGAAGTATCACACTTGAATTTTTTAATTAGCTTGTAGAAATATTATGAAATCATGGCAAGTATTTAATATGATCGTCCAAAAGCATAATTTAATTGTCATGTACAAAAAAATATGCATGTTTATGCCCATAATGGATCATTATGTATACCCACTTATATGTTGTTATTCAAAATTCAAGTTATCTCGGGGTCATCTCAGTCAAAATTTTCCACTTTTACCATCATTTTATGCTATTTGATTGATTTCTGTAGTGAATAGTAAATTAAGCATTGTTTGAACCCATAACGAAATCATTTCGTTATAACGACTTGCACACCGTTATTCAAAATTCGATCGATTTTAGGGGCCTTTCATTATCTTGGATCTCCACATACAATGTCAAAACATAATATTTTAATACACTAACAAATAGATGTTGATATTCAGTAACATATGAAGTATCTCATACATGTTAAAAAAAGTATATAAAGTATACAGTTTGGATGCGAAACATTACAAATATGAAGTATCCTACTTGAATTTTTTAAGGGGCTTGTGAAAATATTATGAAATCAAGACAAGTTTTTTATATGAGGTCCAAATGCACAACTTAATTGTCATGTATGAAAATATGCGTGTTTATGCCCATAACGGAATCATTCCGTTATGTCCACTTGTATGTCGTTATTCAAAATTTGAGTTATCCCGAGGTCATCTCGGTAAAAATTTCTCACTTTTACCATCATTGTATGCTATTTGATTGATTTCTATAGTGAATAGTAAATTTTGCATTGTTTGACCCCATAACGGAATCATTCTGTTATAACGACATGCACGTCGTTATTTGAAATTCAATCGATTTTAGGGGCCTTTCGATTACTTGGATCTCCACATACAATGTCAAAATATAATATTTGAATAAACTAACAAACGAATATTGATATTGAGTCATAAATGAATTATTTCCTACATGTCATATAAACAAGTGTGTAAAGTATAAACGTTCGGATGCGAAAAATTATAAATATGAAGTATCTCACTTGAATTTTCGAATGAGCTTGTAGTAATATGATGAAATCAAGGTTGATGTTTAAAATGAGGTCCAAAATCACTACTTGATTAGTATGTACAATAATATGTACATTTATGCTAATAACAAAATCATTTTCGTTATAACGACTTGCACGCCTCTATTCAAAATTTGAGTTATCCCGGAGTCATCTCAGTCAAAATTTCTTACTTTTAACTTCAATCTACACCATTTGAGTTGTTTCCAAACACCTTCAAGTCCCTAATTCCAAACAAACACAAAAACAAAAATCACAAGAACAAGAATAAGAATAAGAAAAATACACAAAAATATAATAATTGAAGCAATTTATTTAAAAGCTTAAGGTACTTATTTTCTTAGCAAAGATTTATGCATCTCATTACTTCCACCATTTTTAGCCTAAATTTCATGCATCAATGCATCACATCTTCTCCCATAAACAACAAGTTCTCAACTTATAACACAATGAAATACATAAAACATAAAAAAATTTCAGTTAGACTTTTCATCAAACAATTGGTGTGCAGAAATTTTTAATTTTTAAGATTCATGATTCTTGCTTTCATTCAACTTCAGTCAAACAAAAATTCAATAAATGTGCAACCCAAGAGCATAGGAGAATCGGAGAGGGAGAAGAATCACAGAAGATTCGAGTGTAAAGGGAATGCAAGTACACTACCTGAGAAGAAAAAAAAAATCTATCTTGGGTTTGTCTTCACCAACGAATGACTTCACCAACGATTCGAATGAGTTTGTCTTGAATTTGAAAGATTTGACTTCACCAACGAACAATTGATGTTTTAAGTCTTCAACAGTCTTCTTGATTTGGCTTCACCAACAAAATTTATTGAGTCTTCAACCATCTTGACTTTGAAAGAGTTGGCTTCACAAGAGTCGACTTCATATCGAAGATCGATGAATGTATGGGTGTTCACCACCCTCTTAATTTTAAAAAAATTGGGCCAAATTTTAATTAAAGAAAAGTTTTATCACTCAATTGTAAATAATAATATTTTTTTTCTTTTTTTTAATTAATACTATAATACAATTTTGGTTAGGGGACGACTATTCGCACCCCCAAAATTGCTTTTCATACCCCAAATAATATTTAAATTAAAACATTTTAACTTAAAATGAATTAAATACCCTATTAAGAAATTTATTACTATACAAACCCCAAAAATACAGAATACACCCCCATAAACCCCAATTAGCTTGCCCTGCCATGTGTTAATTCCATTCAGTTCCATGAAATACAATACCTCAAGCTCCCACGAGATATGTCATCACTTATTTCTTCATTTTCCTTTTCTTTTCTATCACCATCATTTTTCATCAAACAAATTTTGCCTCTTCCTCCGACAATTTATTGGCCTTAATTTCACTAATTCATCAACACAACACCAGTCCATCGTCGGAGCAGTCAGCGCACTCGAATTCCATGGCAACAGAAATCATGGGGAGGCAATTCAGTTGTTGGCGAGGCGCAAGTGGGGGTCCGAATTCTCAAATGGCTTCACTTCGCAAATGTTATCAGTGTCGAGGGGAGGGTTTGAGTATTTTGTTAAGCCATGGTAAGAAACATCCCACTCAGAAAGGGTTAATATAATCAAATTTGATTTCAAAAATTCAATCCTCTAACCTACCAGAAAAACAAGAACGAAAGTGAAAGTGGATGTAGGTGAAGCCATTGTCGATTGTTTGCTAAAACACATAGCCCAATAAACACTTTTTTGCAAGCTATCAATATTTTCTCCATCAAAGAATCAATCTTTTTCCAATTTCTCAATTTTCAATTATTCCATTTCTTCAACAAGAACTCTATAGTAATTTGTTGTAGATACCTAACAAAATTATTTTAAAGCATAAGCACAAGGATTCGTATATTATAATTTGGGGATTTTGAATATAGAAGAAGAAACAAAAATTAGGGGACATAGTATTAGAGCTCGTTCTGAATCTGACTGCCTTCTTTGAAATGTCGTCATCTTTTCTTCTGCCGATTCTTCTTTGGAACATCGTCATCTTATTTTCTACTTCTTTGGAATGCAGATATCTTCCATGCTCAAGTTAAGCCATTATTCTTATTTTTAGTAAATAGATTTTTAAGGACATTTAAGTCATATTAGTTTAATATTATTTTAATTTAAGCATTTTGGAGTATGTTCAGTTTGGGGTGCGAATAGCTGCCCTTTTGGTGAAAGACCATTTAAACAAAGTTGATTGACCAATTACACCTAATTTCCCTAAAAAGAATCAAAAGTTCTTACTTCTTACAACAGCGTAAAGAGGTGTTGGTAGACCGTAGACGAACCGCCCGAATCGCGTTCAAATTCAAATCAAGAACGGTAAAAGAACCTCGGATTTCAAAATTTCACCCTCTTCCCCCCTTTTCCCATTTCAAGAAAACGCAATTCGCATTCACCCAACCAAGAAAATTCAAGAATGGAGTCAAGAAAACGGAAACCCAATTTAAATTACTGCACTGCTTCGCCATTGCCATCATCAGCTTCAATCTTCAAAGACGTTTCCAATCTCAAAACTCCAAAACATCCCTCCAAAACTCTATGTTTCCAGGCTTCTCCCCAGTTCTTCACCGCCCTTAAAAACACCCCCTCATCTGCCTTGCCCCGCAGCCTCAAAACATCTGCATTGAAATCGAAAGCGGCTCGTAGGTTAAAGGCCTTTGAGCTCGAGCAATCAAAATCTGCGCGGAAGGCTCAAACCGAGAAAGGTAAGTCTCTGAAATCACTCGCGAGGTCCCTCACCGTGTGGCTTAACTTTTTGTTTGAAAACCCTGTTTCTTGTGGCTGTGATCCGGCAAGTTTTATAGGAGAACTTTCTGGTTCGGGTGGTGGGACGGATGAGGTAATAGTGAATGCTGGGAAGAGGGAGAGTGGGCCGAGTCGTGGGGTGGGAGTCGATGGGCCATGGAGAGGCCCGAAGAGGCAGAGGGATTTGTTTTGGAGGGGAGAGGAGAACGATGAATTGGGGAAGGATGGCTTTTCCTACTCCATGTTTTCCAGATTGAGGACTTCTCTGCAGGACATATGTAGCTTTGAGGATTTAAAGGAGAGAATGAGGATGTATTTGAGCCTAATTAGCTGCAAAGAAATTTCCGAAGCAATGACTCAAGTCACAAAGGTATGCTTTGCATTTCTATATTTTGATACCTACACAACTCCGTTGGTTTGTGACTAGTCTTACTATCTTTATTATGTGGGCCCATTGTGTGAAGATATTGAACCTTGTATATGCTTCATCATTACTCTATGTAGCTTTTCGAAACTATGAATTTAAACTGACTGTTTTATGAATGTTCGCTTCTGATTATTTTTGTCAAGCATGAAAAGTGTCTTCTCAGGAGTTAAAAGTATGTTTTTCTTTTATTTGGGAAGAATAAAGAAGAGATATGCATATATAATCTATTTGTGAGTTTGGAAATTCAATGTTGAGGGAAATTTCACCATGTGACATAATGATGGATATTAGTGCTGCTAAAGTATTCTGAGTCATTATTGTATATAGCAGAATTGATGTATTGATTGCTTTTGGTAAGGCTATATGTGGAAATTTCGTTAGGTTGGGCCAATGAATTAATATTACTATTTGGTTGGTTTAGGTAGTCTCATGAATATGACTGCAAATGTGGTTCACTCTGTCTGGAGTTTGGCAATGATGTTAAGTTGTATACTGGGATATCCTTTTAGGGTACCTTTGGTTTCCAGAATTTGGCTTCGCTGGTGTTGGGGGTTTGAAGTCTCAAATTGTCTGTTTTTGCCATGATAGTTTGTGAAGATCTGTTTGAATGACTTATTACTGGTTATGTTAGCTTAGTGATAATCTTGCAATTTGTTGTTGTCTTCTTTGTAGAACATTGATGAAGGGCGATTGAAAATGAGGCCAAGTTGTCCCATAGTGAGTGATATTGGGATGAAGGAAAAGGCCATAAGACTCCTCATGTCTTATAACCCCATTTGGCTTCGAATTGGGTTGTACGTAATCTTGGGTGGCGACTCCTTGTTGCCAAATGGTGATGTCAATTCAGAGCAAGAAAATGCATTTTTGAGGATGTTTCTCGAAAAGCAATTTTTTTCACATGCTAATTTGGCCAAAGCCCATGCTTATAACAAGCAGGTTGAGGGTTTATACAGGCCGGGTTACTATGACAAGTTAGGGAATGTTATATTGAAGAGATTTTTGTTGCTTGTTATCATACTTGACAGATCCAAGTGTCAGACATGTCTTCCCCTTAAATATGGTATTGATGGACTGGATGGTGGATCTCCTCCGTTGTTCTCTTCAAAATCAAATATTAAATCAAGCCGCCAACTCATTATTGGTAATTCCACCTTTTTCATATTTTGCATCCATTTGAACTTACTCTGCTTGTTGTTGTTTTCCTTGCTTATATTCGGATTGACTTTTTTATCTGTTCTACAATTAGAGTTTCTGTCTGCTGATGTGATGCATGGGGAAGGCAATGTTTTAGCACATCTTGTGATAGTTGGATATAAAGTAACTTACCAGCAAGTAAGAAACTTGACTTGTACAATTTCTTTTTAGGTTCTTCTATGAAAAATTTCTCAACTTTTACAACTTATCTTGTAGGCTAAGAATTTATTATGTGCTCCTGTTTAAACTTAAGTTCACTTCTTATCTTACTTAACAGAATCCATTGATTGAGCATGACTTCAAAATCACTGATTTGTTTGAAGACCTCAGAGATGGCATCCGGCTTTGTAGAGCTGTTGGACTCCTAAAATGCGATCCTACCATTCTTACGGTCTGCTGGATGTTGAATAAAATTATTTGTATTATCGTATTTTTCAATCTGCTCAACATGATTTAATTGCCAAATTTTGGACAGAAAGTGATGGTTCCATCTGACACACAAAAGAAGAGTCTTGTTAATTGTGGTATTGCACTGCAATACTTGAAGCAGGCTGGTGTATCATTACTTGATGAAGATGGGATAGAGATTATTGGTGAAGACATAGTTAATGGTGACAAGGAGCTTACACTTTCCATGCTGTGGAACATGTTTATTCACCTGCAGGTTTTTGGTGTTTAATTTCATAGTTGAAAAGTTATAATCAGCATAATTTTTGCTTCACATGAAAGAACTAAATATATTACTTGGGCCACTATGTGCCATGGTGTTTTATTCCAACGCAAGGAAGGCATATGCTGATTCAAAATTTGTGTTGTTTGTGCAGTTGCCTCTCTTAATCAACAAAACGCTTTTATCTGAAGAAATTTCAAATATTAGAGGAGTTGTGGTGGTATGACCAATTGTGCCATTTTTCCCTGCCTATTATAGAAATATTGTCTGCATACTTGCGCTTAAGCTTTTTATGTATAAATATGCATCTTGTTGTCCTATATATATATGAAGATATTGCCCAATAATTAGTTCTATAACTATTTTTCATAGCAGTTTTTAGCATCTCATAAATATCTGCAATGCTGTGCAGGAGAATTCAAGAACCCAGCTGCCATTGGATTTGCTTCTTAAATGGATTCAGGTGTTTAATCAACAAAACAAATCTATTTTTTTAGCTTTTGGTAATGTTCACTAGAAGTGACATCCACAAGTGCAGTACCCACTAATATTTTCAAGGAGAGAGAGTTCAGAAAAAAATACCTAAGTGAAAAGGCTAAGGTGATCTAATACCTATGGGTTCACTTCTTTTACTGGATTCAATTGTTTATGTCAACTAAAACAAATTCACTAATCTACAACTTCCTACATAGTTGCTTTTCAGAGGATGAGTGCAGAACAGAAAATGTTTTTTAAGGAGAGCAAGCCCAGAACTAATATAACTAGGTGAAAAGTTTAAGAAGATCACTAGGTACTGAAAGGCAATTAGAATAGATAATTGACTGGATGGTATGCAAGTAAAAATATCACTTGGTAGCCTGGAATCTATGTTGTGTGTATGTCAAGTGTTGAATGGGTTAGGAAATATGAGAGTAGCGGTGAAATCAAGATCTTTATGATTTTTTTCCCCATATATATTTTTTCCTTGGCAATTTATACATTTTACCTTACAAATGCTTCCTTTCTTTCAGGCAGTTTGTGAAACTTATGAGTTTAAGGTTGAAAGTCCCTCTTCCTTGTTGGATGGAAAAGCCATGTGGTGCTTGCTTGATTATTACTTTCGCAAAGAACATGACTGTTCATGTTCTTGTAAGGTAATTTACCAAAAATTCTTAAGTCTCCAATTATATTTGCTTCAAACTTATTCCTAAATGCTTTGAAGGACAACGATGGAACGAAGAGAGGAGATTCTATCATGTCTGCTGTAGAATATACAGATGCAGTTCACAACTTCATACTTTCTCAAAAATTAACTACTTTGTTAGGGAACTTTCCGGAGGTAATGATTGGTTCAATTTTAGCATGCATTGATGAATTTAGGCACGTTACTCACACAAAATGCTTAGCTTTCATATGTAGCTGTATCTTTTCTTTATTTTTAAATGCCAAATTTCCCCTTTCAGTCCTTGATTTGGTGAGTGTCTATTTGATCTTATATGTTACTGACCCCGTTGTCCATTTTGCAAACACAACTAAATTTAATTACCTGTTATTATATAATCTTATTATGGCAAGCTCTTGCATATAATGAATATAAATGCAGTTAAACAACTTTTGTGAATGCTGTTAATTTACGTAACAAGCATTTATTTAGAGTTACAGCTATTGATCTTTTTGGTAATGGATCTAATAGGATATTACATCAGTTTGTCTGTGGCCTTGCTTTACAAATTTTGAAGAAGAATTGTAGGACAACCATAGTTCAAAGCTCCATTCTTCCAAGTCTGATCTAACAACAGAATTCTTTTAGCATTATAATTTTTAATGATCTTAAGTATATTTACAAGTTCTGTAAAGTTAGCATTGCTTCTTTAGAATTTCATTTTGTTGGATTAATGTGCATGAGACTTTCAATTCCTAGGTTTTACAAGTCAGTGACATTCTAGAACATAATGGTGCATGCAATGGAAAGAGCGTTATTGTCCTCTTGGTGTTTCTCTCAGTTCAACTACTCGTAAAAAGAAATATGGTAATGTTTTAAGCACATTTCTAACTGTGATTTTGTCTATTGACATCTGAATATTATATGAGTTTTTTCTTCTTTTCAGGATAAGCTAAATTTTCATAAACTGCTGGGCTTTGGTTGCCAAAATTTGAACAGCAGCCACTTAAATGCAGAGTTCAATGATGAAAAAGGTCTTATTTAATTCTTGTAATCATGTTAGAAAGTCACAGTTGGTTAGCCCTCTATAAATATCATATAGCTTGGAAGGATAGTATTTTACTTAAATTACATTTTAATGCAAGGATGTGATAAAAAGTTTTTGTTGCTGTCAGTGATCTTGGTTTTATCATTTCCTGACACTTTGACTGAAGGAGTATAAGGTTGTAACTATAGTAACTGGTAAAATTCGTCATTTATAGAGGAAATGATAGTTACTATCTCAATTCAGTGAACATTTTGTCCCACTTCCTTTGACGAGTTTAATGGCTCATAGTTGGATATCAGTCTGGTTTTTCTATTACAATTTCACTACATGCTTTTGATTATTGTATAATGTATATATTTTTTTTAAATAAGTTCATTATTAAATGTATAGCTATTCTATTACTTTTTTCTGATGAACGTTATTAACAAATAATCACTAAGAAGTGTCTACGTGATGCAACATTCATCTGTCTAGCTATTACACTTCCCAATTACGAGCATGCCTTATAAACGTTTAGTTGCTCAAGTAAATTGTTTTTGCTAACGCAGACCCATCAAGAGATTTTAAGGTTATCATGGCTTGGTGGCAAGACATGGCTCAACAGAATGGCAAGTGCAGCTTAAAACCAGAGGCTTTAGATGGCGGAACATACAGTGTTGTTCAAAGAGGTTAACAATATGATTTTGCTGTTATAAGAATTGCCTTTTAAATTCTGAAAGAGGGATTGTTCTTGCAAATTTTGTTTTTAGTTTTTTGAACTTGCTGAGACATGGCATCTCTTTTAATTTTTTGATATAATTCTAATTGACATTTAACTGTCATCTTTTTTGAGACGTCCAATTAAATGTTATTTGATTGCCTGAAGCATAGTATCCTATTCTGTAATGGTGGATAATAGTTTAGTTTTGCAAATATTTTATGAATGTATGATGGACAAAAAAAATGGTTTGTTCACATCTCGCAGACAAACTTTTCATACCTTAAACCAGGAAGCACAATAAGGGCTAGCCTGTTTTTTTCTGCTCACCTTTTGTTTCAGTCATCGGTTCCTGACAATCATATTTCTCTGTTTCAGAGAACGCTGCTACAATAATTCAGTCTTACTATAGACGATTAGTGGAACGCCGAATTTATATGAGAATCACTAGTGCTGCTCTAGTCTTGCAATCTGTTACATTGGCTTGGTTATCAGTGAAGAAGAAAGAATCTGCGCTGGAGCTTATGGGAAGGAATGGGCTAGGATCATCTTCTTGTACATAGTTCTTCTCATGAGATATAATTTTTTTTTCCCCTTCATTTTTCATTTTCTTATTCAAAGCTAACCATACAGCTAGGAATAAGCACTTGGAAAAGCTTGGAATGTACACCACATATATGGCTGACAGGCATTGCTTTGTCAACTTGAGAAAGTCTGTCACAGTCATTCAGCGGGCTATAAGGTTTTGGAATGCTCAGAGACATTGCAAGGCACAGATCCTTAATAATCAAAAGTGTATTCTTGAGCCCATGAATGTTGCCTCTCTCACTCAGAGTTGCTACCGTGGAATAAGGGCAACAACTGTTTATGCTCAAAAGGACACAACTAAGGAGAGTGGTTCAGTTGCTTATGCAGAAAATAAATTGAAAGATCTCCAGAGAGCAGCATCAATCAGAATTCAAAATTCTTGGAAAGGTTACATCATCCACAAGTCTTTCAGGAATCAGCAAATTGCTGCAACTAAAATCCAGAGTCATTATCGTGGTTGGTTGATGAGAAAGAGTTTCACATTACAGAAGCAAGCTACAAAGACAATCCAAAGGAGTTTCCGGTGTTCAAAGAGTAGAAGGGATTTTCTGATTCACAACAAGGAAAATGGATCGGCTATCATCATTCAGTCTCATCTTCGTGGATGGATGACTCGTAGAAAAGCTTACAGAGAAAAAGATCTTTTTATTAGGATTCAGGCAAGATCTGTCCTAATATTTGGTTATTCTCTTTCTTTACCAATTTGACATTACTTTTTGGCTGGTGCTAGAGTCTAATCTGAATTTAGGTGAATATTCTTAACCCAAAATTGCTTCCTCCTCCTGTCTTGGAGGCTCTATGCATTCATTGCCTAGCCTCCATTATCCAGTGAGTTTTTATGGGAAACATTTGTGATTGGAAATGCCTAAATTTTTATGAGCTACTATGTTTGTAAAAGAATTTGCATTCTTCTTTTGATGTCCAGTGTCTATATTTTGTCCCCAAATTGGGTCAGATATGGACATTAAACTGATGGACAGTAAACTTTGGCTTCGAATGTAAAATGTGGTTTTTGTCAAAAATGTTCCAATTGTGCTAGTTTTGTATTTGTAATCATGATTGTGGCTGCTGATGAATATATTTTTTGTTTTTGTTGATTAGAGCTTTTGCCGTGGGTGGTTACAAAGGAAGAACTTCCTGCTTCAGAATGATGCTGCTATAAAGATCCAAAGTGCTGTCCGTTGCATGAATTGTCGCGAGGCCTTTGTTTCTCAAAGGAATGCAGCAATTGATATCCAATGTTTAATAAGAGGGCAGACCACCAGGAGAAGACTTCTTGGTGATTCTTTTAATGAAGCTTTTTTTTTTTTTATAGACTTCTTGAGATAGCACTAATTTTGTTGAATATGCATCAATATAGGATCCTTATACGCTCAGAAAAATGTAACATCTAGCGTCAAGGGTCGTGAATTGAAGATACTGCTTCAATCAGTCCTGAAGTTGCAAAGATGGTGGAGATATGTTCTGGATGTTGGAGTGAAAACAAAAATGGCTGTTGTGATCCAGTCGCATTTTCGAGGATGGATAGCAAGGCGAATGGTTAAGAGAGAAATTCAATGTGTGATGGTGATTCAAGTGAGTTCTTTTTCTCTGGAATGCATGTGCCTGATCCCTTTATAGTTCGAATTTGAGAAAAAATAATTGATGCTTGTGTTCAGTCTAACAATAATTAAGCCTTAGTCAACAAAGAAAATAAAGATTTTCTCCAAGACAAGTTCATCTTTTATGTTAAAAGTATACAATAATTCCATAAATGGTGGGTAGAACATATTAGCTACGTAACAGTACTTGCAACTTCAATCCTGTGAGAGCTCACTTCTTTCATTCTCTCGACTTTTTATTGTTTTCAGTCTTACTGGAAGGATTATTTGTCACGAAAAGATGCAAGAGGCCAACTGTTGGACTTGCAATTGAAAACAGAATCAGCCATTGTTATCCAATCACATTTTCAAGGATGGAAAGCGAGGCAAATGGATAAGAGAATACAGCAATGTGTTATTTTGATTCAAGTGAGCCCTTTTCATCATGGACCTCTGCACGCTTTTTTATGCTTGCTCATGTGTTAAATCAAAAACTTTATCGATCATTCTTTGGGCTTATCATAGAGGATTCTGGTTAAGCTTTTTATAGCTGCATGTCCTGACACATGTTACCTCTACGTTAGTCACAATTTTAGACCGTTGAGAAATTTTATATCAATCATACTAGAGTTACCTAAACTAATTTTGAATTTCCCTTGTGATAGTCATACTGGAAAGGTTACCTTGCGCGAAAAGATGCAAGAGGTCAACTGCTGGACTTAAGATTGAGAATGCAAAAATCTGCTGCAAATGTGGATGATAGTAGGAGGTTAATAAACAGGCTCATATCAGCACTATCAGAACTACTGAGCATGCGAAGTATCAGTAACATTCTGCATACATGTTCAACCTTAGGTAATCACTTGATATCTAAGTGATATCCTGCTTACTAAGCTTATAACATCTTTCTCATGCATTACAAGCCAAAGAACGGAAATAACGGCATAAAACATGGTGTGCTTTAACAGATGTGGCAACCGAACTATCAGAAAGGTGCTGTGAAGAGCTTGTTGCTGCTGGAGCCATCGGCACTTTACTGAAGTTGATCCAGTCTGTGAGCCGGAGCGTACCTGATCAACAAGTTCTAAAGCATGCACTCTCCACTCTCAGGAATCTTGCCCGTTATCCAAACCTCACTGAAGTACTGGTTGAGAGCCGCGGATGTGTGGATGCTGTTGTTTTGGAGTTCATACGGTGCATATGCTTTCTCTGAGCTATCAACACATATTGATACATAATTTTACTGCAAGAATTGTAATAATTTTTTTACTCTGGCTTCCTTTCCTTATCAGGAACAAAGAGGAGGGATATTTCATTGCTGCTGAGCTTTTGAAGAGAATATGTAAAACTGAAAAAGGTGCAATAACTATTCGCAAGTCACCAGCTCTTTTAAAGAGGTTGAACAATCTTAAGGAAGATCTGAGTAGGAAGGCGGGAAATGATAAGAGGTGAGCACTCATCAGGAGCTAAAATTTCGACGAAAATTCGTAATTGCATTTTCCATTGTTGATGTAATTATTTGTGGCTGACAACAGGAATGTAAGGAATGTGGTGACAGCAAGAGAAAATTCAGAGAGAAGATTAAAAGAGGTGGTTGAGTTGCTCAAGCTCATTGCAAATGCTTAAAGGAGTATGTGTTTCTTTACCACTTTCCAAGTTCATCTTTTAGTGTCTTTTCTTATGAGAAATGGAAATGAACTATGAAGTAGTGTGTTTTAGTTTCTTTCATTTGGTGGTATATTGTTTAGAAATATTTCTTAACTTGTCATGATCCTATCTAAACAAGTAGCATTTGCTTTGATGGGGAAAGTTATGTTATGAAGATATTTTTGAGTTGATATTGGTTTATTTTTAAAATTAAGTTGTTTTATGTTAGTAAATAAATTAGTGGAGAGGGTAAGAAAAAAAAATCATAATTTATGTTATACATCTAGATAAAGTAATACACTAACCGTTATTAATAAAATTGTCACTAGGCTTATTTATATTAAAATAAGGTACAAGATTTAATTGATTAGTTTAAATATATTTGGAGTTATGAATTGAGAAAAGTCATTTTATTTCTCAAAATACAATATTTGTAATTGTGTAATACATTTATTTACAAAGGAAATATTAATAGTTTCTTTCTGAGTATGAGGGTTCTAGAATAATGGATGATATATTTGAGATGGAAGAAATTAATATTAATGTCATTTGGAATAAAAGGTTTAGAATAATAAACGAATAATTAGTTAATTTATTTCATTGAAAAAGGAATTTAAATTATTTTTTCTATATTTCAATAGTAACAGGATGAGGATAGATTAGGGTCAGCAAGTTGTCCACAGTTTGTTGGATGTGACGATTAACAATAACAACCCAACTTGGAAACACGACTTTATTATAAATAAATGTAGAAGCGTTTCCCATTGGGTGGTTCACATAAATTATCTCACCTCGTCTGGATTTTATTGCCAGCAAAAGTTTTTTTTTTTACAAGGAGGAAACAGTTTAGTAAGATGACGAATCAGCTATTACAATATCCTTAACCTATGGGAGATCTCCATAGAAAAGAAAGGAGATTCACAAGAGAATGTCATTAAAGTAAGTTATGAGCCACCTAGTTAGCTTTTCTTCTAGCCGAACTGTATTTAACATCCATCATTTCCCGCGTTTTCTTTTTAATACTCTGGACAATTTTCCCAAGATAGGATAGATTAGGAGAAAACTTTTGCAACGCATTCACCACTATTTGTGAATATGATTCTACCACTATTCTCTCACACCTCGTTCTTTTGCAATATAAATACCCTTCTCAACCGCCATCGCCTCTGCAACCTCCACCTCGTACAAACCTTCACACTTCTCTGCAAAGCACCATATTACTTCTCCTCTGTTATTTCTCATCACACCAGCTATTGTAGCTCCATGCCCCATTCTCACAGATGCATCTACATTCAACTTCAGCTCATTTTCAAGTGGAGGACGCCATCCCCCAGGCTCATGCTCAACATTTGTTTTACCTACCCGACTCTTCATCGCTTCATGGAATTGACATCTATGCAGCTCCACCTTTTGCCTAATTTCAGCATGTGTAAAACCTTTTCCCCTAAACATGTAGTCATTACGTCCCCACCATATAAACCACAAAGTGGTAGCAAACAGGCCTCTCATATTTTCATCTAGTGTTTTCAACAATGTTAATACCCAATCATGCATAGGAGTGTCATTTAAAAAATGTGCAAAATTTGACGACACCCAATATTTTTTAATCCATTCACAATCTCTCAAGGCATGTTCAGCAGTTTCAATTTCTTTTCCACATCTCTTACATATAGGATCGACATCAACAAACCTGGAAGCAAGGTTGATTGAGGTAGGCAGAATGTCATGGAGAATACGCCAAATAAAATAGGATATCTTTGGAATTGTGTTAAGATTCCAAGCTCTATTCCATTGCATCCCTCAATTCTATTCACTTCCTTCGGCTGTGGGGAGCGTTCGACATTCTTCATAGGCAGACCGAACTGTAAAAACTCCATTTTTTGAAAATCTCCATGCTAGCGAATCTTTACCTCGTTCTCCTCCTACTGGAAGTGAGACTATTCGGTCCACATCAACATTAGAGAATAATTCATGTAGCTTTGGAATGTCCCATCCACTCCCATTCGGCAAAAGTAGATCATGGACTCTCATATCTGAATTTACTTCATCAGCTTGCAAGATTGCATATGAGTTTCCACCATAAAAAATCCAAGGTTCATTGAGAATTTTCACCTCTTTCCCATCTCCGATAACCCACACCAGCCCTTCTTCTAGCAACTTTCTTCCATGATGTATACTTTTCCATATCTCTCAAACCCAAACCCCCTTCTCCCTTACGTTTACATAGTACCTTCCATCTCAACCAATGAATTCTTTTTTCATCTCCTTTTTGACCCCATAAGAACCTGGCAATTGCAACCTCAATCTTTGACAAAATATTTTTTGGAATTTTGAAGCAAGACATAAGATATGTTGGGATGGATTGTACAACCGACTTAACTAGAGTAATTTTTCCAGCCTGTGAGAGAGTTCTTGCTTTCCAATCCTTCAATTTTTTTTGTAACTCTATTAATCAGCATTTTGAATGTCTCCACCCTATAATGCTTGCGTTTCTTTGGTTACGGGATCTACTAATCAATTTTCCTTTTATTTTTTATTTTTCAAAAGTAATTAATTTTCTACATAATTTTTCCTAATTTATTAAAGAAATAAAGAAAAATATACTCCCATGAAGATTTATATTTTTCATTTTCATTAGTTTCAGATAAAGTTTAAGTTTTTTTTTTATTTTTTCAAATGAGAAACACCGAAGACAATTAATATTTCTTTCATAAAATTCACAAACAATATCAATACAACTACTTATTACAAAATAAAATATTGTAATAAATAAAACCAGCAATAAAAATGAGTTCACAAGTGTGTTGATACAGAGATATAGAATAATGATTATAATTAATATGAATACACACAACATTAAATATAATAATGATTTAATCCAAAAAATAGAATGGTGAAAAACAATCAAGCAGCCCTAGCGAGGTGATGCATGGATTGAAGTCCATCAGCAGGGTCGATGACAAACCCCCTCCTAACGAATGATCTCGGCACTGTTACCGTGAACACGCCGTCGACGTACTCCGCCGAGATTCCGTCAACATCCACCTCCCGCGGTAGCCGGAATTTTCGGTTGAAGCTGCGGTGGGGGTCTTCCGTTGAGTCAACCGTTCTTATGATGATGTATATTGAATTCTCCACTTCCACTCTTATTCTCCTTGCGCACACCTGCCACCCACACAAATTAGGTCAAATTTTTTGACATTTTACAGAATTAGGGTGGAGAAGAGGTGTGATAATGCAATCACCAGGGATATCGGCGGAGTAAACGTGGGATTGGGGGGTCTGACACCAGTGGACGTAGTTATCAGGGATGAAACGGCGGGAGAATATATGGGGGGAATGGATGAGTTGGCCACCATAATATGGGTGGAATGATGGAATCTCCATTTCTCTCTCTCCTCTCTCTCTCTCTCTCTCTCTCTCTCAAATGGTGTATTTATGGGGAAATTGGGAGTGAAAGAAATGAGCAAGTTGGGAGGTGGGGGGAATGAATTTATGGGGATAGACTCAAATTGGCTTAGTTGATTTAACCGAATTTGAATATACAACATTGTCTTGTCATAATTTTTTAAGTGAATATAAACTCTATTAAAAAGGCATTGAGGCATATGTAGAAATAAATTATTGAACATGTATTGTAATTGTATACAATTGTTACCTGATTGTTAAGTTCAAAATTACGTATTTTGATGGCTAACTTTCAACATATTTTAAATGTTCAAATTGCATGATCATTAAGTTCCATTTTACGTATCTAAATTTTATACTTAAATTTTTAACTTCTCTTCTACGAGTAGTAATGATAATATCAATATTTTGCAATCAAAACGTCAAATTGACGGCTGAGTTTCAACATATATGGACATTTGACACAATGTGATTCTCATCTAGCTAAAAATTTTGAACTTTAATCCATTATTACACTCTTCATCATAATTGAAAATATCATGCGTAACATGATCCAAGAATAACCATAACAATCAGAATGACAACATGAGTGCATTCCTCTGCATGGATTTTGAAAAGTATAAGAAAAAAAAAAACCCTTAAAACTCTATGGGGACAACACATTTTATTAGATGCACCAGTATCCCATCCATTCCATGGTGACAAAATAAATTCATACTCTCAAAGCTTCAACACACATTGTCGTACCGAACAAAGAAGCAACATCTTTCTCAAAATGCTCGAATCTGATGCATTCCCATTTCAATAAAAACTCTCCTCCTTGGAACCTTCTGAATTCTTCGTAGGGGTCGAACTAGCTGAGCTGCTCCTTTCCTCGTACCCTTGATCTGGAGGATGAGACACTGTGACCGCCACAATATCACTACTCCCTTTGGTCATTTCGACAGGCCAATGTACATCCACAGTCTCAATAAACGGCTGAAACCACGCTAGCCTAGAGTACTTGGGACCGGCCCCAACATCTTGCTCAAGCAACGGGTGCACTAATGCAGCAGCCATCATAACCGCGTACGCAAATCTAAGCTCATCAAATGAAGGGTTTCTAAACTCAAGACCACCTGCTGAGGTGCAACGAACTACATCAAACACGGGAAACCGGTCTTCACCCGACTTCTCCAACCCTAAAGACTTGATCATTCGTTTATTCGATTGAAACATCAGAGACTCAACCTCATAAGTGACTCTAAAAAGCTCAACATTAGGAGCCCTAATTGTCTCCCTAGAGCCTGTGGTTTTGATACAATCGTTCTTGGACCTAAACATATGAATCCCCAAATCACCACCATCTCCACCGATGAACTGAATACATGGAAATGGTTGTTTCCGACCATACCAATCCCAATCCTTACCCACTCTAACACTGAAAAGATGACCGGGGCGTAATCGCCGCCATGGATCGGTTCTATACAAGGAAGCAGCAGCTTTATACAGTGATTTTATGAAAGATGAGCTAACCCCATCTATCTTCAATAGGCATGTTCCGGATCCAGGACCCAGTCCATGACCCGACCCGAACTGTTCCTGAAATCTACCGAACAAATTCTTCAAATGCACATCCATTTCAGTGACGAATACTCAAATTAAAGTTTGATCTCTCACAAAAAAATCCCTAAACAAACACTAGGAAATTCGTTTCCTTTTTCCTTATCGGAAACTCAGTTGAAGAACCCCAATAATTTAAAAGTGACTTTTTAGAATGAAAAAAACGTAGCTGTAAACAAGAATTCTAGAAATATACAGATCGAAATAATAAAGAAGAATTCGTTGAATAGAAAAAAGAAGTGCGCCAATCGTAGGGATCACATTCTCGTACCGGATTTGCAGAGATGAACTTGAGTTTTGCTCTGGCCGTCTGGCGTGGCGTGGTATGAACTAAGAAGAAGGGCATAGTCAAAATTAGTCAACCAAGTTGGCGCTAATGGGCCATATGGGCCCTTTTGTTTTTGCAAGATGGATTAGCCCAAAACCGTACACCTAATTCTCTGTCTTAAATGAAAATCTTGCTAAGCCCAACATTCACGAATGATTTATAGTAAATTTGAGTGAAGAATATGACCAGAATTTCATTAGTAAGTTTTGGTTTTAAAACTCATATAAAACACTATATTTGTCTATTTTCTCAATTCGTGTATAAATAATTTAAGACTTTTCAAATTATTATTAATTGTCTGAAATTTTGAAAGGTTAAAATTTTTAGTCATTTTGAGTGAGTTTGTGTTAAACCAATTTCACGTAAAATTTTTTTTATTTAAAAATTAGAAAGATAATTATATTTTGTTGGGGGAATTTAATTGGTTAGTACAAATTAATTAATAAATTAATTATTAATAAAATAATAATTAAAGTGAGTGAATATATTGGATATTTTAGGCCTTGATCCTCTCCAACAGGTATGATCTATCTATAAATAAGGTCATTCTACACTCATTTTATACACCATATCCAAAGCATCTACACATAACAAGCATTTGCATTCTAGTCGTTTCACCGAGCACTAACTTCTTCTTGCTAAGATTTTCTGTTCCTCCTCCCTATTTCTATTTTCATTTCAATATTCTCCCTTTTACATTTCTACTATATTATTGTTAATGTAATATATTGTTATTGTAATAGATATTATTAATGTATTTATAAATCAACGATTTTAAAATATTTTAAATCTTAAAAATTATAAAACTATGAATATAAATGGGCTCACGTACCTTACGTAAAACGCAAACCAAGACTACACAAGTGCCTTTAAATTAGGGGTGATCACGGTGCGGTTTGAGCAATTTTTCAACAAAATTTAAATTGTCTTGCTATGGGCGGTTCGATTTTACGTTTAGTTTAAAACTGCGGTTTTTCAATTATAATTCATCGATCGGTTTTTGCGATTTGGCGGTCGGTTTTGGATAAATATACTTTAGTAACCCATTATAGCAATTACAATTGTATACTTCTAAAGTAGACTAAAATATCAATTTTTCTTGATAGTAAGAACTCATTTTTTATTTAAAATTTATTGTATTTCATTCTAATCATGAATTTAAATGTCTCTATAGAGTTTAAATAATAAATTATCATGAATGTTTTTTTAAAGTTATCATCATTTGTTAGAAAATTTAATGATTATAAATTTTGACAATAGCAAAGGTTTATAAGTGTATAACAAGTTGATATTCTAATATTTAAATTAGTTTAAATCTCATACATATAGTATACATGTACATAATATATGTAGGCGGTGCGGTGCAATTTTAGGAAAAAATTGAAATTGCACCGTTATGGCGGTGCGGTTTTCTCAAATAAAAATAAACCGTGGTTTATGTAATTATATCGTTAGTGGCGGTGCAATTCAGTGCGGTTCGGGCGGTTTGATTGATTTTGAAAAAATTATGCTCACCCCTACTTTAAATTCTTATCAATATGTATGCAGAACCGGACCAGTATCCTCTCCTGTACTGCACTGTATAGCACGGGTGCAGTACAAGAGAGGATTCACATCCATGCAGAACTTAATAATTTTTTTAATTTAATATATTTTTTGAGTTTTTTAGAAGGCAAAAGTTCCTGCGTCCCGGGAACACTGTCCGTATCCCCATATAAACACAACCCTTCCTCTTTCTACTCTATTTAAACATATGTATTGCTAGGAAGTTTAAATTGTAAAGGGCACGAATATAAATCCGTGTGCCCAGACGCACAATAAACTCACCCTTTTTAGAAATTAGACAATAATTTTGCAAATTTATAATATATAGATATATTTTTGGAGTTTAACTGCGGTGCACCTAAATAATCTTAGCTGTTAGATCGTATTTGTATTTAATCTTCACCACTCAATAACTTTTGCTGCTCACAAACATTTATGTGCAGCATACCGCCGGCCGGCCCGCCGACATTTATGTGCAGCACTATTGTAAGTGTAATATTGAAATATCACTATATATTTTTATAGTTAATATTAATATTTTTGTATATTTGTATATCATAGTAATTAACAATTTTTTAGTGTATCTAATAGTAATCCTAAAAAAAAATTAAAAACTACCCCACTACACTCTATTTATAACCTATAAGTTATCAATAACCCATATTTTTGACTTATTAATGATATTTGTTGAATACATGTAAAATTGGAATAATAAAATTAATAATTGGACCATTTAATCGGATCTTCATCTATCTGTCAAAGGAACCCTCTATGTATATATATATCCACACAAATCCGACCAGTGAAGGGGGGAATAATATGCATTCCCACACTTATTTAATTTTAATCTATAAATAATATTTTATTTTATTTTATATTTTTGGGCCTCAACCTCAGGTGTGCGGTAGAGATAAAGCCGATAAAAAAAGTAGCTTTTTTCTCTCTCTCATCATCATCTTCTCATCTGCCCTAATCAGGGTTCCACTCTTGACCCCGCCTCCCCACGCTATCAAATCTAGGGTTTCGACGATGATGCAGCCGGCGACTACCATGGTCCCACCCCCCATGGCTCCTCCTCCGCAGTACGGCCAACAACCTCCACAACAGCCACCTCAACAGTGGCTGCCTCAGCAACCCCAATACTCAGTTCCTCCGCCCCAACAACCTCCAGCCAGTGGGTATTACTACCCGCAACAGCAGCCTCCGGCAGCCGCAGTTCCGCCGCAACAGCCACCGCAATACACCACGGTGCTGACGGCGCAACCGCCGATAGTTGATGATGGCATTCGGAGTCTGTGGATCGGAGATCTGCAGTACTGGATGGATGAGGCGTATTTATATTCTTGCTTCGGCGGCTCCGGGGAGGTAAATTCGGACATCTGGAGAGTAAACGCTGTTTGAATTATATATTATCCATATTTTAAATTTGACGAATTTTAGGAATCGAATATTCTGAAAATTTGTTAGGGTTGATTTGAATTGGGTTTGTGAAGTAAATATCACTTGGAATTGTTCTACGCATATGTTTCTATAAGTTTGCAAATTTCGTTCAATTGCGTTATTTGTTAACTTTTATCTTCCTGTGTGTATTATTTTTAGTTTACCATTTTTTGTCTCCCTTGTTTGTTACTTTATGCTTCAACAATTTGAGCTATTGCTGAACAATAGGTATGGTCACATTTTTTATAGAAGGTATATTATTCTGTTTGTTTTTTCCAAATACTATTTGGAGGTATTTTTTTTTTTGGCGGTTGAATTGTCGAGTTATGTCTTGAGTTTGTGTTGGTGAGAAGGGGTGGATTGCTACATTTGTGATGCTTGGATGGTGGGAAAGGTAGGTTTTGTTTCTTATATTTTTGGGAATAATTGAATCTCTTTTTTCAGGTGGTGTCTGTTAAAGTTATCAAAAACAAGCAAAGTGGTCAACCTGAAGGATATGGCTTTATAGAGTTCTCTAGTCATGCTGCTGCCGAAAGGAATCTGCAGGCATATAATGGGACTCTGATGCCAAATATTGAGCAGACATTCAGACTGAACTGGGCCTCTATGGGTGCTGGGGAAAAGCGGGATGATGCTCCTGAATACACTGTTTTTGTTGGAGACTTGGCAGCTGATGTTACTGATTACATGCTTCAGGAAACCTTTCGAGCGAATTACCCTTCAGTCAAGGGTGCAAAAGTTGTCACGGATAGGATAACAGGACGAACAAAGGGCTATGGGTTTGTGAGGTTTGGTGATGAAGGTGAACAATTACGTGCAATGACAGAGATGAATGGAAGGTTTTGTTCCACTAGGCCCATGCGAATAGGCCCAGCAGCTAACAAACAAAAAGTGGGTGGTCAGACAAAAGGTATCATGATTTTTTTTCCAGTTTTCTGTGGGTGCTATAGTATCAATTTATTTGCAGCCACTGTTGGCGTTTCCATTCACCTTCGTGTATTATGATGCTTTGTCTTTAATTTGGCAGTTCTATGCATAGGTGGCTTTTTATGTTTTGGAATATTTGGAGTATAGATGTCTCTTTGTTCAGCAATGCTATTAAGTTGCTTTCTTTGATATCTTGAAGATAAGCTCGTCTTACGAAGCCATTTCCTTCCAGTACTTTTAAAATTTTAGGTTCTGAACTATTAAAACTTGCATAATCTCATAAAGAACTCCGGTTGTCTCAAAGCAGGGTGTCAGGAGGCTCTATCATATAGGGGCCTGGAGCCAATTTCAGCTGAAATGATAACCTATTTAGTGCCTGGTTTTGTGTAGGTCAGTTCTATTTTAATGTTACTTACATTTGGTTCCTCGAGGCTTTAATTTTCTACGAATTTCAGTTTCTTTTCCTCCAACAGTCCCTTTACATTCTAGCTCCAGTCAAGTTAAAAGTATATTTTATTCGAGCCTTTTTAATATTCAATCTTACAACCGTAATAATTATTGTATCTCCATGCACCACTTATCCGTTGTGGATTTAGATATGTATTAGTTTTTTTTACCTTTCTTTTTGGTTTCTATCCTATTATTCTCTAAGCACTTATTACTGGATCTACTCCTGTTAGAAAAAGCTCACCATGGAGAGTGGTCGATGATCTAAGGTTGATGAAACTGCTTACAGTACGCAGGTTTCGATGGTTTGTGCAGCAATTAGTATTTTGTTAAATCTTTCCAGTTCATCCTCTTTTGGTTGAGTTTATCAGTCCTACAATGTTCATTCTTTCGTTTCCAAGTCAAGTCTTAAATTAGTAGGTGTAAATATTTTTAATTTACATCTATTTCAGCTCCATAAATTTATAATTAAGCTCGTTAATTGTTCCATGGTATTTCAATTTTTCTGTCATTGATGAAACTATATAAATTTGTCCTTTCACTGAGTGTCATGCATGTTCCAAAATGGCATTCGTTGTTTTTCCCTTTTTCACATTGACAAAGCTATGTTAGTTTGACCCTCTTATTGTTAATACGCACTGATGTGCCCATGAAATCATCTATTGTAATACTTGCTATGATATTCTGCCACAGAAGATTCTCATACTTCAACGGTTAGCCTTATTTTTCTCAAGCTGTCTGCCATGTCATGTTGAATAGAAGAAATTACATCATTTCCTGTTGTTTCTCAAGCTATCCACCATAAGCTTGTGATTACTCAATATGATTGAGCGGTGTCCCTTTGTATTTTTACATAGGCTGTTTCTGGCACATTCTTCTCTATATCTTTGTACTGGCACTGTATTTTCCTGTATGTAGTAAGTTGTTGACTTCTGCCTTAAATCACGGTAGTTGCAAGACGTGCTGCCTGAATCTTTTGCTGTTTTGTTTAATGGTCTTTATCTTCTTGCATCTCTTTATTATGTGAGATTGACTTGAGCTTGCTTGGAAGATGGTGGGTAACTGCCTACTTTTTTATACAGTATCTTAGTCTTTGAGAATTATCAAAATTAGGTATGTAACATGTAGAATGAATTATTTTTGCTCCCTGAAATGCTGAATAAGCATGAAAATTTGCTACACTCTCTCATACTCTAAATTTCTTCACAACATTCACCTGTATATATGTTTTAATATTGCAGCCTCATATCAGACTTCACAAGGAACTCCAAGTGAGGATGATCCTACTAATACAACTGTTAGTACAATTTTCCTGTAACAGTTTGTTATCTGTTCATTTTCATACTCTTGTTTATGGTTACGTTTATTTCCATTCTCCAGATCTTTGTTGGGAATCTGGACGCCAATGTCAATGATGACCTTTTAAGGCAGGTGTTTGGACAGTACGGCCAGTTACTTCATGTAAAGATACCTATTGGCAAACGATGCGGTTTTGTTCAATATGCTGACCGGTAAATTGTGAACCCCAGCTCTCTTTTTTTGGTTTTAATTCTTGTGTTTCTGTCTTTTCACTTTGTATGCATAATATCAGAAGCTGTGCTGAAGAAGCACTACGGATGCTAAATGGGACCATGTTGGGAGGGCAGAGCATTCGTCTGTCATGGGGTCGCAGCCCTTCAAACAAACAGGTTCTACTTGAACCCTTTTTTTTTCTCATCTCAGTTTTATTTTAGACAGTAACACTGATTTATCTATATTTTCTACTTTAGGTCGATCCAAACCAATGGAATGGTGGCGGATATTATGGATATACACCTGGATATGAAACTTATGGGTATGCGCCAGCACCACAGGATCCAAATATGTATTATGCAGGATATACTGGGTATGGAAACTACCAACCACAGCAGCAACAGCCAATGATGCAACAGCCTCAGGTGTGTGTGCCAACTTGTAAAGAATATTTGGGATCTCTGTTATTATATGTTCTTGTTGGGAAAAATGGCAGTAATTTTGTTTTCTCTGAGGACAAATTGCACTGTTTACTTCGATCTTTTTAACCAGAGTTTTCAAAATTCTTACCTGAACATATAATATGAATGATTATTTGCATGTGTTGATGTTCCTTATGAATATAATGAATCATATCCTGGAAATACTGCTATTGAAATTATTGGAATGTTTACATATCAAGAGTTATGTACTTGCATAATTGGTTCTCTGATGTAAAATAAGTTGTAAATATTAGAATATTAAAATGGTATTATATGATTTTTCAACCTGCATTGCGATTATTCATTTATGTTGGATATTAAAAAGTAGTATTCTCCTGTTGCAGTGATCCTGCGGTGATGAAAGGAACGACGGCTCAGTGGCAGCATTTGCAACTATAGAGACGGAGCTGTTGGATGCTGTGGTGTGATCATAGCAGTGTCCAAGTCTTTCAAGACTAGTGTTGGCCAGATAGTGTTTTCTCTTTCTTAAAACAGGATGAGTGAATTATTGGACTGAATTTGGTGTTCTCTCTCCTTAAACTCAAACCTGTATTCTGCTTTATCTAATTGCTATTTTGTGATGGCTTGTGTGTTCATCTTTGAATAAGAAGTAGGTCTACCTGGTAAATTCAGTTGTTTATCGTCGTTGGGTTTTAGATTTGCTTGATCCATTTCTTTATGATAAATGTGCTTAATTTTCATCACGGGTTAAGTAAATGTATTTGATATGGTCAAAATAGTTAATTATTCGAATAAAATATATAAGCTCTTATTTGGGTATTTCTATAATATCAAGGCAGGTCGGCCCACGTTCATTAAAAAGTGTTGATGTTTCTATTCTTAAGGTACAGTGGTTAAAAATATTTGGTTATTTTCATAAAAATATCACTTTATACAATATAAGGGGAAAAAAAAAAAGAAAAAAAAGAGGCCGTTCTCAATTCACGCTCTAGGTCATTTTCTTCATGCTAAAATATACTCCTTTTGTATGGGATACGTAACACCTAACACACTAATTCATTACATTATTTTCAAAAGTCAATAAATTTGTTATTTAAAAAAAAAAAATCTTCTTAAATTCTGTATCTCTATCGTAAAGATGAAGAGGACGGAGAGAATATTACACATTGAGACCATCATTCACATTCAGGGGAATGAAAACCCTAACTCGGAAATAATAAAGATGCAAATAGCTTCCAGTAACACTTAAAAGGACCCTCGATACTCGAAACCAAACATATCAACAAGTTTAGTGCGTGCTAGGAAAGAAAACTTGTTCGCATCGGTGGACAGAAAGATTATCCTCATCACAAAGAAGCTACTGTTTGCATCAATCTGGTTTCTTCAAGTTCAAGCAATTATCTGCTGCCTGGCTGAACAACTCTTGGACCTGCCTTAGCTCCTTTTCTGACACAACATTATTTTGGTTTAAGGTTTTACAATAGTCACGCAGCTTCAAATTAAACTACATCAACAATAGAAAATGTGCCTTAGCAGGATCTTGTAATTTGGATCTTTCTGGGATACCTTCCCTTGGCAATTACCATATCTAAATATGATGAAATAGTTATAGCATGATTACTTGATAGTATTATGTTATTATTGATCAGTCGGTGCGTCTTTCTCGCGGTGGTCTTAGGTTAAGGTTTAGGTTTGGAATCTTATTTATATTGCCAGTCTTTATTGGTTAGGTGTCTAGGGAGATCATTGAGCTTGACAAATGACAGTTGTTGCTCAGGCAGAATCATTCCTTAAAATTTTTTAATTCCAATTGGCATCTTATTCAATCGACAGTAATCATTAATTCATTATCATCACCCTTGACTCAATTAGATTGTTTAATTTTTCTAAGGTTGAGGTAATGGTGGTCATAAATAAAAATTCAAGTTAGATCAGTTCCCTAGAGTAGAGTGATAAACCTATATCCTGGCTTATAACTCATAGTCTGCAACTCTGCATATTATGTTTTATCCAATGATACAATGAAAACAAGAGAACCAGATGTTAATTGTGATATTCTATTTATGACAAAGAAAGATCTTACCTGCAGCTTCCAGATGCTTTTGTAGCTCTTGCCCAATTGCATCATTTTCAGCCTGCATGTGATTATTTTGATGAGTACGGCGTGATAATAATATAACATTGGTAGGTTCTTTGAACAGGAAGCTAGTAAAAAGACCATCTTAGTAATCCACAAGATGATAGTACGGCAAACAAATTATCAATAAGATGATGGTCAAATATGTTAAGGTAATTCTCCGATAACTAGATCATCACTCTAGTAATCACGCACTCAACAAAAAAAAAAAACAAGAGATTACCTGGAGTTCTGCAATTCTTTTTAGTTGAGCTTCTTCACCACCCTCAGACAATGGAAGTGCAGCAACCAAAGCATCAAACTGCAACAAAATTCATCTAAGATTATTTGTAGACTTCTCCGAGGAGGATCAAAAAGAGTTCAAGAGACAAGAAGAATCAGCTCTTGTAATGTGGGCTAGATGGCGAAAATTCACTGGCAGACAATCAATGAACTCTTTAAATAGCATTCAGGGATCGTGATTAAATGAAGTGTGCAATTTGGGACAGGAATGCCACTAACATCTTTCTCATTGTCTTGACTTTCATTTTTAACATTTAAGACAGATAGATCTATAAGCGTTTTTAAACATATTGCATTATTTCTCAAGGGTAAACAAAAAGATAAATTACAAATACACATACTGCATATTTTACATTTTTTTCAAACTGATATTTTCCTTCAAGCACATCGTCCCAAACTCTTTCTTTATGGGGTTCATCAAAAGTTAAGCGTAATAAATCATAAGCAAACTTGGATTGAAAATAAGCGAGAGTCATCTCTCTAGAGACATACAGAGAAAGATAACAAATGAAAACAAGAATCAACAAAAAATCAAAGCAGATGAGCGAGCAAGGTCACCTATCCATGTAAATGTGCAAATAAAAACTACCAAAAAATACTAGTATTCTGCCACACACAACCCACATTTGACAAGCCCCATATCACATATTGAATGGAAAACATGAAACAAGAAAAATCCTCCACCTATTGATAAAACAATGAAGTAACGTAAACATTCTGTTACAACTGAATACAATATCCAAAAAGCATTCCGCTAAAGAGAAACCACTCAAGCTGATTACAAGGTTATTTTTACAGGAAACCAATCAAAAGGCCAACGAGTACACTTTCCACATGATTCTGGGATGTGCCCTAAACCAGTTCACACAGAGTTTTCACCAATTAAAGCTATAAATAAATCAGCGGATTAAAAAAAAAAAACCTGTTTAGCAGCTTTCACTAATTCAGCACTTAGAATTTTGGGTTGTTCAGCAAGATTAACCGCATCTTCCGCACCGTTTGCATTTGCAGGTGGCTCCGGATAATTAGAGGACAGCTGTACTGGAGGTGCATCCCTTTGGAGCATGCCAAAGGTATTGAAAGCAAGAGACGCTATTGTATTCACTTGTTCTTGCAACTGCGATATGATATCCATCTTTTACTCTCTCACAGCCAATCAGCCAGAAATAGTTCGGTTTAAATCCTAAAGTAGTGACGCGAGTGAATATTCAGCTACTCGATCTACGGAGAACGGAAACTATATGGGACCAGGGTGGAGAAATTAAATAGAAACGGCGGAGGTCTCTGTAACTTCTCCTGCTGCTTCCCGGTGAGGCGGTGGAATTGGCGGAACGCCGGAGAAAATAGAATCCGATTAAGAACTGGCACAAGGGGATTTTTTAAATTAGGGTTTCATTCCCTAATTTTGATCGGGATTGGTCCTCTAGAATAGTACCATCAGTTTCTTTTCTTTTATTCCCTATGAAAACAATTTGTACAAATAATTCAGGTAAGACAAAGAATGTGAGATTTCTGTATGAATAGGAATTTTTAGAGTTAAATTCACTTTTTACGACAAAATTCATTTCTATCTCAAAGGTTACATGGTTTAATTTCATTTTATAACTTCCGAATTTGTTTAATTTTTATATCAATTTTTGACGGAAAACGCTAATTTTGTTGGAATGAAGCCTCAGCTTCCGTAATTTGAATTAGCTGGGTGGCTTGATATTGGATACAATAAAGCCTCTAGAATAATTTATAGTATAAGTTAATAATATATATGGAATATATTAGTTTTGATTAGTTTAATAAAGTTAAAAGAAAAATGTATATAATTTGTTGAATAAGTAGAGTATTTTATTAACCATTAGTAGAATATTTAAAAAATATAATTTTTAATAAAAAATAATACTCCAATTAATTAAAAAGAGGCGAGCGATCTAACATAAAAGAGTTGATACGTGCTGTAACAACAAATTTTGTATTTATTAAATAATAAACACAAAAGAAATTATAAAGGTAATACAATGTAGATTAAACTTGAGAATTTAAGTGAACAGTCTCTAGCTATCATCTGATTCCTCTCTTGAGTTGACTTATTAACTTTTTACAACTTTCGGAGCGGGATCTTCGGATGAAGCTTGTCTGAGCTCTAATTTGGGACTTTATAACGTTTATCCGGAGGCGTCGAATCTTTGTTCTAATCGAACGTTGATTTGAAGATTTGTTGTGAAGTACTGCGCTCAATTTGGTAGAACTCGGAGAGGCTTAACACCTTGGTCTTTGATCGGAGGCTGTTCTTGACTTGAATTTGACTTGAAGATCTTGAGTGTTCTTGACTTAACTTAATCTTCTCTTGACTTGGATCTTGATCTTCAGAATTCTTAGGTCTTCAGGATTTTCAGAGTGAATGGAATGAGGACTGAATATCCTTATTTACACTTGTGAGATATTTTTTCCTTCAAAAGATATATTGGGATTTTCTTCTTTAATTAAGCATGCTGGACTGGATACATGCCTATTTAATTTAAATAAGCCTGCTGGATTTGACTTGGGCTTATTTAATTTAACTAAGCCTGCTGGATTTGATTTGGCTGGGCTTGTTGACTTGAATCAGGCCCACTTGACTTGAATTGAGCCTATTTGATTTAATTTTAGGCTCAAATAATTATATTAATTATTAATTATTTATTCATTTATTTTAGGAATTAATTTATTTAAACTCTTAATAAATAAATATTTAATAAATATTTAATATATCTTCCTTTGCATTTATATTTATTAGACAATAAAATTTAATTGTCTACACTTGCATCATAGAATTAGTTGATAAATCATGCACTCATGAGTTAATTTATGTGTATCCAACTTGTATCAGTTTTATTTAATAAGTTTTATTCAATAATATAAATGTGCTTTCTTGTATTTTTTTTTATATTCGTTCATTAAATATTAGCAGAAAAAATTGTTTTGAACGTGGGCATAAGAATAGTATCCGTGCACACAGGACAGGATATTTTACAAACATAAAATTACTTGTTTACAAATTCTCAAGAAATCCAAAAAGAGCGGTTGGGTTGAAATTATGTTTACAACAAGCTGCCAAATGTAAAGAGTATGAGTACCATGTTTAATTATTTATCTTAACTTAAAATAATTTATCTGGTTGAAAAAGAAGTCAAAAGAATGAACTTAAAACTTGCATAATTGCATTAATAAGAGTTATTGGAAAAACGTGACAATTGGCACATAGATAGAGTGAGTGTCATCTATGTGGCGTTGCAGTTTGATGGTGTGCAGGGAGAACATAATCCATATCACCAATGTTGGTTTCGCCTGCACCCTGTTAGGAATTGGGATACACATGCACACGATGACACGAATAACACAAGATTTGTTTACCCAGTTCGTCTTTCGACTACATCTGAGGGCGATTCCAGGCTAGGATTTTTCTTACCTTGTTGGACAAGTCAACTAAAATGAGAAAACATCTTGATCTAGATAATACAATGGATAACTTCTTGATCAAGATAACACAATGGATAACTTCTAGATCAAGATAACTTGCCATAATCCTAAGCTTATTAGGATCAACTGGGCCAAAAGAAACACGGATCCAAAGAATTTAGGCTCCATACTCCAACAATATCCCACTTGGAGACTAAATCCTCCATGTAGCATATCTTCTAGTTCTCCTCCCGTATCCGCCTGGCATCGCCTAGCCTTTTCTTCAAGTTTCAATGCCAATTGAAGCTATGCATAGCTTCAATTTCTCTAAGGTCACCACCTTAGTAAACATGTCCGCTGGATTCTCATTTCCAAGGATCTTCATAAGTTGTAAGACATTCTTCTCCAAAAGGTGACGGATGTAGTGATACTTCAATTCAACATGCTTTGTTCTTGAGTGAAATGCCAGATTCTTTGCAAGAAATATAGCACTTTGACTATCACTGAAAAGATTACTATTTTCATGCTCCGTCCCAAGTTCCCCCCAAGAAATTCTGCAACCACACCATCTCCTTACTTGCCTCTGTCACAGCTATATACTCTGCCTCCGTGGTGGACAATGCAACAACCTTCTGCAACTTAGAAGTCCAAGATATAGCAATACCTCCATAAGTAAAGACATACCCGGTTGTATTTCTCCTCCCATCAAGGTTATTAGATGCCAAGTCTGCATCCACATAACCCACCAGCGCCACACTCTTGCCTTTGAAACACAAAGCATTGTATGTGGTACTTCTCAAGTATCGCAGGAACTTCACTGCTTCCCAATGTTGTTTGCCCGGATCACTCATGAACCGGCTTACTACTCCCACTGCATGAGCAATATCTGGTCTTGTACACACCATGGCATACATGATGCTACCAATTACTGAAGCATATGGAACACTCGTCATTTGTGCACGTTTTTCCTTGTTCTTTGGTGATTCCTTCTTTAAAAGTTGAATTGACTTCCCAATGGAAAACTCACAGGCTTCGACTCTGACATGTTGAATCTTTCCAGGACCTTCTGAATGTAACTCGCCTGCGAAAGATATACATATCCCGTCGCCTTATCACGTTCAATCCTCATGCCCAAAATCTGTTTTGCCTCTCCAAGATCCTTCATGGAGAACCGTTCTGACAACTGTTTCTTCAACTTATATACTTCTCTTGCATCGACTCCTATGATCAACATATCATCAACATATAGCAAGAGAATAAGGAAGCTTTTGTCAAACCTCTTGTAGTAGCAACAATGATCAGCGTGACATCTATGGTAATCAATCTCCATCATGAAGCTGTCAAATTTCTTATACCACTGCTTTGGGGATTGTTTTAGGCTATACAAACTTTTCTTTAATTTGCATACAAGTGGCTCATTTTCCTTCTCTATGAAACTCTCAGGTTGTGTCATGTACAACTCTTCCACCAATTCTCCATGGAGAAATGCCGTCTTCACATCCATCTGATGCAATATCAAGTTTTCTGCAGCTAGCATACTCAACGCCATTCGAATAGTGGTCAGTTTCACAACTGGAGTAAAGACATCAGTATAGTCAATACCATGTCGCTGCTCAAACCCTTTGACAACCAACCGGGCTTTGTAGCGTCTGCTACCGTCAGCTTCATTCTTGATTCAGTAGACCCACTTGCAGTGCAAAGCCTTTTTACCCTTTGAGAGCTCAACAAGTTCCCAAGTGCCATTCAACAGAAGAGATGCTAACTCATCATCCATAGCACCTCTCTATTTTCGTCTATCTTCACTCTGCGCTGCCTCTGCATAACACTCAGACTCACCACCATCAGTAAGTAACAAGTAGTAGTTAGAGGGAGAATACCTATCATGTGCACGTCGCTCTCTAGCTGGTCTCTGCAACGGATCCTCCAATGGTGGTGGTGGTGTCCTTGGTTCTCCAATGAGAACCTCTTCCTCATTCTGACTCTCCTTGCTCCCACTCGAGTTTGAGATGTCTAACTCGACTTCTTGGGTATTAGTCTTGTCAGAATTTGATGCCTCCAATCTGTTCTTGTACATAACTTGTTCATTGAAAATGGCATCTCTACTGCGAATAATATTTCGGTTGTTCTCATCCCAGAGTCTATAACCGCACTCATCACCACCATAACCAATGAACGTACACTTAACAGATTTAGCATCTAACTTGCTTCTATCATTAGAACTAATATAAGCATATGCAACACAGCCAAAGATACGCAAGTAGGACAAATTTACCTCTTTTCCTGTCCATTATTCCTCTGGTATTCTGTTTTCCAACAGAATTGATGGACCTCTGTTAATTAGGTATGCTGCTGTGTTTACTGCATCTGCCCAAAACATCTTAGGCAGTCCACTCTTCAATCTCATGCATCTAGCTCGCTCATTCAAAGTTCTGTTCATTCGTTCTGTCACTCCATTCTGCTGGGGAGTTCCTCTCACGGTCTTCTCCATGCGAATCCCATTCTCAGCACAATATTCCTTGAACTCACGGAGTTCATATTCACCTCCATTGTCAGAATGAAGACACTTTACTTTCAGCCCCGTTTCATTCTCTACAAGGGCTTTCTACTTCCTGAAAGTATCAAATGCATCAGTTTTATTTTTCAGAAAATAAACCCATACCTTTCGAGTGGAGTCATCGATGAAGGTCATGTAGTACTCCGAACCACCAAGGGACTTCGTGGGGGCTGGTCCCCATAGATCGCTATGCACCAACTCTAAATTTTCTGCCTTCAAGGTTCTGCCACCTCTCGAGAAACTTACTCTTCTCTTTTTCTCGAAAACACAGTCCTCACATAGGCCAACTTCAACAGATTTCAGCCCTAGAAGTCTCCCTTTCGAACACATTACCTTCATCCCTTTCTCGCTCATGTGACCCAGCCGACAGTGCCACAAATCAACATTGGTCGTAGCTCCTGAAAGATCAATGCAGTCCTTGGAGTTAGTTGTAGTGTACAACGTCCCCTCCTTCTTCCCTCGCGCTACTATCATTACTCCTTTACTGATCTTCCAACTGTTGCTGCCAAAAGTCACTGAGTATTCTTCTACATCAAGCTGTCCAATTGAAAGCAAATTTCTTTTCAATCCTGGAATATGCCTAACACCATTCAGCTTTAATGTCGATCCGTTTGGTGTGGATATCCGAACATCTCATTTCCCCACGATCTTCAAGGGCTCATCATCAGCAAGGTAGACTTGTCCGAATTCACCAGACATATAGTTCTCCATTATTTCAGCATCACTGCATGATTGAAATGATGCTCCAGAATCCAACACCCATGATTCCAGCGGACTACTGACACTCAAGACCAACGCATCTCCAATATCATCTGTGGTTGCGTTTGCTGTCTTCTTCTCATTCTGTCCCTTCTTGTTTTTCTTGGGCACTGTACACTGATTCCTGTAGTGACCAAACTCATCACAATTCCAGCACTGGATTGAGTCTTTGTCTTTCTTGGATTGACTATTTCCTCTGGACTTTGATCTGCCACGATTCTGCCTACCCTTTGATCTGTCCATATCCTCCGTGTTCAGCACTGACCCTGAAGTAGATCCAGCCTCTTTTCTGCGAACCTCCTCGCTAATCATCAGATCTCTCACTTCGTCAAGCTTCAATTTATCTTTCGCGGATGAAGCACTAACTGCAGTGTGGCAGCCCAACTATCTGGCAAAGAAGATAACAAAACTAAAGCAAGTACCTCGTCAGTGAATTCGATTTCGACTGAACACAACTGCCCAATGATCATGTTGAACTCGTTCAGATGTTGCTGCACAAGTGTGCTCTCCGACATTCTGAGGTTGAACAATCGTCTGATCAAATGAACCTTATTCGCAGCTGTGGGCTTTTGGTACATCTCCTCCAGGATTTGCAGCATCTCCCTTGCGGACTTGGCTTTAGTTGTATGGTAGGCTACGTTCATGGACAACGATAAACGTATCGTACTCATCGCCTTTCTGTTCAACAGATTCCACTCCTTCAGATCAATCTTTTTGGGTTTCACCTTCTCTTCTAAGGGCACATACAGATCTTTGCCGTAGAGATAATCCTCGATCTGCATCTTCCAGAACTCGAAATTTGATCCGTCAAACTGTTTGATTGAAATCTTCTCGTCGCTCATTGTGACTGCTCCCTTCGAACCCGAGGCTCTTGATACCAGTTGTTAGGAATTGGGACACACACACGCACACGATGACACGAATAATACAAGATTTGTTTATCCAGTTCGTCTTTCGACTACATCTGGGGGCGATACCAAGCCAGGATTTTTCTTACCTTGTTGGACAAGTCAACTACAATGAGAAAACATCTTGATCAAGATAACACAATGGATAACTTCTTGATCAAGATAACACAATGGATAACTTCTTGATCAAGATAACTTGCCCTAATCCTAAGCCCATTAGGATCAACTGGGCCAAAAGAAATACGGGCCCAAAGAATTTAGGCTCCATACTCCAACACCCTCTGTGTTTATCTGCAAGCTCCAATTTGTACGAAGCTGCACCACCACCCGATTCCGGAGTCGTGCACTTGGGAGGCGATTTGGCCTTCTCCATCATAAACTCCGGCGGCAGCAACAACGGATTCCCGGCCACCAGCGCTTGGTGGTAGCCGTAGTTTGCTGTCTCCGCTTCTCTCTTTTCTTCTTGTAGGCTGAAATCTAACTCTGCTTCTGATAGAGATTTACCAGCTTCTTGGTGGCTGTGTTGGGACTGATTGGTGAAAAGATGATGTTGAAAATCATAAATTGGTTGCTGTTGTACTTGTGTCTTTGGTTGGGATTCAGTTTCTTGCAGCAGCTCTGTCGAGGAAGTGTGTCTCCACAGATCATGTCGAAGCTAGGCTGCTGAGCCATGTTTTGCTCCATTAGACTCTGGTCTTGAGACTTGTCAGGGCTCATCGTCTGATCAATGCAATCCCGATAAGTGTTTGCTGCTTTGGATAGTGGCTCTGATGCCTTCTCCGAAACTTCAAACGCCTGCATTACTTCATCCTCTTCCACCATTCGAAGACTAGTCCCACTCGGATCAACATAAGACAGTTGTTTGCATACACTGGCTGGTGCTGTTATGTTTCCGTCCAGATTGGTCGCCCTCATCATGTCATGGTTGCTGGACGAGACAGATAGAGGCACCGGTGGGCGGCTTGTTTGGGTTTATGATGAACTGGAACTGGGAATTCTCTTCTGCGTATCATCTTAGCTTGTGGGGCTATGTCGTTGGCAGCTGAGAGTGGGACGAATTTCTTGGGTTGGAAGACGACGCCACGGAAGGGTGTTTCGTGGTTGCCAATCCGGACGGAGATAAGGTATCCAGCGTCGAAAGAGCCCTCGATGACACCGTACACGGAGCTTCCCAGCATTGTGGTGTCGACACCAGCATCTATTCTGTCAGGTTTGATAAGGCCAGAATTTTGTGGTGAGTTTAGGCTGGAGGGAGTGGTGTTGTCCTTGCGCGGACGCCCACGCTTACGTTTGGCCTGATAGAAATCGACACGTCCGTCATGATTCCGATCACCCACTGCAACTTCTCCCCTGCTCAAATCATGTTCAAATATCAACACATTACTGTTGAAGAAGTTAAATCTGCTTAAGTTAAGCTGAGTCTATTCATTCACTTATCACATGTGAAGCCTACGATTCCAATAAGATTAATGTGAAATTGATTCCATCAATTATTTTGCATTTCAATAAATGGAATGATTCATTACATGATGAGTGAGATGTGGGAAATGTTTACAAAGTCTAGCAATTACTTAATAATACTAAAAGACTAGATTAGAAAACATTTTTAGTGGAAGAGACTAGATATGCACCTTCCTATGCAAAATTAATCCAAAAGTTGGGGTAAGGATAAATTTGTTGTCCACTTTATAATTAGTTGTAGTTCTTGATCTATAATATCTTTAGAAGCACTATAAAATGTATGTTCTTCATGCATAACTATTTGGTAAGTTGGCATTTCTGGTGCCTATATTTCTTTCTCTTATTTTAATAAATAATCTTTTTTGAGGCAAAAGCTCATGTGCCCCCGGAGACACGGAGGGATACTCCGTGTCCCCATGTGAACATAACACTCCCCCTTCAATTCTATTTAAACCTATGCATTGTTAGGGGTTTAAATTGTAAAGGAGCGTATAAATTGTGGGTGCAAAGGAGCCTCACTCCTTTTTCGATTAAAAAAAAATCCAAAAAAACAATCAATCAATCTGAACATCTTCATTTTTATTTTCAGCACACAAACCTAGCTACAAGAACATTATCTATGTATGCAAAAGTGTGGACAAAAAAAAAAAGGATTGAATGAAGAATCAAGAACTCACCTCTGTTAGGGCATATTAACAATTGGTACTCATAGCCTGATCTGGTCCCTCTGTGTGTGTAGCTTTTTTAAGTTCAATAAATTTGGAGAGAATTACAAATATAAAATCACAGAAAAATAAAAATAATAATAAAGAGAAAAAAAGAAAAAGAAAAGGTTGCAGTGAATCAAATATTAGGGCAATAAAAAGGAATATAAATAAAAGGGGGGATGGTTGTATAGATTAGCGTGTGATTAATCAAATCTTGACGGCAAACCTCTCTTCTCGTACGAACGACTTACATTGCAAATTTTTAGCATCTAACTGCAATTTTCTATTTATTAACAAACAATCCATTTTATTGATTAAGGGTGTATCTTAGTTATCTCCTTTTGCCCGTCTTTGAATTTAATGATAAATTTATTTTTAGAAGTTAGACTATTTTGTGTATTTATAGAAATTATATTAAATGAATGTTGAGTTTACCATAGAGCCCGACAATACTCGTAGCTAGAGTTTATGTAAGTTCAACTTTAGAGATAGAGGCGTAAATGAGTGAAGTTGAGCAGAACGAAGAGCTATTTAAATTTATTTGAAATATTGTTGAATTTCAAAATTTATGTATGAGCTTGTTTGGTAAGTAATCGAGTTTAATTAGAGTAATTTGATAATTTTACACTTATTATTTTATTGAATCAAGCTCGAGCTTGAGAAAACTTTTAATTTTATCAAATATAGAAGTGTGTTAAAATTTGTTTGATATGTTTATCAAACCGAGCTCAAACGAGTGTTTAATAAATGATCTCGACTAATTTGATTTTCTTTAAAATGTCCAAACAAGCTTTTGCAATTACTCAAATTTTATTTATATTTTACATCCAATAATATATTCATATAAATATTTGTATTGCATATTAAATTATTGGGATAAAATTAATTCAACATTAAATATCCAATAATAATCAATATATTGGGCTACAAATTAATTCAAAATTAATGATCCAATTGTAATTCAACTCAAATTCAATTTAGATATAAATAGTTTTCCCTTTCCTACCCTATACAATTCTCACCTAATATTGGGCCTCTTTTTTTATTTTACCATGATTTTATCACTTTCCTTCTTTTTATTTTTTATTTTTCCTGAAAAACACCCACTATTACACAAAAATCAAAATAACAAGAAATCGATGGATAATAATTTAGAGAGGGATACACAAATAATATGGGGCACGTGGTGTACATACGACAGTTAAAAATCATGAAGATCAACAACCACGCAAATAGAAATAGTGTCTACAATTATTAATAATTAGTTGACAAAACAAAACCACAAGACATCGATAATTACAGATGTTTCCAAATCGCACCTCCACATCCCACCCCATGGCTTCTCTTCTCACCAACGGTATCTCGCCCTTTTCCTCACAACACGTCTCCGAATTCTCCAACACTTCTTCCTTCTTCCACAATCCCAAATCCCCTATTTGCAGAAACCCTAATTCAAGAACTTGCTTCAGAATCAGGGCTGACGTCGGATACGACTCCAAGACCAGCGTCGACGCCCCAGGTAAGAATTCCTTCAATTCTTCAACTGATGAGGATGACCCACTTCAGGAATTCTTGAAAAGAGACTACAAGTGGGGTTTCAACCAAGAAATCGATTCATTTACCATTCCCAAGGGGCTTTCTGAGGAAACTATTAGGTTGATTTCTTCTAGAAAGAATGAACCCGATTGGATGTTGGAGCTCCGGTTGAAGTCCTATCAGAAATTTATTAATATGAAAGAGCCCGCTTGGTCAGACAATAAGTACCCAAGAATTGATTTTCAAGATATTTGTTATTATTCTGAGCCACAAAAGAAACCGACTTTGAATAATCTTGATGAGGCTGATCCTGAGCTCCTTAAGTATTTTGAAAAACTTGGGGTTCCTTTGAATGAAAGGAATAGATTGGCTAATGTTGCAGTAGATGCTGTTCTAGATAGTGTATCCATTGCCACTACCCATAGAAAGACTTTAGAAAAGGCTGGTGTGATCTTCTGCTCCATTTCGGAGGCTATTAGAGAGTATCCCGACTTAGTTAGAAAGTATTTAGGCAGAGTTGTACCTGCTGATGATAATTACTACGCTGCTCTGAATTCTGCTGTGTTTAGTGATGGTTCGTTTGTGTATATACCCAAAAATACAAGGTGTCCTATGCAAATATCGACATACTTTAGGATAAACGCAATGGAAACAGGACAGTTTGAGAGAACCTTGATAGTTGCTGAGGAAGGGAGCTTTGTGGAGTACTTGGAGGGCTGCACTGCTCCTTCTTATGATACTAATCAGCTACACGCTGCGGTTGTGGAATTGTATTGTCATTCTGGTGCTGAGATTAAATACTCTACAGTCCAGAATTGGTATGCTGGGGATGAGGATGGGAGGGGAGGGATCTATAATTTCGTTACGAAAAGGGGGTTGTGTGCAGGGCCTCGATCAAAGATATCATGGACTCAAGTGGAAACAGGTTCAGCTATCACTTGGAAGTACCCTAGTGTTATTTTAGAGGGTGATGAATCAGTTGGAGAGTTTTATTCTGTGGCGTTGACGAATAACTTTCAGCAGGCTGACACTGGGACGAAAATGATTCACAAGGGTAAGAATACGAGAAGTAGGATTATTTCTAAAGGTATCTCAGCTGGACGCTCGAGAAATTGTTATAGGGGCCTTGTCCAAGTAATGTCCAATGCGGATAATGCACGGAATTCCTCCCAGTGTGATTCGATGCTCCTTGGGGACAAGGCTGCTGCCAATACTTATCCGTACATTCAGGTAAACTCTTTGAACATGCTTTTTGTCAAACTGTGATGTGTAGTCTTTATTTATGCATTACCTTTATTATCTGACTAATATAAAGTAGATTTATTGATGAGTAGTATCACTCTTCCCTGACTCTTCTGGCCATGTTTCAAAGCTTTTTTTCTTTCTAGAATGTGGAAGACTGGAAGTTGGATATCTCATATAAAACAAATTACATTTTTATCTTGGATGTTTTCTTTGTTTCTGACGCTTATGTAATAGGCTGGATTCCTCGAAATACAAATTGAATTTACTAATATTAAGAGTGTGTGTTCTCTTAGAGCACTAGCTGTTAGATCATATAGACCTTTATCCTTGTGTTCACTTTGTTTATCAATCCTCTTGTTTGTGTTATTTATATATACACACGAATGGTTTATCATCATTGGTCAGCAGACCCTGGCCTCGCGAGATTTGTTATGGACTTTGGACCTCAGTCCTCAGTATACTCGAGCTGGAGCTGGAAATATTTTGAAATTAATTGTCTGAAAGTGTTGTGCACAAAGATAGTATAGTAACTCTCAGATTGAATCTTGGTGATGTCTAAAGTTGACTGTTTTCCATTTCTGCAATTCCACATGCTCTAGTAGAATGAATGAATATATCCCCTTCAGTCTATGAATGATTCAAACAAATTTGCGCTGATCGTTTAATTCTCATCGTTTAATCAACAGTCAAAGAACCCCACAGCCCGGATCGAACATGAAGCCTCGACCTCAAAAATTGGTGAAGATCAATTATTCTACTTCCAACAGAGAGGAATCGACTATGAGAAAGCCATGGCAGCAATGATCTCTGGCTTCTGTCGGGATGTGTTCAATGAACTTCCAGATGAGTTTGGAGCCGAGGTGAACCAGCTCATGAACATAAAGCTTGAAGGATCCGTCGGTTAGACGCCACCAAGCTTCGTCTAACTTGTTAATTTTGGTCTGTAAAAACTAAGAATCCCCTGAGCTGTGGTCTTTCACCTTGTCAAAAGTTTGTTGACTTTGTAAAGATACAAGTCACAGTGCTAGTCTCAGTGGAATCGTTTATACAAAATAAATGTCATGTTTGTGCTCACCCTACTATTCTTGATCGAGTTGCAGCTTTTAACTATTGTTACTAACCGTTTTTAGATTTTCTCAAGTAGTTATTAACTTTTTATTAATTTTTTTTAATATCTAAAAATGTTACTCCCGCCGTCCCAAGAATACATTCATGCATTTAGTGGCACGAGTTTAAGAAAAATAATTTTTTGTTAACTTTTAAAGTTTACTGTTCCACGTTGTTTAAGAAAAGTTGTACTTTTTGACCAACTTTATTGACTTTGGAGGGTATTGTAGTATTGTTAGGTAATAAAAAAAAGTATAAAATAATGACTTTGGAGGGTATTGTAGTATTTTTAGGTAATAAAAAAATATAAAGTAATGATATGTGTGTGAAAATGAGTGACAAATTTGAAATTAAAGTAACTTTTGAGGTTGTTGGATAAAGTGGTGTTTTTTCTTTTTAGGGGTGTGAAAAGTTTTGTGGGACAAACAAATGAGGAAAGTGGGAAAAGTATTATAGGACGGAGGGAGTAATTGACTTTGACTAGATTGTGTGCAGAAAAGAAATGACATTTTTGTAATATTATAATATTGTAAAATTATTAATATTGTGTATTGTTTCCATTTTTAAGGTGTGAAAATATTTTAGGGACGAAACAGAATGAAAAGTGTGAATGTATTCTTGGGACGTAGGAAGTATTACTATCCCTTTTCAATAATTTGAGTATCACTTTTTAATAAAATTTTATCACTTTTTATTCGTTTTATCAAATTCTCTTCGGTTTCACATAGAGTGTTTGCCTTGTCGCTTCATCTATAGGCACTATGCTTTGACCCAGTGATATTGCAGAAATTCTTTAATGTAATTATGTTTATTTATATAAAAACAAACTGCACAGATAAAATGGATGATTATTAGTACTAATTTTTGTGGTTATCATTAATAATGTTATTGATATGATGGCACGAATGTCCAAGTTTTCGTGGGCTTTGTCATTGGGCTGATTCCAGTCCTTGTGTATAGGTGGGCCTTCAGTTAAATGAGTCGCTGCCCTCTTTGGGCCATCGAGCTTTTCAGGCCCAATGGAACAACTCTCAACTTTTAATAGTGGGTAAGCCTTTACTCCTTCCTTCCGTCCCAACGGTCGAACAAGGAATATTAAAAATAGTAAAAATGGGGAGTTTTGTTAAATAGCGTGTGTTGTGTAAATTCGGATTTCTCTAAACAATTCTCGGATTTTAAAATGTAAAATTAAAATAAATTAAAATTTAGAAGTAAAATAAAACATGAATTATTATTAGTAAAATAACAAATATATCATAAGAACTAAAGATTATCCTAAAAATAAATAAAGCATGAACGTGTACTGCGGGAGTCATCACTTTATTAACTATTAAATGCAACATTTAATATAATATTATTTTCAATTTAAGTTAGATTATTACATTTTTGGTGAATCAATATCAATCCTCCTGAAAAACACTAGTACTGAAGTTCTATTAATTAATCAAGTCATAAATAAATCAGTTACTTCTTTTAAGAGCAATTATTAGCAAAGTTAATTACATCACCAGATCACATTTCTTTAATTTGAGAATAAGACATGTCGACATTATAAAAAAATATTAATAAAAAATATTGCACTTCTTTTGTCTTCCTATTATTATAAATAAATGGAAGAAAAGAAAAGGAAAGATGGACATAAGTCCCTGTTTGTTCACATGAAAAGAATATTAAAAATGGACCCTTAGAAAAGGCCGGCACACAAAGCAGTTGACTTTGTTAAAGATATTGTCTTCAAACTATTCGTCCTTTGCCCCCATCGAATACATTTTTATTTGACTTTAATCACTAATCACTATTCTCTCATTAAAAAAGCGAAACTTTTATGATATCGTTGAAGAAAATTTTTGTAAGTCGAGGCACTAATAAGAGATGATCATATTTTAATATAAAAAAAAAACTCAAACTAATGATATATAAGTAACATTGATGCAATAAATTATTTTATTAATAATTCGTAGCATAAATAGAAAGTTATTATTTCATCCTATAAAAAAAAGTCATTATTTTAAGGAATAATAATATATACTCCTTTTATTCTCAAAATATTTACATATTTTAATTTTTGACTCGTCTCCAAAAAACTTGCACATCTAAAATATAAAACAACATATAATATTAACACCCCTTATATTACAACAATATTACAAAAAATATCATATTTTTTTATTACAAGATTTAGTTAAAGCTAATTATATCATACACTTTATTCAATTAATTTTTTTTTTAAAAAAAAACTACTTTTTTCTTATCATTACATCCAAAGTCAATTTTCTTAATCTTTATGTCACTAAGCACGTGTATGTATATATTTTGGAAACAAAATTAGTAAGATTTTAAATAAAAATAATAATTATTTAAAAAATATATAAAAATAATTTCACATAAAACGCATGTAAATAAATATTGGATGAATTAGAAGATAAGCCGGGTTGGGGTGGGGTTAATGTTTGTTTCATTGAATTCTTCATGAGGATGGGTAAATGAATCATGATGTCAAATAATTACATTAAATAAAGGAGAAAAGTCATGGTGTTTAATCTAATTCTACAAATGCAATCATGCTTCCTCGCCGGATTTTGTTTTTTCCACTGTTGTTTGCCTAGCTGTCTGTCTAGTTCATTTTTATTCAACATTGTAAAATTCCTATGCTTTCTATTTGGATTAATGTGCTAATAATGGAGTAATATATTTAGAGGGTCTAAATGATATCGAAACGTGTTGCCAATTTAAAATGGTCGATGGACGGTAGACATGCACCCCGGTTCGGAACCATCAGTTCCGGTTTCAAGGTAGGGGAAACTAGAACAGAACCGGACTACGAAGGTTTCGGTTCCGGAACTGCCGATTCAGATTTTATTTTTTATTTTTTTGGTTTTAAGCGTAAAAAGTAAAAAAAGAATTAAAAAATCGGCGGTTCGAACCGGAACCGACGGTTCGGAACTGGAACCGCCTGTTTTTTCTCAAATATGAGGAACCGGAACCGAACCTTCCCCTACCGGTTTCGATTTTTTTTTACGGTTCTGGAACCGTCGGTTTCAGTTCTGATTAAAATCGACGGTTTCCCGGTTCGAATCGCCGGTTCTGATTTTTTTGTGCATGTCTAGACCACGGTAGTGAATGTTAAATTAGGGATTGGGTAACATTTGCACGAACGAATGTTAAATTAGGAATTGCGTAACATTTGCACGAACTGATAGCGGCTATTTTTTAATACATGAAAATTTAATTTTTAAAAGATAAAATATTATTTTTTTAGTTGAAAAATATTGTTCTTTAAATTTTTACATCTTGATTTACTGACCACTCAATTAAAAATTACTCTTTAAATGGAGTACTATTACTCTTGTTAATGAAAAATATTATTTTTCAAATTTTGATATGTTGTGAACTAGTATATGTAATGAATCACAAACTTATAATTAAAATTAATCTAAAGGAAGTGAGAGGGGAAACACTTAATTTAGTACATTGTACAAAATATATTTTACGAGTAACTACACCGTGTGTTACATAATAAACAATTGTTGGTAGTGCTTCATCAGTGGGAGAATTGTTCGACAACTAGAAATATTTTTATTTTTGAAAAGTCGTCATACTTGTCCCCTAGTGAACATGAAATCGATACATTGAGTAAAATTTAAGGAGTAAATTTTTATTTTTTTTATTCAAAGAAGTAATTATTCATCTTACTAAAGAACAATATTTTATATACAGGAAAGTAATACTTCATCCTATTCATTTTAATGCTTATGTTTGCTTTTTGCATGTTGAGTAAGGAATATAATATTTTAATAAATAGTGAGTTGAAAGATAATATTTCATGTAAAGTGGGTATGTATATTAGTGTTGAATATGGTCCCAATATATTAATTATTTTAGTAGATCTTACATATAAAAAAGGAAAACGTAAAAATTGAAATGAGACTTTTAAATTACAAATATTTAAATATTGAAATGAGATGGATGAAGTATTAAAAAACATGGTTTATGGTGAACTAGAGTTACCGGACATACCCTTGGAAATTATTAATATTAATTAGTAAGAAATTTAAATATACTAATAATATGATAATATCAAACTTGAACAATTTGATTTGGAGTATAACTTTATCAAAATAATTTGATTCAGTGCTCATCTCGAAATTATTTAATCTGAAGAGTACAATAATTAATCATATTTGTTATAAACTCTATAATTAATGTGCACCACAGAGATAATAACTGTATTAACTAATGCAGGTGTTACATTAAAATCAAAATAGATGCGCCAACTAAACTTTGCATATTAGTTAATTAATAATGTCGAAAAAAAAAGGGTTTCACCAGGAAGTACACAGTGTAGTGTCGTACTAATTATTTTGTTTATATATTGCCACCGGCAGTATATTAAAATGGATTACGTTGAAACATGTACTCTAAATTAAAGTAGTTATGCAGTATTAATATAAATTTGTAGTCAGACTCTTGTTAATTAATTTTATCCACATTATTGGTGATAATTATGTTGGCAGAATCTCATTTAAAAGCAAAAAATAAAAATAAAAATGCAGAACTAGCCTGAAATCGGTTTCATAATAGTATTGAGATTACTTTTAAGAAGTACAATAAAAAATTACCCTACAAATGCAAAAAGAAAAATCACTGTAGTTAATAAATCCTTTCAAGTGAATTAGCTGGTGTCTAATTTTTTCTTCATCATATTTCGTACGGTTATTATTTTATTTCTGAAATATAATTTTAATTTTTACTCATAAAATTTAGTATTAATGTATATACAATATAATTATAAAATTACAATTAAATTATCTCTTTCAACTTATAATTAATTAAAAAATTATTATATACTATAACTGACTACACACTTATAAAAATCAAACAATTTACAATGTGTGACATGGCCAGCTCAATTTCTAATATAAGTTTAACTGATTAATCAATTATTATCTTTAAATTTTAAAGAAAGAGAAAGAATGGTGCACATGCACCGTTTCGTCACCACACCACTCTTTTTGGTGACTCCAATATTAATTTCTCACCATTTATTTCACTATAAATACTGCACCAAAATACACTATTCCACAATTCAACCAAATTAAACACTATACTACATACTTCTCCAATAAAATTCATCCATCCTCACACAAATATCCCAAAAAAAAAAAAAAAAATGGGTGTGATGAAAAAATCATATTCATACTCAAAGATTGAGAACGAAGATGCAGAAGAAATAAAGCATAGAAGGGCTCAATTCTTGATCTACAAAGCTATGCAGAAAGCAGACCAACAGAGCAGAAGAAGGCCATCATGGTTGAGAGTGAAGATGTTCAAGTTGAAGATCAAGATTGGTAAGAGATTGAAGAAGATTAGAAAGGGATTGTCTTCAACAGTATCAATGTTTTCTGCTAAGCCTGATTTCTGCAAGCACTTTGCTTTTCTGCTCAAATCTTGCAAGCATTTGGTACATGGTAAAGTACAGGACCCTATTGTTATTAGGACCCTCCCACCCATTAATTGACCTTTTGGCCCTCACCAAGAAAATAGACACAAGTTGATGTTATTCAAGTTTTGTTGGGAGGTTTTATGTGATTAATTAATGTAATCATGGGGTTTTTCTGTTTTGATTCTTGGAATGAAAACTCAAAATGAATTGTCATAAGGTGTAATTTATGAAGTATTCTTTCAATTGGCTAGCTAAGCCAACATTGAATTACATTTTAATAATCTTTTAAATGATTTAATTTTTTTTATGTTTTGAAATACGAATTGAAATACAACTACCCTTAATTTCTTCATATTTTCATAAGATTGTGTTTGTATTGAGTCATTTCAAATTCAATGAATTTGAAAATGAGTGGATTTTAAATCAATTCATTTGAATTCCACTGTTTGGATGAATTATGAACTTTTGAAAGGATTTCAAATCCATGATTCAAAAATCATTTTTAAAATAGAATTTTATATATGATAAATAAAAATAATAAAATTTTATTATATTAAATATTAAAATTTAAAATTTTATTAAAAATAATTTTTTTGGATTGGGTAGTAATATTTTTATTATTTAAATATTCAAATCTAAAATTTTATAAAAAAAATGGCTTGGGGTAGAGGGTAGGGCTGGGTGGTATATTTTTATTATTCAAATATTAAAAATCTAAAATTTTATAAAAAAAAATTTTTTTGGGGGGTTTGGGTGGGTGGAGGGAGGTGGGGTGGCCTGAGTGGGGGGTTTGGGGGTAGGCTGGATGGTAGAGTTTAAAATAATATATATATATATATAATTTATTAATTTTTTATACTATTTTTATATATTAATATAATCAATTACAAAACAACGGAAGTATTTCAAATGACACGATTTTAGTAAGGATTTGAAATTCATTCAAAAATAACTAAAAAAATTCAAAATTAAATCAATAATTTGAATTCCATTGATTTAAAATATTGAATTTATAAATTCGTTGATTTCAAGTAGCATCCAACTCTCTCCCTCAAATCCATCAATCCAAACACAGTCTAAAAGAATTTTTGTAAATGTAGTTTAGTTGTCAAGTTTAGACAAGGATTGTCTCACCGTGTACTTTCAGTTTACTTAATACTATCTAGCATCCTATTTAGTTTGGTTTAGTTAGATCATAATTGCGATAATTAACTTTACTTGTGAAGTCTCTGAATCAATAATGCTCATCATCATATTTGCTACAAATTTTCAAATAATTTCACCGACTAAATTTATTTCCAACGTTTGGAATGGGATAAGAGTCGTCGCTATAGTCTACACAATAAATAAATACTAAATAAATCTATTACTAAAATAAATAAATAGAAGACAGTATGAAGAAGTTGGAAGAGAGAGACCACTTCCTTGGGAAAGAAGATGAAAACATGGTTCGCATGATTAGAGATGTACTATAACATTGTTTACCACTCACACCAATCACTTCTATTACAAAATTTTGTATTTCTAAAATTAATTAAAATAATTTTTTAAAAATAAATCAAAATATAATGCCATGTATTTGTATTCACATAATTGATAGTTGTATTTTATATACATTGTGCAATATATGAGATTGAGGCGTGACATTAATTAATTAACATAGAGAATTACAAGTTTACAAGTGTTTTGCCTAAGTCTTGATTTGTGACAGATTAATTAAAATATAAATAAATATATTCATATATGCTAGGCATGTCATATGATATATGGCCTTCAGTGTATCTTAAACGTCCCAAAGAAATTTGGAGTAAAAAAAAAAAAAATAATAATAATAAATATAAATATAACACACATGAAAATCTTCCTAACTTTAGGCCTGCTGGCCGGCCTAACATTTTAGACTTTGTAGTCAGAGGGTGTCTTTGTATGGTTGAATTTCAATTAGAATTTAATCTTATAATTAATTGCAAGAAAATTTAAATTTATACAGATCACAACTGAGACCTAACTTAACCGATCTTTGGATTTGGATATGATGAATTCATTGTCTTTTTTCCATGTTATTACACTTTTTGGCCTTAATATAATTGCAAATTTATCAATATTATTGACGTAATGTTTTATTCTTAATCCTCGAGTTTAATTTATGCGCTTTGAAGTTTACTCCCTCCATCCCGTTTAAAGAGCCGTTTTTGTTTTTTTAGGTGTTTCACACAAAGAGTCTCATTTTTTTTATACATATGAAACTCACACACATCCACCGATACAATTAAAATATGGGCTCACACCTCTACTAATATAATTACTACTAAACATTAAATAATAATATTTTTTAATTGGGTAAAAAATGCAAAAGGCTATTCTTGATTGGGATGGAGTATTTAAATTTTCATTATAATTATATAACATGAGATAGGCTATTACATTTATATTTTGAATCGAATTAATTGTGATATGTAATTATAATATTGAGATAATATAGATAAATTAATTGTTTTCAGATGAAATTGGGGTCCAATGATTGGAATATTGAGGCGGTGAGTTAATGAGTTTACCTTCATAAATATTTGCTGTAAGGGTACAGCCGTACAGCTAATAATCACGATATACAAATTATGATTGGTTCACTAATATGGATGTTGGGTATTTTTATGCCATGTTACCAACTATTTTGGGGGGTGGTTCAAAATATAATTGTTATTGTTATATATATAAATGTGTTTGATAAATAAAATATATATTTTTTAAATATAAAGAATATAATATATTAAAATATGATTTTAGGTATTATTTTAAGAAAATCTGTGAAAAATGTTTCAAATAATAATTGATTTTGATAAATGACTCCCAATATAATTTTTTTGGAAAAATGCAATTTTGATATATTTGCCATCTTCATTGTATAATTAATACATAGTCACATGTATAGTTGCATACAAGGTCATACATATGTTAAAGAATGTGTATGGTCGCACATATAGTCACATAAAGTGTCGCATGAAAAAAAATTGTACGTAAAGTTGTAAGCATAGTTGCAGTCATGGTCACATGTAAAAATTGTGTATGGAGTCGCACATGTAATTACAGGCATAGTTGCATACGTGGTCTGGAGCGTTGATTGAAAATTGCATATGAGGTTCGAATTGTGCTTTTAGCATGAATTTGACTCATTATAATCACAGTTAAATAGCAAACCCTTTGGTCTCTTGTAGTTCAAATCCTATAAGAATTCAATCTATTGCTTTTGGCATGAATTAAACTCCTCTATTATAAATGCAGTTAAATAGTATGCCCATTCGACCTCTTGTGGTTCGAATCCTGCAGGAATTCAGTCTCTTGCTTTTGTCATAAATTAGGTCTAAGTTCACTTAAACAGTAAGTCCCTTTATAAAACACTTGAGCAATTTACCTTCTCAATCAATTTCTAGAATAGTAGAGGTGGGCTTCTTTATTTATTAGACCTATTTATAATCCACTTGAAATCATTTTACAATTTACATCCTCAATCAATTTATGAGATATGGCGGTGGGCCCTTGGTATGCAATCTTACTTTTACTTAAAAATTAACGATACAAAATTACAAAATAACACTATATTTATTTTATGAAATTTTGCAATTACTAACATATTTTTACTTTTAATTACATATTTTTACAATTATTAAATTAACTAATTCTTTCTTTGCAAACACCAATGTTTTCGACAAGGGACTGGCTAGGGAGAGTGCTAAATTGGTCAATAGGATTTTTTTTCAAACATATCATAATAATTATTAAAACGATCACCGTATATAGTTGCAAATGAAATTCTGAAATGAAATAATAAAAATACTTTTTATGGAATCATATTACAGTACATAGTGTTGAATAATCTAAATAATAAAATTAGATTTTCATTTAATCATCACCATTATATAAATTAAAATAATTGTAAATAAATTTGATAATTACACACTACATCCTGATATTTCACCTATAAACCTTCCAATGCATCCAAATGACCCTCTTTTATAATAAATATTAAAAATATATTCAGACAAACTAAAGGCATATTGGTTGTCGTTTTGACTATTTGAATGCTAATTTCCACTTTGTGGCCCCTTTAAACGACCACCCAGCGTCAAACACAATTAATTCTGCCCAATTTTGCCTCACATTTTTGACCTTCGGGTCAAAGGGAGATACGTGAGCCCTGAAACACGAACTGGTACACTCATTTCCAGGTATTTTGGTCATTTTGTTGAATATTAAAAAAAAAAAAAAACCTTTCGAGAAATTTGCCAACTAGGAAAGGAATTCCAAAATTATAATTGGATTGGTTCGGATTTAATTTTTGTTATTTTATGAAAAAAATTTCTAAAAAGAAAGTCTAAAATCTAAATTCTAGAACAATGATTAAAATTCAACTCAAAAAATTCATAAAAAATACATTCTTTTATTAATTAGTGTATAAATCTCACGTTGTAATTTGGGTGGGTGAAATAATAAAGCATTCGAATTTTGACAATGAGAAAAATTAGTAGTAAAATATAAAGTATTTTAATTAATAATATAAGGTTAATATTTTAAAGGGTGATGGTAGGGTGCACCTGATGCACCCCTGTATTAATACAGGGTAGAAAATATATAGTGGGTGGTTTTTTTTATAATAAATTTAATTATATTAATTTATTTAATAGTTGAGATTAGATTAAAATGAATCTAAAGGTTAAAGTCGTCCGGACAACCTAGCTAGTTGGACTCTATATTAAAATGTTGTAGAAAAAAAATTAAAATTGGGTAGGCATATTCTATCCAAACGTAGAATATAGCAAAACACTTCTCCTACCAGAATATTGCAAAACATGATTAAAAAAATAGGAATTTATAATAATTTTAAAATGTTCATTAACATGATTAATTTGTAATAAAGAGAAAAAAAGTAAATCCATTTATTTAAAGGATTGCTCTATGAAATAATTTAATTCTGTTTGTGTCCTAATTCAGAGCGCCCCACTTAAAACTTTCATTGTAATGGCAGTTCTCCATCTAGTTATATCTAGGGGTGGGTAATATCGGTATACCGAAAATACCGATACCGTACCGATACCGTACCGAAAATTTCGGTATGGAAAAATTCATACCGATAACGATACCGAAATTTCGGTATACCGATTTTTCGGTATACCGAAATTTCGGTAAATTAAATCGGATACCGATACCGTACCGAAATTTACATCATACCGATTTTTCGATAAATACCAATTAATACCGAAATGTTGACATACCGTTTCATACCGAAAATTCAACATATCGAAAAATACCGATTTACCGAAACCATACCGAAAAATAATATTTAATTTTAATCAAAATAATAAAATTAATATAAAAATATTTCAAAATAATTAAATTTTCTAATCTCAAACATTCTACTTTGACACTTATGTTCCTTTTAATTTATTCATAATTATATATTAAATAATAATTTTTTTATTATTATATTTTTATACTCCTATATTTTAATTTAGAAGTGTATTATATTTTTATTTATTTTTATTAGAGCTTATTTAAATTTTAAAAAATATATATGAATAAATGTGATACATAATAAAATAAAAATAATTTAAATATATTAATAATATAATATATACTTAAATATAGTATTATGTATAATTAAATTTTTAAAAAATAAATATAAAATTTTCGGTATATCGGTATCGGTATACCGATATCGAAATACTGAAAATAATTTCGGTATACCGATATACCGAAAATTTTAATATCCAATACCGATACCGTACCGAAATTATCGGTACGGCAACCATACCGTACCGAAAATTTCGGTATGTTGAAACTTCGACATTTTTCGGTATTTTTCGATACGGCGAACGCGGTATACCGAGTTTTCGATATTTTTCCCCACCCCTAGTTATATCATTTAAAAATTAGTATAAATATAGGATTAATGGAGTATTCAAATTTATCAAATACCATTTGATTTCAAAATGGGTAACCCTATAAACTTTGTCAAATGATGCCCATGTTATAATGATCTTGAACTGAGAGCTGTTTTTTTTACACTAGCCCCATAGTTTAGTAGTATTTGTTTGCTAAAAGAAATGTAAATGGGTCAAATTAATGGTTTATTTAGATGATCTCCAACACAGCAAATATGCAATTGTTTGATTAAACGGAATTTCAAATTGTTTTTCCTTGAAATCGCCTACATCACAACAATCTTCTCGAATTATTATCTTGATCTGATTCAATAGAGATTTTACATTGATAAACTAGAACAAGAAGAAAGAAGTGAACTAGTCTTTTTTCCTAAATTCAAATAAATTATATACTCAATTTTATCAATTTGAATCCAAAATTATTATATATAATAATAAAGTATATAAGTTGATCTATAAATGTGGATGTACACAAGATATAAATAAATATATAGAATATAATGTTAGAGGTAGAAACTTGCAAGTTACCGGTAACTATATTTTAATATTTTTACACGCTTTACTGAACAGAAGTATCATATAATAGAAAAGTAAATAAATTCAATAAATTTTTTTATATAAATTTTACATTGATAAACTATAACAAAAAGAAATAATGAACTAATATTTTTTCTTAAATTCAGAGAAATTATATGCTCGCTTTTATCAATTTGAATCATATAATAGTGCGAGTATATAAGTTGATCTAATCCCGTACAGCAAGTGGCTGCAAAAAAAACTAAATCAACAATATAAAATCAAAGACTGCATGCAATGACTTTACATGATCGACACATTCATCATAAAATGTCATTTACAATCACAAGCCAATATCAACAAAAAACAAAATCATTCCAATCTGCAACGGGGTGCTTTTATTCCGACGACGGGGAATGATATGCAACGGCAGTTATTTATTTATTTATTTTTTGTTTTATGTTTTAGGCCCTTGGAAGTAGTGAAGTCAACTGTCGGGTCTGGGGCGGGTACCCAACCCAACTACATGAACCCGGCCCGTTTTCAAAGTGCCCGCCTCGGATCTGTACGAGTCTTATTTTATAACCCCAGACCCAGACCAAAACGGTCGGGTCCGCCCCGCCCCGCCCCGCTCTATTTTTTAAATATTTTTAATATATTTTTTTATGCACACCCATAAATCACTAACTCTCTCACTTCATCATTTTCCATAATTTCAAATAATAATTATATCAAAAGAATAAAAATAAAATATAATAATAATAATAATCATAAAATTAGTGGTAAATTATTAGAATTTTAAATAATTATTAAAATAAAAAATATAATATTTATATTTTGTACGAGTCGGATCGGATACCCGCATGTCTGGGTCCTCTGGATAATACCAAGACTCGACCCGTTTCAAAACGTTCGGGACAAGTCTACCTTGTTTTCAATTCGGGGCGAGTTTAGGCCGACTCATATCGTTCGGACTGGGTGGGTACCCACGGGTCGAGCCCAAATTAACACCCCTATTTGGAAGTCTCTTGCCAACAATAGTGGGTTGTTGAACGATTAATGTAGCCTCCTCCTACTCACCCTCTTTTTTTTTTTTTTTTTTTTTTTTTTTAACTTTTCCAAAACTTACACACTAATTATATTTTTTGAATTTTTGGATATTATTTTTACATAATAAATAAGTCCAACTACATGCAACAACACATATTAATAGATTGAGTTTTAATTTAATTTTCACAATTAAATTTAATTAAATCATTTAAATTAAAAAAATTTTATAAACTCTAAATTGCATCTGTACATCAAGTATATCCAAAATCACCTATAAATAAATTATTATATATAGAAAGTTACTCTCTCCTTCCCATTCTAATAATTAAATTTGCTTTTGACACAAAAAATAAATAATATAATATTTTAATGTATATTGAGATAAGAAAAATAATATTTTAATGATAGTAGATAGTTGTACTCTCTCCGTCCCATAACAATTGACACATTATTTTTTGGCACATAAATTAAGGAGTATAATAATTTAATGTAAAGTGAAGTGAGAGAAATAATATTTAATGTATAGTGGGTAATTGTATTAGTGGTGAACGTGATGAGTTTGTGAGTCCATATAAATAAATAAATTACTTTTGTGTATGTCATATATCTTTAAAAAGGAAATATGTCAATTTCTGTTGGACAACCCAAAAAAGAAGTGTGTCAATATCTTTAGGACAGAGGGAGTATTAGGGTTGTAGGTGGGTCCATGGAGATGTTTTAATTATTTTGTATGATTGAAAATATGGAACAATTTGGACGAAACGAGGGGAGTATGTGTTAATAGAGTTATTAGATGTATATTAAGTGTATATAAGGAAGATTTAAGGAGATTTAATGTAATAGTTAGCATTATACTATTTCCTTAATTAATATTTTTTCTTTATTTCTCTCTCTAACTTTTATCCATTCTCTCACTTCAATTAATACTTAATTTAACATAAAATTTAAACTTATCATTCTTAAACCTAAACAAACGTAACAAATATAAAAGAACACCATCCACTATTTTATTAATCTAACAAACATAGAATAACACTATTAAATAATTTATTAAATCTACTTAAATCCAAAACAAATATCCCCTAAAATTTATTTGATATCTGTCATCAAATAAAATAGAATAATTATTTTTTTAAAAATAATTACATGACACGTCCTATTTTTAACTCATCAATCACATATGTAGAATTACCCTAAAATTAAAATATAAGAGCATCTCCAAAAGGCTATTTAAAATACAAAATATTTAAATTTTGAAGAGAATGTTAACAAAAACGAGCTCCAACACAATCTCTATTTTAACATTTAAATTTACATAATCATTTTCATTCTTCAAATTTGAAGAGCCAAATCCACTCTTTAAACTTAAATTGCATTAAATGTTATCTACTTTATTGTGTGTTTTGATTCAAATAAAATAGTTTTTAATAAATTAAAAGAGAAAATATGTAATACATATACATTGGAAATGAAAATATAAAGAGTTTGTTGGAGTATAACAAAAATATGATTATTTAAAATTAAAAACCCTCTTTATATTGTAAAAATATTCTCCAAATTTTAAAGAGTCTATTGAAGATACTCTAATTACTTATCTCTCTAACGTATTATTTAACTATTTTAAGTGTATGCTCTAAAATGTAGAATTTCTTTTAAGAAACTATATTTTAAAGATTTGGTGATGTAATTTTAATATGTTTTTTTTTACAGTATATTTATATTATTTTGAAAATTAAATTTTAAATCATAATAATTAAATAAAACTTCTAATTATTAACTACATCAAAACTTTAAATGCAATGATTTTCTTCATATAAATTTCATTTGATCTAGCCAAGCTTTAGCATAATCTATGAATATACCTTGAATGGCAATAATTATTTGTGCAGAATACATATGTTGGAAATACACCCAAACAATTTGAATGGTTGAGTTCGTAAAGGGTGTATAAGTGATTTCACTAACATTATTACATAAAACTTTTAAAGGAGTGTACTCTATTGTGTTCAATTATAGTCCTTAAATCCAATAAAATGCAAGAATGAGCTCTTACTATGGGCTACATTTTTGGGCTCACCCCATGATTGGATCTCTCAAGCTGCCAAGCCCAATAAAAAGTTTAAGATTTTTTTCCTTTGAATAATAAACTGTAAATAAGTAAATTTAAGTACAATTTCACTAAAAATAATTTAAATTCCAATTTTAGTGATAAGATCAAGAGTGGTTGACTTTAGCTCTGGAACCCCATTTGTTTTGATGAGATTCTGGGGTTAATACTCAATAATCCTTTGCTAAAAGTTGGGATTTCACTACTCATGATTTCTCTAGGGTTTTATAAGTTAAGAGGATAGTATAGATCGTCAATTACACCGATTTTCAATTGGTTGCTGCCTGAGGAAGTCCGATGCCTGCCTTTGACCCATTTACAGCATACTTTTGATCTGCTTCCTCTTATCTCTCCCGTACTCTTACAGCTTATCGATGATTCAATCTGTCATCCCTCGTGCAATGTTCATGGATCTAGAACTTGTAACCAAGGACAGTGTCCGAATTGGCCCATATTGGTCAGATCTTGAGCTCGGTTAACTTTCTTTTTTGTCAGTCTAGTACTGGAAACAACTGAGGTCATTGATATGTTGTGTGGAATGAAGTCGAGATCTGTGATTGCCTTCAAGGTTTGTGGAATATATTAATGATTTTTTCCTTGCATGTATTTAGTATGTTGTTCTACTTGATCTGTTATTGGATTTTCTGTTGCCTGATATTACATCTGAAATGTTGGATTAACAGTATTTTACAGGTTTTCAAGTTTGATTCTCTATTTTTTGTTCTGGAATCACCTGCTATTTTCAAAGATCAGAGAAGAATACCTTTCGGGAATGATCATTAAAGTTGTCAAGTGGCAACCCGTGGCTCTATTCACCCCATTAAGTATGCTTTTCCATTTCGAAGCTATATAGTCTTCATTTCTTTCCGATGTTTACTGTCCACTTATGGCACACCAGCTATTCTAATGCAAGTTCAAGTATGCTAAAATGTTTAACTTATATTCTTGTTATTCAATTTTGTTTTTTCAGAAGTTGCAATTTTGCTGAATATATTGGTATTGGATACATTTATTTATTTTGTCTTGATAATTATGGATAAATATTCGTGTCATCTTGACCAATATTTCCACTTTGGAGATGTCCTATGTTCTTCTTTAACATGAGGCTTTTCTTCAGGTTGCATGTTTTATAGATGAATTCTGTTTTGCATCCATTTCCAATTATAGCTTCATCTATGCTCTATGTCTTCTAAGAATATAATCTTAATGCAATTAATGTTGAAGGAGATGGAATGAGTGACATGGTATTTCATTGCATTCGAAGATGGATATTGACAATAAGATGATGGTAGCTAATTCATCAAACTGAAATATCACTTTAATTTTTTTGCAATTCGTGCAATAGAACCCTTTATTATTGTTATTTTTTTAGTTCTACCAATATATTATCCTGAGTCGTGGAAGTATGATGTACCCTTGATTGCCCGGTCAGTAATGCTATCGATTAAAAATTTCATAGAAAAGCATGATCATTTATGTGTAGACTCATTTTATCTAGAATGTTTTCTTGCCAAATTATTTGGAGGGCTTTGTGGTTCATTGGTGTAGATTATGTGCCCTTAAATTGAAGAGATTGTCACTTATTATTGGGTGAAGAGATTAAGATAAATTTATCTCCTCTAGGAGATTAGCTGCAAAAGACAAATCACGATGTTTAACAATGTTTAAGGCTATTGCATTGGAGCCATGATGCATTACATCTCTTATGGTCTTTTCTGTAAAAGTTAAAACATGAAGTATAATAATTTACTTGTTTTGTTCTAAATTTGATATACTGTATTACTTCTTATTGTTTTCAATAAATTAAAGAACACCAAATACGATATTCCATTCTTTTGTAAAGTTTGGGGTATATTGTGCATGATATGATATAGATACTATAATTATAGGGCATAGTTCTTACTGGCCTGTTTGGTCCATGTAAGCTAGAAAGATTATTCTTTTATTTGTTGAGAAAATTGCAAAACTGGTCCCACCCGTCACGGTTCCATTTGGTTTTGGTCCCAAAAGTCTTGACTTTGGTCCCAAACCTTTTTTTTGGGCAAAAGTAGTCCCACCGTCAACTGTCCCGTTAACTCCCGTTAGTAGTATTGGTACCACTGGATGTAATCTTAAATATTGGGACAAAAATTGCAAAATCTTGCAATTTTGGTCCCAAAGCACCTGTAATATTTTTTTTTGGCGGTAAAATGCAAAAATTTCTACTGTTATGGTTCAACAAAATTATCCATCACAACACAATTTAACACCAATACAATCACATAAGATCATAAGCAACATAAAGCAAAAAATATGTGAATATAGTTCTTACCAACATCCTAAATCATAGTCTGAATCAACATAAATCAACAAACAGGTAAACAAAGTTCAACATTCATAAAAAATTCAATAAAGTAGCAACCAACTACTTCTTCCCCTGTTTCTTACTGTTTTGTGCAGCTTTTTATCAACTTAGATGTCTCCGTAAGAGTATTAACAGTCACAAACTTCTTACCCCCTTTTTCTATGATTTTCATGTCATCTTCCTTGTTACTTTGACCACCTACATTCACATTGCATCCAATGAATGTATTTGGACTGAGAAGTGTTGTGTGCGTGCCTGAGTTACTAGTGCTTGCACCCCCAAATTGCACCTGACCTCCAATGAAATTATGTGGATGAAAAGCCATTGGTGGAGGAACCCTAAACTTCACTCCAGATGGACCTTAACTACAAATGTCTTTTGTCATCTATTTTCAAAATTCACACATGTGAATAAGTAATAAAAATCAATAGGCTCAAACAAAATTATTACTTTTAATTAAATATGTACCCCAGTCACAGCCAGTTCAATCTCAGTAGATTTTTTGGCAGCAGCCTTTGGTCTTGCACTACGAGCACCCAACTTCCTCTTTCCCTTAATTAAAAAAGAATAACACGAATATAAATATCTATATATGAACATAATCTACTTAAATAGAAATATTACCAGAGCTTGTCTTCCTCTTCTTGTTGTAGGTCTATCACTCGTAGCATGAGATTCAGTCTAAATAATAATACAAAAATAATTATGATGTATTCAACACTATAACATAATGAATATAAGAACATAAGTACAAATTACTTACGTTGATAGGGTCTATATCAGACTGATGAACTACATCATCATGTGTCATTGGTGGACAATCATCAGATTGTGTCATCTCTACTGGCTCAGTACATGGTTCAGTTGATCGTGCTCGTGGTTCACCTTCTCTTTCTTGTTCATAAACAGCCAGCCTCAACCTCATCAGATTGATCCAACTCATCTAATAAACTAGTAGCAACCTTCTTCAATGAACAACCTTTTTGATTGTGTCCATTTTCACCATAATATTTGCAAGTAACTTTAAATGATTGCGTTGACATTCTTTGGACACCTCTTGTTCTCTTCCCTCAAATTTCATCTGCTCCTGCACTCCTTTTGCTCTCCAGTTTACCCTTTCTTTTCCTTTTACCAAAATTTTGTGGCAATGGTGGAATGTACCCTGTCTTAGACCAGAACTCTTCTCCATTCATTGGGCTGATAGACGTTCGATAAACTTCCATGTATGTGGCCACAGAATAGCACTTGTTGACATAATCTTCCACATCATGACCCTGTACACATATTGCACTGATTGCATGCTTACAAGGGATGCCGGACAACTCCCACAATCTGCAATCATAAGTGTATGCTTTCAAGTCAACAGCGTACTTCTTTCCATCAAAACTTATTACCTCATAGTTGTACTCATAGGATTTGGAAGGAATACAATCTTTGCTTCTCTTTATAGCATCATACACTAATGCTCTTATCCGCCCACATATTTTTTGGCCCTTCCATTTCCTGTCACAAGCATCTCTGTTTTTTTGAAGCCTTGACATCATGTATTCTCGTATCCATTCTAACATGGTCAAGATTGGCTTAGATCTTGCTTCAACTAAAACATTGTTAAATATCTCACACATGTTGTTCACAAAGGTATCACACTTGGAAAAGACACCAAAATGTGACCTCGACCACTGAGATGGAGGTTTTTCTTTTAGCCACACTAAACATCTAGGATCCTTATCTCCAACTTTGTTCATTGTTGTGTCAAAGTCAGAGATAGTGGTAGTCTTTGCCGCAGCCCACAATAACTTTTTAAACTCATCACCCCTGTACCCAGCTTTCTTCACTCCCAACAACAGCATATGCTAAGGGATATGGATCATTGTTTGGATCCATGCCTACTGCAGTCATTAGAATCATTGTTTGGATCCATGCCTACTGCAGTCATTAGAACTCCATTGGTATGACCTTTTAGTTGGCAAGCGTCCACACCAATCCATGGTCTGCACTCATTCTTGAATCCCTGCTTTAGTGCACCCAAGCAAATGTAAATTTTGCTGAATCTGTTGCCATCAGGTGTGTTGTCCACTTTCAATACCACAGTTGAGTTGGGATTTTTTTCAGTCAATGTTTTAGCATAATCCCAGAGCTTTGTGTATTGCTCACTGTTATCACCGTCAATATTTTTCAAAGCCAATAATTTTGTTTAATATGCTTGATAGGGAGAAACATGACACCCTATCTTCTTCGATGCTAAATGCTTAAAGCCTTTGCTACTCTGCTTGGGATCAGCTCTGAAATGGTCCTTAAATCTCTTCGCCAACCAAGCTGATTTTACATTATCAACAGTATGTTGCCGAGCACATGAGTGATCTGGATTATATTCTCTAATCTGAAACCCTTCTTTATCAGCCATTTTCAATGCATTAATCCTCCAATCACAACCTTCTTGTTTACACCTTGCATAGATTCTTCGAGCATCATTCTTTGAAAACCACAATGATCTACCTGTCTTAATACTGTGGTGTGTCACAGCCTCCTTAAATAATATTTTCGTTGTGAAAATTTGCTCTATGTAGAAACTAGGATTTCTCAATTGAGATTCCTTGAAAACCAAATCAAGATTCATAGAGTTATCATCATCTGCTTCAGAATCATCCTCAACACTGTCAAAGTCTTCTTCATTGTCTAGGTACTCTTCTTCACTAGAAGAAGATGCAACTGTCTTATCAACGCAGCCTAAATCAGCCCACTCTACTTCATTGTCAATGTTTTCATCAAACATGATATCATCAAGAATGTCATCAACACTATCTTCCTTGTATGCGAATTCATCATCCTCTTCTGAATCATCATCATTAACATCTTTATCCATTGGCTCCATTGGCACTATATCTCTTTTTCCACTCAAGTTTACCACTGGTTCTTCTTCAATTCTGTCTCCACCAATAACTTCCACCACATCTTTTTTTCTACTAATTTGTGCATCTTCATAGTACTCTGCCTCTCCCTCAATGTCAGTATCATCACCCATAAAATCTTCTGATCTTAAAGCATCAAGGAACATAGTATATATCCTATTCTTTGCAGCATTAAAACACCTATCAATATCAAATACACTATCAACTATGTCCAATTTTCCATCTTTTCTCATTCCAAAGTACTTTTTACTCTTAACATATCCTAACTGTTCACACATCCTGTCAAGATATCCTAAATCGACCTTGGAATAATTGACAAAATTATATGCACTTATTGTCCTTCCAATATACTCAAAATCATCTATGGTATTCCCAATCATCATTCCACCATGATGCAACTTAATAGTATATAGATTCAAGAATTACCTAAAACAAAACATAAGTATAATATCAGTATATAAATTAAAATCCAAGGATAAATTAAACTTCATACTCAAAATCAAATTTGGCTGCTTTGGCATCAATTGGTTGCAGTTTCAAAATTACAGAGTATTCCAGATTGTGAGATTAGCTTAGTAAGAAAACAATTAAGGGATTAAATTAATTAACAAGTAGGATAAATCCCCCTTTCTTAACACTCCCCGTTTGTGTCCTATGTTTGTCCAGAATTTAATCCTACTGTATTGATTCATCACCACTACCCTACATACAGAACGAGGAATTCAACCCTACTGTATTTTTTTTGAAAATGGTGTGTGAGTATGTGCGAAGTAGAATAGAAGCAGAAAGATTGACTTACCATAATCTGGAGTCGGGAATCGAACAAGAGATTTTTTTCGCCACATTGTGCTATCGATACTGCAAATTGTTAAGACGAGCACGGGATTCGACGTGAAGAAATTGATTAGTGAAGGGAGGGAATTACAGCGCACTCAATTTTGGGGATTATGGATTAGGGTTCATCTACAATTTGGGAAGAAATTGATTTGTGATGTTGAAACTCCGACGGAAACGTCGCGCTGCCTTGTCAATTGAAATTCCGACGGGAATGGCGAGATGAGAGAGGAATTCAACGGAGCGGCGCTTGAGGAGCGGTCGCCGTTAATAACAGCGCAGTGAGCGAAGCAATTTTGGGAGGGGAAATTAGGGATTCAGTTTTGGGTCGTTTGGGGTATTACGTGATGTTTATTACCCTAACGGCCACGTGAGCCATTCCGTTAACATTTGACGGCCTTGGGGTTGATATTGCAAAAAAAAAAAAAAAACAGCGGGACTACTTTTGCCGAAAAAAAAAAGGTTTGGAACCAAAGTCAAGACTTTTGGGACCAAAACCAAATGGGACCGTGACGGGGGACCAGTTTTGTAATTTTCTCTTTATTTGTTCTTGTTTTTCTCTCAGAAATTTTTTTTGGTTTGCTTAATGTTATCATCCTTTTCCCAGCTTGGAGAATAAATATTGGACTGTTATCTTGAAGTTGTTTTAAAGGGAAAAAAAACGGATTGAAGGTAAAGTTAGGTAAGTTAATCTTTTTGCTTATGAACCCTTTTCCTATGAACTTTATGATATGCTACTTTCGGTCTTTGATACACTGAGTCGTGCGCAATTAAGGTTTATGTAGTTGAATACCTATTCATGTCATGGTAACCTACATAGGAGTTTTGAATTGTTACGCAAAAATGTGTTTATATTTGATATTATCTATATACAGAGTTTTGAAATTTTAATGATTTAATAGTATGATGCTATAATTATTTACAATTATGCTTACTAATATAGAGTCATTTTAATGCCATAATTATTCACTGCATTTTTTTAATTATTATGTACAGTGATACTTTAGGATATTACAGATTTAAACATTCAATGTAAAGATGTGAGCTCGAAAGCTTAAGAATTGACTTCTGCTTTTGGAAAAGCTGAATTCTAAATACATTCCAGTCTATTCTACTTTTTTTTTATGAAATATGAATATATTTTGTGTTATTTGGCAGAGATACTTCGATTGAGGATAGAGGATCCACCAAGAAAATAACATATGGTGTATCTTGGAGGCACAGTTCTTGCAGGAATTATGAAGGTTTACTCTTTACCCTCACTCACACCGACCACTCAACTCAAACATGATAACATGACTTTAAATATTATTTAGACATTAGAACATAAGTTCATTACTTGAGACATTTCATTTCAAACTACCATGGAAATACATACATGGGAATTTAAGAAAAATATAAAGAACTAACCTCATGATCAATTAAGATCAACTTCAAAGTTTCTCAATTCCCTCCATGATGTACTTCTCTTGATCTTTTTCCAGCAACCTTTACTTTGATGCATCCACCATTCATCTTCATAAAGAAACAATTTTCTAAAAAGTTTGTCTCCATATCTAAATCACCTAAAATAAAATTATAAATCATCAAATAATCCATAGATGAGTCACATAATGTTAACTATTTTTATAATATACGGGGATACATGCCTTTTAGGTATTGAGGTAGATGTTTTCTTTGATGTATTTAGTTTAGCAATTCAAAAGCAAGCAAACGAAACATGTCATCTCTAGCTATGTGTTGGTATTTATAAATAATAATAGTGGCTAATTAAGATTCTTTAATTCCGTTGCAGAATTTTAAAGGCCAACCTGTACGCTATTACAATGGAGATTATATTGCATGAATACCTGGACAGTCATTTGTAGTACCCGAAAAGTCTTAATCTATTATTTAGATTACATGAATGCATATGGAAGATTTGTAATATAAATGTATTACTCTTTCCATCCACTTCTAAGATATTCATTTCACTATTTCTGCTGTTCGCTTCAAAGGTATCAATTTCCTCTATTTAATAAAAAAAATACACAATATGACCCACCACTTCCCTTAATACAACTACACATTTTACCTATAATAATACTACTATTAATCCACGTGCAAAAAGCAAATAAAGATCTTAGAACTGTCCACGTGCAAAAAGCAAATGGATACCTTAGAACCGGACAGATGAAATATATGAATATTTGGAGAGTTAATGTATTATGTAAATGCTGTATATTACTCCACCTGTCATTAATATTATGCTAATGCCTGAGATGTGAAATAAGGGTGAGAATGTAGTTAAAAAAAATAAGTGAGGGCAAAATTAAAAAAAAAATATTTTACATTCTCAAGCCACTTTTACTATATTAAGATAAGATTAAAATTAAGATGAGATATGATATGTAACCCACTTATTTGCATTAATGCAACTAAAGTGTAAATCCACGCATCACAAATACAATTATTTACTGCTAGTTAAAAAAGCAAATGAGAGGAGTGTTTTTTAAATTGTAATGTTGAGTGGTTTCACTTTATTAATTATAAATTTGATCATAATGGAAGATTTCCAAAAAAATCGGTATTATAGAGCAATAGAGATGGATTACGTGGGAGGATTAGACTTAGGTTCCGTAATTATTGTTTGTCAAGATTATGCAGATCGGCATTTAGAATCACCAGCTCTTAATGGTATAAAAGCATAGATCTTCGAAATATTCTCCGCTCTCAATTTACAACTCTTTTGGTAATTTTGTCATCCATGAATCTCCATCCGAGATTTAGGGTTTCCCTTTTATCCTTTTATTATCTGAGTAAAGGTATGTTTTATAATTCAACCCTCCCAATACATACATTTTCAACGACATTTTGCTTCGAAAAACACGTATTTATCACGTAGCATTTAAATTGTATGTATTGCTCTATCGTGTGAAGAAGTTACGCCAATACCGCTAATTAATTAGGAATTACTCATTTTTGTTCGGCAGTTTGATAGTTTATTTGTTTTTGGATTCAAATGCTAATAATGATGAGATTATTGTGTAAATAATTGGGTATTCTCCGTTTGAGGGAGTATTTCATCAATTTTCTGGTTGTAGGTATCGATTCTGCTGTTTAGTGTTGAATTGCATTTAGTTAGTTATCACTTGAGATTCCCGTGATTGGGCTTTTGGCTGGAGATGAGTGTGGTGGGGTTTGATGTGGGTAATGAGAACTGTGTTATAGCAGTTGCTAAGCAACGAGGGATTGATGTCTTGTTGAATGATGAATCAAAACGAGAAAATGAGGCAGTGGTTTCGTTTGGGGAAAAGCAGAGGTTTATTGGTTCTGCTGGGGCAGCATCCTCAGCTATGCATCCAAAATCGACTATATCTCAGGTTAAGAGACTGATTGGTCGTAGGTATAGTGAACCCGCTGTGCAGAATGACCTAAGATTGCTCCCATTTGAGACATCTGAGGGAACTGATGGTGGGGTCATGATTCACCTGCAATATATGAATGAAAAGCAAACTTTTACTCCAGTACAGATTTTGGCAATGCTTTTGGCACATTTAAAGCAAATCACAGAAAAGAATCTTGAGATGCAGATTGCAAATTGTGTTATTGGCATACCGTCGTACTTTACTTCTTTGCAAAGACGTGCGTATCTGGATGCCGCAGATATTGCAGGGTTGAAGCCGGTTAGGCTGATGCATGACTGTACTGCTATAGGATTAGGCTATGGAATATACAAATCAGATTTCCCAAACAGAAGTCCATCTAATGTTGTGTTTGTAGATGTGGGTCATTGTGATACACAAGTTGCTGTTATATCATTTGAGCCTGGACATATGAAGGTGTTGTCCCATGCATTTGACAACAACTTAGGAGGAAGAAACTTTGATGAAGTTCTGTTCAGACATTTTGCTGCTCAATTTAGGGAACAGTATAATATTGATGTTTATTCTAGTGCCCGGGCTACTATAAGGCTGAGAACATCATGTGAGAAACTGAAGAAAGTTTTGAGTGCTAACCCTGATGCACGGCTTAATATCGAGTGTTTGATGGAGGAGAAAGATGTTAATGGATACATCAAGAGAGATGAGTTTGAGAAACTGGCATCTGCATTAGTGGAACAGATTAGCATTCCATGTCATAAGGCTTTGCTCGACTCCGGACTGACTGCTGAGAAGATTCACACTGTTGAACTAGTTGGGTCAGGTTCTCGAATACCTGCCATTACTAAGATGTTGAGTTCAATTTTTCGGAAAGAGCCTGGCCGTACACTGAACGCAAGTGAATGTGTGGCTCGTGGCTGCTCCCTTCAATGTGCAATGCTCAGCCCTATATTCCGAGTGAGAGAGTACGAGGTTTGTTTTTATGTATTATTATTAATTTGGATATCCAAATTAAATATTTTTTTGAGACTTTCTTTGCTGCAGATTTTAACAATAATAGTAATACGACAGTTTCATTTAGATGCTTAAGAAACAGCTATTATAATCTTTCATCATCTAAAAGTTAAAATTAATTATTCACTGTTGTATGCTATGAATAGTTATGGATTTGATGACGTGTAGGCTAGGAAATTTTCAGCTGTGCTGCTTTTCTTATAGGCAGTTTGCGAAGAGAATAATTCTTTTAAATATCATAATGCAAGATCATCAATTTGGGGGCTTGACAAGACTTTGGTTGTCATTAATTAATTTTGCAACTATCTCAATTCTCACGTATACTTAGAAGTTCTCATTGTTCAGCATAAATTCTTTTGTGATCGCTTTTCAGAAGTGCTGCATTTTTCCACAAACATCACGGTTGTTTGTACTATGATGATTGCCTCCACTGTTTTATGAAAGGAAGTCAGCTGACATTAACACATTCTTGCGATCATTGCAAGCAATTTTAGAATCTTTGCTTTGAATTTCCTTTTTCTTCCCTGCCTGGTGATTTTCTGGAACCTTGGTTTTACAAAAACCAAATACAGGTTTTGTAAGATAGTTGCTTAATTGAATTTCGTATAGTTTAATTCATTTTGACCCATCCACTCATCAATCCTCAGTACCCACGAGCCAGCCAATTAAGAAAATGAATCTCTCGTTGCTGCTTGTATTTGTTGACTATTGTAATTTCTTGTATTTTTACTTGCTTCTAACCTGTAGTTCATTTGGAAAGCATTTGTATATAGAAAGAATAGTGAGTTCTCTTCAAATATTTAATTGATCTTTCACTTGATAGAGGAACAGATGAGCTTGGCTTTATGTATCTGTTGCACTTGGATGCTCTATAATCCAGATGAGAGCAGAATGTTTTTAGAATTTAATAAAGATGACTAAAAGCATTTTCTTACAGGCTAAATATTAGCTCTTATGTGCAGGTGGAGGACTGCTTCCCATTCTCAATTGCCTTTGCATCAGATGAACGGCCAGTCCGCACATTAGCAGATGGAGTATTGTTTGCTAAAGGCATTTCTTTTCCAAGTTTGAAGATTCTCACGCTGCACAGAAGTGATATATTTAACATGGAAGCTTACTATGCAAATCAGAATGAGCTGCCTTCTGGTGTCTCAACAAGAATCAGCTCTTTTAACGTACAGTTTTTATCAGATTATATAACTATTAGTTGCATTTTGGGACATTGAATATTGAACTATTACAATAAGGTGCAAATTGTTAAGAGCAGGACCTACTTATTTTCAAATATGCAATTGAGATGAAGAGGTTTTCATACGGGCCTGCTATAGCTTCTGACTTTTCTATCTTGTTATATGTTCATAGTGCATGTGTTAAGGAATCAATGCTGTCTGGGTATTAGTTCTATTAATCATTTAATTGTTATACACACATGAAATATACAATTTTTCCTGGTCAGATTGAGTCTACCATTAAAATGTACTGCTGTGACAATAAACTTATGATCTCTGCATGATTTTAGATAGAAAACTTACACATAAAACACAATGATTTGAACTTTGGTTTGACTACCACAAATACAGGTCTCACAATGTGCTGTTTATTTTGAAACGGAAATATTTATTACTGAAATTTTAACTTCAGATCCAACATTGTTAAGCATTGGATCTTTGAGAAAAGAATGAATAGGCTAGCCTTAATATTGTTAGTTTATCGGTTTTTAGATGAAGCTTTTAAAAAAATTATATGGAGTAAATGATTTTTCCTATGTAATAAGGGATTTGAAGATGGTACGTTTCAAAAGGTTTAAATTGTTGCCATCATTCTGTATCTTCATTCAAGTTGCGAGTTTTCTGTTTGCCTATTGTTTTATACTTTGAACAGAATGTGTTAATATCATTTTGCATAATAAATTTTCTGGTTCGAATTGGCCCCTTTTCAGATTGGACCGTTCAGAGTTTCCCATGCGGGGAAGACGAAGATTAAATTAAATGTTCAGCTAAACCTTCATGGAATTGTTCGCATAGTGTCTGCCTCTGTAAGTATGGATCTTCATGTTGTTCTATACGTGTTGAATAAGGGATGTGGGTTATTGGAAATGTTGAACTATCTCTGTGCAGCTGGTAGATGATGATGTCAATGATTCTAATGCCAACACTATTGATAACCATTCAGAAAGTGTGGAGCCTAGCAATTACGAGTCTCCCGACAAAGCAAATGGTCCTTCTGTAAGTCTAGTAAAACACATTTAAAAAATATTACTTGCTGAACTGCAGGACTACTTCAAGGCTTTATTAACTGATGCTTGTAATTCTTATTTATATTCTATTTCATTATTATTTCTTTTTGGCAATCTTAATTGTCTTAAAGCTATATGTCTGTCAAAACAATGTTCCTCTTGCAGGCTCATGAAATGAGACGGCTTAAGGCTATCAGGAGGCAGGACATATTCATCGATGAAAATGCATATGGTGGAATGACACAAGAGGACCTCTGCCAAGCTCGAGAAAAAGAGCTTCAGTTAGCCCAGCAGGACATAAAGATAGAGAGGACAAAAGAGAAAAAAAATGCACTGGAGGCTTATGTATATGAGACGCGAAATAAGGTGAATCATGATTATGGTTGTTGTCTACAATGATTTTATTTGTTTATTCCTCGATTTGGTTAGCGTAAGAATTAAGTCCGACAGATTTTGATCATTACCGCCAACAATGATTGGCTAATAAACCCCATACTTCATGATGCGTTCGCGAGTAAATGGATGATTTCAAAATTTTGAAGGCAGACTTTCATTTGTTTCCAGTTTATTATCCAAAAATGCTGTATGTGCTGCTTATAAGACCTGTCTCATTCTCTCCCTTCTGTAGAATGTAGGCATCTGGCAATTCATAATTGGTTTCCTTGTTTGTATGCATGAGCTTTGAGATAATAATATAATATGTTATTTATTTGTACTCTCGCCCAGTGCCATTGTTTCCTACTCTCTTGCAGAATGATATATTTTCTCATCAGAATTGATTATTTCTGAACAGCTTTTGGATACATATCGGATCTTTGTCACTGATCCTGAAAGAGGAGAAATTTCCAGTAACTTGCAACAAACTGAGGAGTGGCTTTATGAAGATGGAGATGATGAGTCTGAATATGTGTATTCAGAAAAATTAGAGAATTTGAAGAAGGTTCATTAAGTTAGTTGTTTCTTCTTGAATTCATATTTTTACCGTTTATTGATTCTTCTAAATGTTCCTCAGATGGTGGGTCCTATCGAAAATCGATACAAAGATGAGGAGGCCAGGGTAGTGGCAACCAGAAACCTATTGAATCGCATAGAGGAATGCCGGAGGGCTGTAGGGTCACTTCCCTCCAGTAAAAGAGATGCAGTATGATTCCTTTTAGCTTAATATTTTAGTGAACATTTTGCATGTTCGAATGATTCTCAAAAAATTCTTAACTTCTGGACGTTCATCTTTGAAGGTTATTGGAGAATGTGATAGAGCAGAGCAGTGGCTTCGTGAAAAAAGCCAACAGCAGGAATCACTGCCTAAAAATGCCGATCCAATACTTTGGTCCAGTGAAATCACGAGGAAAGCTTCGAGTCTTGATGAGTATGTATTGATAGTTGAGACCTATGTAGCCACTGTAATATATGGTTCACACTCTATATGGGTATACTTTTTAAGTACATGTGAAACTGAATGTTCTCTTATTATCCACCTGCCTCAAATTTTGATTTTTCGTTGCCTGTATAGAAATAGATCCAGCCTTTAGGAACCTGCACCATTACGTCCTTAGGTATTTGAACTTTCTAGATCTATTTATAGTGGACACCAGTCACACCACGTTGTGCTTCCACGTGTCACGGGAAAATTTCTCATTTCATAAAAACCTTCTTATCTAGGATTAAAGTTGATGTTCAGCATCAAAATATTCCACTTATCAATCTATCATTGTTGTTGTGAGGAATTAGTATGAAGTTCTTTGTGTGAGATTCTGTTTCACAATCAATACATCAGCTTATTCACTCTTAAGGGAATGTGTTTTTAGGGTGTACAAGCATGCTCTGGGATCCAAGTCATCACCTCACCAATCAGACAATGCCAGAGGATCAGATTCAAGAAGTAAACGCGACGATATGCAAGTTGATTGATGTCCATTTGAATTGGGCTTTGATCCAAGGAGCCTAGTTGAAGAAAGTTCTCAGTTGATATCATCACTTTTGATGTGTATTTTTGTACAACGCATTGGCAGCCTTCCGTTTCACTCTAAATCAGTAAGTTGTTTCTTCTATCTTTTCGGACTAAAATGACGAATCTAATTATGAATCACAAACACAAAGCACGAACATTTCTGATGGTTACTTCTCCCATTTGCAGTAGCTGTGTTTTCTTGTGGAATCTTAGAAAAAGAAAGCGAAGATGTCGATGCGACGAATTCAGTTCATGTAATACCGTAGCAATTGTCCCGTATAATTAATCTGCTTACAACTGATTTATCAGGTAAATAAAAATTTGTAGAAGTCATTTGGAGTTGTTGGCAGGTGAATTGCAGTGAGTGATGAAAACCGATGAGCACGATAATAAGGAATTATATTCTGAGTTCTTACACATCATATTTTTTGTAATATGTTACATTTTGTTTGTATGAAAATACTGTGCAATGGCAAGAATCATTTTTGTTAATTTTATTTTTCTCTCCTTTGTTTCTCTCACTCTCCCTTGTAAGTATTCAGAAGAAATGCAATTATATTATAGAAGTTTGTTTGATAGTTGATTTGAAAAATGTATAAACTCTTTGAAAGATCATTTCTATCAATTTTTTTAAATAAAAATTTAACTAGTTGATTCTAAGATCTGAAAATATGACACCATTAAAAATTCTTATCACATAAAATTTTCATATAATTGCTATGTCAATTTTTAATGTTTAAATAGAAATATTAGTATATATTATGAGTATAACAATGCACTATTCATGAAAAATAAAAATCAAAGTACTAATATAGAAGACTTAAAGACGAGAAACGACTTTTACTTAAAACAATCGTAATCACATTTTCTGTTTCTGAGAATTAGTTAATTTTGAAATGCATTAGCTTATATAATTATGGATTAATTGAAAAAAAACCACGAACTTTTCTCTTATTGCAAATTACCCTTCACATTTGAGAAATTGCATAAAATACCATCACCTTTAAGTATTGTTGAAAAAACACAAAAAAAATTCTTACTTTTAGTCACAAAAATTGGGTGTGTTTTGCAATAATACTTAAAAGTTGTGGTTTTTTTGCAATTTCTAAAAAATGAGGATTAATTTGCAATAGCAATAAAGTTTGTAATTTTTATGCAATTAACCATATAATATTATTATGAAATAAAAATAGTTTTCCTTTAAAAAAATTCATACTTTTGTTTAGGAAAAGGTGACGTTTTCTGATAATCTCCCTTTGTTCCAAACATTTATTAGTTACTATACACTATTGTTCAAAAATCAGTAGTCTCTACGTAAGTTGGCAAGTGATCATTTATTTTTGCACATAATCTGTAGTGAGTAGTTATATTAGTGGAGTACGTGAGTTTCATATTTTAGTTACATTAATGATATGTATGAATTCCATATATTTAAAAAGGAAAATGTGATCTTTTGAAGCCGATACCTAAAATGACAAATAGAGATCTTTGATGGCAGCGGAGAAAATACGTCCTTCATTTCATAATAATTTACATAATTCCTTTGTAATTCACAAAAGAATGGTCTATTTTAGGGCAAATAGTATTATTCTAATTATTGACTTTTAATGATAAGAAATTGTGCAAATTATTTCAACACGAAAGAGAGTAAATTTTTAATTAATTTTATTGTCTTTTGAAGATGACGTGACTTTGATGATAATTGATACGATATCATAGAATAAGTTTTACCTGGTATTAGGTGATGACGGTAGAGACATTTTTCAAAATAGTAGTATATTAAGAAATTATTCGTGCAAGTTTTCAATATTTCTTTAAATGTCAAAAGTATAACAAGATAAATAAACGAAAAGAGTGAAACATACAAGCATCGGAATATTTTTTCTAGTTGGAGCAAAATTGATGATAAATAGAAGAGCACTACTTCTGTAAGAAAAAGGTTTAGCTTTCATCTTTAAAAAATAAAAAAATAAAAAAAAAAGAGAAAAAGTGATCAGTACTACAAGTAATAGATTCAAAGTATAAAAGAAAGGGTATTAAGGGAAAGAGTTGAGGATATTTTTTTGTATGTAGATATTGTATTTATGGTGTTGATTTATTCTCTCCGTAAATTGTGGATATCTTGTAATATCTCAATTGTATATATAATGATATACACAAGTCATCACAATAAGTGATGATTCGATAATTCCTATCATATGATATCAAAGGCACTGGTTTTTCCGGGGACTCGGTTCGTCGTTTGCCAACTTCGCAGACACCCGGATGGCGATGCAGCCTGTCCCCATGTTCCGAGACTTGCTCCATCAAGCGGTTCAATTTGACATGATGACTCGCTCGATGGAACGATCTCCGGCGGCGTCTCCTGCTGTCTTCGTTGCTGATGCCCGCGGTGATGACCGCCGTGCCTCCGGAGGATCTGGACAGCAGCGTGGTGGCTCCGGTGGTTCTGGTCAGCAGTGCCGCGGAGGTCGCTCAGGCGGTTCCGGACGCAGAGGCTCGGGTGGTCGCCGTCCGTTCACTCCCAGGTGTCAACTGTGCCGCGGGGAGCACTTCGCCGACAAGTGCCCCCGTTTCTTGGAGCTTCAGGGTGCAGCTCGTGGACGCTCGGCCTCTCCGGCAGCCACGCACGCCGCTGACCTCGCACAAGCCTTCAACGCGGCGTGCAATGTCACGTCGCCAGGCTCTAGCTCGGATTGATATGTGGACAGTAGGGCCTCGGCGCACATGACTCCTGGGTTTTCGCAATTGGACTCTTTTGAGCCGTATTCTGGTAAAGGTTCAGTAACTGTTGGAAATGGAAATTCTTTATCTATATCGCATATTGGTACTGGTCGTTTATCTCCTCATATTAATCTGTTGGATATTTTGGTTGTGCCTGGTCTCACTAAAAATTTATTGTCAATTAGTAAATTGACTCATGACTGCGATGTTGATATTGTGTTTTCTGACAAGTCCTTTGCTATTCAGAACCGGTTGACAAAGACAGTTCTGGCTCAGGGTCGTTGTGATAATGGGTTGTACGTTCTAGAGAGTGGGAGTGCGGCTTTGATTACTTCGCTTCATCAGAAGACTTTGCGTGCTAGTTTTAGTTTGTGGCATTTGCGCCTAGGACATGTTTCTCCTAGTGCCATTTCTTTACTACATAAATTAGGCCACTTGACTGTTACTTCTATTTTACCGGACCCTACTGTTTTCTCTTCTTGTCAGCTTGCCAAGAGCAAGAGATTACCTTTTACCTTGTATGAGAAACGTGCTACTTCTGTTGGGGATCGGCCCCTATTACTTCTACCGCTGATTTTCGTTATTATGTTGTGTTTGTTGATGATTATTCATGCTTTTCATGGATTTATCCTTTATGTGCCAAGTCTGATTTTTATGATGTTCTGCTTCGATTTCATGCCTTTGTGTGCACCCAATTTTCCAGAGGTATTAAGGCTTTCCAATCAGATGGGGGGACTGAATTTGTTAATAAGTGTGTTGCTTCTTTTATGCAAAGCTATGGTATTCTACATAGGATGTCTTGTCCTTATACTCCGCAGTAAAATGGTAGAGCTGAACGCAAGCACATACACATTACTGAGACTGGTCTTTCTATGCTGTTTCATTGTGGTGGTCCAACATCTTTATGGTTTGATGCCTTTGCTACTGCAGTTTATGTTATCAATCGGTTGCCGTCCTCTGTTTTGGATAATAAATCTCCGTATGAGATGTTATTTTATAGTGTTTCAGATTACTCTGTTTTCAAGCCATTTGGTTGCAGACTTTTTCCATTTCTTAGAGACTATGCTGCACATAAACTCTCTCCTCGTAGTAGTCCTTGCATTTTTTTGGGCTACAACAGTACTCATAAGGGTTTTCGGTGCCTCGATCCTACATCCGCACGCATTTATATTACCCGTCATGCTCAGTTTGATGAGCGGGTTTTTCCCTTTGCTGGGAATGCTCCTCCGTCAGCGCAGGACTTGCCTATTTCCAGTTTTCTGGACTCTATTTTTCCCATCACAGTTGAGGAAGGTATGCCACATCCATCGCCTCTGTGTGTGGACCCAGAGTTGGTTGATGAGCCTCCTGCTCCCATCCCGGACGAGCTGCATAGTCCTGCTCACCCGGCGTCGGCTCCGGCTTCACCAGAGCGGTCACCACCGCCGGCAGCCCCTGCAGGTTCTCCATCTCCGGCGCGTGCGACTCCTCCAGCGCCGCCCCCACCGCCTCCACGGCCGGCACCACGCGCGTCCGATCACACTATGGTGACACGAGCTAAAGCTGTCATATTCAAGCCTCGGTATCCTGTTGACTTGACTTACACTACTCTACTAGGCTCTCTTACTACTGCTGCTGTTGAGCCTCGTGGTTTCAAATCAGCCTCTAAGTACCCTCATTGGATGGCTGCTATGCGAGAGGAGATTGACGCTCTTTCGCATAATAAGACATGGGACTTGGTTGCTCCGCCCAAGGGTGTGAACGTTGTTGGTTCAAAGTGGGTGTTTCGCACGAAGTACCGCTCTGATGGTTCCATTGAACGGTATAAGGCTCGCTTAGTTGCTCAGGGGTTCACTCAGATTCCTGGCTCGGATTTCCATCATACCTTCAGTCCAGTTGTTAAGGCCACCACTGTTCATCTTATTCTAACTCTCGTTGTTCATCATCAGTGGCCTTTACACCAGTTGGATGTCAAGAATGCCTTTTTAAATGAGATTCTGACAAAGTCGGTTCATATGGCCCAGCCTCCTGGCTTTGTTGATTCTCGTAATCCGACTCATGTGTGTCGGCTCAAGAAAGCCCTGTATGGCCTGCGGCAAGCTCCTTTGGCCTGGTTTCAGCGGTTCAGCACTTATTTGTTAGGTCTGGAATTTCAGCAGTCCCACTGCGACTCCTCATTGTTTTGCTTGAATAAGAGGTCTTCTCTCTTATATCTTCTTTTGTATGTTGACGACATTATTCTTACAGGGAATGACCAGGATCTTCTTCGGCAGTTTATTACGCGCACACATGCTGAGTTTGCTATTAAAGATCTTGGCAAGTTGACATATTTTTTGGGGCTATAGGTGTCTTACACTTCTGATGGCATTTTTGTTGGTCAAACAAAATATGCTCACGATATTTTGGAGCGTGCCTCTATGCTTGAATGCAAGCTTATTTCTACTCCGCTTGCTGGAGGAGTTCTTTGCAGAGTTCGGGGTCCGTGTTTGGTGATCCAACTCTTTATCGTTCCTTGGTTGGTGCTTTGCAGTATCTTACGATCACTAGGCCTGATCTCTCCTACGCTGTTAACACTATCAGCTAGTTCCTTCACTCTCCTACTGGCGATCACTTTGCTGCTGTGAAGCGTATCCTTCGCTATGTGAAGGGTACAATTCATTATGGTCTTAACTTTACTCATCATCCTGAAAAGACCATTGTGGGGTATTCTGATGCAGATTGGGCGAGATGTTTGGAAACCCGTCGCTCCACTTACGGCTATTCCATTTTCTTTGGGGACAATCTTGTTTCTTGGAGTGCTAAAAAGCAACCGACTGTTGCTCGTTCCAGCTGTGAGTCAGAATACAAAGCTTTACCTAACGCTGACTCAGAAATTATTTGGTTGATTAATCTACTACGGGAGATCCATCAGTCACCCAAGACTCCCGCGACACTTCTCTGTGACAACAAGAGTGCAATTTTTTTGAGTCAGAATCCGGTCGCCCACAAGCGTGCAAAGCACATTGACATTGATTGTCATTTTATTCGTGAGCTGATTTCTTCGAGCAGGTTGCGTACTGAGTTTGTTCCTTCTCATCTTCAACTAGCGGATATTTTTACTAAGGCATTACCGCAACCAGCTTTTGAGTTCTTGCGCACCAAGCTTTGCGTCAGCTTACACCCCACGCAGCGCTTGACGGGGGGTATTAAGGGAAAGAGTTGAGGATATTTTTTTGTATGTAGCTATTGTATATCTTTGTATTTATGGTGTTGATTTATTCTCTCCGTGAATTGTAGAGATCTTGTAATCTCTCAATTGTATATATAATGATATACACAAGTCATCACAGTAAGTGATGATTCGATAATTCCTATCATAAAGGGGTAAGGAACAATTTCTGGTTGTTGAAGATCATAATTAACGTTTGGCAAACATTTTCATGCGACGGATAGCATGAAAGTGTTTTTTGTGTGCGATTATGCTTTATCTTGAATCGTATGATTCATATACTGATTTTATTAGTGTGGTTTCAGCAACACTTGTTTTATACTCCATTCGGCCCGCTTTAAAAGTTATACTGAGACCTGAATATTACTTTTCATTTATACTACGAATTGTTTATAAAAATATATCAATTGAACGATTTATCACTATTCATCAATCATGTAAAAGTATTATTTTTTATTTAAATATTATCAAAATTTACACATCTCAAGAAATTCTTCACGCTAGATTGTCCCATCCATGTGTTTACGTTGTTGTGATTTATGCTTTATTTTATCATAGGGGGTTTAACCCAGAGACTAGATGAGATCACTCATTCTATTTACGTGTTTCATGTGTTATAATCATTTTTAAATCATCGGTAAATGTGAAAAAATTTGATAATTATTAATTAAAGTATAATATTTTAATAAAAAACAAATTATGAAATATCAAATTAAAATACCGTTTCAAAATAGAGGAGTCGAATCTCGATACGTTCATAAAAAAGTCCGATTCGCGAGGATTCTTACAATTAATTTAGAGATAGTAAGGAACAAAAATAGTTGGAGAGGGCATATATAATTAATGATAATAATGAAGTAGTTCAACTACCGGATTGTCCTTTGAGATGAGGCTCTTTACTGTCGTCCCACTTGTTCAGACGTGTTTTAGCTTTGTCCACCTGCACAAATACAATCATTGTTATTTCCCATCAACTTTTTCGAGTTCATTGTCCTGTAGCTTTCCTTCCATTACTCAATATTCTATTTATGGCTTCCACAAAATTAACATTCTCAACGTGGCCATACATATCCCACTCCTTTTGGAATCGCCCTTAAAAATTAGTAGTCCATCTGTACCGTATTAATGGTTATATTTTTTTTTTCCTCCCATCCTAATGGTTATATTTCCCTTTTAGCATATGAGACCCACACAAATTAATTATTTTTCTCTTCATGGGCCTATACATGACACTAATACACCTACTCACTTTATATTAAAATATTATTTCTCTCACCTCAATACACATTAAAATACTATATTTATTAAACCACATGCAAAAAACAAACGTAACCATAAGGACGGGACGGAAGAAGTATTCTATTTCACATGTCCGATTTCATTTGTCACTGTTGTAATATTTATTGTATCATATCGTTAATTAAATGATGCGAAATGCTTTAGGTTTAGTGTTCCACATTGTTTAAGAAAATTATTCTTTTTAATAAATTTTGTTGTCTTTAAAAGATATTCTTGTATTTTTAGATAATAAAAATATATAAATTAATGGTATGTGTATGAAAAAAAGAGTGACAAGTTTGAAATTAAAATAATTTTTAAAAATATTGGATAAAGTGAATTTTTTTAGAATGCGAATGATTCTATGAAACAAACAAATGAAAAAAAAAATGTGATGGGTTTGTGAGACAGAGAGAGGGTAGTTTCCTAATATAATTTTTTTTAAAATTCATGTGTCACTCTCCAGTGTGTTCTTCACTAAATTTTATTTAACATAAATCATAATTATTTAATAAATACACTAAATTAGTATTAATTTATTAAGACTTAATTTTGTAAAATGATGTTTTGATATTTGCACTTGGTCAAAATATATAAATTCAACTGTCCCATAAATTAATTATTTATTAATTATCAAATTATTTTATCCTACAAATTTTTTAATTTGATCTAAAAGTATATTAAAATATTTTATGTATTAATCATTTAATATTTTATAGAAAAATGACAATGACAATCTAATTATTCTATTTCATATCTTAAGCATGTAATACTATGACATTATAATATTGGTGGTTTGTAATTTTTGTATATATATCAAGAATGTACTCACTCACCTCTTTTTCCCAATCAGTATGAAATGTTACCCACAATAGGATGATGGTTTGCATAAGGGTTCCTCCAATCATGCCTGACCAAATCCCCTGCTCACAACCCATTATCACCTTCATATACATCTCTACCCTCTCAAACAGTAAGTTTTTTAAGTACCACTTACCTTTATACCAAGTTTAAATTGAAATCCAAGAACACATCCAATTGGAATCCCGACCATGTAGTAGCAACCTACATTTACGTATGCCACAAACGACTGCCATCCGCACCCAACTGCCACTCCTTCATGAACGATTAACCCAATTACACCTTTAGAAATTGAATGGAATGTATACGTTATACATGTATATGATTCACATCAATCTAATTAGGAAGTCCATTATTACCAGACAAGACTGGTTGAATGCCATTCAAGAGGAGGGTAACTGCAAGGAATGGACAGAGATCCGACACGGCATCCGCCACCTTTTGACCACCGATGAATATGTAGCTAATGACATGGCGTTGCGATAATACCAGCACAGCCTCAGCCACAGCCACGGTGAAAGACACCACATTCACCACCACCACGGAAAACGCTGCAGCCTTGGGATGACCTGCTCCGATTTCATTGGCAACTCTCACACTGTCCTCGTTCCATGTTATAAATTAGTCACTCAATAGTAGTATTTATGCTGACAATTTCATCTTTTCACATGATATATGTAACCCATGCAATATTTATGACATATAAAAAGAAGTTTTTAATTTTTAATTTTTTTTTGTGTGAAAGACCATTGATTGGATCAACCAACTTGTTCACACAAGAAATTTGTAAATATTTGAAAAATTAGAGGCAGACCAACCTAGCAGCTGCATAGAATCCGATAGCAATCATGAACATCATCCCATTTACAGATGTGCTGCAAAATAACAATAAAAATTATATCATTTCCGTAAACCTTTTCTACTCTAAATCAGGGATGGATCCAGAAATTAAAAATTGGGGTTACAAAATGTAATTATTAAAATAAATTTTATATTTCTATTATTAAAAAAATTAATATTTATAAATTATAATTATAATTGCAAGCTATTTTTTTACTTTTAGAAAACTATTTAAGACATTATCATTAAAAACATGTACAAATAATAGTGTATAAAGAGTGAATTTAGGATAATACTTTATAATTAGGGGTACAAACTAATTTTTATTATTATTTTATATGGTAATATGGTGAAAATTTTTGATTTTGGGGTACAATTGTACCCCCTTGATCTAAAGTAGATCCGCCCCTGCTCTAAATAAAATGTGCTGCAAAATAACAATAAAAATTATATCATTTCCGTAAACCTTTTCTACCCTAAATAAAATGTTGCATATATCAACATTTCAAATACAAATATTACTATTGACTTTGTCAAGGTGAGTTGATATTGATATGATCTCTAAATTAAAATTCCAAATAAAAAATAAATTATATATGAAAGAAAAGAAAGTTGGATACCAAACCGAAAGTGCATCCAAGGCTAGTTCTGCGTTGTCGAGCAGTCCGGTTAGCAATATTAGTACCTGAAGATACCAGGTCTCTAAGCACAGCATTATTGCAGAAGCAATCGAAAGTTTGACGAACTCCCATAAACCAGTGAAAGCCATCCACTTAAATCCTATCCACGTATCCTTACATTGTTGGTTGGTCAAGATGTAAATGAATTGTGCTATACCCATAATCCACATGACAGGCTCAACGCAAGTGACGCTCCTAATAACCCTAACTCAATTTTCCGCAAGTGACGCTCCTAATAACCCTAACTCAATTTTGTACACCGCCACCCATGTCACCACAATGTGCACTACAAGCGTCGCAAGTGATATCAACGCGCTCGGTAACACTATGCTCTGCGCCTGTAAAAATTTCTGGATCGGAAAATTAACCGTGTACGCCAACACTTGTGGAATCAGTCCATACACAAACACTGACGCTAGCGTTGCCACTTTATTCGATTCGCCGATAAAGAGCAGGAGCTGCCGTGAAAACAAGTAAATCACCATGATCGGAAGGCTGAAGAGCATCAATGCCACGATGGCACGTTGGAAGTAAACGCCAAGCATTCCGTAAAGGTGGGCGCCATATGCCTGTCCGCAGAGTGTTTCAACTGCGCTCGCCATTCCAAGCTGTAAATCTATCTCGTATGAGTTCATAATTTGTATTTAGTTTTTGAAAAATATAATACTTACAAGAAGGCCATAGCAGAACAATTGGATGCCGTTGTTGCCGAGTGAAACGGCAGCAAATTCAAGGTTACCTATGTGGCCAGTGAAGATGCGAGTGGACAAAGACATGGCGATATTTAATAAGTACATCATGACAGCAGGCGCAGCAAGTTTGAAGAGGAGTTTCAATTCGATCCATGCTGCCTTCCTGTATCGATTCCAACATGATAAATCTGCGTTGGAAAGCACATTTTCGAGTTTGGAGCTGCAATGAGGCGGTGCATCGATTGAGTAAGAGGATGATGCGTGATTGTTTTCGTTCTCTTCGCGCTTCATGCTAGATCCTCTATCTAAACTCTCATTCCCTAAATAATTACTGTATATGCAAACTTGTGTGATCGTCAATCTTACAACCCGGTGGAAACCTCATTTATTTATTCAATTCAATTATATTGATGTGCACCACCACGTGTTAATTTAAGTTAGGTCTAAACAACATTGACCAAAATTTACTAAATCTCTTTGATTTTTTTTTATTATTATTTTTATTTTTTATGTTTTTAAGTTAGAAATATTTCATTTTTAATTTAAAATTAGAATGGTTGATAAATTACACTGTATGACTTATATATGTGATATATTATACGTCAATTATTAATATATGATTATTATACGAAAAGAGTTGGTGTGAAAATGTTTCAAGTATAAGTACCACGAGCGTTATTAGTGAGATGCATACTAAAACTTTAAAAAGTGATAACGGTGCAATAAATTATTTTATAAATAATTTATAATATAAATAAATAATAATAATAATATTATAGAAAGGTAATAATAATTAGAAAGCTAAAATTGTCTCACCATAAGATGGTGGTCTCACAGTCTTGTTATATAGGTAAAATATGTTTATTAGTATTTAAAATATATTTGTAATGAATTATATTATAATATTCTTAAATTTCAAATTATTTTTTAATACATTATTTATTTTAGAAAAATATACTTTAACTACCCATAAACATAATTGGGTAAATTGTTATCACTTTTCATTTATACTATAAATTGTTCATGAAATAACATTGCTATTTTTCATTATAAAAGTTATCACTTTATGTCTGTCCCACATAAATAGAAACGTACCTGTCTCATCTTCATATAATTGGAGCTTGTCTCACGAAAAACGAAATCTTTGCCTTAATTTAATTGGATGGTTATAATTTTTTATATTAATTATAGTATATTCATATATATAAATTATCGAAATACTAATAACTTATTTTTAGTAAATACTGACAAAGAATTATTATGTTTAGAAAATATTAGTATGATCATATTATTATCATCTTTATTTTTTAGAAATTATTAAAATATATAAAAATATGCGCTCAATTATTTATAAATTTAAGAAACAATTATATGTAGTGATTGATATACGATGACAAATTTTCATAAATATTTACTAATTTTAGTAAATATCTATAAAATTATATTATTATGTAAGTTAAAAATTAAAAGAATAAAAATAAATAGAAATATTATTATATTTTTTGTATGGTTAGAAATTAAAATTAAATATTCAAAAATTTTATAATATATATATATATATATATATATAATAGCAAAATAGTGATTGATTTTTGTAAATATTGATAAGAAAAAAAAATGGATATGTTTTAAAGTTTTAATAAATACTGATAATTTAGTTAATTTTAGTAAATGTTAATAAATAATGATTAATTTTATAACTAACATTGATACTATCCTGTTATCTTTTATTATCATAATTACTAAAATTAAAAATAAATATTTAATTAATTATAAATTTAGATAATTTAGAAAATAATTATATATCAATCAATTATCATAATCAATAAATTATAAATATTGGTATTGTTATATTATTAAAATTTAAAAATTACTATTTAAAACTTTTATTATAACAATCCCTCCAGAAAATCTAGTTGTCAGTGTAGAATTTCAAAACCTAAATCAAATTAAAAATTTTAAAATACCTCTACTAATTTCCTTCTTAATGAAGACCAAACGTATTCATTTTGAAAAAGTCGCATTCAAATTTGGGGGAGTATTGCATGGTATTGTGTCCCGAATTTTAATTTGTAAGATTATTCATAGATGAAAAACAATATATTTTTTAAATTAAATTTAAAAAATTAAATAAAAATAAAAACTCTGTTGGATTAATTAAGGGTTAATTGCAATAAAAGTCCCATATTTTTTCGAATTGCGAATTAGTCAAAACCTTTCAATATTTATAAATAAGTATCCGACCTTTAACTTGTATTGCAAATCGAACCACAGGGCAATTGGAGGCCTGCCCGGTGGCTGACGTGTCAAAACGACATCGTTTTGCGTTTAGCTGTTAATTCCACTTGCTAAAAAAAATCTTAAATACTCAATCATACTACGTCGTTTCGTTTTTCTTCTTCTTTTGGAGTTGCTCGAAGTTTTCTGAGTCCGTGTGGTTGAGTAAGTAGATTTTTCTGTTGCATTGTAAGTGAAGCTCGAGTCGTAGAGTATGTGAGGCACTTTAATGGGCTTTCTTCGACACGGCGGCGGTGGCTGCGGCTGGGGTTTGCGGAAGTAATGGGATGATAAGGTGGATATGGGGGGTGGCGGAGGAGGGGGTGGATAGATAGCGATGGAGCAGGAGGGATGAAGGTGGGGTTTTTAGAGGGGGCAGCGGCGGGCGGGCGGGGAGGACGGCGGGAGAGTGCTTGGAAACTAAGAATGGTACGCCGGAAGTGAAGGTGACAAGGGCGTAGCTCGTGGTGCGAATGGAGCGGCAGTAGTCGGAATGAGCGGTGGCTAAGTGGTTGCGAGAGTAGACAACCTCTTTCATGAGACAGCGTCGCTCCTTGCTTAAAGATTTTGTGATAACCCACCCACATGAAGACAGGACAAGCAAACAATGTGGTGGAACGTCTCACCAAAATTCGAGTTCTGTCTCCGTGCCGACCGCCTCTACAGCCCAATTCCTCCCGATTTCACCCAACTAAAGCTGCTGCGCAACATCTAACTCCATGGCCATCTAAATTCAAGAAAGAAAAAGAAAGGCACAAAACGACGTAGTATAACAATTTGATTATTATTATTATTATTATTATTATTATTATTATTATTATTATTATATATATATATATATATATATATATATATATATATATATATTAACAGTTGGAATTAACAGCTCAGCGCGAAACGACGTCGTTTTGACACATCAGCCACGGGTCAGGCCTCCAGCTGCCCGGTGGTTAGATTTGCAATATAAGTTAAAGGTCGGATACTTATTTGCAATTGAAAGGTTTGGACTAATTCGCAATTCGCGAAAAAGTGGAGACTTTTGGTGCAATTAACCCATTAATTAATTATAGCTAAAAATAAAGCTTTTAATGATGAAAAATGAAAGACCGCCTATTGGCAACCCATAATATTATTGAAACTTTTTTTTATATATTGTTTTAAAAGATTAATTATTAAAAAAATTGTTTTTTATTTTAAAAATTTTCATAATTATGTACTCCCTCCGTCCCGAATATTTTTACCCATTTGTACTGACACAGAGATTAAGACGTGTTTTTTTTTAATATATAAGGTAAGAAAAAGTAGGGATAAATTAATAATTTATAAAGAGAAAGTAAATAAAGTTGTTGGGAATGATAAATAAAGTGTAAAAAAATAATTAAAGTTGTTGGGATTGTAAAAAGTAGGTATTATGTATTCCTACCAAAAATAAAATGGGCAAAAATACATGGGATAGCCCAAAATGAAAAGTGAGTAAAAATACATGGGACGGAGGGAGTGTCACTTATTATTCATGTTACAAATAGATCATAAAATAATTTATTTCATTATTACAATTGTACGTAATTATATTTTATTAATCTCACAAATGGTTCATAAATACAATTCATCTCACAAACGGTTCATAAATTTAATTGGATGGTTATCACTTTTCATTGATACATAGCACTTTCTATTAATTATGTTACTTATTTTTTATCCGTCCTACTAATTATTTATAAAATAGATGAATTGTTCAGTTATTATTTTTCCTTAAATATGTTATCACTTTTATTCATAGGTGTATACATTTGTTTTTTGCACGTATATTAAGAAGTACAATATTTTAGTGTGAGGTGAAGCGAGACAAATAATATTTTAATGTGCAGTGGGTAATTGTATTAGTGTATTGCCCATAAGAATATAATAATTGTTTTGTGTGAGTTCTTTCAATCAAAAAGAAAAAATGTATACTTTATTTTGAAATTGACCAAAATAAAAAAGTGTATACTTTGTTGTGGGATGGAAGGAGTAATATTATAACACTATATACACTATAAATTAGCATATAATTCAATGAATGCACATAACATTTTTTTTTAATTAAGAATTTGTAAATTTAATTTTTACCCCTATATTATGTTTATTTTGAGTTTTAAAATTTGGATTTTGATCTTTAAAAGAGTGAGGTTCTTGTCCCTCCGGGGATACCGTGCCCATTTGCAATTTAAACTTCTATCAATACATAAGTTTAAATAGAATATAGAGGGAGAGTATTGTATTCCCAGGAGTACATGAACTTTTGTCTTATTATATATTACTTTTTATACATTAATTTAAATCTATATACTTTCTATGTATCCTTGAAATGTATTTACTTTATCATTTTAATTTGTCCACTACAAAAGTTTTAATTTCTGTTTTAGTCAACATGGGTCTCACATCAAATTTAAAAAAAATAAAAAAATAATATAATATACCATCACTTTGATTCAAAAGAACGAGGGGTAGCACATAAAATGACTTTTGAAATGAATCCGCAATATATAAAATATGACAAATTCTCTTGTGAGACGTTATTTACATGAGATGATTTGTTAAACGTATTAAAGTATGTCTATTATTTAGATAAAATATGTTTAATGGTTGTTAAAATATTTTTTCTAAAGTATGTTAGATTATGCATTAAAGTATGATTTCAACGTGTTATAATATAATTTATTATTGACATATTTTAACTACAAATAAGCATATTTTATTTCTATAATAAGCATACTTTATAGATGAGTCAACCCGTCTCACAAGAGAGTTTTTCATAAAATATTATATTACTCGAAAAAAAATAGTTTTACTTATTTAATACTACTTTTCAAACCGCGCATGGATTAAAATTTCAACATAAACATAACCTAACTCTTTTAACAACACGGTATTTCAAAAATGAAATTCGTTCATTGATTCTTCTCGGTTAACATCAAGAAAAGGTTTTTCTTTTTTCTTTTATGATTAACTTGAGCATCAATTTTCTTTTCTTTTATTTATTTATTTATTTATTATATGCCACATAAAAAGTCGTCATGGATTTTTATGGATAATAACTACTTGGATATAATCTTTTCTAAATTAAAAAAAAACTTGAGTATGTCAGCATATTGACAAAGTCTCTTGTAAGACATTACTTACATGAGACCGTTTGTGAAACACATTAAAGTATGTCTATTATATAGAAAAATATATGTAAAAGTTGTTAAAATATGTTTTCTAAAGTATGTTGGATTATGCATTAAAGTATAATTTTAGCATGATTTATTATCGACATATTTTAACTACAAACAAACATACTTTATCTATATAATAAACATACTTTAGTGATGAATCGACATATCTCACAACCATCTCATCAACGAAATATTGTCTCCAGCAAATTATAAGGAAGAATGTGCTTGTGGTACCCAAGTACAGTTAATGTTTGTCCATCTTTCTAGTTACAAAATTAATTTGTGATAATGGTAAAAAATGGTCACTCTTAATTAAAAGTAATTTTTAGTAGCCACAAGTCTTAAAAACAATTTATTCTAGCCACTTTTAATGGAACAGACCAAAATGCTCTTGAAAGGGACTTACCAATCATATGTTTGAGGTATCTTTTGACCAAAAAGTACAAAAGTACAATAATTTATTTTACAGTCTATTGAATGCATTAATTTGTTATTTTTATATGTCTCAGAATATATTTTTTTATTAAAATAAAAAAAGATTCATTAATTTTATTCGTATGAATTTTTTTAATTTTTTCTGGAAAAAAAAGTGTTGATCGAATATAACAAAAAGTGTTGGCCGAATAGAACAAAATTGTTGGCCGAATATGCCGAATAGAAGAAATATTTTTTTCAATTTTTTTTATTTTTCTGGAAAAAAAAGTGTTGGCCGAATAAAACAAATAGTGTTGGCCGAATAGAACAAAATTGTTGACCGAATAGGCCGAATAAAAGAAATATTTTTTCTAATTTTTTTTTTTTTTTTTTGAGAAAAAAGTGTTGGCCGAATAGAACAAATACTGTTGGCCGAATAGAACAAAATTGTTGGTCGAATAGGCCGAATAGAAGAAATATTTTTTTCGAATTTTTTTATTTTTTTTTGAAAAAAAAAGTGTTGGCCGAATAGAACAAAATTGTTGGCTGAATAGGCCGAATAGAAGAAATATTTTTTCATTTTTAAAAAAAAAAAAATTTGGAAAAAAAATATTTCCTATAATTTTAAATGTGGTCTCACCCACCCTATTTAATGCAGTCAACACTGACATAATCATGTCATCATTATTGTCGTCCTTTATCTAACAGTTATGTGGTGGTAATTTGGGGAGTCCACCAAATAGTGACTAGTAAAAATTATATATAAGAGAGATGACTATTTAAAAAAATAATTAAAATATAAATAGTATTAATATTTGAATAAGAAAAATATTTTCCTTCCAATAAAATTAAAGGATATAACCTTTTATATACAGAGGAGTACGACTTATGACGCATCAAGTTTTATCCCACATTTAAATTCATAACGTGTATATTACGCAATAACTATTTAGGTATTAAAATTGATACTGAAAGAACCAGAAAAACTCTTTTAATGCCATAATATGCACCATATATGTAATTAGAAAAATTGTAAAAAGATGCATATGAGATAATTGTATGGATGTTTGAATGACAAAACCATAATCTTATAGGAATAATATTTTCGGAAAATATTACCTTAAAAGGTAAAGACTATGTGAGACGGCCAAAAAGTGACAACTTTTATATAGAAAAGTAAAAATAAATTCATGAAAAGTGATGATGCTATTTCATGAACAATTTATAGTATAAATAAAAAGTGATAACATTTTATAGCGAAAGTGAAGTTTTATACCGAAAGTGATAACTATTTTAAAAAATGAAAAATAGTCTCACGTGAGGCGGTCTCACGCAAGACCTACCCTACCTTAAACTAGATACTATAGTTAATTTTTTTAAAAAAAATTCATTTTAATTCTTTATTTGACAGATAGATCATGTACTATAAAACTAAAAAAGAATACAAGTAAAAGAGGTGCTAAAACTCATCCCTTTTTTTTTTTCAAGATATGTGGGCCTTATTTTGGTTACCATATTGGCCTCATTTTGGTGTCTAGGTATGGGCCTAATCAAGCTTTCAGAGTACATTTATCAATACAACGCAATTTTCATTTAAAAATAAAAATAAAAAGCAAAGTCTTTAGTGCGTTTGAGCGTATAGATCTAGGTTCGTACTCTTAAATCTGAACCGATTCGAAAATTATATTTTTACGTATTGAATGTTGTATATTTTATTGTAAAAATATATATTCTTGATTTAAAAAAAAATTAATAAAACAATAATACCCTCCTTCATATTTTAATTAACATTTACAATTAATAAAAAAATTATTAATTAAAATGTATACATTTAAAAAAAAGTTATATCTTTAAAACACCTTTCTGCAAGCTGCACAAGAGAATGACTAAAATAGAAGGCCCCCACATATATATGATAGACAATTTATAGTTTGCACCCGAGTGTACTCACATATAAATATAAACAAAAACATATACAATTAAGAGTAAAAATATATACAATTTATTTTTTAATATTTTTAATGAAAATTTGTATATAGTATTCCATAACATGTTATACACATATGGATGTTAATTTTTTTAATGAAAAATTAATGTGAAAAAAGTATACAATTATTACAAAACACGTATACAAAATAGAATAACATGTATATAAAATAAAATAAAAAAGTATATACATAAGGATGCACCAAATATTCACTCTATATGATATATCCATCCATAAATGCATGATGATATTACAGTAGAACGATCTTTTTTAAAAAAAAATAAAATCAAGACTTTTAGATTTATTGTATTTTTGCCATATTTAAAGGGTTGACCCAAATGCTCCTATTTAAGAAGAGGTTCTTTAATTTCTTCCCACTTGTCCAACCGTGCCTTTGCTTTCTCCACCTGCACTTAAACATTTATTATGACCCCCCAATTAAATACACATATATGTATAAATAAAGGGATTAATATATAGTCCAAAATTTAATCCTCTAAGGTAGTTTTGATTTATGTTTCGAAACCCTTTATTGGTTTATATTGGAGTTCATTTTTAAATCAAAATATCATTTTTTATTAAGATTATTAGCATTTTTTTATTTGTATCACAAACAGAGACGGAGTGAGTTAAGGACCAGGGGGAGTTGGCCCCTAAAAATTTAGTAATCTTTAATATATATATACATATATAAAGTTTAATAATTTAATTGATGTGTTTGCTGACTTAATGGTTCCTCTCTCCTTTCGAGACATGAGGTCTCAGGTGGGAGTAATAATTATTGCTTTTATTTTTTAAGAACATGTTTTATTTTTTTTTTAAAAGAAATTTTTTTTTGTATTTTATATTTATTTTCTTTTTTGATCTTCTTTCTTTCTGATAATTTAATTTTTTTTCCAATAACTTTTATTCTACATATGATAATAATAAATTTATTTTATTTATAGTATACAACATAATACTCTTTATCTAATAAAATTATTTACACTTTACTCATTTATTTGTATTATATTTACCCAAAAAAATAACATCAATAATAAATTTAAATTGAAAGCATACCTCTAAATCCCAATCCGTATGAAATGTTGCCCATAATAAGATGAAAGTTTGCATCATCGTTCCTCCAATCATGCCACTCCAAATTCCCTACCAAAATAAATTAATTTCAGCTCTCAAAATTTTGTTCATGACATTTTAATTTATTTTTTTATACCATTATCATATACTCTCATTTTTTATCATCTCCATTTTCCTATATTGTTTTTGTTTCATCTCCATTATGATTCCATTTTGTTGTTTTAATTGTAACATAGAATGATAGAAATGAATTTGTATATATATGGTTTTATATTTCTTCCTGACACTTTGATGTTATATTTTATGTATCAATTTATTAAATGAGTGAAACATACTCTAACTATCAATCAATCTATAAAAAAATGTCATAGAAAACGTTACACCAAAGTATTACAAGATATCTCGTGTCTATGTATTTACCTTAATACCAAGGTTGAACCGGAAGGCAAGAAGACATCCAATTGGAATTTCGAGGATGTAGTAACATCCTATATTCACGTATGCTACAAATGCTTGCCATCCACACCCCACTGCCACCCCTAATTATTTTTTAATTCGCATTTAAAATGTTAGAAATGACAAGCTATTAACTGGAAATATTGAATAATCTAGCATGTAATTAAATTGAGATTAAGATGAGTGATATACTAAATTATAGGTAATTAATTAAGTGGGCAGATCAAAATACAATATTACCAGACAAAACTGGTTGGAGGCCATTTAGCAGGAGAGTGACAGCTAAGAATGGACAGAGATCCGACACGACGTTAGCCACCGTCTCACCACCGGTAAATATATAACTGATGAAGTGGCGCTGCGATAACACCACCACAGCCTAAACCACTGCCACAGTGAACGACACCGTATTCATCACAACCACTGAGAAAGCCGCCGCCCTCGGGTGCCCTGCATCCACCTCATTGCTTACTCTCACACTGTTATTTTCCAATCTTTTTATCAGATTTTTATTCACTACAAAAAAAATATTTTTAGCAACCGAAATTATCAACGGAATTCAATACGTTGTTAATTACCAATGAATTAGCAACAAAAATGACAATTTTATTTAGACGGATTTATTCTCTATTTTAGCAATGGAATTCAATCCGTTGATAATTAATTACCAACGGATTATCAAGGAAAGCATTATATAAATTATCAACGGAATTATTAGCAACGCATTACCAACGGAATTATTTATCAACGAAATTGATTTTTCGTTGCTAAAAATTTACCAACCACCACTTTTACCAACAGAATTTTACCAATGAATTCTGTTGCTAATCAGTTGGTAAGTCAATTTAACAATGGAATTAAGCCTTTTACCACGGAATATTCCGTTAGTAAAAAATATTTTTTTTAGTATATTAAACAATTAATTATTTAATTATGCTTTTTTTTCTTTTTCGATTTATCCTAATCATTAAATATAACGGTAACCCAGTTTAATAAATTGGTTAAGTAGAAAATCATAAATAGGATATTAAAAGTTGATTCCATAAAATGGATAGGGTAGGATAATGTCTTAATAAAAACTTGATATGATATAACACGAGAATACATCGGAAGATATTGTGGGTAATTAAGTAAAAACTTGACATGATATAAAGTAAAATACACCAACCTAATTGCAGCATTAAATCCGATAGCGATCATAAATAGCAACCCATTTATCGACATGCTGCACAAACCCAATCATTAACGTTATTAGAAACTGTTGCCACTCACCAAATTAATTATATATAAGCATATGTTTAAATTATGTATCTTAATTACTAATAATCAATAGATGAATATATATTTTTCTTTGTGAGTGTGAGTGTGATGCTGCTTTTAAAAAAACAAGTGGGCTATTTTGACTTACTGTGAAACACGATAAATTGTTTTCCTGCCTAGTGTTGTATTTACATGATGATTCAAGATCTATTTGTCTTATATTTCCATTTATCGATCATGACAATTATTTGTAATTTTTTTTTATCTTTCTATTTATTTATATATATATTCACTAGAATTATAAAAAATCATGAAGTATATATATGCCATCTATCATGCTGGGTATTCTAGTGCATATTGTGATCAAAAGATTTCAATAGATATACGATACTACTTTCAGACATCAATCATTGAACTTAGGGAAAAATATTTCCATTATACCATTTTAGATTTAATAATTTTTTAATATTATTTTTAGTAGAAAATGTTAAAATAACAAAATGATGAAAATATTTTTGATTCGATTGTGACTCAATTTAAAAGTTTTAATCCAGTCATGAATATTTCCAATCGAATTATAAAAATATGTTCTATCAGATCAATTTATTTTAATCGAATCAACAATATTCCAGTCAAAACTACTTTTATCAAATTTGGGCATTTTAGAAAATATATCTTAAAAATAGATTATAAAAAAGAATTGTAATAGAGTAGACTCTTTTGCTCATTACTCTTGAACTTAAGGTTTATGCTTTCATTTTAGAGCATAGTTTTATCCATATTCAACGTGTCAATGATGTGAAAAAAATAACATAAATATGAGCCTTTCAGTAAAGTGTAAACATAACAATACTGGACAGAAACCATTAATTAACACTAGAGATTATATTTTAAAGTTAAGATTAGGATGTAATTAAAGCTTTTGATAAATTAAGAAGCATTTAAATTCAATTATAATGCGACTAAAAACATATCTATAGTAATAAAAAATATTTTTTTATGTACTAAAATATAATCGATAAATAAGGATGCTTAGGAAGTTCATGAAGAGTAATTTTTTATTTAGAATAGTAATATTTTATCTCTTTAGAGTAATTTTTATTTATTAAGGAGTAAGTGATTGTGTGTTTCTGCCATTATATAAATGCTATGTTTTTGAAAAATCAATTCTAATTCGTAAATAATGAAGATGTAAGTGGAGTATTAATAGACAGATGGTTATAATTAGTTACGCACTGACCATACGGAAAGAGCATCCAAGGAGAGTTGAGGGTTTTGGAGCAATCCAGCAATCAAAACTAGTACTTGGAAGTACCAACTCTCCAAGCACAGCATCACTGCCGAAGCAATTGATAACTTCACAAATTTCCAAATACCCGTCAACGCCTCCCACTTCAGTCCTGTCCACGTGTCCTTACATCTTTGGCTCGTCAAGCACGAAAAGCTGAGCGATAGTGACGCTCCAATTAGCCCTAAGCCGATTCTGTAAACTACAAACCAACTTATTAGAAGATGCAACCCTAGCGTCGCAACTGATATCAACGCACTGGGCCCCACTATGCTCTCCGCCTGTAGAAACTTCTGAATTGGGAAATTCACTGCGTAGGCGAATACTTGTGGTATTAGACCATACACGAACACCGACGCCGCGGTCGCAACCTCTTCCGATTCACCAATGAACAGAAGAAGTTGCCTGGAAAAAAGGTAAACCACCATGATCGGAAGGCAGACAACATCAACACCACGGTGGCACGTTGAAGGTAGATGCCGAGCATTTCGTACCGCCTTGCACCGTATGCCTGACCGCAGAGCGTTCCATTCCAAGCTGCAAAACTACATAGTGTTAGAATTCATTTGTGGTTTTAATGATGGAAGTTAGGATTGAGGTGATAGTAATATTACTTACGAGGAGACCATATGCGAATAATTGGATGCCGCTGTTGCCTAAACAAGCAGCTGCAAAGTCAAGGTTGCTGAGATGGCCGGAAAAAATTCGAGTGGATATGGACATGGTGTTGTTTATCAGGTACATCATCACGGCGGGAGTAGCTAATTTAAAGAGGAGTTTTAACTCGATCCACGTGGCCTTCTTATATTTGTTAAACCATGACAAATCGGTCAGATAACACCTTTTCGAGCTCGGAACTAGAGTGAGAGAATTCCACCAAAGGCGACCTTGGTTGTGGTGACGGCCGAGGCATTGTAATAAGACCTGATTGCCAAGTGCGCTCCCCCTCTGTTGGTGATAAAGCAATCATATATTATATATATATATATATATATATATATATATATATATATATATATATATATATTAAGACTTGGGAAGAATGGAATGGTACATTTTCACCCGAATAAGATATGATGTATATGCATGTTGTAAAATTTTGTTTATATAATATTTTCTAAATACTCTAGTAGTAATATTTTATTAGTTCATATGACATTGCAAGTAAAGAATAACAAGTGATTATGCCTTTCAACTTTAAGTCTTATTCTTCTCTTCATGGGATGTTTATTTATTATTTTTAATATCAGTTTTTTATTTTATTTATTTTTAATTTATTTTAGATTTGTTACAAAGGTAACGTATCAATAATTACATGACGGAGGGAGTATTATTGAATCAGTATTCTGAGAATAAATAATAAAATTTTAAAAGAAAACACAAATTATATATGGGCAAATATAAAATTTCTTGATCTTCAATGCCTAGCAATATTATTCATATAGTCAACAGTACGGTAGTAAACGAATAAAAATGACACAAAAATTTTCCACCGTATGCATGAATCCAAATCCCCTGTTTCAAGTGGTGTTTCATCTGATGACACAGAAAAATCTCCACCGTATTCATATATCCAAATTTCCTGTTTCAAGTGGTGTTTCATATGATGTTTCAAGAACATTGTTACAAATAGTGTTTGATCTGATGTTCCAAGAACACCGCATAATTGCCACATCATCTATATGTATAGTATTTGATTGGTTGAAAATTGCTAATTTTTTTTTGAACGAAATAAACTTCATTGAAATCACCGGGATTCAGCCGGTACTGATTGACAAAGAAAGTCCGGCAAAGCGGACCAATGGATAAAGTTAACATCATTATATTTAGCGTATGCTGCAAGAGAGTGGGCTGCATAATTCAAAGCTCGAGGCCTCCAAAATACTCCTAAGCAAGACAATTCCGGTAAGAGTATTTCGATGTCTTGGAGAATATGAGAACACGAGGATGGGCAGTCAAATTTGACAGCAAAAATCACAGACGCATCATCTCCTACGAGTGAAAAGTTCCGAAGAGATAAGATCTTAGCAACAACAATGGCTTCCCTAAGCCCTAAGAATTCAGCTGTTTCCGGGCAAGAGATGCCGTGGAAATTTTTGCAAACCCATGCACAAAGTTTCCATTCTCGTCTTCAATCTAGACTCCGATTGCAGCTTTTTGTAGTCGAGAAGAGACAGCCCCATCAAAAAATACTTTGATACCCGAAGAGGATGGAGAGAGATCAGCTAAGTTGCGAGTGTTTAAAGCACGTTTTGGCCACCCTTTTGCTTCTTGAAAATCACGCATAAGTGTAAAAGCATTGGCTATCAATGAGTAGCATTCAAGCGGTTCACTGCCAAACACTTTTCTATTTCTGTACCACCAAATGGAATTGCATATTATAGCAAAGAGCTCAAGGTCATGATTGGTACCTGAAGAGAGTATGACACGAAACCATAGGTCACATAGGGGCTGTTCGAACTGAGAAATAAGTTGGTTGATACCAGCAAGCCGCCATATGTGTGAGACAGAGGGGCAAGTAAAGAATAAGTGGGCAAGAGAAGAGTTACTTTTTTCACAAAATGGACATGCATGACTAGTGTGAATTCCTCACCGATACAAGTTAGTTGCTGAAGGTAAGGTATCAGAACAACATCTCCAGAGAAAATGGTGGATGCGACCTGGGATGCGGAGAGACCAAAGCTTGTTCCAAATAGGGTCTGGACCGAGGCTTGATGAGCTAATAGCAGTGGAGTATCCTAGAGAAGGGTTATTCATTATAGTGTGGTAAGCCGTCTTCACTGAGAATTTCTCATTTTTTGAGTGATGCCAAACCCAAACATCTGGGCCATCCATGTTATAGAGAGGGGTGGACATGATTGAATTCGCCTCATCCTCAGAGAAAATATTCTGAATCAGATTTACATTCCAAGTGTTACTGGCACTGTCTATCAATTCAGCAACAAGAGCATGTTCGGGGAGAATACGACTTGGGCTTATGGCTCGAAATCTTGGCATGTGGGAAAGCCATGCATCATGCCAGATTTTGGTGTTCATTCCACTTCTGATTTGTTTTGTACATCCAAGTAAAATGACTTTTTTTCCTTCTAGAATACTTCTCCAAGTTCAAGAAGGTCGGTAACCGGGCTGAGCATCAAGTAAATGACTGTGAGAGTGATATTTGGCTTTGAGAACCCGGGCAAGAAGAGAGGTCGGATGAGTGTGAAGGCGCCACGCCTGTTTGCTGAGCATGGCTAAGTTGAATGCCTTTAGGTTACGAAAGCCGAGTCCGCCATCTTTTTTGCTTTTACAGAGAGTGTCCCAAGAGGCCCAATAAATTTTATGAGCATTAGGACCATGGCTCCACCAATATCCTCGAATAAGAGATTCAATTTCATTACTGAAACCATCAGAGAGTTTAAAGCATGACATTGCGTAAGATGGCATAGCTTGGATAATTGACTTTAGAAGTATCTCCTTTCCAGCACGAGAGAGGTTTTTTGCTTTCCACCCATCAATTCGTTTCTTGATTCTGTCTTTAATAGAAACGAAGATTTCATTCTTCTTGCGTCCAATAATAGAAGGGAGCCCCAAGTATTTGTCATGTCCAGAGACTTGAGGGATCCCAAGAATCTGGCAGATGTCGTATGCTAAGGTAGCTTCAGTGTTGGGGCTGAAAAGAACTCCTGATTTGTTGAGATTTATGCGCTGCCCAGAAACGTTTTCATATAGGTTGATAGCATAAGATAAGGCCCTCGCATCATCTTGTGATGCTTTGCTGAATAAAAGAGTATCATCGGCGAAAAAGAGATGAGAGACAGATGGGGCTGACCTTGAACTTTATACCATGGATACGGTTGCAGATCTGAAGGTCGTGTAGGATGCACGAGAAGATTTCAGAGCAAAGGATGAACACGTACAGTGAGAGAGGGTCGCCTTGTCGGAGGCCCCTTTGTGGAGTGAGATTTCCAAAAACTTCACTATTCAATAGAAAAGCCAGGGATGTCGATGAGATACATGCCTGAATACTTCTAATGAAAGGATCAGGGAAGTTCATTTCTTTTAAGATGGATAAAACAAAAGACCATTCCACTCTATCAAATGCTTTGCTCAGAATATTATCAGTGATGATTCTACCAGGGATAAAAGTTGATTGTAATTCAGAGATAAGAAAAGTGAGTACCAATCTAAGTCTATTAGCAAGAACTTTAGAGACCAATTTATAAAAAATATTGCAGAGTGAGATGGGGCGAAATTGGGTAATAAGATCAGGTTTTTCACTTTGGGGATGAGGACAATAAAAGTATCATTGACTCCACAAGGGAACGACTGGTTGTTAAGAAAATTAAGAACAAAATGGGAAATATCAGCTCCTACTATGTGCCAAAATTTAGGATAAAAACAGGAATCATACCGTCGGGACCTGGAGATTTATAAGGATGCATCTGCTTGAGTGCCTTGAGGATCTCATCATTTGTGTAAGGTTGCAGCATGAGTGATCTTTGCTCGTTATCCAATCGGTGCTGAACTCGACTTAGGCAGCTGGAGATATCATGAGTTGAAGGATGAAAGGAGGAGAATAATTCTCCAAAATGATCAAGAATGATCTTCTCTAGGTCTTGTTTCTCAAATTTGATAGATCCAGTGGAATCTTTAAGAGATTCGATGTGATTGATTTATCTTTGGGAATTGGCATGGGCATGAAAGAATGAAGTGTTGCGGTCACCCTCATGCGTCCAATGTTGTTTGGACCTTTGTTTCCAGAAAATATTCTCTTGTTCAAGGAGGGAATTGAGATGGCTTTGAAGTTGACCGAGTTTCAGTTGCGTGGCTGTCGAAATGAAGCCGGGTGATCAATCTCATTCTTGATTTTCTTGATCTTTTCTTTAAGTTCATTCTTGTCATTTCCTCCACATCTCAAGAGTCCAATGGAGCATTTTCCTATGATGTCTGGAAAGAATCAAGAGAACTATCCCAATTATCTTTTATGATTTTTTCAGAGTCTGCCGACTTGATCCACAGAGCCTCAAAACGAAAAGGTTTATGTCTTTTGCCACCGAAAAAGAGGCAACGAGGTCTACACTGAATGTGAGATACTCGGTGCCAGCCATAGGTATCTCTCCAAAGTTGGTTGCATACGGCCCTGTCGAGCCGGCCTCTCTGTGTAAAAGAAAAGACGAGCAGCCGGCTCCAAGTGAAAAGATTCCCATCAAATCCCATGTCTGATAAAGAACAGTAGTTAAGTGCATCACGAAATAAATTCATTTGCCAATTAGCTCGTGGCCTCGATCCAACGAATTCACTATGAAACAAGACTTCATTAAAATCACCCACACATATCCAAGGAATGTTGGAGGAATTATTCAAGTTTCTAAATTCCGCCCAAGCAGTCTGACGTTTGGCAACTTCAGATTCCCCATAAAACCCTGTAACCCTCAGAGTGGTATCTCCAATAGTGGCCTCAACATCAATGAAACGAGTGGAATAGCTTCGTAAAGAACAATTTAAACTTTTTGCCCATAGAAGAGCGAGCCGCTGGGGACGGAAATGCCGAACAGTTTGAAACGGAGTTTAAGAGAGTCAATGAGAGTGGAATTGCATTTATTTTCACAGAGGAAGATGACCATGGGAGACTTTGATCGAATGTGATCATGGAGTTCACGAACTGTAAACTGGTTCCCAAGCCCTCTACAGTTCCAACTTAAGATATTCATTGTGGCCGGCGGAGCTGGGTCTCGAGGCCAGCTTTCGCCGTTAGGATAGATTCCGAGGATTCAACAACTTCCACATCAATCGGGATGTAAGACTTCGCTCTTTTTGAAGTAGGATCAGTTGTCTCCTCCGGGTGATTACGTTTAGCCATTTTGAAATTCATATCGATTGGGATGGATGAGCGAGAAATGCGCTCTTTGGTGCGGACGAATTTTCTAGTTGCTTTTCGAGCTTGTGTATCAATTTTGATGGGGACTGATATCAGAAAAGAATTTGGAGGGCTAGTGGAGCCTGGTTTTATTTCAGATGGGTATGGAGGATTAATTGAGTGTGTCTGGGAATGAGGAGGTGGATTGACGGAAAGCATATTGGAGTGAGAGTGTAGGATAGCAGATTTTTGAGAAGGGTAGGATATGGTAGTTGATTGAAGCGAATTAGGAGAAGGATAGGATATGGTAGTTGATTGAAGTGGATTAAGCAGAACACTAGAGATTTCGTGTTGTGAAGAGGTGAGGATGTTATGGTTGGTTGGGTGAGGGGAGGTTATGTTGTGAGTGGGAATGGGGAGGGGTGATCAGTGGAGGGATGTTCATGACAAGAAAAATTGATAGCAACTGGGGAATCATAAGGCTGTGGTGCTGGAAGAGGGAGGACTTGGAAGGGAGTAATGATATCATTTGGAGAATCTTTAATAAGAGGTAGAGGGGATGGGATGATTTGGATCTTTTGAATGAGCAGGAGAAGTGTTGGATGGATTGTGTGAGTCAATAGGATTGAAGGGGATGTGTTTTCCAAAGGGTTGGTGGATTTAACGTGTGGGTGGTTGGTGGCTTGGGGGCTTGAGCGTGGAGAGGGATGGTTAGGGGAGCTAGAATGACGAGTGGTTGTGACAACCTATAGTTGCAATCCTCACTTCAGAAGAAGCAGAGTCGTTCATACTTGAGAATACAGTTGTGAGTCTTGTCTTGGTGAGTAACCCTGCGCAGGGGATTGGCGAAATTTTCTCAGTAAGGAGCCATCTCTATCCTTATCAACAGATATGAAATTACTAATCTGATTTCCCACAAAGTGAGCGAAGGACTCTGAGAATAAGCCAAGTAGAAATCGATCAAACAGCCAGGGAGAGCCTTCCTGTACCTTTCTCATATCTGTTAGATTTGTGAATATGAACAAAGTGGTGTTGTCTGAAACAAGAGGTTATCCTTGGGGATATTCCATAAGCTTCGAAACATCCTCTCAATTTGATCAGGTAGAAATACCCTAGGACTTTACCAATAAGGGTTTGGGAGAGAGAGGTTCCATCTGAATTGAAATTATCAGTGTTGAGTTCAAGGGAGAGTTTGGAGTAAAGGTTGTCTTAAGGGATCTGCCATAAGCACGAACCAGATCCAACTGGAACACTAATTTTGAATCCATTTTATAGGCTTTATTTTTTTTTTACATTGCATTGAATTTTTAATGATAAATACGTCCCTATCATGCTTGATTTTTGGACTTTGCGCTTAACTTATAGTGCTTAATTGATTAGCAACTCATTTCAATGATGGAATCAAATGCATATATTTGAACTCTATGAATTTCTTTATTTAGCCAACTATGCAGATATGACTTCGCTAACTCAAAAAATTATCTTCTAGTATATTCTTAAATTTGTTTAGCAAAAACTTACTATGCACATATGACTTTGCTACCTCAAAATATTATCTTCTATATTCTTAAATTTGTTTAGCAAAAACTTATGCTTACTAATTTCACATATTTTTTTTAAAGCAAAAGTTATATTAGATAGCTTGAATATCAGCTTCAACATAGTTCATAGCAACATCAGGAATGATAAAAGAAAAGAAAGGAGAAACACAAGTAAAAGCATAACTAGCTAGAGTATGAGCAACCATATTGACCTTTCGTGTTGTCCAACGGTAGGAAATGTCCATCATCTGTGAAGCTTTTCTTTGGATATTCTGTAATACCCTACCAAGATAGGTAAAGTTTGGAGTATGATTCAGAAGGGAATTGACAACAATTTTGAGAGTCTGACTCCATAATGATCTCCTCATATCCACGTTGCATAGCAATGTCAAGACCTCTTTCCAAAGTCAAGGCCTCTGCTACCTCCACCTCATAAATATCAGAACATCGTTCAGCAAAACACCAAAGAACTTCTCCATTATAGTTCCTCGCCACCCCTGCAATCGCCGCACCACACCCCCTTCTGACAGATGCATCAATATTCAGCTTCACCCTTGTGCCAACAGGAGGTCTCACCGAATATCCTTGTTGAATACTCCTGTTGTGTTTCCATTCAACTTTAAAGCTTCCAAATATTGCTGGCGATGGGCTACACCTTTTTGTAGTAATTCATCAAGTGAGAAACTTTTTTCCCTAAAGACATACTCATTCCGTCCCCACCAAATAAACCAAAGAAAGGTAGCAAATAAACTTCTTTCCTCTTCATTCAAGATTTTCAACAAAGACTCAACCCAATCTTGTATCGGTTCCTCTGTCAAGTATTTGTAAAAGGTGAGTTCATCAAGAAATTGCGAATCCAACTACAATCACTCAAGGCATGATCTATAGTTTCAATCTCAGAACCACATCTCATACTATCGGGTTGATATCAACAAAACGGCTTATAAGATTAATGGCAGTTGGCAAGATATTATGTATAACACGCCAAACAAAGATAGTAATCTTAGGCACTGTGTTTAAGCTCCAGACCTTACCCTACTTAGTATGTTCAACTCTGTTTTCCATATTCAGCAGTGACTGTTTCAAAATCTCTTGTAAGCTGAACGAACATAATAAAATCCATTCTTTGAGAATCTCCATGCAAGAGAATCCTTTTCTTGACAACCACCAACTGGCATGGAACATATACGATTCACATCAACTTCTGAAAATAGTTCCTGAAGCTTAGAAAGATCCCAACCACTCTTGTCTGTAATAGAATCTCACAAACTCTTATCTCCTCATCTGGATCATCAGCCTGCATATTCACATAAGGATTACCTCCATCCCATATCCATGGTTCATTTTAAATTGTCATCTCCTCCACATTGCCAATTACCCATATCAGTCCCTCTTCTAAGAAACTCATGCCTTCCAAAATGCTTTACCAAGTAAAGCTAGGTCGATATCCCATTTTTGCTGTTCTAAAATTCTCTCTGGGGTAGTATCTTGCCTTTAGTACCCTAGTCAATAAAGAATCATCTTCTTGCAGTAATCTCCACCCCTGTTTAGCCAAGAGAGCTCGATTAAAGGCTCTCAAGTCCCTCAATCCCAAGCCTCCTTCATCTTTTGGTCTACACTAAATCTCTCATCGAAGCCAATGAACTCTTTTTTCATCCATCTTCTGTCCCCATAAGAATCTAGCAATCGCCACTTCAATTTTTGCCAAAATATTAACTGGAATTTTAAAGCAAGACATGAGATATGTAGGAATAGCTTGAACCACAGATTTCACTAGAGTGATTTTACCAGCTAGAGATAATGTTCTAGCTTTCCAATCCTTCAATTTTTTAGTGACTCTATTAACAAGAGTCCTATAAGTTACCTCACTCGATCTCCCAACTGTTGTAGGAATACCCAAGTACATAGCATGATGATCAACTTTTCTGACCCCCAAAATTCCAGCCAGTGTCTGCCTTCTTTCTTCAGGTATCCCCTCACTGAACATGATATCAGATTTTTGTAATTTTATTTGCTGTCCAGAAGCCATCTCATAGTTTTTAAATATCTTTTTAATTATGTGCATCTCTGTGACAGATGCTCGACCAAAGATCAAAGTGTCATCTGCAAAAAATAATTGTGAAACAGTAGGGGCACCACGACAAATTCTCACTCCATGCAAAGATCTTTTCTCCACTTCTCGTCTAATAAGAGCAGAGAGAGCTTCTGCACAAAATAAGAACAAATATGGGGATAAGGGATCTCCTTGACGAAGACCCCGAAAGGAACGAAAGAATCAGTGGGTTCACCATTAACAATCACAGAAAACGATACAGATCAAACACACCTCATGATAGTCCGCACTAGCTTATTCGGTATGCCAACCTTCAGTAACATTTTTTTTAGAAAATCTCATTCTACCCTATCATAAGCTTTACTCATATCAAGTTTAAAAGCAAACGAGCCTTTAGAATATGCTTTATTATGTTACATGTAGTGAAAGATCTCATGATACTAATTTCACATATTTAGGTTCCATATAATTGGATGATCATATTTTCAAATCCATCCATACTACGTAAGGTGTTAATGCTATATAAGATCAATTATGTTAATAATTTTGTTTTGATGATGTGGGAGCTAGAAAAAGAAAAAGGGTATTTACAATGTATGAGAAAGTATTTTACAAAAATATGTGAATTGAAGATAAATAAATTTAAGAAAAATTTCATATAAAGCCCAATTTTTAGCCGTTGAATGTCCTGTTACATTTTTATGTTACATCTCCTGTTACACGCATTAGATGAGTGACACGTGTGCGGAAAGGAAAATCTCAACATTTTCCCTTAGGGTTGATTGTTAGGGTATAAAATAGTCTATCATACGTGTCAATCATCTAATAGTTTGTAACATGAGATGTAATACCAAATGTAACAGGAGATCCGAACCGCAATTTTTAATGTAAGTTTCACTTTCTCCATTTAAAATGTCTCATTTAAATATTAAAATTTTATTTTTTTCTCAACTTAAAACTTGTCGTAATTTTACTATTTTTCTAATTCAATATATATTAATGAATGGATATGAATTACGAAATGTCACTTCAAATATAATGCACATTCGATGCCATAATTTGATTTGAAGGTGTATAATTTTTTTTTAATTTCTATAACTTCAAATAAGAAAATAAATTTTATTATAAATTTTAAAATGAAAAAAAGAAATTAAATTTTAAAATTGGATCTTAATTCGAAAAAAAATTAAAAAATAACAAATTATGTTTTAAATTGAAGCATATATAAATTCATATTTTAAATTGAAACTTAAATTAAAAAATAGTCCTTTATATGAAAATCTTTCAAATATTTATAGGTGTATATAGTATAACGATGATTTTAAAAAATTCAAATTTTTAAAACAAAACAGTTTCAGAAAACCTAAATTTAGTTGAGTTGTAAAGATACAAACCATTTGGGCACTTTGAAGTTTGATCCCATTTTCTGAATTCCATTAATCAAAAGGAGTTTGTATATATATGTGGAACAATTTTACTCCCACTATGCATATTGCATATCTTTTTTAGCATCATGCAAATTTGCACCATTAATATTCACGTGGAACAAAATTTTGTACTCAGAATTTGCATTTAAATTGTTATTTTTAAATTACTAATTAGCTTATTTGACTTTCAATTTATCATCATATGGAATTTCTTTATAAAAAGACATCATGATAATTATTTTATGATATATGAAAGATATGACCTATAGACTTTTCATTGACAAGCATATCAATCCCCCTAGTCATTAATTAATCACCACCAATATCGAATATTTACACTTTAACCCCACAACTAAGCAATTTCTTATGTTGTTAATTGTTGGGATTACTTTGGATCTAAGGTGGAAAGTTCTTTAATCCTATCAAAATCAGTCTACAAATTAAAATAGTATGAATATGTTAAATTGTTGGGCTATCTCCTTGTATTCATGTGCACCATATTTACATTAAAAAGATAATTATACTCTTGAGTATGATATAAATCATGGATGTAAGATATTTCATGTACCCTAACGCGTAAAATAATGCGTATGTTAAATCTTTTAGCTTATCTGGTTAGATCAGACGGTTTCTCTATTTATTTTTTATTTTTTATTTTTTACGATTTGATGCAAAAAATAAATAAAAAATAAAAACCGGAAACGATGGTTTCAAAATCGAACCAAAACCTTCCTATCCTGATTTGGTTCCGATTCCTCACTCCCAGGAACTGGAATCGGCAGTTCTAAACCGGAGTGCATGCCCAAGTCCAACTGTAATGCGTTCGGTGTACTTGTCAGTTTTGAACCATAAAATTTCAAGATATATATTTAATCTTAATCTTAAATTTTGAATTTAAAAATATTAAAAATAAATATATAATTGCAAATATACCTTAAATTTAACTTATACTCCGTAATTCCAATAGTGCACCGATTCACCATAGAATTATCCTCTTAAAAAAAATTGCAAAGTTCCGGGCTATGTATGCCCACCAAGCCCAGAATAGTTTTAGAGAAGTATAATTTCTGTAATGTGGAAAGACAGCTCGAACATTTTCACCTGGGCCTTCAGTCATGTCTTTACACTCAAAATAAATATAAAAAAATCTGATTTTTTTACTTTAAATAATTAAATTAAAATTGACAAAAATGCTCCACCAGTTCAGTCAATTTTAAAATCTCTCGGTTATTTGATTCGTTGTCAGTATTATAGTTTTAAAATATACTCCCATAAATAAATTAACACTTTCTATTTTTGTCCGTCATATAAACAAGTTTACACCCCCAAATAAGGAAATACACACAAATTAATAACCTCACACATTTTAATTTCAAAATTGTTACTCATTTACAATTCACAAAACTTACTTTATAATTTATTTATTACCTAAAAATACCAAACTATCTCCAAAAAACAAGTTTTCTTAAACTTTTATATTTACGGTAACTGTGAACTTCTTTATGGGACGGAGGGAGTATATATGAACCTCAACACTCATCCTTTATAAAGTCCGACTGTGACTAGATTTAATTTAAAATATAATATTTTTTACTGAAATAGTCTCATATACTCGCATATCTAATCAATGTAAGAGCTTCTTAACTCTTATCAAAATTATTCCCTTCGTTTTATATATATACCAGTACGAACCTCGCGTAATACGCAGGATAATCGAATTTTTTATGGAATTGGTTATTTGTATCTCCAAATTTGTTAAGCATATAAAAATTTAAATTTAAATGTTTATAATTAATAAGAAATAAATATCCTAATAATCAAGATTTATATTGTGTTCGATTAGAGTATTTCGAATTGTATGTTTGGTTAGAGTACCCGAACAATATATTTGTTTGGAATAATGAAATGATTCATGAAGGTTGTTGATATCAAAATATGTGAATGAAAATTTATTTTTAAATCTACATAAATCATTCTCAAGCACGCATATGGACATGATTATTACACATAACTGAAATTTTAGGAATTTACATAATTTTAAGGGTTAAACATAGATATAAAATATTTTTCATAATTAATTTTATTATAACATGTCTTAAAAAATATCAATCTAAAAATGTATTTTCAATTAAATATTAAAATAAGAATAATTATAATTGACTTTAAAATTGTTTAAGTATAATAATTAAATATTATATTTTTATTACGTTGAATAAAACATATATTATCGCTTCTATAAAAAAAATTGTTGATATTTGGTGCACCCAGGTGCACAATGCATCTACATGTATATAAGTTTTAATTCAAATTTGTATATATATTTCTTAATAATTATATGGTTTTTTTTTTACATTTAATTTTTCATTAAAAAATCAACAGAAAATCATACAGTATATATATTTTTATTCATAATTGTATATATTTTTATTTATAAATATATACAAATCTGAAAGTGGGTGCACAATGCACCCATGTGCACAGAATAATTAGCCAAAAATTACATTGTTATTAATTAAATATAAATTATATTATATTATATTATTTTAAATAAATATTTAACAAATATGGTTAAATAAAATTTATAACTATTAATTAAATATATGATTATCTCATCTCATAATATATAATATTCATCTTTTAATTATATAGTTAAAATTGTCTTCTATATATATCACTATGCGTGTCGTTTTAAAGATCGTAAAAGGCAATTAATTTGATATAATTTTTATTAATAATAAACTTAATTTTTAAAAGTTATAAACTTTTAAAATTTTGGATGAAATAGATTTTTAAAAAATAAAATATAAAGAATGTGATTGAATGTTTATTGATAACTTTGGATATCAATTTTCTATTTTTGTGTGTACACTACCAATCAAATTTATCCATAATTATTTTATTTAATTATTTATTTTAATTTATTATAAACTTAAATAAAAATTAAAATAAATAAGAAAATTACATATCATCCTTATTTATAGTGATGACACCTCATTAATTAAAACTTTTCCCTATAAGTATCATAAAAATTAAAAAGATATTCATGTAATTTGAGAATAATATTACTCTAATTATATTATATTAGCTGCTAAATTGAAAATCATGTGATACGATTAATTTGATATAATTTTCACTTAAAAAAGATTCAAAATTAAAAACATTTTAAGATTAAATAAATTTTTAATCAAGACAAAAAAAAAAGAAACTTTTTTGATTGGATGTGAAATAATGTAACCACCCTTTCCTTCCTTAGCAAGTTTGGTTGTCAAATAAACTATTCACACTTTCCTTCCTTATCAAGTTAGGCAAATTTATTAAAAGATCAAAATTCTAAGAAAATTCCACATCATCTCTAAATTACTCTCGTAATGCCACCTAATAAAACCAAAAACCCTCCTTTAGTATATATATATATTCACATCTAAAAGAATTAATGGAAAAATATTCTTTAAACATGAGTATACGCGAACTGTGCGCGGCCATTTAATTTATATATATATATATATATATATATATATATATATATATATATATATATATATATATATATATATATATATATATATATTAATAAAATTTTATATACGAACAAATAAAAATATATACATATAAATCAATTTTTAACAAATTACTTTTTTAATTTTTTAATAAACAATTAAATAAAAATAATAATACATTTATTCAATAAAGTATTCATGATAAAAGTAAAACCAATAGGGTTCACGCCATATCTAACTCTAATAATAATTCTTATCTTTGGGATGGATGGTTAAATCTTCAATAATATTCTTTCATGTATAATCAATTTAATGTTCTAAGTATATAAAAACATTACCAAATTAACACGACATATGGTGAAAAGAATTACTCTAGTAACCATTTTAAGAAAATGCATTTAATATAGCGTGAACCATCACGTCATGTTAAAAACACGCAGAAAATATTAAATGAAACATTATTAACCATTTTAAGAAAATGGGAAATTCATTAAATCAAATAAACGTATAAAATAAATCAATGAACTACTGCAAAACACAATGCAAGAATACATGCTAATATACAAGGTAGGTAATTAAATTCAAATAATTACACAATGAACTTCCTCATCCATTTCAAATTTCTTTTACAAAATTTCTTATTACACTAGCACACATGAAATGAAATACTTCTATATAAATGGTGATGGTAAGAAACTTAAACCTTAAATAAATAACCTTCCAAGTCAATTTTCGACTGAAGGCTCTGTAATCCGTACCTAAGTGGAGTCATGATCCCTCGGCTTGAATTCGAGCTATTTCTTTTCGTCTCATCGGCCTTGGTCGAGCAAAGCAAACATGTATAGGATTAGCAGCTCGTAAACATACTACATTCTATATCAGCATCAAGAGAGCAGTCGAGACCGTTAGAGACAGTATAGAGTTCAAGTCTGAGCACTTAAAACCTGAAATCGAAAAACATTTCACATCAACCTGTAAGTATAGAAAGAACTAATCGTACCAACGTTCCACGAATGATGGTGATTACTATGACATCACACATCAAAAGAAATTTCATTTCATGTATAGTAGCATGACCCTCTATTACAAATAGAGTGTCATCTCATGCTCCAACATCTTTCATGCACATCTTGTGTATGTTAATGATTGCATCTGTAGACATGGCTCATTGTAGTTATTGGAACGAGAGGTGAAACACTATTTGGCACAGAGGATGCTGTGCCACTGTTACTCATTCATTGCGAAATATACTTACTGCTTTGCCCAGAAGCCGCTGCAGGAAGGGCAGGAATTTTGACAGCTGCAGTCAGAAAAAGAAAACGTTGAGTTTGAGAGTAGTTTTGAAAGAGATACAATCAATATCGTAAGAAGCTTACTTTTGTTGCATGATGAAGCTGGCAAAACAGCACTAGCAGGCCATGGAGCTGGAATGTTATCATTCAAATCACAAAGGAAACTGACCCCTGTTGATTGGTCAAATACTACGTCTGATGGCAAGCTCGGTAAAAGGCATCCAGACTCTACATCAAAATGGCAAAAGATTCAATTGAGACATTGTTAATCAAACAATACACATCAAGATAAATCATTTTAACACGTATTATAGATGCTTATCGAAAATTATATGGTTTATCTTAGAGAAATATAACCAAATAGCTGATAGGAATACAGCTAAACAATTTCTTCCAAGCAAAATAAACTTTCTTGGCATGGTTCAAACTGCAGAGAGCATTTGTTTGCATGTCAGATTTAGTGCATTTTAGTTTTTGAAAGAACAAATATCCATATCTTAGTCTACCCAGTACTTCTCAGATTATATGAGTCTAATAAAATAGCTGTATTCCAATAAGTATAATATCGTGTTATTTAAATCCAACATCTTTAAAAGCATTTTCAACAGGGTGAATCAATTCCAATTTAAAAACATAAAAATAGTAAAAGGTGTCAATTTGGTGGCATGAGTAAGAAAAAAATCGATAACAAAAGAATTAGAAAATTACCCTGAGTACCAACTGGAGCCATCGCGTGATGATTGCCCAATGTCATGGCAAAATAACAAACTCATTAGCATTTTAAATTGAAAAATTTAACTTGATTAGCAGCATAAGACCAAACTAGCCTTGGAGGGAGAAGTCTTTGAGGCTAATGTGACATTGATTGTACACATTCTTGGTAATGTTTGCTTTCCGTAATCTTACTCCAAGTGATGCCGCACAATTCAAAGCTTGCAAATTCGTGACAAAGCTCTGCCTTTGCAGGTGAGACACATAGCTTTCAAGAGAACTGCAGCATGCGGTTTGGTTACTAATTCCACCACCGCATCCTTGTATAACATGGCTAGCATTCGGAAATTCCAGAGGGCATACTGAAGTAAAAATCACACTAAAGGTTAACAAAAGTACATATGGATACTAATTATAGATAAAATGATTTTCAAACAGTTAATAAAAAAGTGGAAATAAAAACAGTAGCATAGAACAACTTGCTTTTTTCATCACATACATATAGATTAAGAGATAAAAGGCTATGGTAAACCCAGTTGGACACCAAAGACATCCTGTTAGAAGAGTAAAACTCTCGAGAAGATCTAGATACCTAGAAATTTACAATTTCATTTTTTAGAAGCATGTTTGCAACTGTTACATTTCCCACATCGGTTCCGCCCGCAAGTGCAGAAGGGCATATAAGTGGGGGTCAATCCTTCACCTTCAGCCATGGTTTTAGGTTAAGTTAGGGCTCTCTAGCTTATGTGTAACAATTTGGTACGACCTGCCGGATCTGGACGAGCCACGGTAAGGGGCTACCCGATGTGTGTGGTCCGACCTGCCGGATCCGGACGAGCCACGGTAAGGGGCTACCCGATGTGTGGGCCCAAGGGGGTTGCCACCCGGAGTTGTGGGCCCTAGGTATGCGGGTTAAATTGTTAGGCACATAAGCTAGAGAGCCCTAACTTCACCCAAAACCATGGCTGAAGGGGAAGGATTGACCCCCACTTATATGCCCTTCCGCACTTGCGGGCGGAACCGATGTGGGACATCACAATCCATCCCCTTTCGAACCGGACGGCACACTCCGGGTGGCAACCCGCATACCTAGGGCCCACAACTCCGGGTGGCAACCCCTCTGGGCCCGCATCCGGGGTGGCAACCCCTGGGTCCACACATCGGGTAGCCCCTTCCCGTGGCCCGTCCGGATCCGGCAAGTCGGACCAAATTGTTAGGCACACAAGTTAGGGAGCCCTAACTTCACCCAAAACCATGGCTGAAGGTGAAGAGTTGACCCCCACTTATATGCCTTTCCACACTGGCGTGTGGAACCGATGTGGGACATCATAACAGCAACCAACATCCAATTCAGAAAATTCTAAGTTGTGCTTCTTCAGATTAAGAAATCTGTATATATTTGCTTTTGCCATATGGAGGTTAGTGATCAAACCTGAAATACCTCCAACATATGATAGCCATTGAAGAAAGAAAAGGAATTTAAGGATATAAAAGTCGAGGTAAAATTTGTCCATGATTCTTGAAAAATGAATGGTCTGACGCACTGACAGCCAAAAAAGACTCATGAAAATAGGTTATGGTTGACAATTTGAATGTGAATTTGAGACATCCAACATCTTTTTTATCTGAATCCTCTATTTCTGAACTCATAAATACCAAAATATCCCAGTTAAAGTTACAAAATTAGTCATAAATCAACTATATATTACATTTATGAGTTCCAGTAGTAAGGAGTAAAGAGAAAAAGATTTGGAGTAGAATGTCAAAAAATAACTTACTTTAGTTGTATTACTTTTGTAATCACAGCTCACCTTTATTAATTCTGCAATTAGATAGTCCTCGAAGAACGTCTTTTGCACAAGAAGGCTCAAGTTTATTTCCAAGCCATCGTAGTACAATATTTTTGCAGTCACCAATTCTAGTTGAATGATCAGACAACACATGTGAATCATCCATGCTTAAAAGATTATAAGCTTTTTGAGCAAGCTTTATAGCAGCATCCACAATAGCATTCTGACAAACTTGTTCACAGCATTCATTAACCGTATCAATCTTCCCACAGGAAGCAAGAAGGCTAGATGAATCTACTGTGCTCTCAAATTCGGAAACATCACTAACTGGGCAAGAACCTTCAGTAAAATTTGATGAATGAATGGAGCATATCTTAGATAGACTTTCATTGGCTCCTTGACCCACCAAAATCTTCTGAAAATCTGAAAGGCAGTGTGTAGCAACTGTCCCATTTAATGCAAGTGTATTGGTATATTTACTAGATTGACCAATGAGAATAACCAACGTAGCCTCCACTTGGGGACAACACACAACATTAGCTAAAACTGGTGCAAATGCAGCCATGCAATCTGTTGATGTTACCATCATCATGTTTGAGAGAGCAGTAAAGTTCAGAGAACAATGCCCTGTAAAGAAGTATGTTGGATTCATATTAAATGACTTAAATTGATACAGAATACATGTATTTAAAATCTGGACAGTGATTGAAACAAACCAGATAACTTGGGGATTGTGCTGTTTGTAAATGGTGTTAATGGAGATGGTGCAAGAAGAGGAAGAAATGGCTGAGGATCTGCATTTGGGGAGATATCTGGTAAAAGTAAATCATCTCTTCTAACCGCCAGCTTAGAACTTTTGGAATAACCCTTAATGAGGAAAGATTCATGCATACCTATACAAGTAGCATGCACCCATGTAAATGACTATACCATCAAAAACAGGAAGTACGGATTACGTGCATACAATAAAAGCATAATAATGCAGGTGGAATCAAACAATTGATCCTTACTATGGTCGCACTTTCCCAAAAAAAAAAATCAACAAACACAAAATATCGTTGAATTTTATATAGATTTTCTACATTAACAGTAGAAACTGTGTGGATGCAACAGTTGTGCAAAATAGAAACTCACAAGAACTATAACTCCACAAAATGTTGACAACTGAGTTTTATCCTGAATCGTTAAACATGTTCATCAGCTTAGATTGGGGAGTAGGAAATTATTAGAAATTCATATTCTCCAGGATTCTCCAGGTAAATACTCAAATTATAAATAAACTGATTAAACTTATTTCTCTAGAATACACCTCAAGTGGTCCTAAACTAGGGTTACTTGTGATATTACGGCATGAGATACCTTATAAAACTAGAGAAAGAGAAGGGCAGTCATTGAATTACTTTTAAATTTGACGAGGAGCTCGAGACATGATAAACCAAATGGTCAATAAACGAAATATGCAGCAATTATCGATACGCCTCTTATAAAAGGCTTCCACTAAGTAGTTTCTACCCCTTTCCTATTACAATGTGTCTTAAAATTAAATGTCCTGATCACTGTTTCAAATGGTAATCTTCTCCTCAAGGTAGCAGGACTGGGTATGCTATAAGTAAGAAAAAGGCCATGTTTATAAAATTCAATACTTTATTGCCACAAAAAATGTAATAATTACCCGTGAGACTCAAAAGAAACCAACTCATGCGATGAAATTATTAACAAGTGAGACTCAAAAGGGGCTGATTCATTGCTTTGTTAATTCAAAACCCTAGAACAAGTTTCTTTGCAATACTACGAGCCACATTGTCAAACAAATAAAAGAAAGGGAGAACAATCATAAGCACAAATGAAAAAAAATGCATAATTCGAAGAAACCATAAAGTCGTCACAAAAAAATTCAACAGCAGTTCAAGAGTTGTGATATCCAAAGCCAATGCAGGAATCCACAATACCAAGAGCAACATCAAAGCTAACATTAATTTACTCAAGCCCCAAGCATAATTCTCGAAAAATCTAATCGAGAAATTTCTTGGATTTCCTCACAATCCCAATCACAGCACAAAACCAACCCCCATTTTAAAATTCAAGCTCTCAAGAATAAAGAAAGCACCATATATAACAGATCATTCAAAAACTAGCAGAACCCATTCATTAGGAAAAAGGGGGGAAAAAAAGAAGTTAAAATTCTCACAGAGAAAAAGCAGGAGCAGATGCAATGCATCAAATTGGAGACTTCGAACCGGCCCTCCCCTCATTTCTGGACGCCGTTTCGGTCCAACTCCACAGCAACAAAATTGAAGAAAATGGTGGATAAAGTCGACAGAAAATAGTCTTTTATCATAGGAGGAAGCAAAAGAATGAGGAGCAGAGATGGAAACAGAGAAGAATTGGGGGGAAATTGAGTGGAGTAAAGAGAGAGGGGGAGAGGGTTGGGGACTTGGGGTTGGGGCAGCCATGAATGAGGTGCTTAAGTGAGTGGGGACGGTAGTAATTAGGGATGGAACCAAACTATTCGAATCTCAGTTTGATTAAATGTTAGTTCGAACTCGTTCGTTAACCTTAACGAGTCAAGCCAAACTTGAATTTTAGATTCGAATAGTTTATAAAACCAAACTCAAGCTTAAGGCTGTTCGACTCGAAAGCTCGCTAACATATTTATTTATAAACTCGCTAATGCTCGCAAACGCATTCTTAAATTTTATAGTTATTCTTTAGAATTATACATTATTATTTATTTATTAATATTCAATAATTAAATATTTTATATTAAACCACACAAATATGATAATAGCTTAAGTGATTATTTAAATATTTAAATAATTTTTATCGTTTATTATTATATTTTGTTAGTTTGTTTATTTAATATTATGAGTAACATTAAATGTTTATAAACTAAATATTCTTTTAATATACAGACACAAAATTATTTAAATATTCATGAAAATATATTATAAACAAGTTACTTTATGTGTTCGTGAACATGTTCGCAAGTTTTAACAAATAGTTTGAGTTCGAGCTCGAGTTCGATATTTTTTTTCTTGACGAGTTCGAGCTCGGGCTCGAGTTTGATAATTTCTTAACAAACGATCCTCAAACCTAGTACTGTTCGACTCGTCTCGGTTCAATTACATCCCTAGTAGTAATCAACAATAGCTGTACAAAAATTGTGAAGAGGTCCCACGGTAGAAGAAATATAGGTGAAATTCGTGATTTCTTGGTATGAAAACTCAGAAATCCTTTACAGATATATATTATATACAGCATATCCTCCAACCACCTCCTATGGCTAATGGCATGATGCATTAAAGTTCATTCATGGAGTCCGCCCCCCAGCACCCACCCCCCTGTCCTTCTGTGTGTTTCGCACGCTTTCACGGCTCACATGCACGGCACGTGCCTCTCGCTTCTGCTTTTCTGGTTTCACACTTGAGACTTCTGCAAGCTGTCAAAACTAGACTCGGAATTAATTTGATTATCTCCACTTTAATAAATCTTACAATTATTAGGGATAAATGATTCTTGATTATATACTTTTAGATATCAATCTATAATTGAGATACAGATTTTTATTAAATGCGAGTGTAATTTTGAACTCGATTATATTTAAAGTAATTTGAGCTTGAACCAATTTTAACTGACAATCTAGAATCAAATGTCAAATAGTTTCGATTTATTTCCAATAATAATGGAGTGTTTGGTTATTAGTTAATGGAGTAATATTTAATGAACCTTGAAACTTTATTAAATTTAAGAGAGTTTTTATTTTATTGTGCTTAAATAATCTTGATTTTCTTCAAACCCGTTAATTAAAAATAAAAATTTTGGTGTATTATTATGGGAAGATGAATTACAATATCTCATAAAATTAATAAAGAATTAATACAAATCTCATACTATTTTTATAGAGTGTATATTGGGTGCATCCGGGTGCAATGGTGCACTCATATGTGTATACCTTCTTATTTTATTTTGTATACGTGTTTTGTGATAATTGTATACTTTTTTCACATTAATTTTTCATTAAAAAAATTAACCTCAATATGTGTATAATATTTTATTGAATATTATATACAATTTTTCATTAAAAAAATTAACAATTAAATTGTATACATTTTTACTCTTAATTGTATACATTTTTACTATTAATTGTATATGTTTTTGTTTATATTTGTATGTGGGTGCACCCTATCTTTAGGTGCACCGGGTGCACAATATAAATTGCTATTTTTATATTTGATATTTTCAAACTATTAACCTATCATACTATTTTTATATTTGATATTTTTAAACTATTAACCTATCTAATAATTTTAATGAATTAAACATTCTCTATATATTATGTATGCCTAGATTTTTTTCCCTAAAATAGTATTACACGTAACTTTAATTCAAGAGAATTTTAATGTTTTGTAGTTCATTAATATTCGTCATTAAGATTGTTTCATGTACTTTTGATATCAATTTTGGTCCTCCCAAGTCCCAACTTCATTTTGAGATACTCTAATTTACTCTCAAATCATATTCCAACATATTTTTTCCTGATTAAAAGGAGTAAAAATAGTACAACTTGTTTAGTAGTATATAATTAGTGGAAGATTTGACATTCAGATTAAGGTTTGATTAAATTAAATTAGAATAAATTAAATGTGGAAGTCAACTTTAGAAATAACTTCTACAGCCTTTGAACTGTGATGCATTAATGAATGGGACATTAACTCATTAATTCCTTTTATTGCACATAAAATATATAAGTAGATAGAAACATCCAATTATCTCAAATCTGTTGCATGACAATCAATGATTCAATTCTTTGAATTAAATAAACATGGCCCCAATAATTAATATTATAGTATAATTTCATTAAATTTAAAAACAAATAAATAAATAAAATAGACGTACACTAGTGGGCTTCCACCCATAAACAAGCTTATCCAGTTTAGATTGGCCCAATTAGAATATTTACAAGCCCAGTTGGAATAATTGACACTCTCGGTTAAGTTGTGCACATAAGACCGTTCAGATTGGCTATTATCCCCATTGATGACCGTTTGATTCGGTCGTGCACATAAGACAAAGAAATTGGGAATTAAAAAAAATTAAAAAAAGAAAATAATGGAGCAACCGGTTGCACGACAGTTATCCTACAACATGTACTTCAACCATTCCCACATTTTACTTTTATCTAATAACTTGACAGATGTCATATTATGATTAGTTGTAATTTATTTTTATAGATAAATAATTTAAATTTTTAATAAATAATATTTAAATTATATAAAAATTAAATTAAATAATCAAAATTCTTAATTTTTTCTCTATAAATAGAGTATAATATTAATATATTTTAGATTAAAAAAAAACTCGATTTTTTTCTCAATCTCAAATTATATCTTCTTCTTTCTTTATGTGTTTTCAAAAGTTTTTTTATTATAATTACGAAATTAAATATTTTTAAGAATAAAATATTATTTAATTTTAAATATATATAATTATTAAGAAAATTTTAGAAAATTAATAATATATAATTTAATTATAATTATTGTATGTATATAAATGAGAGAGAAATGAATATGTTATTAAAAAAGTAGGTTGAGTTGGGTTGTTGATGGAGTATAAAAAAATTGAAGTTGGGTTGAGTTATAAGTTGTATATGTGGAAGATAGAGAAATTAATATTATAATGTTGGGTTGGGTTGTTGTAGGTTGCAGATGTGGGTAGTCTTAGACAAAGATTGTGAAAGTGTATCACATAATAACTTTTAAAATAAAAAATGATATTTAACTGATTAAAAGTGATAATAGTGATATGAATTATTTTATAAACTATTTATAGTATAAATAAAAATTAATAATATTTTAAAAGAAAATTGATAATTAATTACGAAGTATAAAATAATCTTATCTTGAAATAATCTCACACAAGACCACCCAAATTATTATTGTATTTAGATGTATTTATTTATTAAATAAAATAAATAGTGATATATTCATGATGTCATGTGTAAAGGTCAATTTTATCATTTGTTTGTTTTTATGGTTAATTTCAAGGACTGAGGTTTGCCTTTAGAGACAACTCATTTATAAATACTAAATTTTATACCAACCTTTATCAAATGGAGATGAAATTTTGTTGTTTAAAAACATGGTAGCTTACATGATTAATCACATTAAAACATTTTGATATTGTTCCATGGAGTGTGTTTCATTAGAAGAAGAATTTTTTCAAAGTAAAATGTAATTATAATGGTAACTTATATTTTTTTTTATACTGTTTTAATTTTCTATTTTATATACATATTTGCAGTTCTTTAACTTTATATTTCATGGGAAAGGAGGTTGCAAAGTTTGACTTCAAGATGATAATCTTAGTCACGTTATGATATTACAATTAAAATAATTTACAAATATTGTGGATCAGTATTTAGATTTAGAGTGTTCATGTTGTTATCATGTCCACATTATAGACCACGTTAAAAAATAATAATAAAAAAAATAATTCTTCATGTTTTTGTAACTTGTGATGAAATTACACATAACTTACTCTTTATTTGTGTTATTGGGTAAACTGTGTGTTTTATTATTTGATTTCGTGTTAATTTTTATTTTTTTTATCTGTATGTCATGCCATATTATATTATCATGTGGTGTCTATTAAAAAAATTTATATTCGTATCATGTCAACACGAATTCTTGTAGTATCAGATGAGCATGAAATAGAAAACGATAGCACAAATGGAGAGTCTAGTCTCTAGTTGAGTCGGTAAGTAATAATTATATGGGCTTTCATTTAATACATGAATTTGAAAGGAAAAATAGGGTGGGCCAACTGCAGTGTAGGCCCAAATAAATATGGGCCAGAGTTGCGGAATTCGCAATTCCGAACCGGATTCATGAGTGTCTCCGCAGTTGAAACATGGCCTTATGTACTCGTTATATTCTTTACACCACACAAAAATAAATAAAACAAATAATGATAAATGAGTCGTTCCAACTACCACGGCCAATTTAATTTGGAGGGCCCCACCGCTTTGCCACTACCACAAAAACGTTTTGCTTTTTCACCCTTATATTTAACTCTTATAAAACAGTATATCCAACTATTAGGGATCCCATCATCTATGTCCTAAAAATTGATGGAGGAGGTAAATCGCAGGATATGCTTCAAGTGGCTTATAGAAAGGACACACTGTTTAACTCTTATAACTTTTATGACCGCACCATTATGTATCTATGTGAAGACCAATCATATCGTATTATTTCAGATCAAATATGTAAAATACATAATAAAATCAAAATTCTAGATTAAAATTAAAAATATAGCACTTGATTTAATTTGGTTAGATTAATGTGACATCTTAGTGTAGCATGTGCGGTATCAATATTAATAGATTAATGATAATGAGTAGTTTTAAAGTCATTTATTAGAAATTATACTCCGAAGATAGAAATTCTAAGTAAAATGATTGAATTTCATAGTACATTTAATATATATAATAACTAGTGATATAAAAAATGAAACTAAAAGATATACCTTGTGGATTTAATGGTGAGTCACCAATTGCTTAATTCATCATGTAAGTATAATTAATTATAATTTTTGTCTCTTTTCTTTTTGCATTTTCGATTTCGATTCTTTTTGCTTAATTTTAATATTTTTGTCTAATTTTTTCATTTTCAATTCTATTTTTAAAATAAAAATATGTCTAAAATCGATAAAAGACTAAAATTTGACTAGAATTTGGCACCAGAGACTACAAATAAGAAGAAAAAAAAAACCAAAATTGATAATTCAAAAAAAAATTGATTAAAATTGAAATTTCACATGCTTATAGGAGTAAATGTATTTTTTTTTTTATCTTTTATAGTTCAAGTATTTTAAGTTTTCTAAAATCTGCTTCTTATTTTGACACCCACAAAAAATTGTACATTATTCATATGGATATTAAATTCGTGGAATTAATTAGGTATTAAATTAGTATGATTTGATTCATTATATTTGAATTTTAATTTAAAAAACATACTCAAATCATGTTATCACACAAATAAATGAAAAAAAAAGTGTTGACTATCAGGTATATTGTGTGTTATTTTTCAGTGATTATTATAAGATCGTTAAATTCAATTTTATTGATTTGTATCTTATAAGTTATGACAGAATACATTTATTTATATTATTTATGCCCCGGGCATAGCTCAAGTGGTAGAGGGGAGGGTGGAAAGGTCTTCCAGCTGAACTTGATTGCTGCAGTGTGAGGGTTCGAATCCTGCCTTTGGCATGAATTTGGTCTCTTGCAAGCACAAGTTTAACAGTGAACCCTCCTTATAAGCCACTTGAGGCACATCCTGCATTTACTTCATCCACCAATCCCCAAGGCAGGGGAGGTGGGGTGATTTACCTCATCCACCAATCCCCAAGGCAGGGGAGGTGGGGCCCTAATGATGGGGTACACCATTTATATTATTTATAAATAAGTAACATTCCCCCAGGGCATAGCTCAAGTGGTAGAGGGGAGGGTGGAAAGGCCTTCCAGCTGAGCTTGGTTGCTGCAGGGTGGGGGTTCGAATCCTGCCTTTGGCATGGATTTGGCCCCTTGCAAACACAAGTTTAACAGTGAGCCCTCTCTATAAGCCACTTGAGGCACATCCTGCGATTTACCTCCTCCACCAATCCCCAGGGCGGTGGGGGCCCCTAATGGTGGGGTACACCATTTTTTTTATAAATAAGTAACATTAATAATTGTTTTGAAATTCACCCACCCCTCAACAGGCTCTCATTTCCAATAACTTCTCTGCTTTGTGCAATGAATAATTAATTTCTCTGATATTTTTTTGAATCATAGTGGTGTCTTTTAATGGGTTTGTACATTTTAAAATAACGTGACAGAATATAAATTAATAAATAAATAATAGTGCAGAAATGGGAGGATGATATAAAAGCAAAGCACTGGTGAGGTCAATAAATGGGGACTCACATATCTTTCTTGAAAAAAGGTAAGCAAGAAGGTATCTCCACTTGAATGTGTTTGCTTCTTTCAACTTAATTTCAGTATATATATATATATATATATATATATATATATATATATATATATATATATATTTAATTATTATTTATTTAATTATTTTAATAGCATCTCTCCACTTGCTCTCCTCTTCGGCCCAATTGATATCATCAATCATCTTCCAAAAAAAAAGACTTGTCTCTTTCTTGGTTCATAAAATATAGGGAAATTCTTAGCTGACCTGAATTCACACATGATCCAAATCAGCACAAGTTATAGGTTAAAAGAGGTCCACTACTTTTATTCTAATATTTTATTATTCTAGATGCCCATTATTTTTATTTTATTTTAATATTTTATTCTCTTTCCATACCAATCATTTTTTTGTTTATTTATTAATAAAAAAAAGATATACTTTATTTTTTTTATCTTAAGATAATTTTATGTAATTTATTTTTAATTTAATTTTTGTAAATAGTTTTAAGTGTTATGACATCTGTATATTCTTAAATAAAATTTATAAGATAATGAGTATATTTATCAAATCAAATAAATACTATACATTATCTAGTTTAATCCACTTTAAATTATGCTAATCAATAGTATTACAAATTTATGCACATCTTATGATAATCATGTGAACAAAGGGATTGATATCAATAACTCACCTAAAAAATAATAATAAAAAGGACACCGAAAAAAATTAATAAAAAGGGATTTAAAAAATTAATAAAAAGTGATTTTTTTTATATTTAAGTAGGTGACATCTAATAACAACTAAAATATGACGTTGTTTTCTTTCTAATTTTTAATTTAATTTAATTTTAAAATATTTTAATCGTGTACATGGATAATTCGTCTTACAAATTAGGACATGTTATATGGTCTCACCTAACACTATCTCTAATATTTTTATTCTTACTATTAATTGTTCATGAAATAGTATAACTAAGTGAATATTATTTTAAATTAAAAAGATTATTTTTTAGTGAATCTCATATAATCCGGGTTTACATGCAAACCATTTTTTTAAACTACTCTTTAGTATAGTATATAAAAAAAATTACTCTTTGAAGAGTAATAATTTTTATATAGAAAAGTCATAATTCATGTCTCAAAAAATAATTTTTCATGTACTAAGAATAATAGGGTTTACAAGAATTTGAAGAGTAATTTTTTAATTTAATTGAGTAATAATCTATGTATTTATAGAATAATTTTTTAATGTACTAAAGAATAACAGAGTTTACATACAAATATATGTAAACCTGGTTTATACAAATATTTGTGTTATCTTTTATCCGTAATACGAATTTCACCTGAAATAATTCAATTGAGTGGATATTAGTGTTTTTTTATGGCAAAGACTTGTGTAAGACTTTCTCTGGTAAAGAGTTACATGAGACAGATAAAAGTGATAACTTCTATAATAAAAAAGTGATACTGAATTAATAAAAAATGATAATGCTATTCATGAACAATTTATAATATAAATAAAAAGTGATAACATTTTATAGTGAAAGTTATAATATTTTACAGCAAAAGTGATAACTATTTTAAAAAGTGTAAAATATTTTACGGTCTCATGCAAGACCTACTTTCCTTTTATTAAGTATCACTTTTTGTTAAAAATATTACTATCACTTTTTATCAATCTTATATTTAAATATTAACAAAATCAAATAAATTAAATAATAATTATAATTTTGAAAATTAGAAAATTAAATATGAATTCACGTTATAAAATAACAATTAAAATGAAAATTATATTGAATATATACATATAAAATAAAAATCTAAACATGATAATATACAATATAAACGATAATATACATTTTTCATAATTCTAGACATGATAATATACAATCTAAACGATAATATACATTTTTCATAATTCTAGATTGAATGGTGATTTACGGTAGGATATTAGCTACGTTATTAATTGGGATATTAAGTTTAGGCAAAAACTTGCGTGCGTTCAGGGCACAGAAGCACACTCCGTGTGTCTTTAGAATTTTGTGTTAAATTGTGTACTTTTAGTATAGATATGTGTACCTCTTATTTTCTGAAGAAAAATAAAAAATATTAATGAAAAGTGTATATCATTTAAAAAAAATGATGTACACTTATTAATTAAAGTATATACATTTAGTTCAAAATAATATATCCTTATCCATGATACTAAATTCTAAAGGTGCACGGCATGCGCCCGGGCGCACTCAAGACTCACTCTTAAAGTTTATGGATGTCTCGATGGTAAAATGGATAAATAAAAATATTTGTTTAAATTTATTGATTTTTTACCTAATGTTATAGTAATAAAATTTAATTAAAATTTGTTAAATTAGTAATTAATTTTTTATTATATTTCAAATATTTACTATATAGTTGATATGGGTATCAAATTAAAGATTTTGAAAAGACAAATAATTTGATATAATTTTTATTAATAATAGAGATGTACAAAGAGAATTATAAACATTTAAATTTTTTCATAAAATGTAAATCACATAATAGTAATTAATAAGGAGAGATGACATGTGTCTTTATTATATTATTTTACTTGTTAAACAGGTAATAAATAGAAGGGAAAGAAAAGATTTGATCAACTAACGGTCTACAATTAAAGAAAGTTAATCTAACTGATGAAACTGACTCGTGTTATGTGTGAACTTGAGTCAGCTAAGTAATCCCCTAAAATTTATATCTATCCTATTTTTTGTGTGGTTTTTCCTCCGTCCTTGGGACTTGAGGTTGGGAGATTAACATACAGTCCACATTATAGTTATTTAAGCTTTTCTATATAGTGACTACTCTATTGCGTAATATTGTATGGTGGAAAATAAATCATTTGTCAACATTAATTAATTAATTGTATCAGTAAGTTTTTGTATAAGACGAAAACAATAAAGTTTTACAAAACAACAAATCAGATAAACAAGTTTAGAATAAATATTAAAATTCAAGATTTAAATTTTATTCACTTGAAAATTTTAGATGTGAAATACAATTCCATAAGAAAATAAGCTATAATTTTAAATGATGTCTTTGTAAAGCACACTTAAATCCCTCTATTAGAAACGGAGTTTAAACAATTCTACATAGTATTATTACTTCCTCAATCCCACTAAAAATGTTTCCCTAAAAATGTTTCCCTATTACTATATTAGATTAGATGTCTCATTTAAAAGTTAACATTTTTCAATTTTAGTAAAAGGATCTCACACATGCCCACCACTCACTATAAATAATAAAATAATAATACTTCTTAATCTACATACAAAACCCAAATGACCACTTTTCGGTGGAATGGAAAAAGTATTTTATTGCACTCGCTTTGACATTTTAGATTTTTTTTTCACCTTCTTCTTGGCAAATGGAGTGCACGAAAATACTTGAACAATTCATAATAGTATAATATTTTTTATAAAAAGTAATAATATTTGAGTAGGTTTTACATAGGATCGTCTCACGGATCTCATTTCGTGAGACGGATTATCTATCAACTTAATAACATAATATAAAAAATAAATAAATAATAGAAAGGCGCCATTAACCGGTCACCCGCGCAACTCCTCGGAAGCCATTCTCGGTAAAAGGCGTCTATATTCAATTTATTAAGGTAATGTCTATTTCCTTTCTTATACATTTAAATTTCAATGATTTTAAATTATTAAAGTATTAGTATTATTTAAAATATAATATGGTCATTTAAAAAAATTGAAGTGATATATTAAAATTCAAAAGTGATAAACTTCTCATAAAAAATTAATAAATTAGAAAGTGATAACATTTTTAATAAGAAAAATAATATTTAAAAAAAGTGATATTCAACTAATTAAATATTACTTAAATAATTTGTAAGAAAGACAAAAAGTGATAACATTTTAATCAAAAGTAATATTTAATTAAGAAAAAGTGATACTCATCGAATTATATTATTTAATAAAATTTATAAGACGAATAAAAAGTTATAACATTTTTTATAAAAAATTAATAATATTTACAATCAAAAGTGATACTTCAGTTTGAAAGAAAAAGTGATACATATCGAATTAAGTAAAAAAATTTATGAGACGGATAAAAAGCGATAATAATTTTAATAATAAGTGATAAAATTTGTAATAAAAAGTGATACTTGATCAAAGAAAATTGATAAACATTCATAAATTATTTAATATATATATATTTTATTCTACACATAAAAAGTGATAACATTTTTAATAAAAAATGATATCTGATAAAGAAAAAGTTATAATTATTTAAATGAACTATTCCATTACTATTAATATAATAAATAAAAAGTGATAATTAATAAATAAAAAATAAGTTATCATTCTAATTTTTTTATATATTATTTTGACAAAATTTACATTAAGTTTTTAAAGGAAAATATTATCTTATTTTATTTCCGAGTAATTATATAATAATAAACAATAACAATATACGTTATAATACATTATAAAATAAAATAAAAGAAAACTAATTGAATTTAGAAAATTAAGTAAAAATTAAACGCAAAAGAAAAGTGAATGAATTAAATAAGTTGAAGTGGGTTCTGGATCCGCGATTTACATGTATTTAGCTGATATTTTTAAGTTAGCCGTGGCTTTTGGATCCGCGATTTTCTAATTGGATTATATTTGACCCGTCTCATGAAATATGATTCGTGAGACGCTCTCGTACAAGTCTTTTTCACAATATTTTTAATAAAAAATTATATAATTATTTTAAAAAAAATATAAAATAATATCACATGAGACGATTTCATGTCAGTGCCACCCTTTTCAAGTATTTAAGTTACCCAAATGCCCCTAAATTTATTTTTTATTATTATTATTTTATTTTATTGGTCTAAAATGGAAAAAAAATTAAACAACTAAACTCCCACTCCCACTTTATTTACAAAAGAATTATTCTTATTTAATAGTATATCCTTAAAAATTACACATTTTTATCATTCTCATCTAATAATACACCCCTAAAAATTACTCCATTTTCTTAATATAAGTACATTGTCAAATATAAAAACTAAAAAGAGTTGGAGGAAGTAATAATTTTTCGGTAAAGATATGCATCCACATTATGGACATCTAGATAAAGATTATATATATATATTTTTTAATATGTTAATTGACATAATTAAGCCATATTATTTTAGGCGATGTATTAATGAATCTTCCATCGTGAAATTTTAAGATTTTTAGTGGGTAGTTGAGTCTATTATATTTGTGGCCCTAGCTCTTTTTTTTTTTTTATCTTACATAGAAAATAAATTTAATTAATATTATCAATAATCTATTACATGGATAATTTTAATTAAGATTATTTAGATGATAATTAATACATTATTTTTTAATAATATATAAGGCAATTTATAGTATGCTCCCAAGTGCACCTAAAGATAGAGTGCACTCATATACAAATACAAACAAAAACATATACAATTAAGAGTAAAAATGTATACAATTTAATTATTAATTTTTTTAATGAAAATTTGTATATAATATTCAATAAAAAATTATACACATATGGATGTTAGTTTTTTTAATGAAAACTTAATGTGAAAAAAATATACAATTATTACAAAACACGTATACAAAATAGAATAAAAAGACATACACATATGAGTGCACCATTGCATCCGGGTGCACCTAATATACACTAAATATATAATATTTTGATGATAAAAAATATGAGTTGGTTTTTTGTGCTCGGGGCACACAAGTTTTTGACAAAAAATATAAAGCAAAACTTGTGTGAGACCGTCTCACACTGTGAGATGGATAATTCATTAATCCAATTAAATAAATTTAAAAGTGTTGTTTGGTTGTTATGAAATTTAAAAAATTGAAAAATTAGAATATAATTAATTTGGTCTATATACATTTAAAGGGTCGGTTGATATCAAATTAAAAATATATGGAGTATTTTTTACATTTTTCATATTTAATTTAGATTTTTTGTTATTTAAAAATGTAATAATTTAAATTTATTATTCATTTAATTTATTTTTTATTTTAATATAATAAATTTATAAAATGTGATAATATTTTTGAAAAGTATTAACATTTTTTTAATAGAAGAAAATAGTTATCAAATAAAAGTGATAACTTTTTATTTGAATAATATTATGAATAAACTCATAATGTTAAAATTGAGATCATCTCACGAAATGATTTTCATATGAAAAATAAGAAGTGATTATTTTTATAAGAAAAATGATACCCAATTAATAAAAAATGATAGTGATGTTGCAAACTATTTCATGAACAGTTTTATAGTAAAATAAAAATTGATAATATTTTAAAAGAAAAATTATAATATCTTAATAAAAAGTGATAACTAATTACTAAAGAGCATTTCACGGAACAATGTAAGAATTAATAAAATGTGATAATATTTAATAATAATAAATTATTCCTAATAATAAAAATAAAATTGATATTCAACTAATTGAATTATTTCATACTAGCATGGAACCCGCGTAATACACGAGATCATTAATTTTTTTAAATAAAATTAATAATATGATCAATGTCTCTGATTATATTATATTAGTTCATATTTTAATTTATCTTTATTGTTAAAATTAATTTTTTTTGACATACTTTTGTTGTTTTAATTATAAGTGTCATATATATAATTTAATATTGAAAATTATTAAACATTATTGAAAAATTCTCGGTAAACCACGTTTTATGTTTTGTTTGATACATTACCTTCTTAATCAAAACCTAGACCAATACATGTTCATCCATAAGAACGACATATATACAACCTCCTTTAAATTATTCGGACGTTGTACAACCCATTATCGAATAACACTCTCCGTAATTATTCATATTGCCCCGCAGGAGTTAAATCAGCAATAGAAGTGTGACGTGTAGTCATTATATTATTGATTGTAATGAATCACTCAACTTTTTTTATCTCGATTTTTTTTAATGTTGAAATTATAATAACGATGTATGTTTATATTTATATATAATAATAGGAGGAGATGTTTATTTATGATAATAATTTTAATATAATGGAATTAATATTCTCACAAATTTTATTTTATATTATAATATATTATTAATAATAATGGAGCATAACGTGTATTGGGCTGACTTAGTCTGATTATATAATTTTTTTTAATCTAACTGTAAAATAAATTTTACCTAATATAAAATTATGAATAGTAGTCTATTAAATTTTTTAATCAAACTCCAATATAAATTTTACCTAATTTAGAAATATGAATTAGTAAAATCTAATTTAAATTGGGTAGGTCTTGCGTGAGAACGTCTCACATGAGACCATTTTTCACTTTTTAAAATAATTATCACTTTCGATATAAATCATTATTATCACTTTCGCTATAAAATGTTATCACTTTTTATTTATGCTATAAATTGTTCATGAAATAACATTATCACTTTTCATTAATTCATTATCACTTTCCTATATAAAAGTTATCACTCTCTGGCCGTCTCACGTAAGCCCTTACGTGAGACGGTTTCACACAAGTCTTTGCCATTTAAATTTATGAATAAAAAAACGTAATAGAAAAGAGAATAAATTATTTAAAATTAAAATATTATAATAATAATAATATTAATAATAATAAATTATACCTAATTTAGATTTATGAATAGTAAAGTCTATGAATTATCGTACAATTTTATTTTTAATAATATCACTTCAAAATAAATTTTACCTAATTTAGATTTAGTAAAGCCTTAAGGATTATTATATATATATATATATATATATATATATATATATATATATATATATATATATATATATATATATATATATATATTTTTTTTTGGTTAATTATGTTAAAAGTCCCGATCTTTTTATCGATTACAAATTAGTCCAAACTTTTAAATATTTACAAATAAGTACTCGACTTTAAGCCCATATTGCAAATTAAACCATCGGGTAGCTGGAGGCCTGCTCGGTGGCTTACGTGTCACTATTTTTTCACATCCTTTCTCAGTTGTACATCCACGTATAAATAAAAAGTTAGAACTCAAATGAAGCATACACTCACAGTCATTCTGGTCCCAGATGATTAAAAGAGTATTTCGTCCTCCCGCAATTTCAACGACGATGAAAAAATCTAACGCAGAAGGTAGTTAATTACCAAGAGTATTTCACACATATCCACACATTCAAAACGCAATTTCAATTAACCGCAATTTCAATAACCCAGCAGGTATGTTGTGAATGCAAAAGATGATGGCAGAAATGGAGAGGGTGGAGAAGATAGCTCCAGCGATGGCGATGACATGAGTGCGGCGAGGTTCCGCAAAGGAGTTTTTTCCAGATCTCTTTATGTAAATGAGTTTTTCACATATCTAATTAACATGGATGTCGTGCGTCGGCCGCGCTGCTTAGAGAATTCAATAATTATTGAGTTTTTTTTCTCTTTCCATTTTACTAATAAAATTGTAAATATATTATTTTATTGATTATTAAAGTACTATTATACATTCTTGTTTTTATTTAAATTTTTATAAAAATAAATTTACTTTTTCATGGTTAAATATAACTTTTTCATTATAAATGTTATCACTTTTTATTTATCTTAAAATTATTTAAAATTTTTAATTGAACGGTGATCACTTTTTTCTTAATCATATCACTTTTCATTAAAAAATACTATCACTTTTTATTTATTTCAAAAATTGTTAAATAATTAATTCAATTGAAAAATTATCACTTTTCATTGAATAAATATTACTTTTATTAAAAGCATTATCACCTTTTATCCGTCCTATTAATTATTCATGGAATATTTTAATTGATCACTTCCATTAATCAAGTGTCACTATTTTTAAATTTTAAGTGATCAGTTATCACTTTTTACTAATCAAGTGTCACTGTTTATTAAAAATATTAGAATTTTTTATTCTTCATGTTAGTTCATAAAATAGTTCAATGGAACGATTATCATTTTTTAATTTAATAGGCATCACTTTTTATTGAAAATGTTATCACTTTTTATTCGTCTAATAAATAATCCGTCTTATAAATAGTTGAGATGGATGCACATTACTTTTTTTTTAATATATATCACTTTTCATTTTAAATATTATTACATTTAATTCATTCTATAAATTGTTTATGAAATAATTAACTATGATGAATATTAAATTTTCATTTTAAGTATCACTTTTTATTTAAAATATTTTCAATTTATATTTATCCATAAAAATTTTTTATTAAATAATTTTATTAAACTATTATCAATTTTTAATCAAATATAATTATTAGATAATAATTAAAAAAAATGTTACCACCTTTTATACTATATAATGTTCAAATAATTAAATTAAATTAATAAAAAAATTTATCATCACATCCTTCAGGATGAAATTTAAAAATTACTAGATGCTGGATTATCAAATTATTTACAAATTAAAGGTATTGCAAAATTTAATCATCACATGTTTGAATAACAAATGAGTGACGCTCTTGTGCCCCCGGAATACCGTGCCTCTTTGCAATTTAAACCCTAGCAATACATATATTTAAATATAATATGGATGGGGAGAGTTGTGTTCCTATGTGGACACGGTGTCCCGGGGGCACAAGAGCTTTTGCCGACTTAAGAGTGATGGTTTTACCTTAAAAAAATTGGATTCAGGAACTCTGTTTAACTTACGTTTCCATAGCAAGGCCTGATTGTAGCCAAGCGGTTGGCAATTTGCACCCATGCTTGAGGTCGCGGGTTCAATACCCATCTCAGCGTAAAATCCTCCTTTTTTTTAATTAGGCTGACCATGCGCGCAAAGTAGAGGATAAAAACCCTCCAAGCATTAAATTCGACTCGAATATCAGTCCAGAGGTCGAATTCTTGGAAAATCATGAAGTCTCTGTATCTTTTTTTTCTGAATAGACAACGCTTTTCATAGAACTGTTGTCTTTCCATTGTTGTCGTTAAAAAATTAAATATTTAATAAATTTTGAGCTAACATTTGATATATGATATTTAAAAAATTTTATTACTAAAATTTACAGATTATAATTAAACTTAGTTAATATTTTTTAAAATGATTTTTAATTAAATTTACATCGATGAAAATTAATATTATTGTTATAAAATTAAAATTACAATTAAATTTGAGCTATATAAAATATATACGTGATAAAATATAAATTAATGAAACTTATATAAAATCATGAATATTAAAATAAAAATTTTAAATATTTTAATGAAATTTTCATTCTAAAATTAAATTAATATCTCATAAAAGTTAAATTGGAAAACTTTATGGAGCTTGATTCTTCTAATGTTAACTTACATATTCTTTTTTTAAAAAATATCATATCTTTTATACGTAAAAACTTTCATATAAAATTATTTTTATTTAAATGATCACAAAGATTAACAACAAATTTAATTGATCAATTAACAACAAAATTATTATTTTTAAATAATAACACATCACCTAAAAATAATAGATACTTAAGATTTAATAGATATATTTTTAATATTAATGGCAGTTTATTAATGTTATTTGCACGAAATATTTCCTCTTTTTTTTAAGCATTTGAGTAGATATATTTTAACGTACATGGCAGTTTGTTAATATTTTTTTCGCAAAACATTCCCTCTTTTTTTAAGCAGTTGATTTGTTAATATATTTTCGCAAAGCATTCCCTCTTTTTTTTAAGCAGTTGATTAGTGGCGAGTGGTGTAATGGAGTTAAATAGAAAGGGAGATTTATTCGCAATTCTTAGATAATATCATCCTTCAATGCGGGCGTGAGTCATAAAATAAAATATCATAAACAATGAAAATTATACAAAAGTATATCATTAAAAATTATATAAAGAGATTTTGACGCAACGCATTGATTAAAAAGCTTTCACGCAACGCATCCGCCTCTGGTACGCCGTCGCAGCCTCAACCTGAAAAGAGTTTTGAGTGGGAGGGGTGAGCGTCTGAAATACACTCAGTGGGTTAACTTAAATGATTGCACAGTTAAAAATAAATATGCATGTCAAATATACCATAAGATGTAACATATGCCAATTAATAAAATAATTTGCACATTATCGTTCAATAACTCATTGAAAATATTTTAGACCGAACCGTCGTCCGATAACTTATGTTAGTTGGTCTGTGCGCATCGAGCCATCACCCCAGTACGATGTTAGCATACTTTGAAATACATTTTAGTACTGAACAGACGTAGCCAGTAACTTGTGTTAGTTGGTATATGTGCAACGAGTCGTCACCCCGTACAAGTGTTAGTAAATATATTTGTCATCGAACTAAAAGCACACATGACACATAACATGACATATCAGTAACACATATCAAATCTTAACATAGCAATCATGACATAAAAATGTAGCACTCGGTAAAGAGTGAAAGCTACCCCCACCTTGGAAATTGTAGAGTGGACAAGGATTGCTAGACATGCACCAAAAAACTAAAATCGGCAGTTCGAACCGGAGAACCGCCGATTTTAACCGGAATTGGAATTGCCGGTTTCGAAATCGGCCAAAAAAAAAATCGGAACCGGCTAAGGAATGTTCGATTTTGGTTCTTCATATTTAGGAAAAAACTGGCGGTTTTGGTTTCGAATCGGCAATTCCAGTTCGAATCGCCAGTTTTTTAATTTTTTTTACTTTTTACGCTTAAAACCCAAAAAAAAATTTAAAACCGAAACCGAAACCGTCGGTTCTGGAACCGAAACCTTCATACTCTGGTTCACTTTTGGTTCCCCCTACCTTGGAATCGGAACTGCCAGTTCGAAAGCAGAATCGGCAGTTCCGAATCGGGGTGCATGTCTACTAGACATGCACCAAAAAACCAAAACCGGCAGTTCGAACTGGGAAATTACCGGTTTTAATCGGAACCGGAACTGCCGGTTCCGGAACCGGCCAAAAAAATTGGAATCGACTAAAGAAGGTTCGGTTTCGGTTCCTCATATTTGGGAAAAAAACTAGCAGTTCCGGTTCGAACCGCCGATTTTTCAATTTTTTTTACTTTTTACGCTTAAAACCAAAAAAAAAATTAAAACCAGAACCGGCGGTTCCAAAACGGAACCGGAACTGCCAGTTTCAGAAACGAAACCTTCATACCCTGGTTCGGTTTCGGTTTCCCCTACCTTGGAACCGGAACTGTCGGTTCGGAACCGGAATCGGCGATTCCGAACCGCGGTGCATGTCCAGTACTACTGCTTGCATAAAACCTACAAAATTGTTATTAAAATATATAATTTTATAAATTGCAATCAAGTCCCTGCATTATATTAAATTCTTATTTAAACTTACCCTAAACTTTACACTTATTACAAAATGACTCAACTTGAGTTATACAACTCCATTTGAAATTCTGAAAACACCGTTGGAATCCTCACGAGGTGAGGATCACATCGATACCAATTTTGTATCAAAATGTTGAAGTTTAGAAAATATGAAATTATACCGTGAAGTGGGTTTCTTCCCAACTTCTTCATTTTGCGTCAAAACTAAAAACTAATTATACCTTTGTGATCCTAGTGAGGAGAACTTCAAAACGGACTATAATATCAAAGCTAGCTCACACCGAAACAAAATCTGCCATTAAAGGAGTTGAAACTTTGACAGAGCTTTTCTAGCTCAAAATGACATCTATTTTATAAAAGAATTATATATTTGGAATCTACACTTCGAGACGAACATTTTCGTATATAACATGATAAGGTTTGATAACAAAATGAATAAAATCAAAAAGGGCAGTGTGTGAGAATTGATATATATATACGTGTATATATGTGTGAGTTATATATATATAAGTATGAATGCGTTGGTTGTATATATATACATATCAAACTTGGTGGCAAAGTTTGATCACACCACTCACACACGTCACTCCCCTTATCCAAAATTTTTAAATCTTATCCAAATATTAATATTATTATAATAGAAACTTGGTGATCAAGTTGATCACACTACATACACCCACACGTCACTCTTATCTTTATCCAAAACTCTTCCAACTTGCACACACACACCCACTTGTTCATTCCCACTTGCACACTTGCACACAATTAAATATTATTACTATTATTATAATTATATAATATATAATAATTAAAATATAATATATATATATATATATAATACAATTTTATAAAATATAAAATTTATAAAATATTGGGGTGTTACAATGCATGCATACTTTGATGAATTTGTTCATTCAAGAAGCACTCTCAAATAATTCATGGAACAATATGACATTGAAATGGGAAATAAAATTCAAAAAGAGTTTATAGCTGATTTTCAATGCAAGAATAAGGTTATAAATTGCATAACGACGTTTGCTTGAGAGATGCAATTTCAAAATGCATACATTAATTCGATCTTTAAACTTGTTCAAGATGAGATAAGTCGTGTACAACCAGGTGAAGATGAAAATGTTAAAAATCTGAATGGTACTTGTAAAAGATTCAGAATTTTGGAAAGAAGCATTTTGAACAATTAATATCATAAAGAATTCACTTATGTGGTTGAATGGACTCCAGACAGAAATATCGTGAACTGCAATTGCAGGAAGTTTGAATTCAAGGGAATACTGTGTTGTCACATTATGGTGGTGCTGGCTTGAGAAAATGTTCATACTGTGGATGAAAGATATTTGTTAGATAGATGAAAAAAAAATGTGCACAGACGACATTCAAGTATTTTTTTTGCCGGAGGTTATCCACACATGACGGAGGAATATAAAAATTTTCAGGAGGTTGAGAAAGTTTTTCAGAAATGTGTAGATGTTGCTATGAGAAATGTTGAGAAGATGACTTATATCAAAGAACGATGTATTGAAATCCACGACACCCTTTCAAATTGGAATCATTTACCCATAACGAATAATGATGTGAATGAGGATGGAGGCCGACCACATTTATTATATCCAAACATTGCAAATCCAAGAGGTAGACCTAGGGAGTTCGATTTTAGAAGCTACCAGTAGGAGGGGTGCAACAAATCGAGCTCCAGTGGTAGTAGGGGAGTGATGCGTATGAGGGGAGCCTCTGGTGTAATGCATGTGAGAGGAACCTCTGGTGTGAGAAGGGTTACTTCACGTAGAAGAAGATGGTCAAGAGCTCCTATAGTACAAGAAAATGTATTTCCATTCGACTTGAATGAAAATATTGAAGAATCAAATGTAAGTTCTACTTTTTAGTTTCATTGTTATCTTAGATGTGAAAATGTCATCAATATTTGCTCTTAAGGGATATAAGACATTAATGAATAGCTTTTTCTTTTTTTATTATTATTTTTCATTGATGAATAATTATGTTTTTAACACAAGAAAATTTCAAATTTAGGACTAGGGAATACATTCATAATTCTGATCAAAGTTTACTAAAACAAGATTACATAAATCTCAACTATAAATAAAAATTCATTCTATTTAAATCTTTAAAATAAACATAAATTTAAACAAATATCAAGATTGAAAATAAATAAAGAAATAAAAGCTAGCGATCGATCCGATCGAAGTTTACTAAAACAATATTACATAAATCTCAACTAGAAATAAAAATTCATTCTATTTAAATCTTTAAAATAAACATAAATTTAAACAAATATCAAGGTTGAAAATAAATAAATAAATAAAAGCTAGCGATCGATCCGTGAGTGCATTATTACATATTAGTAGATTTCACTAATTTTTAGATATTTAATCATTTAGCATACACACTTACAATAGCTGAAAAATATAATTAGGGAAGGGAACACACAATTACAAATTAGGGACATTGAAAAATAATATGAAGGTTTTACTGCTTTTTAGATGTTGGCAAAATATTTTAGTTGCGGGGTACACTGTTTACCCATTTTTAAAAACTTATACCCCACTTTTAAAAACTTATACATTTATGAATAAAAATATATATACAAATAAAAAAAATAGTTGGTATAATAAATATTAAACATCTAAGTATTGTTATCTTAGATGTGACAAATGTCATCAAAGCAATTAATGAATAACTTTTCCTTTGTTTATTATTTTTTATTGATGAATAATTATGTTTTTAACACAAGAAAATAATATTCATATTTAATATTTATGTTATTGAAACTTGCATGATGATGAAAATGCACATATGTATAATTATAGATAATATTTATATTTTTAACAGTTTTTTTCGTATACTTCGGCAATACAAATCTTGTATAGTATATCTAGTCTATTAATCAAAAGAATGTTATACAAACTATAAACTAAAAATATAATAATTTTTATAAAATTAAAAGTTTCAATTAACTGGAATGAGATTAAATTATTATAAAAATATATAAATTTGAGTATGGATAGAATTATTTATAAATTTTAAAAAATATATTAGCATTAATAAAAATTATAAAATTGTATTAAAAAATCTTAAAATTAATTTTAAAAATTTTTATAATTATGTTTGATGTATATATATAATTTAAATTTCTAATAAATTTTATAACAATATTGATTAAGACACATTACTAATACAATATTTAATATATCTTTAATATTTGTATGATATTTTTTAAAATTTATAGTTTAAATAAAAAATTTAATTAATTAAAGGAAATTGATACTACGATCCCATAAAATAATGATACTTGACATTCAATAAATAATTATAGTTAACCTTATTACAAATATAAAAAGATTGAATATGAAAATTTTTAATATTATAAAAAATGAATGTTGCTAAAATAAAATAAAATATTATTATATTTAAAAAATATATCCAAAATTAATATCATATTAATATATAAAACTTAATGAAAAATAATTATTTTCTTCCGAATTTTACAATAGTGAAGAGTATGTTAATGGAAGAGAAATACACGACCATTTATCTCACGTTAGATACATGATCTTCCAATCTATGATATTTCTCTTATCTTTATCCATGATCGTTCATGTGGTGAAACTGTCTAGGATGAACTATATAAATATGTCCATATATGTCCTTGCTAATCTCAATCCACCATAGGTTTTATGAAACACCCACCATGAATACTAAGCAAAATATTTGTGTTCCTCCATCTCACAAAAGTTTGTTATCTATGTATGAATATACAAATAAACAACATGAAAAATTGAAGACCGATGTGAAATTATTCATGAAGCGACTCCTCATTCATTGCAATCCCAAAAATATCAGCGATGTAATTTTGTAGGATGAACCACTCCATAAGATGTACGAGTTCTTCCAAGAGGCGATGAAGACTAAAAAAACTCCCTTAATCATTATTTCTGATTCGAGTGGAGAAAATGAAGAAAATCCAGCACAGAATATTCCTATAATTGTCATTTCTGATTCAACTGTATCAGAGGAAGGAGATTCAGCTAGTGTTGGCAACACTGTGGGTGATTCAAATGAGATAATTGAAAACAACGGTGGTGTTCCTTGAATAGTTAATGCGTTTGAGTATTATTTTCTTATTATTAGTATGTTATTTATTAGAGTTTTTTCATTTATATTAAATGTCATTATAGATTTTATTATTGTGATATATGATATGCTCTTATTATTAAGATATGATATGTTTACTGTGTCTTAAAGGGTTTTTGATTTCTTACGCTTTATTTAATTTTTATTTTAATTTTCAATATTATGTTTAAGATTATAAGAAATTACATTTGATATTTATTTTGGATGCTTTCATGTCAATCCGAATAAATGAGCGGAGGTGGAAACGAATCAAAGATACATTCTGGAAGAATAAAGAAAAAAACGAAAAAGAAAAAGATAGAACGTGCTCACGAATATTTAGATCTTAAATTTGAATTCAAAATTTTCATTTAAAAGATTTATTTATTAAAGGGTATATTAGTAATTAAATATTTTTTTAATTTTAAAAAATAGAAATATATTTACATATGGATGTACAGAATATGGATGTTTAGCATCGTCCATTTATTTTTAAATACTTATCAAATTTCTCTTTTATCGTTACGAAGATTACGTAACATGAGACCGAAACCGAATTTGCACAACTCTACCCACGATTGTGATTGATACTCTCTTTGCAGTAAACCAAGTTGGCTATCCACTTGGCTACTGTACTCCTCCCTAAAGTAAGTGACATAAGTTCGATTTCTTTTAAGAATGATTATGGATCAACAAAAGATACTTTCTATGATAAAGAAAAAATGTAAGTAATCTAAGTTCGATTTCTTTTAAGAATGATTAGGGATCAACAAAAGATACTCTCTATCATAAAGAAAATTGTTATTTTTAGAAATATTTTTTATTTTTTTAAATAAATATATAATATAGTAAGTTAAGTGTTTTATATAGGGATAATATTTTTGTAAATAAAGTATAAGAAAATGGTTAATTGATTTTTTTTTTAGTCATTTTAAGAATGTAAGAACTTCTGTAAGACCGACATAAATGAAAAGCACAAAAAATTTTATGAATATAAATTTCAAACTAAAAAAGAAAAAAAAAATTGAGACAATTTTTATTGGCAATACTAGTGCGAGAACACAGTAAATGATAGTAATAATAATATGGATTCAATTAGTGAGAGAGTATATATGGTCACTTTCCCATCCAGATTTAGTACAGAATCTGAGATTTCAAACCTATTCAATTCCGTGACCAATTATGTTGAAATAAAGGAAATTGATGTGAAGTGTTGTTAGTGGTCATTTTTCACGTTTCTATTTTTTTTTTAAATATTTCACATAATAAATTTTAAAAATAAAAATAAAATTGAATGATCGTGATATTATTAATCAGAATTCAGACTTTCGTTTCGAGGGTGCATGATATAAATAATCACGATTTATACTTTATAGGATTTATTTGAGTGATAAATACATTCTGCAATATAAAAGTTATATATATATATATATATATATATATATATATATATATATATATATATATATATATATATATATATTAATAAAATCAGTTAAGCCTAAAATACATAATTAGCTAAACTATAAAATATTTTTATATATTTAATTGTGTTCTTAGTTCCAATTCGGGAATAATAATAATAATGAAGAGTGTCATTAATTAAGGGTTAATAATAAAAAGAAATGATTATGATGTCCAAATTCCTGCATCAACATTCAACCATGTTGAAATGGTAATAAACATTTCTAGTTTTTATTACCTATAACCGCCAAATACCTCTAAATGAATTTTGCCATTACGAGTGAAGTAAATAAAGGATTTTTTTTTTAATCTTAAATAGCAAAATTAAATTAAAAAAGTAAAATAATAATTCAAGGTTTGAAAGTGAGTGTATAATATAGCACTTTCATACTTCCAAAAAAATCATTTCCACTTTCTTTTGTCCTATACACTCTAAAAAATAAATGTCTAATTAATTTAATGGCAAAATACAGGTTAATTTAAAATTTATAATCTTCATCAAACACACATAATATATATTTTTTAATTCACTTTTTTTTATCTAAAAATAACAAATCGCTTAAAACGTAAATAAAGATGGTAAAAAAAAATTAATTTTTTAAAATAACGTAGAATGATTGATATAAAAGGTGTTTCAAATGATGATATTTTTTATTTTATTTTATTTTTGTTAATAAGAAAATTTTGAATTACATTGCAAATAACAGTAGTCAAAGTAGAGTTCAAATTTTGCATGTCTTAAAAATTGGTATTAACGAAAATTTTAGAGTACAAATGTAGATCCAAACTATTATGGAGTACATAGTTTAAGCAAGAATATAGAAAGCACCACTAAATAAAATTAGGTGAAAAAAGGAAATCAAACTTGATTATGATTTGGGCTAATCTCTTCCAGGTTCACTTACCTGGTCTGACTCATTGCCCACATTGATAAATAACAATATTTAATTTAATTAATTAATCACATCAACTAAATAAATTACTTAATTCCACACTAGCCATCGAACCCGGTTTGGCTCCAAACCGCATCTCGAACCCGGCTCATGTCCCTCCCCTTCAGCGTCCGGCCCAACCCTTCAAAAACCGAATTGGCTGCCATTTTCCGGTTACGTGCCAGGTACTCGTGTGGAGGGACTACCTCCGAGTCATCCAACCCGTCGTCGGAGTCATGCAGTGACTCGACCGAGTCAACTCGATAGATTTTTGACCAATCAGGCACGTTAACTGGTGCTGAGGTAGCCACGTGTCGTCCACGTGGAGATTCCACCACGCTGTCCTGCGGACGCATTTGGTGGATGATCCTCTGCGACGGCGCGTTGCTGGAATCATCGAACGCCAATGACAGGCCGCCGTACTGGTGGTGGTGGTGCTCTGACCGCGGGGGTGCGTGGCGGCTGCGGTAGGTACTGAAGCTCCTGTTGCTCTCCGCGGCGGCGCGTGACACCCAGTCCCCGTTTCCCGAGTAATCATCCGCTCCGTCGACCACCGACCAGACGTCTTCCTCTCTCAGCTCCGATGCGGCGGTCCCCGTCACCTGGCTCTGATTGTACCCCAAGCTTCCTAAATAACGTTCACTGCGACTGGTTGTTAATTTTCGCCCCCTGGCCATGAATTCAATCGAGTCGGAGAAGGAATCCGATTATTTCCGACGAATTGTTCGCCGGAATATGAATCCTGATCAGCACAAATGAAAATTTGTAAAAATAAAATCTGCGGCGGCGGAGCTCGGGTGGATCCGGCGACCCAAATAATATAAAAGAAAAAAGAAAAGAAAAAAAAAGGTAATTATATTAAATGTGTGTTACGTAAGTGAAATGGAGTGAGTATGTACATAGGCAAAATATGGATGGCTGCGGTTGTATATATAACGTTTAGTGGGAAAAGGGTGGGTCCAGGTGCATTTCATTTGAATTTGGATTTCATTTTGTCTGCGTTACATGGAATTCACCGAAAAGGACAAAGTAAAATGAATTTGGATTTCATTTTGTCTGCGTTACATGGAATTCACCGAAAAGGACAAAGTAAGCAGGAGGCGAATGGGAAGATGAGCACGAAACTGTAAAATCAAAAAATACTACCTCCACTCCATGCCCTACTCTACTACTACACCCACATTGGCGCCTGCCTGTTATTACAAGAAGAGGCCACCCTTCTTTTGTCATATGAAAAGGGAGGCTATATAAATATGATGTGATAGAGATGGTTTTTACTTCTAATGAAATTCATTTGTCAACAACAAAAAATAACTAATCCACCCAGCTTAGAATAGCTGCAAGAAATTGAATTGTGTCTGCTGGTAAATTATTTTGTGTTTGACTCGATTTGTATTTAATCGACTTAAAATCGAGCAATTCAAATCATTTTCGAGCGCAACGATAATGGATTAAATGAAAAAAGTTAACCCAATTGTATTTGGGTTATTGGTGTTTCTAATAATTTTAATCATTAAATTAAATTTTTAGTTAATCTTTACTGAATAAAATAAAATAATTAAAAATAAATTTAATAACTACTTACTGCACCCTCAATTTTATTTATCTTATAAACCTCTTTACACCACGAATGACCCAATAATTATATTTTTATTTTTAGTTAAATACTTTCATTTATTTATATATAAGTTTAATTCCATGAGATAACTACTCTCTCCCTTGTCTAGAAATTTGTAGAAATAGAGTTTGTAAATTTTTTTCTCAAATTGCTTTTAGAGTAGTTAGATAATTTTAGTATTAAATGAAGGAAATTATAAAATGTATTATGTATGTTGGATTGTAAATATGATAATAATGAAATTATAGTGTATCATTGATTTAGGGTTTTCGTTTTTAGTTTTGAAATAAATAAATGAGAAGAAGGTGTATTTATTAAAAAAAAAACTTCTATCCTGTTGTTCTCGTCATTTTGACTAATTTAAATGTCTTTTCAATTAAATTAAAATAATGATTTATTAATACTATCATGCAATTTATCGAATCTAAATGAAACTCAATTAAAAATAAATCGATCAAATTTGAGTGATCTCTGAAACTTCAAATTTTTAATTTAATCAAGTTCGAGCAAATTTAATCGAGTTCAAGTTTCAAATAACTTGACACATTTAAATCTATAATAATTGTACCTACTGGCTATATAGTTGACAAATATTTACAGATTAAAACCATTCCGGCAATCATACTAAGTTTTGTAGATAATATAATGAAAATATATGGAATTAAAGAATGCAACATTACCTCCTAATTTTTCTTTCGTCCGTATAAAATTTAGTGTGAGATTGTCAAATGACATTTGATAGGATTAGGTTTTAAATTATTATTATCAATAACTCATTATAATTATCCAATGGCACCTCTTGAAATCAACTCCTAAAATTTTATTCTTCAAATATAGATGTCAATCATAACATATTTGAATATTTGTAATTACTGTCACATCATCGTAAAAATTGGGATCACAAATAATAATTTAATGAGGATTAATATTTTGAAGAGTAATATTTTTTTATTTAAAAGGGTTTTTTTTATCAAGAATCTTTTTTATTAAAATACCTTTTAGGTATGAGAAATAACCAGATATACAAGAAAAAATGTGATTAAAAAAGTTGAACGCACTCTATACAAATCATAATTCAACAGAATAATTGATAAATCGGGGTTTACAATAATTTAAAGGAGTAATAATTTATGTCTCTAAAGAGTAATTTTCACTATTAAAGAGTACTAATTGAAAAAATAATTCACGTGTGTACCCTATTCACATAATTATTTATAGTATTATAAAAAGATGTCATAAAAAATAATAGCCTTTACGTTCTGAAAAGGGGTATGGATCTTGTATGCCACTTTGGTGTGACATCTCATGTACCACTCCATTGGATGAATGACATTTGGGAAAGACGAGAGATACTATACTCATCAATCATTAAACACTTGGAGCATGGGATTGGATTTATTCACGCTAACACGTGTCATTCAATAAAAAAAATGTTACAGAAAATGTCATACTAAAGTATCACAGGGAATCTGTATCCTGAAAAGACATGTTCCGTTTTCGAAACTAACATAGATAAGAAAGTTTTAACAATTTTATTACTCCCTCCGTCCCATTGAAAAGTGAGCGTTTACTTTTTGCACGTAGATTAAGGGATATAATATTTTAATGTGTAATGAGGTGACTGAAATAATATTTAAATATAAAGTGTTGGTGTATTAGTGTGATGAGTGAGCCCAAAAAGAAAAAAATAATTAATGTGAGTTCCTTTTAACAAAAGAAATGCACACTGATGGATAAAAATGAAAAAATTGGTACGTTTTGAGGGTTTAATTTTTTTGAGACAATCATAGTCCTTTAGCAAATACCAAAAAAAACAGAATACTAACTCAAGACGTAAAGCATGACAGAGAGTTAAGAGTGATATTTTAAAATTAAAATATATTTTGAATTATTAAATTATAAGGATTTTTTTTTTTTGAATGTCTAAAAATGCACGCATTGCTTCGAAATTAACGGAGTGACATTTTGATATAAAGCACCATAAATCGGTTGTATCATGACATCTATAGTGTAATCCTACTAGTCTATTTAACTACAAGTGGACCCACACCACGTGGAACTAGGTCCCACACCTCTTGTTTCGTAAGTCCTTTCACAATCGGACACGTGGATGGTGCAAAGACGTGGGTCCCTCGACACTGGTCACCTTCTGTGCCACGTCCGTTTGGCGGAAAAAAGTACGGATGTGACTATCGTCTTCCATTTCCAACTAATTTACCCAACTCCTATTGATATTAGTATTCACCACTTATTAATGGAGTATAATTTCTCAAGATCAATTTTATTATATTTCTACTTAATCATGAATTATATTTATAATTAATAGATCCCATTAAATTTATAAAAATTAAAAAAGCGATCCACCTATGTTGGAAAGAGTTCCAACTAACATGGCTTACAAAGCAATACCATCTATTTAGACATCATTTGATAGTAGGCAATAAAGGGGGACCTATTGGATGCTGAAAAGTGATGAAACATTGTTAGGTATTTGTTTATAAAAACATTGAAATCGATTATCATCACTAAACTGTGCTACCTCTTTTTATTTTTCTCTTAAATTATAATAACAAGTGCAAAATTATATTAATTCACACCTAGATTATGAATTCTTAAATTCAAATCATATGAAAGTAATATCCCCTAATTCACATTATAAATTAACTCAATATTAATGTTTCAATTTAAGATCTGAAAATTAGGTAAACTATAAATAGGAGGTGTGAATTATTTTTCCTGCCATTCAAAAATCTAAAATATGAGTATACTACAAAATTATCCATTCAATATTTAATTTTCTCATTTTATCAGTACCTAAATTCAGATACTGAATTAGTATTCTGTAAATTTCAAATTCTTAATTGATAGAAAAATATTTGGGCCTCAAATTCATAATTTACTACTATATTTTAGCTTTACATTAAAAAAAAAATCCTAAAATTAACCCTGCGTAATAATTAATAAATTATATAGTAACATAAATGCTCCCTATTTTTGACCCATAAATAGAGAATTAGAGAGAGAGAGGGCGATAGAGACAAGAGAAGAGAATTACTGATTAGGGAATAGAACGGCGTCGTAATTAGGCGTTAAAACAAAAGTTACTGGAAATATTAGTAGTGGGGGTTTGATTAGTGTGGAGGGTTTGGAAAATTTAAAGAAGAATCTCTTTCTGGAGTCATATTGGACGGCTGACAGTGTGTTGGCGGGTCCATAAGAGAAGTTGTCATTTTCCCTAAATAATCGCCAAAACCTTATCACGACTTTCGCTATCCACTGTCACTGGGACCCGCCCCCTCCAGACTCCTAGCTTACTGTCTTCAATCACTTCATTAATTATTGTCTCCATTATTTATGTAATAATTATACACGTAATTATACAGTTAATCCTTGTTTATTTAGATATCACATCCAAGGCTCCTGCAACTTGCATGCTCCACCCGCTTTACCACTTCCAATCCATGGACTATATATACTTACCTCATTTTTAAAATAAGAATTTTGCATTTTAAATATTTTTATATAATATTTTCTTTTTAGTGAAAATATAACATCCTATATTTTTATATAAGTAAATGATTGTATGGACGATCTTACAATAATTTTTTTTTAATGAATCAAATATGAATTTATTGCATTTCTACATCGAAAAACACTTACGAATTATTACTTATCTAAAAAAATCAGTTAATTTTCTAATGTATCATAAATTTCAAAGAACAATAATTTGCCAATAAAGAGTATTAGCTTGTAATTCAAAATGTGATAGTTACTTATTCGTTGCGCATGAAATTGATTTTATGGATCGATACGAACTCATGTAGCCTCTCATTTACTCTAAAATATCTTTCATTTATTTTTTTTCATGTAAATTAATAAATTTTATTATTTTATGTGTAATAAATAATTGTATTATTAGTGAGTTGTAGATCATATGTGAGTTTTTTTAACCAAATATTGAAAATAAATACTTTTGATCTGAACATCCTAAATAATAAAATAGAAACATGCGAAGCGAAGAGAGTATGTATTAATTTGATTGTCTTATTTGAATTTACTTTATATATGTAGTCAAGAATGTTGTGATAAAAAAACATTGAGCATATATAATTGAAATAATTACATTAATCTAAGCTTTTAGACTTCATAGTTAACTAATTAAGACATGCTTGCTATTAATGTAAGGATTTTATTTTTTTTAATCTTGATATTAATTGAAAAGGAAGTAGAAATTTGTATGATATCAAGTTGTTTATTTGCTTGTTTTATTATTATTATTTTTATTATTATTTTATGTATAAAAATTCACATAAATAATGCAAATTGTCAACAAATCAACATATATGTTCTAAAGGAGAAAAACAAAGTTTGAGCTAAAAGTAATAAAATAGTAACAGTGGTATAAAATTAGCCCCAATATTGTAAACTTGCCCCCATTAATGTAAAGTGGGATAAAATATGGAGTACTTTGACCAAGTAACAAGTAACAACTAACAAGATATTTAATGAGCTTTTAGTGATAACATTTAATTAATCATGATAAATTATTTATCATATATAATATGTTATACAAAGAGGATATGTCAAAACCATTTCATGTGACAAAGTATAAAATGCATAAATTAAAACAAAAAGAAGTTTATTCAAGTATAATTAAGTATGATAATCAATACCAGTAATATAACAGTGCAATTAGAAAAAAGAATGAAATGAGTAACTTGATTCAAATTCCGGAATAATAATAATAATTGGAGTAATTAATAAAGGTAATGATAGAGATCGGAGATAATTAAAATAATAAAAATAATTGAGAATTTAAGATTTCTATTATCTCTCATTAAACATATGGAATGAAAATCAATATACTCTCATTTTCATTATTCTCCATTGTTGCACTTTACCAAGCGGCCACTAAATGTTTAATAGTGAATTATAGATTAGAAAGAGAGTTAAACTTATAAATATCTTGTGCACCTAGGTGTACGTATGCTAGTCAATGCACGTGCTAAATTTATAATTACTTAAAAATAAAATCATATAATAAAAAGTATACCATTTGCTAGCAAATTTCTTGTTTACTTGTTTAATAAATTGTTTAATATATAAAAAAAACTTATTAGAAAATACAGTATACATTATTGAATACAACTAATACAAATAGAATGTAAGGAAATTAACCCTTATATTCTCTCGGGTTATAAGTCAAAGTTTAAATTGGGGTTGAATGGTGAATATGATGAAATAGGGAGAATAGAGATATTCATTAAATGATACCAACTGTCATGTACTTGAAGATACCCCTTGCTTCTCTTCTTTTAGGTAATGAATCACACTTTTACTTTACTTTTTCACACTTAGTAATATTGTATCCCAATTTTAATGAATAAAATAAAGCACCCCTTCTACTTTTCTTATTTTTGGATGTCTCCATTAAGGGGGCACTATTTTTTTCTTTACACTTTTTTTAATTATATATTTTATCTCCCTTCACTATTTATATTATCTTATCCCAAAAAATATTACAAGCATTATTCCATGTAACTAGTATATAATTTCTTGTTTAAAAAAAAAAATCACATGCACTATTCCACGAAATTTTAAACTTAATTTTATTGATGCTTTTCTTTATGTCTTAGGGTACCATAATATTTTTAAGTAATAGTATATAAAGTATAAAATATATTTTATATTATCTATGAATGACATTTATGAAAATAAGGTGTGCATTATTAAAGTTTTTGTTTGATTTTTTAGGTGTGGGCATAAAAGGTTTTAACATAAAAAATAAAAGTATTGAAAAATAAAAAGTTTATTTTCTATTACTAATAAATTAATATGCGCTGTATAACTAAATCATTAATTTAACTGCAGAATAAGTTTTAAACATTTTAATTGGTTAAATTCTCGTAATTAATTTAAGAATAATTATTTAATCGCTTTAAAAGTAATATTCCACAAAATTATTTTAATTTAAAAATGCAAGCGATGACATCACTAAAATATTTGTATTAAAATATTAATATATGTAAGCAAAGAAAATGATGTTTGAATTAATGTACATCCAGCTGGAGATTCCAACTACCAACTGAATCTTTACAGTTTTTATTTACCGCAACGTCTATTTACGAAGAGCTAGCATAATAATGGGTATAATTATCTTTTGATCGACACGTAATTTATTTATTTATTTTATTAAAAATGTTACTCCTCTTTTTATAAATTTCTCAATTCATCGGTAAAATATTTATTTTGTTTTTATACGTGCCTTAAAAGAATATTATTATATTAAGTAAAAGTTTTACTAATGGCTAGTGATGACATGTATGCATGTTATTGGCAGACCAAGGAAGTATAAATTATTTATGAATTAATATATCATTATCATATTTTAGTAATTCAAATATATATATATATATATATATATATATATATATATGAAAAATTACTACTAGTTATACACTTTGTACCCCTAATTACTATTAGATACATTAATTTAAAATAATTACTATTACATACAAAATATTAGAGTAAATATTAAATATAACCCTAAACTCATACACTATTAAACTACAAACCCAAACCCCACCCACCGCCGGACAGCCGCAGCCGTAGCTCCGCCGGACCACCTCACTTTTTTACTGCATACACTTTTTTTACTGCACACACTTTGCTGCACATGAACTTTTGATACACACAACATTTATGTGCAACAAATTATAGGGGTAATATTGGAATATAACTATATATTTTTGTGGTTAGTAGTAATATTTTTGTATGTTTGTATCTCATAGTAATTAAGAGTTTTTTTTACCTAGTAGTAAGTCTTCCCTAATTACTAATAGGTACACACTTTGTACCCCTAATTACCATTAGATACATTGATTTAAAATAACTACTCTTACATACAAAATATTAAAGTAAAATACTAAATATAACCTCAAACCCTCACCCACCACCGGGCCAACATCGGAACGCCGGCCGGCCGCCAGTCGGTCGCCGGAGCTCTGTCGGACCGCCGCCGCCCGGTCGCCGGAGCTTCGCCGGACAACCCCACTTTTTTGCTGCACACACTTTTTTTACTGCACACGAACTTTTGCTGCACACAACATTTATGTTCAGCACATTGTAGGGCTAATATTGTAATATCACTATATATTTTTGTAGTTAGCAGTAATATTTTTATATGTTTGTATCTTATAGTAATTAAGAGTTTTTGTATTTTTATCTATTCTTATAATTTATTTTGCCAACGTTTCCTATTACACAGTCAAGTGTTTGTCTTATTTTTTTAATGAGTTATATAAAAAGTTTGATTTATTTATAATTTATTGTTTTCTTGCAGAATCCAAAGATACAATTTTAATTTTTAACATCTAGAATTTTATTACATTAAGAAATTAGAAAGATGCAAAACAATAGTATCCTAATAATAATAATAATTCAAGCAATTAATAATTAGAGAGGTGGAATCTAAGAGGGAAGGGGGTGGACCCACCAATTATGTCGTCAGAGCATGACAACCTAATAAAATAACAAGCACCCAATCTCTATCATATTAATCCCATCATATATGAATACAGGTATTAATACATACATATAATAGAAATAGAATCATACCAATTAAAATAATATAGCGATTATTTCTATGTAATAAATAAAAAAATAAAAAAACTATTGTCATGTGTACAAATCTCGTGTTAATCCATTTAATTTTGATTAAGTGCGTTAATAATTTAGGGAGTGAATGCAATTAATTAAACTTTAAGTACGTGAATTATAAAGGTAAAATAATAATGTCACATGTTTTTACTTTTGAAGTGATTCATTCAATTTTGAATTAGTTAATATTGATAGAACTTAAAAAGAAAAATATACTCTATAAATAGATAAATCTAAGCCACAATACTAAAATATTAAAATAAAATTAGAAACTCCCAGTTATTTCTTTTTTTATATATTTTTATAACCTTTATAAGAGCAAAATTTATAAATGGTACATTCATATTTAATAGTAGTCTTTTTAAAGTAATTGAAATGTGTGTAAAAAATGAGTATTATTAAAAAAAAATTTTATTATAAGAAACATGCACAAATGAGGACGTGGTAGAGTATAACCTGATTAAATATTAAACGGTTCATCTCTCTATTAGCTTAAACTATAGATGAAATGATCATTTAACATAGTATTAGAATCAGGCCTAGCAAAGGTTCAAGTTTCGAACTTCACCGCATCCCATTTATGAGAAAATTTCATATGCAAGACAAAAAATTAACACCGTCTGCATATGAGGGGGCATGTTATAGTGGTTTGATTAAATATTAAACGTCTCTCGACTTATAAAAAAAGTATGAAGATTAAGCGAGGCATAGAGAGTATTCTTAAAGTTTTTATGGTTTACTCATTCAAAATAAAATATGATTTATTAAATTATAATCCATGTATTAAGGCACTTATTTGATTATAATTTACAAGTTAGAAATTTAGAGGTTTCTCTGAGTTTGGTGAAAAGTAGGCCACATCGAGCAGAATAAAAAATAAAATAAAATAATTGATAGATCGATAGATTCGTTAATTTTCATACATGTTTTATATAATTAATTAATGTTTTGCAAAATTTAAAACGTTTATTTGACACTGAAAATAACTAGCTAATTTGATTAGGTGTGAACCTAATTCTAATTATACGATCTTGGATATTTTTTTTAAAAATAAAATAAATAAAAATATTGTGGTCCAGTAACTATGGCCACGCACGAGCATCCCCTTATAATTAATATAATTATATATACATTATATTGTATGTATATATAAATTAATTAATTAAAGATTAGAAAGAATAAAGTATATATGCTAAACTTTTGATTACTGATTCGATCTCTTGATATGCATGATATACCGTTAAATTTTAATTTGAAATAAACAATCGAAATATCTAGGACAGTACTAATTAAAAAATAGATAATAAAAAAAAATTATGTATTTGAATAGTACACATGGAATTAATTCCAAATACAATTAGTTAAGTTAGAGATTCTAATTCCAAATACAATTAGTTTATAAGTTAGAGATTCTTTTACAATAAAAGGGCAATCTCTGCTGGAAAAAAAAAAAAAAAAACCTCTCTAGAGATTTTTTACTCAATCACTTATAATGTATACAACAAATAACAGCAGTATTTATTTATTCTATTGTGTAAATTTATATCTATTGACCTTCATTAAAATATTATATTTTTATTTATATAGTATAAATTATTCATAAAATAATTAATTGTAATATTATTATTTTTTATTAATCAAAATATCTCTTTTAATTAAAATGTTATATATATTTCTTATTTATCTCATGACAATATTTCTGGTGTGGTGTTTTTTGTAACACAAACACTTGTCTAAACTGGGTTCACGATGTAAACTTTGTGGTTTCTCCTTCCAATTTTATATACTCTATGTATTGCTAGATTATTTAAATTAAGGGGAGCACGTATGATTTACAAAAGAATAACTCCTGTTGTGATGGGTCCCAAATCCTGAATTATTAGTCAGTTAATTAATTAGTTATAATATCTTATCATTGATAGCTATAAATTAACCGATTAACGATATCATGAGATCGTATATATAGCTTCATTAATTGTATTATATAGTTAAGATCATTGTCACCTTTTATTGTGTATTTAATTACTTATACTGCTTCCTGATTTCTAAATAACTTTATACGTGTTTGGAATTGATTGGTTGATTAAATAAAATAAAAAAATGCATTTTAATTTGGTATGAAAACACTAATTTAGTCCAAAATTTTTTAATTTATGTCAAAAGTTGCATTTTTTTTCTTCTATAAATCCCTCATATATATAGTATAAATAATGCAACTTTATATATATATATATATATATATATATATATATATATATATATATATATATATATATATATATATATATATATATATATATATATGTGGGTTGAGGCAAAAAAAAAAATACGTCGTTTGGAATCTAATTTGAAATTATGAATTTTTTTTATATAAATGAAAACATTCTTACGACACCGTATGTACATTTATTTCCAAAACAAAATATTATGTCATAAAAGACCCTAGAATCTATAACTACGTATAAAGAAAGATCATAGGTTTAAACTTATAATTAATTAATAATAACGTCGGGAAATAATTAAACAATAATTTATGCAAGTTCACGTACTAGGGTTTGTGACGAAATAAATTCCATTTCTGGTGGTCTTCAATACTTAAAAGTTAAATGCAGGATCCATCAAATCTTTTATTTTAATTTTTTATTAATATTTTTGTAAATTTCCTTCACGGCCAGTATTAATACCAGTACAATATTCTCTAATTTTTTCTAAAAGAAATAGTAGTATATATAATCTAATGATGGGATCATGAGATTCTGTCAACAAAAGACATCATATATGTATAATAATAATATAATGACCATCTTATTTGTAATTAACAATTAATAAAGTTAATGAAACAGACTGTAGTTTCACTTTCAATTAATTGTTATTAATATTTAATGGAAACTAGCTAAGAATCTTGGCCTTTCATAAAAAGAACATCCACTTGTTTGATCAGATTTGCCGCGTTACATGTAATTTGGTTTCGTGTATATTTATATTTACATTTATATATTACTCTTAATCAAACCCGCAAAATAGCAAAATAATATTTTAGGGGTGGGAAGAGAGAGTATAACTTACTTTTAACTTTATTTATTTTATTACTACAAAATATCAAATTATTCCAAAGAATCAATAAAATAAGTAAATAAATGTAATTCTTCTTAAGTAAAAACTGTTCACTGTTATCCTCCTCAAATTTTATACTCCCTCCGTCCCCTTGAAATATATCCGTTGACTTTTTGCACGTGGATTAAAAAGTATAATAATTTAATGTATAGTAAGGTGAGAGAAATAATATTTTAATGTGTAGTAGGTAGTTGTATTAGTGTTGAATGTGGGGTCATGTGTAGTGGTTGTAGATCACATCAATCCAAAAAGGAAAATGAATACTTTGTAATGGGACAGAGCAAAATGGAAAAATGAATACGTATCAAAGGGACGAAGGGAGTATATCCTATGGATAAGACATTTACATTGAAGAATACCACATAATTTATAGTAAGAATTTATAAGGTAAACACAATTTATAAGAAACTAACTCATTTTAATATTGTATGTTTATTTACAATAAATAACGCGTGTTGTATAGATAAAATCAGAAAAATATTGGAGCAGGGCAGACTATAAAGCAAAGATGGAAGATGGGAAACAGAGTGGTGAGATTGGTAATGGTAATTACTAATTAGTAAATGGTGATACTGTGTGATGATGATGTGTCCATCAGCAATTGACGTAGTTTACAGTGGCAGTTAACGGAAGGCAAGTGACAATACCTATGACTTCCAAATTAAACCACTTCTATACTCTCTCTCTCTCTCTCATCCCACCATTGCCAGGGAATTCAATTCATATTTCATAATTCAGATTCTCTCTCCACCCTTAATGTAATACCTACAACATTCTACTTTGCACCACAATCTCTCTCTCTCTCTTATCTTTCTCTCGATTTTGACTCAATTTGCAGATCTCATATTCAAAGAAAGCTAAGCTTCATGGGGCCACTTCTCTATGCATAATGGGCTTACCCAGATGCCAATGAATTTGACTTGGGCCTAAGACTTTTAAACAGCCCAATTGGCCATCAGCGTCTGGTGGGCTGCATCCGAATTTGTCCACAATCTTCATCATGAGCCAACACCATCGTTTTAACCAAAGGTCTTCCTATTCCAAATATTCACTCCTTACACCTGCTCCCAATTGGACTATTATTATTTTGAGCTTACTTAATTCACTTTGGTTATAAAACTTTTGTTTTGTTATTCAAATTTCTAGCTATAAACTCAATATTAACACATCGAAAAGCTCATGATAAAAAATAATAATAATAATAATAAAATAAAAAACTAAATAATCAACATCTCAATTTAAATCATTAAACACTTTAATTTCAAGATTATAATATCTTTTTTTACATAACATTCTTTATTATTTAAAAACATTAAATTATATAAAAAAATTAATAATAAAAATAAAAACTTAAGCAGAACTGTAAAGATATATTATGTTGTGGAACTGAATGAGTTTATATATATAGAAATTCATAAATTTTAATTTTTTCCTACATATAAATACTATAAAAAATAGAAAAATCACTAAAATTGTAGTACTAAAATTTTTAATAATTTAAGTCTTTAACAATTGTTTGGGCCTGCTCACTAGGTAAACTTTGTCAACATTGAATAATCCCATCTGTACCTCGGATCTGACTAGTTGAGTAATTAGGAAAGGGTGAGGCTCTTGAATTCCGGGACACCGTGGCCCTTTGCAATTTAAACTCCTAACAATACATAGTGTTAAATAGAATATGGAAGGGGATGGTTGTTAGCATAGAAACACGGTATGTCCTTGGTGCACACAAGATTTTGCCATTAAGAAATTGTTTTTCATAACCTTTCTCATTTGAAAAAAATAAAATATGAATTCACAAACTTTCAAAATCATCCATGTAGGCGGGTCCGGGATTAAACCCGAGCAATTATAATGTATGGAGTATACTATAGCAAATTGAAATCAATTTTGGAGTATATAAATAGGGTTGCCCTAGCAAGCATCATTATAACTCTGAATAGTGGTCCACCACAAACAACATCAGATCATATCTAACATTGGATCCTCGTTTTTTTCTGACTATAAAATGCACAAATTATATATGCTTGTTTGTCATGAGATTTTGAACCCATTATTGATGCTAAAAGGATAAAAATGCAACAAAAAAGAAACAAGAATGAACAGAACTGGGTCAGAATTCTCTCCATCAGCACATGCCCCTTGTGTTTCAAACATATTTATCTGCCCTTTAGGTATCATATTAGTCATTAAAAGAGTAACAAGATTGCATTTATATAACCTGCTTAATATATGTTGAGTATAACATATAGTAATTTGAACTCTAAGATGCAAGAAAACAAACTAGTATGATTTCACTTCTTGTTGAAAAAGTTAAACCTCAGCTAGCTCCTTCGTTTGAGCACGTTGCGAAGGAGCGTTTTCTGACTATCGAACTTGGCTTTCAGAAGGTTTGCTGCCGAGTTGCGCCTTGGGATCCCTCGCGGCCACTCAATGTGGCCTTTCATTGCTCGAACTACATGTGGATTTCTCTCAACTTTTACTTGCCTCTCCCCCAATACTCCTTTAGGAGACACCCTTGTTAAAGACGACCTATCTGAACTCCCATCAACCGTGATGTTCTTGCATGCGTCTTTACTTCTACACCAGCCCGTCTGAATCTTACCAGCAGACGAACATTTCCTCTTCGATTGCATCAATGATGCTGAGGATATTACACTACCCTCTGATTTGTGAGATCCACTACGTGCTCCATCATGATCACTCCTTTTAACTTCACCTGATTGAGATTTATTGATTATGGCAACCCCCTTACTTGATTTTGGAAGCCTACTATTGAAACTCTTAACACGTTGGATGTTAACAGAGTCGAAAGAATGCATCAAAGCTTTTTCTTTGCTCGTCTCGTCCACATCCCCAACTAAATTTAGTCTTTTTATGTATGCCTTAAGATCAGCTACGAGATTGCCTATTTCAGCATACTTATCTTCCAATACCATCCTTGCATCAGCTATCTTCATCTGCACTTGTTCCTCCCTCCAAAGCTCAGATATTTGCAGTAGTTTTCTCTCTTCCTCCACTTTCATTTCAATTCTTTTTTGTTGGTTCATTAATGCCCCAATTTGAGCTTTATGCCCTTCGATCTCTTTGGCTAAATTCTGACAAAGGCCCTCAAAATCTTCTCGGGCCTTCTTCTCTTTCTCAAGATTCTGAACTAACCTCTTAGCTGATGACTTAGATTCAGCTATATCACGCAGCAGTATTGAATTTATCAGTCCCATCTTGTCACTGTTTTTCCTTTCCATTTCCCAATTTACACCATCAGCTAAGTTCTTGATTTCTGAACATGTTTTCTGGCCTTCTATTCTCAAACATGATGCCATTTCTTCTTTTTTCGTCCTAGACAACCCTCCACCAGCTTCATTTTTGTCTGCACTTTTTCGAGATTTATAAGGATCACCCAGCTGTCTAGTAAATGCAGTATTGCTCTGAAATTGAGTAGCATCTCCCCATGCTTTCAAGTGGCAGAAGTCCCACTTTGTAACTCCCTCCATTGAAAATTTAGGAATCGGTGCTGATGAACAAAACTGAGATCACATTGAAAATGCCAGAGAATTACATGGATGAAAAATGTAAGATGAAGCATGATTTTGGAAAAACATGAGAACTACAGGACAAGAGCTATTGTGTACCTATTATAGAAAAGAAATAAGATTAACTGCATTTAAACTTTGAATAGAGGGATTTGAAATTCAAATACATTCAAATTCACTCAATAATAATTATAAGAAGAATAGCCTGATTTCAAATCTTGCGCAACTCTCTCAATCCAGAGGTGAAAACTCGCAGTTCATGCGATGAATTTAATTAAGCTCAGACACAACAGAAATTCAGTGGCTATATTGTTAATGAATCATCCATCTTTTATTTCTCCCAGCAATATTAATTTCTATCCAAGTTTCGCCTGTAGAACACTGATACGCAGGGTTCACGACGACGTTTTAAACAATGATCAGCGTCATTTAAATTCAATCTGAAAAAAAATTACTCCAATTAAAATACTGATATAACAATGAACAACCTCAAATCCAAGGCGATCAAATGAAAATCCGCATTGCCGTCTCACACTTCCGGCCCCATTAGCAGCAGCAGCAAAGTGCCAGAGCGACGCAGCAAGCTTCCTGGCGGAAATCGCTAGGGCGGCTCCACCGACCGAGTCTCCTCCACGGTACTTCCAGGCGAGAAAAGGAGTGTTGACGACCTCGCTTCCAGCGCACAACCTCCTCCCGGCGATTCCCCTGTGGCGGCGGTGGGGGAGCGGCCGGTGACGATCATTGGAAACCATCAGCGGCGACGGTAAACGTTGGATCCCATTCGTGATTTAGTCGAATATTGAGGAGTGCAGAAAGGGAGCTATGGTGAATGGTTGCAGAGATGAAGGTGAAGTTGTCGAGGGAAATTTGTCTGGTAATGCATTCAAAATTGAAAAGCAGTGTGAGTGGGCCCGACTGAGGAGTTTTGAGGAATTTCATGCGCCATCCAACCTTTTCCAAGGGGCACTTCCCCCATCTTCACAAACCACCCCCCAATATATTGCCATGATTTCGAATTGATCCGAGAATATTAATATTTTATTAAAAATATTGTTAACAAAATCCCTTTTCTCCAATAAAATAATTCGACCTCATCTGTTTGTCTCCGGTCGGGTCACCCATATTTTTATAGTTGAATAAATTATAATCTCTCCGTCCGCTTTAACGTTTCAATGCCAAAGCGTCTTTTTCTTTTTTTATACACATAGGACCAACACACACCATCTAATACAATTAAAATATGAAGTTCACACACTCACAAATACAACTACTTACTATACATTAAATAATAATATTTTTTAATCCAGGCAAATATTACTCTTTAAACTAAATGGAGAGAGTATTTTAATTACATAATAATCATACTTCAATTAAGGAGTTTTTCAATTCCAATACTTGAAAAATAGTAAATTATCCATTCAAGGCCTTTATCATTTTTTTATATCAAGTAGGGGTTTGAAATATATAAAATTATTAATTTAAAGTTTGAATTTAACCCCTAAATCGATAAAATAGAAGATAATATGTGACAATTTCAATCTTAAATTGATAATTTTATATATATTTTAGACACAAAATTGATAGATTACTTATTTTTTAATTTAGATATTAAATTAAAAGTATTCCTTAATTATATACAATAATAATATTTTAATAAAATATCGACATTTCATAAAGTCTTTTTGCATATACATCATCTCACATCTCACAAGACACATTGACATTCTAAATTTACATGCACAAAGACAAATAACAATAGCAATAAAATAATACTCCCTTCGTCCCATATTAGTTGACACACTTTTATTTTTGGTTTGTCCGTTGACACATTTCCTTTTTAATACATGAGATCCACACAAAAATAATTAATTTATTCTCATGGGGTCCACAAACCACTACTAATACAACTATCTACTACACATTAAATATTATTTCTCTTACTTTACTTTACTTCACTTTACATTAAATTATTATATTCCTTAATCTCCGTGCCAAAAAAAATATGCTAACTTCTCCAGGACGAAGGGAGTATTGATTCTTTTAAAAGACGAATTCTCCTCTAAATAGATGGGTTTAATATCTAAAATGGAAAAAAACTAAAATGTGATTCTTATTGGGCCCTTGAACAGAGTAACTATAAATGTTAATATGCCATAAAATATAAATTCTTTTAAGAAAAAGGAATAAAGTAGTTTTAATGCTATAAAATTTTTGGGACCTTGGACTCCTTGTTTATCAAGAAAATGATATATGGTCAAACTTGTTCAACGCGTCCCTTTTTTTATTTTTTAAAATTGAGTAATAATAATATTCAAAAGACCTATTGGATGACATAATCGTAATTTTGAACCATTCCTTGGTTTAATAAATATTACAAAAGATTAACCATATGCCTGTTTATATATACAAACAGAATAATTTCATTCATAATAAAGTCAAAATTTATGTTAATTAATTCATTATTACATCTTCTAGAACACTTTGTAATAAATGTCATTGATTAATTCCGAAGGATGAATAATTCGCTAACGACCGACCCCTAAGGCCCAATAAGGGTCAAACTAACCCACCAATTTGCATAAATAGCCCACAAATTTGTAAATCTCCAACTTTGTCACTCTCTGTAATGCTCTCTCTCTCTCTAATAAAAGACGTTAAAATATAAATACAAATTAACATATATATTTACACTCCAGAAAGGTAAAAATGGGAAACTGCTGTAGAAGAGAATCAGCGAGTGAATGGGCAACGGTGGATAACTGGTATGAAGAGGCGATGCTGCAACGTAAGGAAAGGTATGAGGTCAGCAGAGCAGTATCAGCTTCGATGAAGATCAACATTACGAAGAAGGAGTTGTCGGAATTGTGGGCATACGCTCGCCTACACCAGGTGCCTGTGGACCGAGTCTTCTCCGGCTTCATCACCGCCGTTGATCTTACTCATCGTCAACGACTTTGGGCTCCCTCTTTGCATAGCATTGCCGAGTAGTTCTTTTTTTTTTTTTTTAATTATTATTTTCGGGGGTAGATTAATTCATAAGATATATTCACATAGTATTATTTGATTATTTGTACGTGTGTATACTTTCTTGGTAGAGAATATTTAGTTGACATTGAAATTAGGATCACTCTAGACTAGATGTTGAATGAACGAGCAAATTCTGAGAAATTTTGCTAGTCTTCGTCATCCCATTCCCACTGATCTTTTGCATTCCTAATTTATTACCTAACTTTGATCTTTCCCAGCCCCCCATTAAATTCCAATTCATCTAAAAGTTCAGACTTATAGGGGCGGGGGGATCATTTAATTAGGTCACTCCTAGGATGGATCCCTCAATATTTAATTGGGTCACTCTAACACGTCAACTTGAATTCCCTGTTTCATTAAACTGTTGGGGCAAATATTGAATTTTGTCTATTGATTTTGACACATGACAGTATTTTAATATATGGAATAGTAGATAAAACATGAGAGTGAAATAGGTGATCCCATTTGCTAACGCGTCTCCCTTCACTCTAACAAGTCTTCCGAAAATCATATAATCTTTAATCAAGTCACTTTATAATAGCGTTTTACGTGCAGGTGGGTCAATTTTCCTACGTGAAATTATAAATTGATGATTGTAAGGTTTGAACACTGAATTTATGTAAAGTCTTGACTTGATACATGATAAAATGACTACCTCATACTAAAAAATTTAATTTGAAGAGTAATCTAAATTAAAAATGGTATACTCCTCCGGAGATTTAACTGTTCACACCCAATTATTTTTAATAAGAATAATTAATATCCAGACTCAGCTCTTTTTCGATACAGGTCTGATCCGCCCTAAATTGCACGGGCTAGGGCAAGTAAAATCGAAACTGCAGGCCATATTCTGCTGGAACTCCTATTAAAAACAGCTGTTTCGTTTTCAAAGGTTTAATGCATGCTAGATGCGTGATTTGCGTCACTTTTTGGAGTTTTCTTTTTGTTTGTGATTTGTGAACCTTCTTCATGTAGTTTGTTATACCAATTAGCATTAAACCCTAATACTCGAAATTACCAATAAAGAAATGTGGTTTGTATGATTTTAATTTACTAATAAATTATTATTAATTACAATCACTAATAAATTATTAGTAATTACAATCAACCTTTTTACGTTTAATTATTATATTACAATTACTTCAAATTACAGATTCCGCTTTATTGATATGAATAAAAATGTTATTTTAATTTTTCTTTAATTATTACTCCCTCTATAACCACAAGCAAGAGCTGCAATTCTACTTGCAGGTACATATATCCAATGAATAAATACCTTATCGATTGCGGGTAGGGTAGGGTAGGATGTTTCGGCTAGAGTAGCATCTGCATGTAAATGTTAATGTTTGTAAAATACCATATTATCAATTTATTTTATTATATGATTTTATTACACATTATTTATACTTGATGTTATAATTAATTTGTTTAGCATTTTTTACTTAAGTTTTTAAAAAATTGTACTTAGTGACATTGTAATTTGAAAATTTAAAACTATTTGGTTAAAATTCAAGCATTAAAAATGACTTTAGAATCGTTGAATTTGTCAATTATAATAAGATTAAAAATAATTGAAGAGTAAAAATAGTTATCGAATTAATTAAAATGATTGAAAATTTTTATTTCTACATCATCAATCAAGCATTGATTTCTAAGTCTCTATTTTAGTTATATCCAAATCATTACCACAATAAAGAGCTCCTTACATTATTCAAATTCACCTATACTTTGTCTACAACACATAATTAAAATAATTGTCCCCAGGGCATAGCTCAAGTGGTAGAGGGGAGAGTGGAAAGACCTTCCAACTGAACTTGGTTGTTGCAGAGTGGGGGTTCGAATCATTCATTTGGCATGGATTTAACCCCTTGGCAGGGACGGTGGGGACCCTAATGGTGGGGTACACTGACAAAAATTCCAGTGCCCAGCACATATTGTGCCCCAATGGGAACACAAATTACTAAAATTCTTGTGTTCCCATGGGACACGGTGTGTCCCGGGATCATGGAAGACCAACTCAAAAACAATAACGTTAAAAATAAAAGTACAAATAAAAAATAAAGGATTAATTGCAAAAAAATCATGAATTTTACTCATATTGCAAATTAATTTCCACTTTTGAGAAATTGCAAAAAGATCACCACTTTTAAATATTGTTACAAAATACATCCAATTTGTAACTAAAAGCAGGGTATTTTTTGCGCGTTTTGCAATACTTGAAGATAATGATTTTTTTGTAATTTTTAAAAAATGAGATTAATTTGCAATAGAAATAAAATTTACAAATTTTTTTTTTCAACTAACCCAAAAATAAATGCTGAATTTCCACATTTCTCTCCGAGTCATGAATAACTTATATTACAATCATTGAAGGAAAAAAAAGCATAAAAATCGCATATCAATTTAGTAAGAGCGAGAAAATAATTATGATTATTATTTTAGTTTCTTTACCACTAGAAGATTGCTTTTTAATTGAGGTCTAATTTTGTGTGGTTATAAATTATCTAATCCTAAAATAAAGTAATGTAGGAATATAAAAGGCAAAAATTAAAACGTGTGAAAAAACACTGAGCAAGCGAACGGCTCGAAAGTCAACTGACATCTCTCAATCCCTGACCATAAATCGCCGTCGTCGAAGCCACTGCGAAACTCCGATTCTCGGAGATCTCTACTGTTTTTTTTTTTTTCAATTGCAATCACAGATTTCGATTGCCAATTCCGCTCTGAAGTTGGAATTATTCTTCTCAGATTTTTCCATAAAAGCGATCGCTGCCGCTTTCGAGATTCCCTCTTTTGTTCCTTTCGCGAAATCCAAACATAAAATTGAGGTAATGATTTCTGAATCGTAGTTTCCTTAGAGAGTAATAATGGGTGGCTGTTTTAGCAAGAACAAATACGCGACTCGTGATGTTAATGGCTATAGATCAGAAAGGGCGAACAACGCAGGGTATCAGCAAACCCAACAAAATTACCAAAAGCCATCTGCTCAAACTGAAATCCCGGTCAACCCTGATGTGCGGCGCCACCACCTGCCGCCGCAAACACAGCATCAGCCACCAATTCCGTCTCCCCTCAGGACAGCTCAACAACCCCAGACACCTGTTCAGAAGTTAGAGCCAAACAACATCCTGAGAAAGCCCTTTGAAGATGTGAGATCCAAATACATGATTGGTAAAGAATTGGGGAGGGGCCAATTTGGAATTACCTACACTAGTACTGAGATTGCCACTGGGCACCAGTATGCCTGTAAGTCGATATTGAAGAGGAAACTTGTGAGTAAGAATGATAGAGATGATATGAAGAGAGAAGTTCATATTATGCAGCACTTAAGTGGGCAACCAAATATAGTGGAATTCAAGGGTGCTTATGAGGATAAGCAATCTGTGCATCTAGTAATGGAGCTTTGTGGGGGTGGGGAGCTTTTTGATAGAATTATTGCTCAAGGGCATTATTCGGAGAAAGATGCTGCAGATCTTTGTAGGCAAATTGTGAATGTGGTTCACCACTGCCATTTTATGGGTGTAATGCATAGGGATCTCAAGCCTGAGAACTTCTTGCTTTCCAGTAAGGATGAGAAGGCGATGTTGAAGGCTACTGATTTTGGGCTCTCCGTCTTCATTGAAGAAGGTGACTAATCCTCCCTTCTTTTGGCATTTCTAGATAGTTAATCAAAACCTCATAGTTGTAATCAATAATTTCTTCTTTTAGGTAGTTAAATGTCTATCAACTGATCAATTATTTGATAGTGGTTTACGTCCTTTCATAATAGTATGTGGCGCTCCTGTCATCTCAATGATATAATTTTTAGATATACTAAGTTACTTTGAAAGATGAGTATTATTATAATTTTTGTTGAAGCTTTTAACTGGCTATATATTCGGTATCATCTGTCAGCCTATTTGTGTTATTCTATTCGAGTCAATTCCTGAATAGTTTAGCATTGGATTTTTAACATTACCCTCGTAGATACTGAAAAATGATTTCTGCATCATATGATGTTTGGGCCAGATTTGGGCAGGTGACATCTCATTATGTAGTTCTTGACTAGTTCAATTAATTATAATTATATTCTGGTACTTCATACTGCAAGTGCATCTAGTTACTGAAGGTTTTGCTGGATATGAAGATCGGCAAAACTCTGTTTTACCTTTTCATGCTTATTCTTAGTCAAATTAATTGATCATCGTTATGTTCTTTCACTTAAAGTTATGTACTGTTTTTTCATATCCCAAATAAGATTATAAGTGCAACTTCTGATAGCTGTGTTATGACAGGTATGAACTTTGCATAATTTTACGTTTATCAGAAATCCTAAAATAATATGGTGGTCTGGTGGGTGGTTGTTGGGGGAGCTGAGAGACAGGAGTAGGGATCTGGGCTGGGTCCCATCCATTTGCCTTTAATCTTGTATTTGCACTTATATCTTGAAAGAGAAAAACTTGCAGTCCTTGACAAGTTTTTTGCTTGAAATGTCTAAGCACTTAAGAATGGTTATTTTATCCAACAAGAGAAGCAAATGAATGTTAGTTAAAGGAAAAAAAGTTGATGCAAACAAGGAATGCATGTTTGTACAAGACCTTGTTCATTAGATACACATATCTGCAGTTTAACTGTTTTCTACTATTATGTCTTTTGTGTTTCATTATTCCATGCTATCTTTTCTGCATTTTACATGTGTCTTCTTGTATTTATGCATCAGTATGAACATCACATGAATAATTAATTGTAGGAAAAGTGTACCGAGATATAGTTGGCAGTGCATACTATGTTGCTCCTGAAGTGTTGCGCCGAAATTATGGAAAGGAAATAGATGTATGGAGTGCTGGTGTTATTTTGTATATCCTCCTCAGTGGTGTGCCCCCGTTTTGGGCTGGTAAGACCTACCTTTTGTTGTAGCATGATGCTGTTTTGCTAATTATCCTCTTAATCCCTTTATGAAATATTCTGCAGAAACTGAAAAGGGCATATTCGATGCTATACTGAAAGAAGAAGTTGATTTTGACAGCGATCCATGGCCCGTCATATCAAACAGTGCCAAAGATCTTGTTCGTAAAATGCTGACAAAAGATCCAAAAAAGAGAATTACTTCCACTGAAGTACTTGGTAATATGCCTCCAATTTGTATCTATATGACGTCTAATCTCATTATTGCTTCCTCTGTATATTTGGGTTTAAAAATTTCTGGACCTTATGCTATCATGCTGCAGAAATGAGAAAATTGACCTCCACTAGAGCTGATGTTGGTGTTGTTGCATTGCTTTTAATCTGGAAGAACTTTTTTCCCTAGATATGCTGTTAAACTTGAAAAAAAGTTAATTATATTATAAAAATCTTTAAATCCTTAAAGAAATTTTCCTGAATTTTTTTCAATATCAAGGCTAAATAGGAGAAACTTCATATTCATGTTTATTGAGTGAGAAATTTGGGTAGGTGGATGAAGAGCCATTTTAAATAAATGCATTGAGTTGTCTTTATGGAAACTAAGTTTTTCGTACGTATGCTCTTGCTGCTTACAGTAATTATTTTTTAGTGATCTGGTTTTCAAAATTCCTTTGCAGATAAATTTTATGTGCAATCCTCAGGGTGTGTGTTCCCCTGTGAGAGCATAACAATCATCTAAACAGTTCTTCTTTCCTTGGAAACAAAGTCCTAGTGGTACAATAATCTTGCATTTTGTAACTGAACTTGACCATGTTTCTTCTTGTTTCTGAAGAGCACCCCTGGATCAAGGGACAGGCACCCGACAAGCGGATAGATAGTGCTGTTCTTTCTAGAATGAAGCAGTTCAGGGCAATGAATAAGCTCAAGAAACTTGCGTTAAAGGTGAGTACTTATATCACTGTTTTTCTTAAACACTCGTGTCATTGTCAAGCAAATCTCATATAGATTATCTTGTATTTTTATACATGGTTATCCAGCAGAGAATAAAACATTTGTTTAATTCTATGAGTAATCCTCTGGAGTCATAAGGCATGCAATCTGCTCTATGCATATATTTCTGTAACAATTATGGACACATTATAAATGATTTGCATTTCTTTTTCTCTGGCATGATTCTCAAATTCTCAAGTCTGCTTGCATGAATATTGGCTGTGCGAGTGATATAATAAACACTTCCCTGCCACAAATTAGCTAAAAGAAGTTAAGACACTAGTCAATGTTAGAGGTTGCAGGGCAATAGAAGCATCCCATGCCTGGCATAATCTGCATGAAGATGGATAAATTTCTTGGTTGCGATTTGGAAGGTTCAACAAGTGCACCTTTGGCTATTCTTGGGCTTTAGTACAAGGTTTAGAAGTAAGATGTGCAGAGGACCCCCAATTGTTTATGATTAAAAATTGATAAAAGAGAATGAGAATGTGAGTCATGCTAGATGTTCGATGGAGTTGAAAAAAATCTGTTCTAAGAGTATGTGAATGGGTTTTACCATTTCTGTCTAGATGTAGTCTGACTTTATAGGTTCACATGCAAGCACTGAATGGCTACCTTAGATGGACCAATATAGGAATAGAATAATCTTGCTTCAGTCAACCTTAAGGAGAAAGTTACCAATTTAGCAATATCTTTGACCTACTTACAAGGACTATAGAGGCTGCTTTTTTTGCTGAGCTGCATTATTTCGTGAATTAATAATCAGTTATTGGATGCTATGTATCAGTATTAGTTCAATTCTAAATTTAATTTCTTATACCATCTAATGAGCAACTCCACAATAGTCATCTTAGCCACCTAAGAATTGCTTACTCTTGTACCACGATTCAAGGAAATTAACTCAGCCTAAAAATCATTTGAATACCTCTCTGCCTGTAGCTCTATGTAAAGCTTTGGTCATGCACCATTAGGCTTGGCGTAAACTTATTTATTTTTTTTTTTTTTAAATTTATATTTATTTATTTATTTTTATTATTAGAGAAGTTCCCTATCATGCAGGAAAGCAAAGTTAATAAGAGATACACACTCAAAAAAAAAGTTAATAAGAGATAATATCAAATATGGTTGCCTTTGTTACGGTGTAAAAATTATGTATTAAACTTAATGAATTCTGAGATATTTCTTTGTGAAAATTCTCTTTATTTTACCATGTTCTACTGCTGCAAATATCCGCAGGTCATTGCACAAAGTTTATCAGAAGAAGAAATTAAGGGCCTTAAAGCAATGTTCAAGAATATGGACACGGACAATAGTGGCTCAATCACTTATGAAGAATTAAAATCTGGTTTGGCTAGGCTTGGGTCAAAACTGTCAGAAACTGAAGTTAAACAACTCATGGAAGCTGTGAGTTTCATTCTTTTATACAGGGTTTAGAATTTATTTAATTTGATTCCTTCTTTGCAATAACGTCTCATGTGCTAATACAGGCTGATGTGGATGGCAACGGGACCATTGACTATGATGAGTTTATCACTGCTACAATGCACAGGCATAAGCTAGAAAGAGATGAACATCTGTTTAGTGCATTTCAGTATTTTGACAGGGATGGCAGTGGGTAAGTCAAGATAATCTCTATACAGAATTTTATTTCCCTTAAACAATTGAGAATTTTAATTGACTGAACTCCGCATGATTAATTCGTTGTTCTTTTTAATTAATTTTAGATATATCACGAGAGATGAACTGGAAACTGCTATGAAGGAGTATGGTATAGGGGATGAGGCCAGCATCAAGGAAATAATTATGGAGGTCGACACAGATAATGTAAGTTGGCTTAAAGTTAGATGTCACTTGTTTTATTGTCTCTGAACGTTGATGTTGAACTTAGATGCTTGTGTTTTATAGGATGGTAGAATCAACTATGAAGAGTTCTGTGCAATGATGAGAAGTGGGACAACACAACAGGTTAAGCTCTTCTAGAGAACCAAGCAACCATCGGTTTCTTTAAACTCATAATGGAGTTCAGCCAGTAAGCAAAATGTTGTTAAAGTGTGTACAGTAAATGGTTTCTTGAGTTCATCCACGGTTTATTTCTTGTGTTTTAATGACTTCGAGCTGAGTGTGGTTAGAGTTTTTCAATGTTTCTCACTTCTGATGTTTGAAATGTGTGATTTTCATAGATACTTGGACCCATTGTCTATCTATCATTTTCCTTTCTCGTGCAAACACATTTTCATGGTCGCTAGTTACATCTTTTTATTTATGCTCAAGTTTGAAATGCTTACTGTTTTACTGGAAGTTTGCTTTCAGCATTTTTCTTTTATGGAAGAAAATCTTGTCTTAGTGATCAAGGCCCGGTTGGACATTTAGCTCTTGACTTAAGTAAGAGTTGTAAATGATAAGATTATAAGATGTATTATGTGCAGAACTCCAGATTATGTATATATAATTATATAGATGGAGAGAGAGAGAGTCTGAGAAATTTAGAGAATTCAAGGGGTAAACAATTGATGCAAACCTTTTAATACATGTGTAAGTATTTGTGAAACAGAAATCCAGATGAATTGTGAAGGTTTGATTCGTGTATTTACATAAATATTTGAAGGCTGATAGATGCATATTATAAATTTCATAGGTAGTCTAATTTAAAAATTTTGAAGTATTTGGAAATCTAGGATGAGTGTTATAAAGTTACCCTCTTAAAAGGCCTTCAACATTCTGTTTGAAGATCTAAGATGGTCATTTGGTGCTTCATCTCGACTTTTTCATTATTAAAGGATTAACAGAATTTAGAGTCGAGTATGTGTGTGTGTGTGTGTGTGTGTATATATATATATATATCACACATGGGTTTTGATATGGAGTCGAATGCATTATTAGATTAGCACTTGGAGGTGCTTTCAAGCTCATTCAACAACAACTTCCACCATTACTCTGTTTTGCATTTTCTTCACCATCACTATCAACTTTTTGTGAGATCAGAGATGTATGGTGTAAGCCAATACTCTTGGTAATTATTTCAAATTGGTTTGAATTCTTTAATCATTATGCTTCCTACTCTTCTTTATTCTTCTATACATACTTGGCCCACTATATTTCTCCATCAATTCCATTTTATGTGTGTTCTGTACTTAGGCAGTTCCTGTATGTTTACTTATATATATCTCCCCAAATTAACTGAATCTTTGCCAATTTTGAGAAAAACATTATAGGGTTATACATATATATATATATATATATATATATATATATATATATATATATATATATATATATATATATATATATATATTTTTTTTTTTTTTTTTTTTTTTTGTGTGTGAAATAAATCACATCATTGAAGATTCTCGGGTTTTCACTGCTAATCATACTGCATTAGTCTAATTCTTTCTTTGTTACTTAATAGGGACTCAAAAGCAACTTAAATTAGCTTTAATTTCTATCACAATCACACACATGCAAACACACACTAAATTCCATCTGTTCTTATCCATGGGAATCTCATATTCACGTGTTCATGCACTATTTATTTAATCATTAATTCGAGGGCCCCTGCCCCCTGGTTACGTTTATTTTTCTTGTCAAGTTGTATTACCTAATCCCGGGCCGTGGCCGACGATCTTGGCCCGTATAAAGGATGACGTCCGTACCATTTCGTGATAAATTAAACCACCACTACGCCAGTCCATGAATGGATAATTTATGCCCAACGCAAAGCTCAAGTGGTAGAGGGGAGGGTGAAAAGGTCTTCCAACTGAGATTGGTTGTTGCAGGGTGAGGATTCGAATCCTGCATTTGACATGAATTTGATCTCTTGCAAGCACAAGTTAAACAATGAGCCCTCTCTATAAGCCACTTGAGGCTCATCCTACGATTTACCTCCTCCACCAATCTTCAAGACAGGGACAGTGGGGGTATGGGGTACACCATTTCATGAATGGATAATTTACACCATGGTTGATGGATTAACAACATTCATCAATACAAGCATGCATCACATCATGATCATCACAACACACCATAATTCCTCCATTCTTTACACCCTTCCTCAAACCTTAACAAAAAAAGCAAGAAAGCATGACAAATCTGCTACACAGACATGGCATGGCAGCAGAGTAAACATTCTTATTACACCCACTGTCACTCCTCTCTTCTCTCACATAATAAAGAAGAAATGGCGTACAGAAACAGCAAACATATTCCTAATGGAGCTTATTAGCTAGATTGCACTGCTTCCTGATCTCACCCTTAGTCCCAGTGAGAGGATTGTTCTCAGACAGGATAATGATGGCCCTTGAGAACTCACTGAAGAAGTAATCTTGGCTCTTGGCCATTTTCTTGACATAGGGTTTGGTCCTCTTGTCTGTAGCCAGCTGGTGATCCACAATCAACAGCCCTTTGTTGTCCAGTATGTTCCTGTAGTAATTGTTGTCTAGTTTCATGGGAGTGCCCCGATCGTTCCGCACGTACTGCACCGCCTTCGGGTCGGGGATCGCATCAGGGCACTTGTACAGCATGTGTTCAACATGCTGCGGGTTCAACGCTGGATCCACTTCGGGATACAGACGGTGAACCAGCTTCACACAGTGTGTTCGCCCCACACTGTGTGCACCTGTCAGGATTTAAACCCTTCCATTAGGCCAGTGAAATAGGAGATGAAACACGAAGATGGGTTTTTATTTATACCTAGTAGAGCAACAACTCCAGGGGCATTGATCCCAATGTTAGCAAAGCGATCAAGAACGACGGACATGCTCTCATTGTGATCTGGGAGATGCTGTTCCAGTATGTCTGCTCTGCTTTTTCTGCCATCTCTTCTTCCAGTTTTTAGGGGGATGTAGGGCCCACCAAGCTGCAGCATGAATTTAAGAAGATCCAACAACTGGAGATAAGATAAGATCATAAGATGAAGATGGGAGACTTACAGACACAATGCCATCTCTAGCGGACAAAACAAGAATATCTGAGCAGGAGACCACTCCAGGGCACTCTCTCTCTAGAGCTTCCTTAATGGTCTCAATGTACCTAAAGTTTCTCATTCCAAAGCTCCTGTCTGTCTCCTTCTCTGATAGACTCCTCCTAGTTGAATCCAGTAGCAGTGATGCATCACATGACTGCAGTTCATTTAGACATACAACATGAGAGAGAGAGAGAGAGAGAGAGAGGGTGGGGGGAGAGAACCTTACCTCAACAAAGCAGTCATGAAAGATGTTTCTGAGCCAGGAGAAAGCAGTGTTCTTGTGGCGCTTGTAAAGAAGCTCAACTTGTTCCTTGATGATGTCTTCAGCTTGAGGGCATGAATCTTTGTAATAATTCATGGAAAGCTCTGAATCTGCAAAACTACATACTGATGAGAAGTAGAACAGAGCAAGGAAGAAGACAGCTCTGGTGGTAGAAGACATCATTCTCTCTCTCTTTCTTTCTGCACACTATGCTAGTATGCACTCTTTGATGCTCCTTTAAATAATGAAGAGAGAGAGAGAGAGAGAGAGAGTGAGTTGGACTTTTCTTCCCTTTGTTTAAGGGAGATGTGGACGATGCTCAAACTTTTTTACCCCTATTTTGGACATCTGTTTTTATGCAGCATTTACTGCTCACCATACATTATAGTAATATTCAGACCATAAATTGTTGATTTCATTAGTTTTATTTTTTCTGATTTTGAGAACGTCACAAACATTATAATATTAGTCCCTTGCTATTGTAGTCTACTCGAGAATCTTTTGTGAACTAAAACCCTCATCTTCTCTGAGTCAACTCCTGCAAATTAATACTCAAAAATGTCATTTAAAAGGAAATAACGTTCAACACAATATTCCATGATTATTCATTAATTTTAAAATTAAAATCTTCATTTAATACCAATAGAATAATTTAACATCTTAAGACGAATTAAAATGAACCAAACGCAAGTTGGATTGAGGGAATATTATTTAAAAACTAGATATCAAATTGATTCTAAAAGTAAATAAAAAAACAATTTTATTACACCATGACAAAGTTATGTTGTGAACTACAGCATGGAGTAGTAATTATGACTACAGTTTAGTACACGTATTGTAGTTGTGGGACCCGCTTCTGATACGTGTAAATAATTTTCCATGGAGCTAGATGTGCTAATCTAAAACTCGTACTTCATCACTCTAAGAATCAATTTGTTTTTGTTTACACAAGAGTAATCAATTTAAGGATAAATCATAATCTTAAAAGTAAAGTAGGCCGTCAACTCCAATCCACAAATGTATAATAAGAGTAAATTAAAATTTTACTTTTAAAATAAATGATATACGGCAACTATAAAATAAGTTAAATCACACCAACAAAACAAATCATAAACAAGACTGTACAATTAATATAAGTATTTGGTGATTGTCAAAGGAAGCACATGGCACCTTTCTTGTGTAGATTGTGGCCCCATTACATAGGTTAGCTACAATAGCGAAATGGTCTTTATGCTTGATTTATTTCTTTTACTATTAGGGCTAATTCATAAATTTAATACTACTAAGTCTTATGGATTACTTATTTTTACATTTGGCAAAAACTTGTATATACTCCCGGCGCCTTTAGAATTTTTTGTTAAATTGTATACCCTTTAGTATAAAAATAAAGATATGTACCATTTATTTTCTGAAGAAAAATAAGAAATATTAATGAAAAATGTATACCCTTTAAAACAAAATAGTATACTCTTATTAATTAAAATGTATACCCTTTAGAACAAAACAATATATTAATACCCATAATATTAAATTCTAAAGGCCCACGGTGTGTCTCGGGGCCACGCAAGACCAACTCCTTACATTTATTCTCATCCCTTTCATTCTTTCTTTTGCATTGAAAAATAACAACACCCAATATTCCACCTACACAATGCATTTTTAAGATTGTCATCCTTATAAAAATACATAATAGTATAATTTAAAAGAATTTGTGAAAAATATTACTCCCTCCGTCCCAGAATTTTTTGCACACTTTCTTTGTAAATTATAAAGGAAGTGTGCAAAAAAATCTGGGACGGAGGAAGTAGTTGATTTTGAAAATTTTCAAAAAAAAAACATAATTTTTTTAAAAAAAATCATTTTTAATTGTCTTAGCTCTCTTCATTATATAATTAATATATAACCACATGTGTAATCATAGATATAGTCGCGCGTAGAATATTATATATATGTGTGTGTGCTATGTTAGTAAAAAAGTTTATATATTATCGTACATATAATCGCGTTTAATGTCGCATGAAAAAATTATGTATAGAGTTGCAGACGTAGTTGTACTTGCACTCCTGGAGCAGTAATCACATGAGTCGCATGAAAAATTATTTATGGAATTGCAGACTTTGAATATTATGGATTTTTCAGAAAAAATTATAGTTGCTGACATTTTTCTAAAAATAACATTTTTGTTGAAAATGTTTTTACTCATGATGAAAAAAAATGAATGAATGAAAAAAAAGCTTAGGGAGTATATGGATTTATAATTAACATTTTAGAATAGAATAAACAAGATGTAATAAATACTCTTTCCCTCGCTCTGGAGGGGGTAATTTTTTATTTTTTTATTTTTTATTATGTTGATTAAAAAATACTCTCTTTATCCCGAACTTATGTTCACAGTAGTGTAGATACGGAGTTTAAGAAAAGTTATTTTTTGACTAACTTTATTAACTTTTTAGGGGTATTGTGGTATTTTTGGGTAATAAATAGTAAATTACAAAATATGTTATGTGTTAGGTGAGAGTAATATTTTTGAAATTAAGAGAACTTTTGAGATTGTTGGTTGATGTGAAGTTTTTTTTTTGTGGTGAAGATAAGTGTGAGACAAACGAAAATGAAAAATGTGAACATAAGTATGAGACAAAATGAGTATTATTTAATATATAATAGTAATTATAAGTATGAGACAAAGGGAGTATTATTTAATGTATAGTATGTAATTATATTAGCAGTAATTGAATCTCTTATTTATTCCACCTTGTAACTTGGGACTTATATATTGTAAAATTAAGTTTTTTACATTTTCAATAGGAATTAAAATTAACCCGTGCATTAATGAAATGGTCAACTCATTACCAAATTGGTATTGTAATGTTAAGCACGATAATCCATACTTTCTAATTGTGATTATTTATGCTAAAGTAATTATTGATTTTACAGAAATTGTAGTTTAAACTCTTATACGAAAATATCTACTAGTACAGGGTTGTTATTTGTTTTTTCATTTAAATTAAAGAAAATACTACCTCCATCCGGTTGAGAGTGAATTTTTTTAATTGAATTAAGGAGTATTATTATTTAATATGTAGTGAAAAGTTGTATTAGTGAGAGTGTGATCTATATTTTAATTATATTAGTACATGTAAGTCTCATGTGTCTAAAAATGAAAAGTTAGTACTATTTTTCGTCCAACATGGAAAAATGAACTATTTTAAACTGATGAATGGAGTATTATTTAATAAATACTCATAGATAGTTGTATTGGTGGAGAATATGAAATATTTTAATTATATTAATAATGAGGTGACCTCATATACTTTAAAAGGGAAATGAAACTCTCCGAACACACTCTAAACACCGGAGAAATACTATTTGTGAATTACAAATATCACTGTTGTATCGTAAACAAAATTATCCTGATTTCTCATTTAAGGAATAACTTGTCAATCCTAGAGAGTGTTTAGGTGTTTGATGTTGTAATTGTAATTGTATCTTTTAGGTATTTCTTATACCTAATTTTGTGAATAAATTCTTTTTACCGTTTAAAAAAAAATACTGTTGTGTCTTATATGGTGGGTGGGAATTATTTATTAGATAAAAGGGGCCTTTAAATCATCTTAATTATTGCAGAAATAAAATCATTTTATATATTGAAAAGGAAAGTATGTCACATTCGTCATCAATTCAAAGAAGAAAATGTTAGAAGAATCGAATTATTTAAATTGAATGATTAATTTGGGTTTCAATAACTCAGCTCTAATTTGTTAACAGCTCGCAAGTCACTACACTGGAGCCACTCTTATACAAGCTCAATCTAAATAAATTTACAAATTATATTTTCAGTAATAAATAAATTTAAAATTTTCTAAAAATAAACAGAAGGGGTTTGCCATTTATAATTCTCAGTACTTCTTGTAAATGTACCATTTACCATTATGCTGGTGTTATTGACATAATAATAATTAATTACTATTTGACCTTTAAACATGAGCAATTAACAATTATTGACTACTTAATGTCCTTATTCGTCCTACATATAGCTCAAATTATGGCTTTTAAAAAATAAGTTTGCTTAATTTATTTATTGTTCTCCTTAAAATAATTTAATACAATTGCAAGAATAGCGGCAAGAATAAATAGATAGATAAAATAACTTAAAATAATTTAATACAATTGCAAGAATAGCGGCAAGAATAAATAGATAGATAAAATAATGTTAATTAGTCACGATAAAGTGTAATCAAATGCAGATTAATACTCCCTCCCTTCCAAAAAGAAATTCATAATTACTGTAGGTACGGGGTTTATAAAAAAATTATTTTTTGTTTTACTTTTAAGAGTAGTTTGGTATTTTTAGGTAATAAAATACTATAAAGTAAGTTATGTGAGTTGTAAAAGGATAAAAATTTTGAAATTAAAGTGTGTTGTGAGGTTATTGATTTGTATTTTATTTGCTTATTTGGGGGTGTAAACTTGTTTATAAAACGAATAAAAATAAAAAATATGAATTTATTTATGGAATGGAGTTGGTAATATTTAATAAAATTACATCTAGTAATATTCCAAAAGTAAATGTAAGATAATGAATACTCCATTTTATATTGGCAAATTTTGTGTTGCATCTGGTTGTACATTTCACCTAATTTGAATGTGTATATATTATTAGTGAATAAAAGCTTATAGTATAATTTATTAATGAATATTTTCGTTAGTTTTTTAATTAAAAACTAAATATAAAAAGTTATACTACTATACTATTATTAAGAAATACATATACAATATTAATAAACATAGGGTGGAGATAATATTAACTCTTTTACATTGTGTGATAATATTTAGAGTCGCAGTGCACTTTAATGATCTAAATCGTTACATTCATTTTTATTCAATCTTAACCACCAAATAAAACAAAATAATTAAAAATAATATAATAATTACCCACTACACCCTAATATTTACACTATTAACTATTATGTGCACCTCAGAATAATCTTAATATTTATTTACTTTTAAAAACACTTTTATTAAATGATATTACATGAATGTCGTGAGAGCGGCGGCTCGAGCCGCCACGAAGCGATAAAGAACCCCACCGAGCTACCGACACTTATTTTGTCCCTAAAATACCGACACTTATTTTAAATATCATAGAATAATACACTTTTATTTAAATTATTTTACTACAATTGTTGAAGTCTACTTTTTAATTTATTAGTTTTATTTTATTTTTTACCTGTCGTCCAATTTAAGACATGACGTGGATGTTAAGGGTGATAAGGACACCAACATATAGTGAATAGTTTATGCAAAAAATTAAAATAAAATACTTAACTCCCTTGGATAAAAATAAATAAATATACTTACGGTACACTCTTGTTTCGTAATTAATTCTAAAAATATTATAAAATGAATTTGCAAGTACATAAATTTTTTTACTACTCAGTACTCAACAAAGACTCCCTCCATAACAAGTGCATCATGAATCAAGAATTCAGCCAACTGTAGAACATCTAGGATGCTACATATTATAAATATATTGTTCATTTGATGCTTAATTCCAAAAAAAATAAAAAATAGAAACTGAGAACACTATAATTTCAACATGCCACACTAATCAAATTTCTATTACTTCGTTCCTCTTGCGCGCCAGATCATTAGGATCGTCGTTTCGAGAGCTTCATAGCCTTTAGTAACACGAAACGAGCAACGTAGCTTCGTCATGAAGAGTGTTCCAAATGAAGCAGAGTATAACATTTCATCTTAGTTTGCATCTCACATCAGCAACAAGATGACGAATATGAGGAGCATACCATTTCACCCTCTCGATATGATCGACTGAGACTTCCCAGGAACGACCTGGATGTAGCATATGCATGAACTAGTAAGTCTCTACTGTGAAAAAAATTACTCTTATTGTGGATAAGTACCTTCTGATTTAGCAATCTCAGAAATGGAGTGTAAAACATGGTTTGCCCACCAACCCTCCTCCGTATCCTTCACGTTCCCATGGATATGTAGCATACCACCCTCATCTCTGCAAATTTAGTAAACATGAAGAGCCAACTTAATTGAGCAAGAATCGAACTGGAAAATCACGCGAACGCTAATGCCCTCTTTTAATGTTCTAAAACCATGTATTCATGTTAAAAGGATCAGATGATCAACTGCTATAAATTACTGATATTTTTGAAAAACATTTAAACAATAAAGGGAAGTACTCAAAAGGATTACTAAGATATCCACACACATTAGTCCTAAATTTTAAGGTATATTAATACGACGGACAAAATTAGGAATATCAAGAGTACTGCAGAGCAAATAAAGGCAGCCTGATATCAAATCTACAGATGCCATATTGTTCAGAAAGATGGCTGAAGTCGCGACTTATTCAGATAGACAATTTGGATAACATACCTTAAGGCTCTGACAGCAGTTGCCCAACTACACTCACTTGATGGTATGAGGCCAAGGCAGACTCGATCAGCAACTCCCTGTTTAAAAGAAATTTTCGAATCATCCAGCACAATTAAAGGATTGCTTTAAGAAATAAGGTAGTAAACTTCGTACAAAGATGAAAGGCGTAAGGATAAAAAGATGTCATCTACAACCGTAGTTCCAATAAAAAGTCTCATAAACAAAAACAATGAATGGTACATTAAGAAACTATAATTTAATAGCTTTTAACAAGATGCATAATCGAATAGAAACAAGGATGTCTTCTATCTTGTATTTAGCAAAGGATTTCAAATTTATAAAGTAAAAAGTACAACATGAAAGCCATCCCATTTTCAACATAAAATAGATTGCAAAAAGTGATGGACACTCAAAAAAGTTTTCAAGAAGTTTAATGTGAATGTGAGAACCTTCTAGAATTGCGGCCCTCTCATCTTCAACTCTATTCACACCATACCCCTAACTCTCTTATTTTCCATGGACATTCCATAAAATAACCTTTTTAACAGAATAAAAAATAATAAAATTTAAAACAGCAGCCTTGCAGGACATAAGATATCATACTTTAGGAGCTGTAACTCGATTATCTCCTTCCAGTACAGCACAGCGGTCAGCCACTGAATTAGCACAAAGATTACGATGGAGTGCCTCCACAGCATGGGGATTCCACTCACAAGCATAAACCATTTTGGCATTGGCCCTGCTTAGACACATGTCATGAACATAATTATTCACATTACAAACCCAAAAAATTAAGAGTGGTGGTTAGGAAAGGTTTTAGTAGGCACTTCACAGTTCACATTAGTTACAATTAAAGTCATAGTTAATTTAAATATGAAACTGACAGGAAGAGGGGAGATAGAACACCTCACAAGGAATGGAAGAACAAAATATCCTATGCCAGCAAACAAATCCACAACCACTTGATCTCTACAGTCAAGATGGGCCATTCGCAGCTTCTCTGAAAGATTTCCCCATGAGAACATACATTTGGTGGCATCAAAAGAGTAAAGTATGTGATTTTCACGGTGTTCAACCCAGCCATCATCTCCAACAAGAATCTCTAGCTTACTGTCTCTCGTTCCTGTTGGGGCAATTCGGCCCTATATATAATTGACATGCTCCATTAGCAGACGGTATTTCATTCAGCTCTTAAGATAGATATTTATCTTCAATGATTCACCTTAATAAGAAAAAATTAGCTCAACGAAATAAAGGATAATTTGGTTGGACATGTCATATTAGACCAATGCTGTAACACACCTTTTTTTTTTCATGCAAGGAAAACCTTTACCATCAGGGAATTGCATTTTGAATTATGCCGAGTCAATTTCAACAAAGAAATTAAGTTTCAAAGGATGAAAGATCTCTCTTTTGAGATTTTTTATTTTTTTAATAAGAATAACTAGAATAGAGATGCATAAGTAACTATATTCTCACTGGTTAACAGATAAAGTTTGCATCTCTTACTTGCCGTGCTATACGTTGAGTCTCAAGTGCTCGTGCAACAAGGGGCCAAAGCTCCTCTCTAAGCGAATCCCACACTTGGTCCTTAAAAGATGTTACAGGGAGCACCACAATATCCCCTAGTCGTTCCCATCTGTCAACCAAAAAAAAAAAGGATAATCACTCAGCGGAAATTGGACATAATAGGAAAGAAAATGAGCTTCAGCTCGTGATCCTGATATTATAAAACAATAGTATAAAATTACTACCTTGAGGGCAGCTGTTCAATGAGTTCAGCTGGCAGACCGTGATGCTTCAACAAAGAAGCTACAGCTTCCTTCATCACTTTGAAAGGAGAATTTGGAGTTTTCTTGACTTTGACAACTTCATCAACAATCTTGGTTACACCAAATGCCAAAAGAAAATTCAGAGCCGCTGAGCTGGAGATATCTTCCAAAAGAGTTTTCCTGGAATTTGGAGTCAACAACTGAAGCTCGGATACTGGTTCAAATTTATCAACTAAGCCCTGCTTAGCTTCGAAAACTTTGCAGAATTTATCAGTAACAGGGAGGCAGATGTGCATGCCACCCTCCTGGGAATAAACCTTCCTCTCTAGATCCAACCAACCAAATTTTTTCAGTATGTCCTTGACAAATTTTGCATGCTGTTTTTTAATCTGAAAAGCATATAGGATGACCCCCACCAAGTCTCCACTGGTTACCCTTGTTTCTTCAAACTCAGGATCTAAGCTACCACATCCATTGACATTTTCTTCACTACTACTCTGGGAGGGCAGAAGAGAACCATTCTTTTGCTCCATTTGATGAATCATGTGCTTCTCTCGGATCTCATTAGGTTCTGCACTATCACACAAGGACATCAACTGAAGAAGGTTTATCTTCATTGGTACACTGAACTTGGTCCCAAATGCATAACAAGAAGCGCCACCACCAATAATTATCAGATAATCCCCAATTACATTTATTGTGCTTCGAACAAATAGGCTTTCATCAATAGACTTCACTGCTATGTTCTTCCAGGATTCAGACTGAAGATCAAGTAAGAACAATTCCTGATGTTCACTGACAGGGCAGCCCCCCAAAATACCAAGATAATTTGAATACAAGAACATCAAGTGCGAGAACCTCGCATTTGGTGACCCCCCATTTGTCCTTAGCTTAGTCCACAGATCAGTTTCAGTATCGAAAGTGTAAAGATCACCAAGTACTTTCTCTCCATTGTATCCACCAAAGATGTATAACTTAGAACCCTTAGCGGCCATAGAGTGTGAATGACGGGGGCCTGGTTTGTCTCCATGAGATTCTACCTCTGACCACACAGAGGTGTCAGTGTCAAAGACAAAAATAGAAGATAAAACTGAATCATTATGGATTCCACCAAAGACATATATCTTTGAAACAACTAGGGCAGCTGTATGCCGATGCCTGTTAAATGCAAATAGCATTAAAACCCAATATAAAGAAAATAGGTACTGGTGAAACTTTAAAAGTGAATAGGAGTTATGCTCAATGAGGAAACAAAATACATGTACTCATTAATATACAGATAGAAGGCTATATTTCTTATAATGGACAGCTATGACTCAATTTAGCTCAATTAAGGTGAACAAAGAAAACACTATGATCAAGTACATGATAATTCTACCAAACTAATAACTTTAGACTTTGAACAGTTAAATCACTACCTTGGAGAGAACAAGCTGCCAGAGCAATTTAAAAGCTTCCACTCTTTATTGGTCATACTAAACATCCAAACTTCATTCAATATATTTGTAGGGTCAGCCCTACCTCCAATCACATATATGCAATCTCCTAAGAGAGTGGATGTGTGACCCAGACGTGGAGATGGGGCTCCAGCAGCAGCAACTACCTCCATAAATCCAGATTCTGAATCAAAAAACAATAAATCATTTCGCCGTGCATGTCTTCCAATACCTCCAAAGCCACCGAAAACGATAATCTTCTTTTGGGTCAGAGTACATGTAGAATGACCCCACAAGAAGAGTCTCTCAACAGGTTCACCAACTACTTCAACAACAGAGAGATCAACGCCAACCACTTCCCGAAGTCCTGTCAATCATTTAAATATTTAAACTCCTGACACATTAACGGAAAGCAGTCCTGCAATCACACGTTTATTAGTTCGTAAAGTATTGTTATGCATTTACAAATTACAAAATAGTCTACAACTACAAGTTTACTAATGTATTGGAATGTCAATAATTACAAACTGTGCAAGATAATAGAAACTCAATCTTGAGTGGTAACTGGACTTCTGTATGATTCACATAAGCAAGAAATTAGACCATCATAGAACCAAAACAGCAATACAATAGCAGAATGTCAGCATTCAGAAGTCATAAGGAAAAATTGTCACTGATCAACAGTAAATGCTAATAAACTTGCCCACTTTCCTAATTTCAAGAAAAAAGGTAAGCAAATGGGTTACATCGTCCAATACAGAGAATATGATAATACTTACACTACTAGAAGCACAAACTCACGCATTGAAGTTGTTTAAGCATATAAATTTCCCCTAAATGAATCGTACAGAATTCTATTTACAAATCAAAATGAAAGCAGCAAATCATATTTAACAATTACCATACTCAGAGTTTTGATAATATTTCTTTTTGGCCCCCGATTCTCCCTCCAGGATCTCCACTTCATTCTCCACAGAACTCTCCAAAAATCCGGACCTTTTAACCTCAACAGTTTCCTCTTCACAATTTCCGTCATGTTCATTACACACAGGAATCTCAGGTCCTCGAAATCCATTGACGATCAGCTTATTATGAAAAAGATCCGTTCTTTTCCTGTTAGCCCCCATTTTTTCATTAGCAACCACAACAAGATACTCTACATACTCAGGTGACACCATAAGCTTCTGCATATCACCCAGAGGAATTTCCATTCGTATCGAACACCGTATAGCAATGATAGTTCTCTTGCTCACACTTGTAATCCCACTCTCTCTGAACCCACATGAAATAGCAAGAGATACCAAAGATTGAGCCGTCGCTACATTTTCACATTCCACGGCTATTATCAACGGCTCGAACCTAAAGACAACACTCTGCTTCTCTAACAAGCTCGAATCGGTTCGGTGCGCCGCATCAGCAGGAGAGGGAAAGAGTAGGGTGGATACGGCGGAGGGAAGAACAGGGTCGTGGGAGACAAAGAGCCAAGAACCGCCCCTCGCTTTCTTCTTGGCGGCGGCGGGAGAGGTGGTGGGCTGAGATAGGATGGAGATGCGGCCGGAGCAAGAGCTGGTGGTGAAGTAAGAATGGTGGGAATTGATGGCTGCTAAGAGAGGGATGATGGGTGCGTCTATGGTGCCTTTAGGGGATTTGTCGGGCGCCACCGAGTTCATGGCCGAGAGGGCGGCACTCTTCCTCTTCTGAAAATCCATTCTGCGCGTCCGCACGGCGGCGTAGGGTTCAGAGGGTTTATTCGAGATTTATTATTTAATTTAATTTTTAATGTTTAATTTAATTTAAAATTTTGACCCAAGCGGACCAAGGCCCAATCACCAATTTCTTATTTCAGCCCAAATTCAATCAAATTTCTTTTTGGCAGGCCCAATAATGAATGTTCTCATGATTATCATTAACACGAAGTTTAAAATCTTCTCCATTATCCTTAAACCTCACCACAGCAAAAACCTAACTCAGTCACTCGGGCTGAGTTGTGCATTGATTTTGCGTAAGAGAGCTTCGGAACATATTCATCTTCTGTCAGTGCCCTAGTTGATGCTTTGTTGGAGTAAATTCTGAGTATGTAAATATTCGAGCTCTCATTTGTAGTCGGTTGTTACTGCCAAGTCATAACACTGTTGTTTTTATCTTCAGGCGAGAATCGTACATCTACTACTTAATAGGATTCCTCATGCTTACTTTTAATCGAGATTTTCGTTCATCGTTCTTCAGTTAACGTAAATCTTGTTAATTTTGACATTTCTTGAGTTGTTAGTATTTTTGACGTTGATTGCATTTTCTTTTCGGGATGGGAGAGGCTGTGTTATGACCTGGGGAATTAATTTTCTATGTTGGTGGGCTTCTTCTCATCTAAGAGTTCAAGTCTTTTTGTCAGATTCCTACACGTAGGAAAGAAATTTACGTCCCTTGGAGCAGAAGATATAATCTTTAAAGCTGTGTGTGTGAATATAAAGCAGAAGAAATGGGAGTTCTTGGATCAATTATCTTCAAGTCTCACGGTTTCTTTGTTTCCTCGTGTGTTTCGGGAGTTTCGGAGCTCTCCACAGCTACTTTTAGGGTTCTGCCAAAGGTTGGGAGGAGGCAAAGCTATTCTGTTCTCACTAGAGTCTTGTTGTATTCTGATTCTTGTCATGGTAGAACGAAGGAACTTCCATGATGCATTGTTCTTGATCAAAGAGTTGATTATATCCCGAGGCCATCGGCCTTTGGAGGTTTTGGAATCATTAATCACTAGCTCGGATTCATGTTTTCCTAGCACTGCAGTTTTTGATGCATTGGTTGGGGCTTGTACGCAAATTGGGGCAGCTGAGGATGCTTTCGAGGTGATTAAGAAGTCTACAATGGGTGGCAATCGTGTTTCGATTAGTGCTTGGAACAATTTTCTGAATCATCTGTTGAAGATGGGTGATATAGGGAGGTTCTGGGACATGTATAGAGAAATGCTTTCTTATGAGTATTATGAGAATGTGAATACTTTTAATCTGCTAATCTATGCTTTATGCAAAGAGTGCAAGTTGTCTGAAGCTTTGTCAGTTATTTATAGGATGTTGAAGGGGGGGATATTGCCTAACATAGTTGGATTTAATATGGTTGTTGATGGAGCTTGTAGAGCAGGTGACCTTTATTTAGCAAGTAGGATTGTCAAGAAGATGGAGATAATGTCATCTGGCTCTGTGTCACCTAATGCAGTTACTTACAATTGTCTCATAAATGGTTATTGCAAGAATGGTTATCCGCGAACTGCTGAAGAAATTATGGATAAAATGATCGAGATGGGTTTGAAGCCTAATACAAGGACTTATGGTACTATTGTTGATGGATACTCTAGGAATGGTTGCTTAGAAGAGGGATTTAGGCTTTGTGATAAGATGGTTGAAAAGAGCTTGATTCCAAACTCAGCTGTTTATAATTCGGTTATACACTGGCTATACATGGAAGGAGATATCAGTGGAGCTTCATCATTATTGTCCAACATGATTGAGAATCACGTACCCCCTGATGAATTCACTCATTCTATCATTATAAAAGGATTATGCCGAAATGGCCAAGTTAATGAAGCTCTAAATCTTCACCACTGGATTGTAGACAATAATCTTGTGGGAGATACTTATTCTCACAATGTTCTCATTGATTATCTTTTCAGAAGCAAGGACATATCTGGAGCACAACAACTTCTCTGCAGCATGTATGTTCGAGGATTAATTCCAGACGCGGTCACTTATGGTACTATAATCGATGGATACTGCAAATTGAGCAGAACAGGAATGGCCATTGAGGTCTACACTGACATGATTAGTGCAAACACGAATCCAAACTTGGTAATCTTCAATTCGTTACTGAATGGTCTATGCAAAGATGAATCCATGCCTTATGAAGCATTGTTGTTAGATGAGATGAAAAGGTTGGACATGTTTGATGCCATGAGTTTTAACACCTTGTTGAATAGCTATTGCTGCAATGGGAAAATCGAAGCGGCATTTGTATTGTTTTTGAATTTGAGAAAAGTAGGTTATTTGGTAAACAAGGTGACTTATAACATTATGATCAACTTCTTTTGCAAATGGGGGTTATTTGAGCATGCCAAGCAACTGTTGAGCATGATGATCTGTGGAGGACATACACCAGATCATGTTACTTACACCATCCTACTCACAAATCTTAGCAACAAGAGAAGTTCGGAGGCAGTGATCGAGATGCACGATTATCTTGTACTACGGGGGGTGATCCCAGATAGACGAACCTATGAAGCCATTGTTGGTCCAGTTGTTAAAGATGTTTCTCCTCTGCAGATGATGAGTGATTTTTTGTGATGGTTTTAGATGTAAAGCTTCGATACATTTTTTCTGATGCAGATATTGATCATACTGTAATTATTTAAGCGGGCAGTATGTTGCGCCTCACGTGTAGTATCAGTTGTGTGCTTCTGATCAATTAATCTAAAGGCAAAATCATCATCGAATTGGTGCAATTCATGAAATAATATTTATCGACAAAATAGATAGAATATTATTTCAAGAATATATTTAGGAGATTGGAATTTAGATTATCCAAAATATATAAAGATGGAGTATGTAATTGTAAGAATTGAGAAAGGTGTTTGAATTAAATTGAATTTTTATAATGATTAAAAATATCTGGTCATAGTCATAGCCTTCGTACTTAATAACATTTCACAACCTCGAGATATTTTTCCATCAAATCGTTTATGTTAAAAGAAATTGTATTTCAAAAATTATTAGTAATAATTTCTCAGGAATAGTGAGTTGCAAAAATCCATCACTCTACTTCAACTTAATAACAATAATGAACAATCTACTAGGATTTTGTGAAAGTAGTACTTATATTTATTTTATTTTTACATAATAGCCCATATTTCGCTTCTTAATTATAAGGCGTTTTACTTTTAGTGTTAGTGTTAAGGAGGTTATCCTTAACCTAACCTTAATTAAGAGGTGTATCAGGTATGTTTACTTTTAAGGTTTTTTAAGGTTGGGCCGAAGGATAACACTCGGGCCCTTGTCGGCCCGGTGTTATTTCCACTGTAGCGAAGGATCAATTAACCGCCCAAATTGGGCGGATAAAATTAAACGCGAGGGTTAACAGATTAAAAATTCATTTATACCCTTCTTTCGTCTTCATTCTTACTGCTTCGGAGGAGAAGGGGGGAAGAGTGGAGTAATGGTGTCCAGGGAGAGAACAATTCTAAATTAGGGTTTCCAAAAGAAGATTAGAACTTTTGTGCAATAATTACCTCTAAAATCATTATCTTTCTCCAAAAATCTCATCATCATCGCTTCACGGGATTCACGAATTTCAGTATCGTAGACCAAAGAATCGACGATTTCATCGTCTTCAATCAGAGTTGAGCGAGTTAGATCTGTGTTGAATGTTTCACGGTGGTTAACGACGGTGGAGGTGGAGTTGGTGGTGATGCTCTGTTTCAAGGGTGGAGATTCAGATCTATGTAGAATTTGATGTCTCCAAATTTCTGCTCTTCATCTTCCTCTTGGTGGTGATGCTCTGTTTTTCTTCATTGGGTGGTGATGCGCAGTGTATTCTTCATTTGCTCATCATTCTACCTTTTTCTTCCTTTGTATATGGGGTAAATTAGTAAAACATGTAAAAGGTTAACAGAAAAAGTAAACAAGAGAAGGCTAGGGAAATGAATTGTTAACCCTCAACCAAAGTCAAATTATCCAAAGGCTTACATATCCATGCACGTTAAAGTAAACGCCGCCTAGGGGAGAAGTAATTTAAAGAAGAAAGTAATGTTAAGCTTCATAAGTCAGTTAATTTTCCAACCTCACACTCTAATCCTTCTTTCAAAATCCTTATCCTCAAACCTCATCCTCTCACTCTCCCTCCACCTCTCATTCCACCCCTCTCTCTACCACCAAATGAATTCACCCCAGATCAACAAAACATTAGAGATAAGACTTGATTCTCAAAACCACCATCACTTGTCATCTTCTCACCTCTCTGCACAGCTCCAATGGCTTGCTCCAATCTCACAGTGTGGGTCTCCTCCAAACCTTCTCTATCCGACCCGTCTGCCCTCTCTTCCCGCTCCTTCATCGCCCATTTTCAACTCCCTAACTCCAACTCTTCTTCCACCCCTTCTCGATCACCATCAGCCACCCAGATTCAGTGCGGTCTTCGCGAGCTTCGCGACCGCATTGAATCAGTGAAGAACACGCAGAAGATCACAGAGGCCATGAAGCTTGTGGCTGCTGCTAAGGTGAGGAGAGCTCAGGAAGCTGTTGTCAATGCAAGGCCCTTCTCAGAGACTCTGGTTGAGGTTCTGTACAACATAAATGAGCAGCTCCAGACGGACGATATCGATGTCCCTCTCACCAAGGTTAGGCCAGTCAAGAAGGTGGGTCTTGTGGTGGTTACGGGTGATCGTGGCCTGTGTGGTGGATTCAATAATGCGATCATCAAGAAGGCTGAGTCGAGAATCAGGGAGCTCAAGGAACTTGGCCTGCAGTACACTGTCATCAGTGTTGGTAAGAAAGGGAACACCTATTTCAATCGGAGGCCTTACATACCTGTGGATAAGTTTCTTGAAGGTAGCAATCTGCCCACGGCTAAGGAAGCTCAAGCAATCGCTGATGATGTCTTCTCTCTCTTCGTGAGTGAGGAGGTGGACAAGGTGGAGCTGCTCTACACCAAGTTCGTCTCCTTGGTGAAAGCTGATCCTGTGATCCACACCTTGCTGCCTCTATCACCCAAGGGAGAAATCTGTGATGTGAATGGGGTGTGTGTTGATGCGGCAGAGGATGAGTTCTTCAGATTGACTACAAAGGAAGGGAAGTTGACGGTGGAGAGAGATGTTATAAGGACTAAAACTACGGATTTTTCGCCAATCTTACAATTCGAACAGGACCCTGTTCAGATTCTTGATGCATTGCTGCCTCTTTACTTGAACAGCCAAATCTTGAGAGCGTTGCAAGAATCACTGGCTAGTGAACTAGCTGCTAGGATGAGTGCCATGAGCAGTGCCACTGATAATGCTGTAGAGTTGAAGAAGAATTTGTCACTAGTGTACAACAGACAGCGTCAAGCAAAGATCACCGGAGAGATTTTGGAGATTGTTGCCGGTGCCAACGCCTTGACCTGAAATCTCGTGCTTCTCTTCTCCATTCGATTATGCTTGTTAAGAATAGACACTCTTCTGCTTTGATTCTCAGTCGCGTACAAAATTTCCTGCAAGATGAGAATTACCATTTTAATTTGTAACAAAAGGCATTTTACTGACATTTAATATATATAATGTGAATTTTTTTCCTGTTCTGTTTCTTTGCTACCCTCCATATACATGTTAGTCATATTCCTGTCATCGTTTGTGTAAGGCTAATTGACACTCAAAATAGAGATTTGAGAATGATACTGAATAGTTACAATATGACAATGTTGAAGCATGAGTAGATGTGAACATATGGCTGCAAGGGCATTACTCATTTGATATGAACTTCTTACTACTAAAATGTCCAAAGAGTAAGAAATACAGAATACTTGTTGCTTGTTCTTGTTCTTTTTCAAAAATGTTTGCTATTCCAAGTAGGGTTATATCTCTATTCCATCTCACTATCTCAGCACCATGTCTAACATTGATTAAATCACTAATATACTAGCATCACTTTGCGTGCATTGAAGTTGTGGAAATATTGTATGGAATATAGCATGCAATAAAGGGATCATTCACAGTCAAGGGACCTGATGAAATTTTTACCAATGTTCTGCTTGGTAAAAACTAACATGCTTGATTAGCTGACACTACTGGAAACTGGAGGTTATCCATACTAATGACCATTAACAACATGCCTGCTACAAGATAGGATACGAGAAGGTGGTTCTGTCAGTTGATCTACATAAAGTAATAATTAAATTAAATTAATGAAAACACATACTCTAGTTCATCAGAGCGCTAACATATTCTAGGATGGACCAACTGGTATCCAATTGAATATGGAATAGGAGAATGGCACTTTGATAAGGATTGAGCAGATATATTTATGTGATAACATTCTTCTGAATATGTAATCCAGTCAAAGATGAAACAGAGAATCCAATTGCATGTAGTACTCACTAAGGTTTCAATAAAAAGTTTCACACGTTCCAAAGTAATGATTTGTTTCTCCAGCAAAGGGATACAGAGATGTAGAAGTTGTAACTTGTAAACCAATGATGCATCAGCAATAATAGTTACCTCGCAAAAATCTTGCTAAAACTATGTGTTTACCTGGAAGACAGGAAATCTCTCACAATTATCAGGAACGTGTGAAAGAAGCATACTCTGCATCAGTATTGTCAATGTGATTCATGTTCATCATTGAGATTTCAACACTTTTTGCATTTAATTCACAAATCAGGAAATGCAGAGCGCAAACCAGAAAAGTATATTTCTGAGCTTCACCAGTTCTCACCTAATTATAAAATGAGGGAGTATAAAGCATAGGAAATGTAGAGAAAATCTTGCAGGAACGTAACATACTGAGAGAAAAAAAAATTGGAGGTGAAAGAGAGAATAATATCATTCAGATTAACATATCTTCCCAGAGTTTTTGGAGAATATAAATTAGGAACCAGAGCCATCGAGTCTCCCCCTCACCTTACAGAAAACAAGTACACAAATACATTTCTTACCATTATAACCAGGCTGGAAAACATGACACACCAGAAAATGAACTTTCTTTCTATATAGACAGAGCTAACAAACTTTTTTGTCAAATAATTGAGTCAGCTGTTCATTCTGCGGTACCATTGGAGAGAATAGCTATCTGGAAATTATCAGTCTCACACTAACAAGGATAACTGATTTTATTAGATTGAAGATTCACAAAAAAATGTCTTTAACTTTTATTTGGTATAACTACAGAATGAACATACACAATAGATACAACATGTTAAACAGTAGCAATAAACTATCTAAGATAGACTAACAAGACAAAAGGAGCATGCATTATTGAACCATGCAAGATCATATCTTCAACATATCTATGTTGGCGTGTTAAAATTAATAATATTCATTCAAATAGTGAAAGCATGCTTTCATGCAGTAAGTTTACAAACAAAAATAGCAAAGAATTAATTTAAGGTATCTCCCAAAAATTCACAAGCTCATAAAATCCAGTCAAACATGATTCAGAGATTTATATGTAAAGAGAAACATGATATTTATCAGATTGTTAATGATATGATTGGCTTTTTAGCATGCCTTTGCAATTTGAATCATATAGATATAGGCTTATAGCACGCTGATTAGGTGATGTTTGAACAACTAGTGGTTGAAAAACTATTGAATAGATCAAAGTTAGAAATTACCTTGTTTAATAGATGGCTAGGTTCTTTCGCGTACAATCTAAACACAAAAAAAGATGCAGGCCACATGATAAAAGCATAAGCAATTGTGAAGTAAGAACCTAGATCACATACTTGTGTGTTCTTTAGCAAATTGTTTTTCATAATTTATTACTTCAGGTATATTATCGTTTCGTACATTAGAAAGCATAATTATATACTCCACAAGATTAAAACTCAAGTCTACTGTTGACTTTCACCTTCATCATCATAAGGGAAACCAGAGCTCAAAAGAACAAGTGAACAAATAACCATGGTTATAAAAGGAGAACGAGAATTCAAAGTCATACAACAAAGATCTTGTAAGAAACTTAAGAGATACCCAAACAAAAATGAGAAATGGTAATTATTAAATTGACAAGAGTACCTAGATAAATGCATCCGTGGAAAAAGTTAAGATCATTCGGCCCCACTATATGAACAATACTATAGAAGCAATTCAGCAAACCAAACCATAACTTGTTTAGCTGACAAAGAATTTCCAATTATAACAAAAACTCAATCTCATAATGATCAAAACTTATAAGAACCAACAATCTAATGAATTGTAAGGATCCCAAATATCTTAGTCCCAAAAAATGTCAATCTAACAGCCGCCATGAACAAATACAACATTCATCAACATAATCAATGCTATCACATTATTTCCATTTCACAACAATCACAGAACTCTTCAATTATAACACAACTTAATAATAACGGCTTATCAGGTATAATTACCAAAATTAAACCAATGATCGTGCAGAAACATTTAAAAAATACTCAGTAAAAATGATACTTTATTTCGTTTTATTCATCTGAAATTCTCCTACACTTGTGTGTATCGTCAATTACAGAGAAACTATCCCTAAAATCAGAGAGAAAGGAGAAGATAAACCCTAGACATATTTTTTTCAGGCTTTTGTATATGCAATGGAACAACATCTGAAAAGGCAATAGAGATCACGACTGAGTCTCCGAGAAAAATGGAGTAGCAGCTAAAAGTTTTTTGCGCTGGAGGCACCGAGGGAAACTCTTAACCCTCAAATTGAAACATGGAACTCCATCCATTGCCAAGTGCGGCTGTGCAAATGCAGCACCTGAAGTCGATTCGAGTTGGCAGAGCGCGAGCAGAGTCTGAGCGCCGATTTGCTTGGATCTGGCGGTGATTTTGGAGTATCTGAGTTGGGCAAGTTCACCCGGCTTGAGGTACCTGTGAAACGACGGTGGCGATCCGAATGCGCAGCTTCTGACCCTGGATTTCATGATGCAGAAGAATTAAAACCTAGGGAGAAAGAGAGAGATGAAGAGAGAGAGTGTTGGAGGGTTGCGAGAGAGAGATAGGGTTTTAAAGTAGAAGATGGGGAGGCGGGAAAATAGTAGTGGCGGCCAAGTGTAGTGGCGTGGCGGGATTTCAAGTTTTAATTTTGGGTCAGGACCTTTCAGCCTATGGGCTCCCTCTCATTTTCACTACCCTTTTTTCATCTATTTAAAATACTAATATGGAGTAGTATTATTTACTTGGAGATTAAAATTGAGAAAATTTCACAAATAGTCACGTAAATTTGCTCGATTCCAGCTAATAATTTACTTTTAATATGAAGCATAAAGATGATCAGCAAATGTAATTATTGCAAAGTAATTTTATCTTCTAACATTGTGCTTCTTTTTTTTTTTTGTCCATAGAAATTTTTTTTGACACTAGTTGATACAAAAAATTCAACTAGGGAATTATTGAAAATTTTGAGGAATTTCGGCCATTCAAATGTTTTTCATGAAGAGGTAGTTAAATTTTAATAACAATTTCAGACCCTAGCCAAAATTCTTAATTTATATTACAAAAATATCCTTATTACTTAACATACCTGTTACACTCACCTTCATTTTTTTTGTTTACGCAACCTATGAAACTCCCAGCCTCTCTCTTTCTCCTGCATACAAGGAAGAGTGCTTTAGATAGAAGAAGTAGAAACCTGCCAATAAGATCATGCGGTGCCGCTAGTTTGCCTAACTTAATCGTAGAACAACAAGTTAATATATGCAAAGTGCACATCATTCTCTCTCTCTCAAATTCTTCTTGATGAGACTTCCTAATGAAAGTTTTGATCAAGGGCACCAAATCGAGTCAAATTTAGGAATTTAATGTCATTGCTGATGGTCAGCTCTACTGTGATGGCACTGCAGATAATTACTGTGTATTTTATGCTATGGGAGGAGGACACGTCGAAGTTGATGCAAAGCAACTTTGTTCTAGTGTACGACCATTAGACGATTTAGTTGCCATGGCCTTCCCATTTTCCTTTTGGCAGGCGATGAAATTACTGATATACAAAGGGATTTGCTGTCGTCTGCTGTGATGGTAGCGTTGTTGGTGCATATTGTGTGCATGAGCTTGTCGAGGTTGTGGACGCCGAAGGAGGCGGAGTATGGGCTCATGGTGTTCGCGATGTTTTTCATTAGAGATGAGAATTTCAATGTTGGAAAATAGGGGGTTGCACCAAACAGTTACTTACAATATGAGTACTCGAAATAAATACAAGAAATAAATGATAAAAGTCTTCAAATCTTATCTGTGGATCCTGATATTCAAATAGAAAATAAATACAAGAAATAAATGATAAAAATCTTCAAATCTAATATTTGGATTTTGATCTTCAAACAGAACTGGCGCGGGCTTTAGTGACGTCCCCAAAGATTTTCATTTTCGACGGAGTATCACCGCTATCGCAGGAACTTCGGAAGAACATGATCGTTACTAGATGTAAATGCTCTGTGTATGCAGATGCTTGTTTGTTTTGGAATGAGTATATAATGACCATATTTATAAGCTCCATAGATCATTCCCATGTAGGATTTGTGTTCACACACACAAAATTGTCATTAATTCTGTTCACCCACATAATTGTCATTGATCTTGTTCATACACAAACTTTGACCGTACATATATAATGTATCTGCTGGAAAGACTCCCCAATTACGGTCGTTCTATGCCCAAAATTAGATAGATTATTGGGATAGGCTCAAGGCCCCAAAAAACCCCTCTTATTATATTTAATTATCTCCACACATGAGACTAATTTCGCTCACTTTAATTATTATTTAATTAGTGATTAATTTATTAGTTAATTCTTACCAACCAATTAAATTTCTCAACATTTTAATCGAATTATGTAGAGGGAAAGAGAGAATACAGTATTTTAACGGGTAAGTTTAGTAATACATTTTTTAATAAGGGTATTTTTTCTTATAATATAAATTAAAAAAATTTAAATTTAAATATTATTGAAGTATTTTTAGTAATTTCGAAGTTATAAATAACCAAAAATTTTAATTTATTTTTTACTACAATTCAAATGCCATAAACAAAACACTGTACTTTTGTTCATAAACACTGCACGAGTACGCATAGCAACGGATATAACTGGCTTAATAGTCTATCGGCCCATCCATCTGGCCCATTGGAATTAACAGGATCTTGCACTGATCTCCTTTACAAATAGTGATATGGGCCCATCCATCCACCCCGCCCCTTCCACGTATGAGTTCAGACATAGATATTTTATTTTGAGTAAGTCACGAGACCTTTCTCATTGTTGGATAAAATATGATATATTTTTAAGGAAAAAAACATCTCTATAAACCCTAATTGTAAAAAAATAAAATAAAAATAAATTAACCCTAATTAATTACTATATGTTATTTTTATTTATTGAAATTAAATTTAAATAGGGGGAGAAGTTTTTATGTTAGAAAGGAAAATGCCGGTTACACGTGATTAGGCATGCATTTAAACCAGAAGAAATTAGAAAAGGAAAATAGCAGCTGGCAGTCAATCACCGCCATTAATTTCAATCCAACGGTCAAAAAGAGGGAGATATGATTCAGATATATAAGAAAGAAAGTGTAGGAGATAAATGGTTCAGAATGCTGGGGGCTAAAAAACGCAGGAGATGTAACAACGCCCCCAAAATACTACTACTTCACTAACATCGCCATCCCACACACATATCAAGAAACCTAAAAAGAAACAGAAACAGAAACAGAGATCTCAAGTAATGTTCCGGACTTAATCTTGAAGAAAGAAGTCACTGATTCTTCCGTTGTGCATTGAGTTCGGGGATGGAAGTTCCTTTGCCCCTGCAAAGGTCTCCGAGTTTCGGAACGGTGTCGTCTCGGAGAACCCATTTCAAGATCAACCCGTTTCTTGGATTCATCCCACATGGAAGTACACAGGTAACTCGTTGCTTTCGCGTCAACTCGTCACTGTGAACTTGTTTGTTTTCTGTTTTTATCTTCTTACGAAGAACCAATTAGTCCATGTTGTGTAACTTGTCAAGAACTTCAAGAAATGGCGTTCGACGGTTAATTTTCTTGCATTTCTTTTTTTAATTTTAATTCTCTTTCTTCTGTTTTGATCTTCTTTCCGAAGCAATAATTCATGGTGTGTAATTCGGGTTCCTAACGTCCAAGAACTTCAAGAATCGCGTTCGAAGTATCGCTGACAGTTGGTTTTCTTGCATTTCTTTTTTCAAAATTGATCAACTGTTTTTATCTTCTTCCGAAGCTATTATTTATGGGTGTAATTTGGGTTCACAACGTTCAAGAACTCCAAGAATCGATTTCAAAGTATCCCTGACGGTTGATTTTCTTGCAGTTCTTTATTCAATTTTGATCATCTGATTTTGTACTCTGATAGTCTGATATTTACTTCTTTCAAACTATTGTCTTCGTGTCGACTAGGTGATTTCGTTCGAGTTGATTTTGGATGAGCACTGATCTATTTGCTTCTATATACGGGGTGTCAAGAGACTTACCTTCTTTAAGTATTTACAAGTTCTTGTTTGAGATAGTAGTGATAGAATTTATCTTATGTGTAATTGCTCAGTTAAAGGTTGACAGTCTTCCTCATGTAGCATTAAAATTCTTATTTTGATGTTGGGATTATTAATGCTTTTGTGAACATTGCTTAAATTTTGCAGTCTCTGGACTGGAGAATTGATCGAGTGGCAGCCAAAATTTCATATAGAATTACTGCAAGTGCGGGTTGGTTCCTTTAATTGATAGGTTATTAAGTAATTTTTTCTATTACTGAAAACTAGTTTTGTGTCATCTTTATGTTTATGTCATCATTGTCATGTAGACTTTTCAAGGAGGCGTCCAAGGAAAATTTCTATTCCAAGTTCTAAAGATTCTACACCAAGGGGTTTTATGCCAAGAACGCAGGTACCCACAAGTACACAGAAAAGGGATCGTAAGAATAATGAGGAAGGCCTAGATTCTTCATCTCCTAATGAGATCGGAAGCATCAACGTCGAAAATTCTCAATCAAAAGTTGAGTCTGGTGAGGAAGAGGTATCTGATGTTAATCTAGCTGCAGAATTTGATGAAATAAGTGATGATGAGAGTGCTGTTATTGACTTAGAGGTTGTATCAGAGATTGAACCATTTTCTAATGATATAATAAACCAATTTGAAGAAAATGGTCGAATTCCTGAAATTGATGAGGGCTTAATGGAATCAAAAGGTGCAGAAAGAATCACAATAAGTGAGGTCAGTAGAGATGCAGGTAGATTATAAATATTAAATATGCTGATGGATATTGTAAGATTAAAAAAGTAGATAAGACTTACAACATCTGGTTTGATGATATGCAGGAAAAGGGTCCAGCAGCTGGTGGTGTCGATAATTCCGTGTATGGAAGTGTACCTGTGGGAAAACAAATATTTGCTGATAGCAGTGAAGATCAGCATGAGAAAGAGAGACAGAAGCCCCTAGAAGAAACGAAAGTGGTTAGAGCTGGAAAAAATGCACTAGATGAAGCAAGTTCAAATATAGATGAAATTAAGGGTATCATAGATAATGTAGAGCAGGCTGAGAGCATCAGGACGACTGATTATTCCAGCAAGAGTTCACTGGAAAAACCAGGCACAGATGATGACAGTTACACCTTGATCAGACAGGATAAAACGAAGGAAAATGAATTTCTAAAGCTAAAATTGGAAAGTGAAGAGATTTTACGTGAGGAAGCGTTAAACAAGCTTGCTGAGGATAATTTTAAGAAGGGGAACAAATTGTTTTATTACCCTGAGGTGGTAAAACCTGATCAAGATGTAGAGATATTTTTTAACAGAAGTTTCTCCCCTTTGAAAAATGAACCAGATGTTATGATCATGGGAGCCTTCAATGACTGGAAATGGAAATCGTTTACCGTAGAGTTGAGGAAGAACTATCTTAAAGGGGATTGGTGGTCTTGCCTGGTCTATGTTCCTAAGGAAGCTTACAAGATTGATTTTGTGTTCTATAATGGGAAAGACGTTTATGACAATAATGACGAGCAAGATTTCTGCATAGATGTTGAGGGTGGCATGGATGTATTTGATTTTGAAGATTTTTTGCTTGAAGAAAAACTCCGAGAACAGGAGGAGTTGGCAAGACAGAAAGCTGAGAAGGAAAGACAAGAAGAAGAGCAGAGGCGTATTGAAGCTGAAAGAGTGGCATGTGAAACCGACAGAGCACAGGCCAGAGATGAAGCTGCTAAGACAAGGGAGATGCTGCAAGTGTTGACGAAAAAGGCAATGAAATCAGCAGATAATGTCTGGTACATAGAGCCTAGTGAATTTGAAGGCAATGACATGATCAGACTGTACTACAACAAGAGCTCAGGGCCACTTTCTGATGCTAAAGACGTATGGATTCATGGGGGGCATAATAATTGGAAGGATGGACTGTCAATTGTTTCAAAGCTGATCAAATCGAGGAAAGATGGGGATTGGTGGTTTGCTGAGGGTAAGTATGTTTTGAATTAATTCTTAATTTATATTTCGATATAGTGGCTAGTGCTTTGAGTTTTATTGTGATTATATGTTTGGTCTAAAAAGTAGATTTAGGTTGTGCTTGTTTACCACGGCTGGTGCTAGTTGAGTTGGAATCTGAAATTCTGGTGCTATTCAATTAATTTCTTGAACCACCGTATGGCCTCCTTGCTTTTGTAAGTAAAATTGATTATTGGTTTGGCAAGATCAGGTACAATAATTGAAACTTAAAATTATTAACAACCTAAGTGGTGAATCAACTTTAATATTTTTAAAACGGAAATACATTTCATATGTGGTATCTAAGTTCTCTTCATTGGGAATTGATGTGAATCGCCTTTTTATATGCATTAACATTTTCTAATGTATGCATTATTCTCATTCAGTTGGCGTCATCTGTGTAATATTAAATGTGGAGCTAGGGTCACAGTATTTTCGCTTCAACAGAGTTGCATACTAGTAATTCTAATTACTTTCAGCTTCAACTTTTTCTTACTTTAAATATGTTACTGCATTTTATCTTCCCTTTTATCCAGTCTCTTGCAAGTTATTAATAATATTTATCCACACACCATTTGGTTGCTGCAGTTGTTGTTCCTGACCGCGCCATTGTTTTGGACTGGGTTTTTGCTGATGGTCCACCTCAACAAGCAGTTGTTTATGATAATAATAGTTCCCAAGACTTCCATACCGTTGTCCATAAATCTGTCAATGATGAACTGTATTGGGTTGAGGAAGAACAAAGAATTTTTAGAAGACTTCAGGCGGAACGGCGAGTAAGAGAAGAAGCAGTGCGAGCTAAGGTTGACTTTCTTTGCAGGAATTAATATAAGAGTCTATCATACTTTTAAATCTGACCTCTTTTTTTATCGAAACTTGCTCTTGTGAGAAGTGAAGTCACTGTACTCCCAAAATTATGTAAGTTATGTGTTAAAATCTCCCATGTGCAGGCTGAAAAAACTGCACGTCTGAAAGCGGAAACAAAGGAAAGAACTTTTAGAACATTTTTGTTGTCACAAAAGCATATAGTCTACACTGATCCCCTTGATGTCCGTGCTGGAAGCACTGTGACTTTATTTTACAATCCTGCCAACACTGTTCTAAATGGAAAATCCGAAGTTTGGTTGAGATGTTCATTCAATCGCTGGACACATCGCTTGGGTCCATTGCCACCACAAAAAATGACTCCTGCAGAAAATGGGTCGCATCTTAAAGCAACTGGTGAGATTGATCTCTGTAATAAAATTCCATTGTTCATTTTTCTGATAATTTTTTTTTTTTTGGGATGTTCAATTTTGAGAACCATGGCAAATTTAAACACTACCAATTTTTCATCTGTGGACTTGCTTCTATCTTTCACAGAAAGAAGCTCTCCTTTAGCTTCCCCGTGGAATGTGCCTGATAAATTTAATTTTTAGTCCTAATTTGAAGAGCAACATTACATCAGATCAATTCTGGACAATGGTCTCTAGGGATTTTGTAGTTTAAACTCGCCTGTTTTAGGAGTCCTCTTACATCTTTATCTGGGCGGTGTCTTATTTTCCTCCCTTTCACCTTCCATGGCAGTCAAGGTTCCATTGGATGCACATATGATTGACTTTGTTTTCTCCGAACGAGAAGATGGCGGCATCTTTGACAACAAAAATGGTATGGACTACCACATTCCTGTGTTTGGAGGAATTGTTAAGGAGCCCCCTATGCACATTTTACATATAGCTGTTGAAATGGCACCCATTGCAAAGGTAATTAATCAGTTATTTGATCAATCCTTTTCTCAACTGTACTTTGTTGTACTATAGTTTTCTTTTGCTTTTCTCATTGCTTCCATTAACATTTGAATTATCTCCATTGCTACTTGTGATTGACCTTATTTTGCTTCCTTACTTTTATTATATGTCACTCTTCTAGCATAATTCCAGCTTGAGGCTGTACTTTTTGGGTGATGGACTTTAACCCGATAAAGCATGTCTTTGTCTCCCACATGATTGTATATATAATATTAGTGCATTGTCCGTCTTACGTGTTTTAATTTATAACATATTAACTATTGACTTTTAGTTCTCTTTGAGACTTTGACAACTTTTATCTAGTGATTATTTTAATTTTAATTGGTCTGCAAGTCCTCTAAGTTTCCCCTTCTTATTAGAGATGAATTAACCTACATACAGTAATTATACTCTAGTTAATGGGCCAAGTTAGTTTTACCTGCACAATGATAAACCAAAAGTGTGCTTATTTGCCAAAATGATAAGTTTTTATCAAAGATTTTCTTGGGTTTGTTGATGATTTTACTATTGACTAGAATTTGTGTTATTGGAGATTTTTTATGATGGGGAATCTATTGGTTAACGATTTTTTTGACACTTAAAAGCTATGTCGTACTTTTATTTAAATGAGGACATGTATCTAGGTCAGACATGTTGGTGAGATATGATGCATATAGTTGATCTCAAAGTGAATAATGACTTTATTTGGTTATTTGGTATAATTCAATTCTGCTTTTGGTATAAAGACTTTATTTGGTTCATTTAGTGATTGGTTGTTTCTGGAAGCTCAAGCAAGGAATGACTATCACCATTGTTATTAAGAAAATGAACATAATTGTATGGGGTATGGATCTTTGCACACTTTTCTTTCCATTAGGGTGGATGCGTATAATTGTTCTGTTGTTACAGGTGGGTGGTCTTGGTGATGTTGTCACGAGTCTATCTCGTGCTGTTCAGGATATGAATCATAACGTGGAAATCATTCTCCCAAAATATGACTGTTTGAAATTCAACCATGTAAGTTCTTTTATATGCTCTTTTTTTCCTTCTTCTTTTCCGTTAACTAAGTTTAATATGCCTTTTTTTCCCAAAATTAAAAGTTCATTATAATTCATTGAGATATCATTTTAATTGTATTGTTTTCGAATGAAACTTTGATTATGCTTTTATAATCTATTAATAGAACTGAAAATTCTTCAAAAACAATCTCTGAAAGGATACAATTGAGCGTTTTAATTTACAAATCCCCCAATTCATGCTTTTGACTGAGATTTTTAATAACAGAAAAGGATGGATAATAAATCTCTAATAAGAGACCAGTGAACTCTTCATATGCCTATTTGTTCTGTTACATTAATTTTAAATTCTTTGTTACTGTGTTACATCAATTTTAATTTCTGTACCATACTCTTTATTTGGATAGGTGAAGGATTTGCAGTTCCATAAGAGTTATTCTTGGGGTGGGACTGAAATTAAAGTTTGGTCTGGGAAGGTGGAAGGCCTTCCTGTCTACTTTTTGGAGCCTCAGAATGGGTAATTCATAGTGTTGCCCTTCTATCTTCAGATAGAGACTGTTCTTTTTATTAAAATTTGTGGTTATTAATCCCATTGGCAGTTCCATACCTGCTATTTTATGTTTTAAGTATTTGGAAGATTTGAATTTGTCCAATTATAATTTAACTATTTGGTTCTTTGTACACCAGGGGAAAAGCTCCCCTATATGAATATTGGCTAGAAAATGGTCATCAATCAAATGATGTTAAGTTTTACTCTGTATATTGTAAAGGTGCCAATCAAAACTTTTTTGCCACTTTTTGGAAGTATCCTGAGAAGCTATAAGCTGTGAAATGATGCATTCTTGGGGCATTTTTTTTTGTTTTCCCTGAATAGATTACATGATGCATATACCTAATAGTTATATTCTTTCTTCATCTTCTAATTGAATTGTTATAGTCATTATTGTCATCATCCTTAGGCTTAAGCATTGTAAATTGATTTTTTACTTAATTGCCCTCCATATTGATGACTATATGCCTCATTGTAGTAGTTTATTTCTTGTGCATTAAAAACAGATGGTCCTGATGAAGTATAAAGTTTGTCTCCTTCTAAAAGGAATGTGAATATATGATTTTTATAACTTAGCTCAATGTGGGAGAAATAAGGAAAATCCCTTAATTGTAGGACTATTATTTACATTGATTCCATATCTATTGAGGGGCCCATGTGATTTTATTAGTTCAGGCTTTATATTTAATTTGCATACCCATTAAGGTGCAATTGCCTCATTATGATCTCAGTATAATCCATATGAAATCATGCAGAATACCTACTAATTTATCTCTGTAATGACTTGGATTGTTCTTCATTTATTAAAGTTTTCACTTTACAGCATGAATGTATGAGAACCTGCAAGTCATTTCTTGAAGTACCTTCTCCCCCAAAATAATGATTCTAGTTTTGAATGTTGTATGTTTCTCCTCCAGATTATTCTGGGTTGGTTGCATTTATGGACGCGGTAATGATGGGGAAAGATTTAGTTTCTTTTGCCATGCAGCTCTTGAGTTTCTTCTGCAAAGTGGAGCTCACCCTGTAAGCTTATTGCTAGAATGTCAAGTTCGATGTATCTAATCAGGAGTCAGTCATTATTGTCAATTATATTGCAACTAAGTTATCTGATCTTGATAACAATGATAAAGGATTGTTATATTGAAAGGATATAATATTTGCTTCCCTAGTGCTTAATTAAGTTAAGCTTTTTTATATAGGTTTCAATTATATGCACAAGCCATATATGTGTCTAGAAGCTATTGTGATTAGCAAGCCAGCATATAGCTTCATGCACTGCATCATGAGCTGGCATAATATGTCCTGCACTGTGCTATTGTACTTTTTATCTTGATTCATCGGGGTTGTGCCAGCACTCAATAATTGTTATACCATATGTTTTTTTAGTATTGACCATTTTCTTTTTTTTAGGTCTCAGGTTATTCATTCACCAGTTCAAGAAAAGAAAAAAAAAAAAAAGAACTCAGTCAACTAGGGATGCATATTTTTTTTGCCTCCAACTTTAATCGCCTGGATGTATTATGTGGTTGCATTTGGTGTTATTTGTTTCTTAATATTTGATCAGAATGTTTTATTGTTCTTAATATTTGTTTCGTTTTATTTTATAGCTTATTTTGATCAGAATGTTTTATTGTTGATACCAGGACATTATTCATTGTCATGATTGGTCTAGTGCTCCAGTTGCATGGTTGTTTAAAAAACAATACATGCATTATGGCCTCAGCAAAGCCCATATCGTTTTCACCATACACAATCTTGAATTTGGTGCATCGTTGATTGGGAAAGCCATGGCATTCTCAGACAAGGCTACAACTGTAAGTTCCTCCAGGTCCTCTTCCACTCAAGGCTTGATTAGTTTGATTAAAAGCTGATAATTTATTTGTTTCCATATTTTGTCTTGGTATTAATGTTTTTTTTTCCCTACAGGTGTCACCTACTTACTCCCAGGAAGTTTCTGGACACCCATCAATTGCCCCTCACCTTTCCAAGTTTCATGGTATTCTAAATGGAATCGACCCAGACATATGGGATCCGTATAATGATAAGTTTATTCCTGTAAGTATACATTTGTCTACTTACTTTAGATAGATGCATGATTCTTTATGGTTACCTATTTTTTGGTCGTGTTATACTTATCTATGATGCTATGTGATGTATGGATATCTATGTTCAAATGAGATAGCTGCACAAAATTACATTTATCTATTTACCTCAATCAGGGGTGTATTCTATATGATAAATCTAAGAAATGAACTGATTTGTGGACGTTAAAAGTAAGAGGGGATTGGGTTCTTGTTATTGATGTCTCCAGCAAAACCAAAACCATTGCTGATTAACCGCCTTGCTTCAATTATTTATTTAAGAATTAAAGGAAATACTCCCCTCATCCCTGCATGTCATGTTTTTGTAAAGAAAACAATTGTCCTAAAAAAAGTTGTGAATTAGTCAAAATTCACATTTCTGACTTTCCTGTGATATCCTTATGCCAAAGATGCTCAAGAGTTAAAGATAAAGAACAGTATATATTTTACTGACAAATGGAGGGCAATTAGAATTCATGACCAATAAAAGGTCGTTCCTTGATTAGCTGACCAAAAATAAAAGGTTGCATGTTGTGAAGACATTAATTTTTTTCTGAGGTTCAGGAGGGCATTGAAGATTTATTTATGGGTAGGAATAATGGGGGTTTGTACAGGTTGTCTGATACGGATTTATTGTTAAATAAACTGTCATTATGGTACAGATGACAAATACATGAAGGAAAAATTTTATTTTCCCTCCTGTTGCTCTATATTATAAAGTGATCTGTGTTTTTAGATTTGGATGTCATATATGGTTCTACAGGGGTTGAAGTAAGCTTGCAGCACATTTTAAATGTATGTGATCTTAGGATTATCGTAAAGCGGAGGATGAATTAGGCACCTGAAATTCAGTTGAGGTGTTTAGTGCTTTCTTTTTATATGGTACCCTTGAAGAAGCCGGATGTGTAATGCAGGTTAATTGGTTAATGATGTGAAAAAACCAAAATTGAGTACACATAAGGACTTCTATGATATGACACTGTCTTAAAATATCAAGTTTTACAATTGAATCTCTGCTGCAACACATACTGACCTCATTAAGAAGATAAATAAATCCTTTCATTAGATCACAACACAACAGCAGCAATAGTTAACCTTTTCTAATGCAAATATCATGCATTCCTTTACAGGTATCTTATACTTCGGAAAATGTCGTTGAAGGCAAAAGAGCTGCCAAAGAAGCATTGCAGCAAAGACTTGGGCTGAGAAGGGCTGATCTGCCCTTAGTTGGAATCATTACTCGGTTGACTCACCAGAAAGGAATCCACCTCATCAAACATGCGATCTGGCGAACTTTGGAACGCAATGGCCAAGTTTGTCTCATTTCTCTCTTTATTCTAATTCTGCCAAAACACAAAGAAATATGATGTAATCTCCATAATTCCCCCAACAGATCATTTGTTTTAGCATAAGTTACGTAAAGCGCATGACAAACTTAGCAAACTGCTAATACCTTGATTACCCCTGTATCCAGCATCTCCTTGTGTGTCAATGTTCATTCTTTAGTGGTAGAAATCTCTATCTTTTTAATGCTTGGACCTTTTTCTTGTTCATTATGCACTTTGATGATATTTCTGTGCATAATCTGAATTTTGCTGATTGAGCACCTTCTTGTAGGTTGTCCTATTGGGTTCCGCTCCTGATCCTAGGATCCAGAATGACTTTGTCAATTTGGCGAATAAATTGCATTCTTCACATAATGATCGTGCACGCCTATGTCTGACATATGACGAACCCCTCTCACACTTGGTATTTTCTCATGAAAATGAGATGGTTTCCATTTCTGGTACTTATGTTATTAATGCACTTTCAATTATTGATGTTTCATGTTTGCAGATTTATGCTGGTTCGGATTTCATTCTGGTCCCTTCAATATTTGAACCATGTGGTCTAACTCAACTCACCGCAATGAGATATGGTTCAATACCTGTTGTACGCAAAACTGGAGGTAGGAAAGATTTTCTTGTAACTATAGTTTGTGATTGAGAAAATATATCCGAAACACGTTTAGGTTTTTGTTCTATTCACCAGCTTCCCCCTGCAGGACTCTATGATACTGTTTTTGATGTTGACCACGACAAAGAAAGAGCACAAGCCAGTGGCCTTGAACCAAATGGATTTAGTTTCGATGGAGCTGATGATGCCGGTGTGGATTATGCTCTAAATAGGTGAGAATGAGCCGTATACTCTCTCCACCTTTCTTTTGTTGATGAATTCCTAACCTGTATACTATTTAAGAGAAAATAAAGTTGTGTAAAATTAATTTACAAAGATTTTTTATCTTCAAGTTAGACGACTGACCTCCTTGTAGTGAATCAACTCAATTCAGGAGAATTATAGATTGTAGACTCGATAGCTGTTTGGTTCTCTGTCTACCTGTTATATTTTCTGTATGAGTTAGTCTCTTGTAAACCGATTTACATCATAAACCTTGTAAACCCTGTGGTCCCCCTTAATTTAAATACCCTAGCAATACATAGGGTATATAGGACTGGAAGGGGTGACCACAAGGTTTACACCGTGAACCCGGTTTACACAAGTGTTTGTGTTTCCGTATACCTATAAAAGAAGTTACACAAGTTTTGTTGTTGTTAGGGCGTTATCTGCTTGGTACGATGGAAGGGAGTGGTTCAATTCGTTGTGCAAGCGTGTTATGGAGCAAGATTGGTCCTGGAATCGACCTGCTCTCGATTACTTGGAGCTCTACCACGCTGTGCGCAAGTGAGTCGAAATCAAGAAACAGTTTTGTACATGGTTAGTTTGCTACCTCCAGATCTTATTTATTATTTTGATACATATACAAATAAACCCAATAAGCTTACACGATGAAATTTCTTTAGATGATAATCGTATTGACCACTTTGTCATAGTGTTCCTTGACATTCTTGTACAATTATGGATTACTCAGATGCAACAATTATTGTAAATTAAACCACAGAGTGCTTTAATCCTATTTGATAGGTGAAACTATAATTTAATGTGACGTGGCTGATTGATTGGTTGTGTGGTGGTGCTTGCTTTGTGAGGTAATAGTATTGTTAAAGAAAAGTATTACTTATAAAAAAAACTTAAAAAAATTAAGGCTGTCTTACTTGGATACCACATTGTAATATGCCTTATCTATGTGCCAATTAGGGACTGATTATGACAGTTCTTGTGGTCCTTTTTATCTTGAATGCTTTTTAGCTTAAATTATGAAATAGTGGGGCCATTTTGAATAATGCTACAAATTTTGAATTTGTTAAACCAGAAAAAGAAATTTTTTAAATTTTCAATCATTTCATAATAATATAAATGAATATAGTTTTGATTTGATTTAGAGTTGAATTTTGCTTGTAATTTAACAATTGCTGTACGCAGGGGGTGTTTTTTTTTTCAGTGTCTTGCATTGTCATTATGAGTTATTGGGCCCGAAGGTGGGCCTGCTTGATTCCTTCGCTTTTTTAGGCCCACCAAGAAACGACACTTCCGTCGCATCTCATTTGGTTCACTGGTACTCTTTGCACTTTGCTATTTTTATTATATATATTGAAAATAATTAAACGTATTAATTATTATGTTGATTCTTCTTCCCAATATGAAAATTTGCGCGAGATTAGGAAAAAATTATTAGAAAATAAAAAAGGAGTTAGGCTCCTGTGCATCAGGGCTCACGGAGCACATTCCGTGTGTCTTTGTGATTTTCTTGCCCCTTTGCAATTTAAACCTCTAGCAATACATATGTTTAAATAGAATTGAAGGGGGAGGGTTGTGTTCACATGAGGACACGAAGTATCCCTTCGTGTTCCCGGGACGCATGAGCTTTTGACATAAAAAAGTGAACTAGTAATAAATTTCTCTTTTTTTCGTAGGAATATACATGTATGTTTATACTCCCCCTCCGTTACCTCTCAAATCACACAATTTTATTATATTGCGCGTCCTATTCAAATTGCATAATTTTTCTCTTTTAGTAAAAGAGCCCACCAATGAATGGCCCACCACTACCCATAAAATCTCTCTGATACACCTACTCACTTTACATAAAATAATAATACTCATCTTTTAACCCGGACGGAGGTAGTATATATTTGGAGTACTTTGTATTCCAAAAGGAGATATTTTCCACTTTCTGGTACTAACATAAAATAAATGCATACCCCTTCATTCCTCTATAACTTGATTTATCAATAAAATGTATTTACTCAAATATGGAGTAATATTTATAACATTAAAATATATTTTTTACTTAAATTCTGTGCTGAAATTTTGGTGGAGTGAGTATTGTTTATGACAGCTTGCAAAACTTATACTTTGTCGAATTTTGATCATTTAATAGCGTAAAATACCTTCATTATAAGCATTTCAAATGCGTAAATTATTATCCTCAAAAGAAATACAACAAATTATAGTATGAGTTTTCACAACAAATTTAAGAACACTGCTCCAAATGCGGGACAGAAAACAAATAGTGGAGTAAATTTTAGAATATTCATCAATATACATTTTTTTTTGTCTCATATCTTAATTTCAATGATTTTATGTAAAATCAAATTTTGAAATATTATTCTTATTAATGTCGATCATTAATATTTTGAAATCACAATATATTTAAAAAAAAATTTAAAAGAGTAATAATTATTAAAAAAAAAACGTTGTTAATTGTCATGTGTAACAATAATAGTTACCTTTTATTTTTTTAAAAAAAACTCCAACATTTATATAATTCGTATTTCAAAGACTTTCATTAAAAAAATAAATTTTTATAAATTAAATTATACTATTTGAAACAAAATGTTATATGTTAAATGACGCAGTAGTACAAGAGATAAGTATGAACTCTTTCTGCGAACCAACAAACGTGATTCTTCGCTATATTAGAGCATCTCCAAGAGATTCTCTAAACTAAAAAATTATGTATATTTAAAAAAAAATTCAACTAAAACATCACTCCAATAAATTTAAATAAGTTCTTGGAGTTGAATTACATTTCATCTATTAATTAAATTTACAACAACATTAACTACACGCAATTCGAGGGCTAATAAAAATTTATCAAATTAAAAAAAGAAGAGAATATAGTGAATCGCAATCTTACATTAAAGCCTAATAATTACAACTCAACCACCTCTTCAAATTTGACTAATTAAATTGGATTTTTTGCCCATTATTTGGGTCACTTCCTATTCTCTAACCAACTACTCTGCCACTGAAATACAGATAATCAATTCATCACTATCTTTAACCATTAATCCTTCTTCTTCTTCTTTTTAAGTTAAATAAAATATTCTATGATTTGATTTGCTTTCACTATCGACCCACATTAGAGATAACATTTAATATGCTTTTTCCTTTATTATTTGATGACACTACATAGTTGACATGATTAGTATGACCCAAACAATCCCCTTTATTAATTAATCTAATCCATGTATTATGTGTATATAATTTGATTTAACACTAGTGACATGACTCGATTAGCTACAAAACTTTGACAAATTTTCTTGAAAATAATAGCCAAGCTTTGTGATTATTACACCATATATTTATTTTGTTAATTGAATGGCTTAATATTTAGTGATGTAAATTGCTAAATCAAAGAAATAGAATAGAACTCAATTGTATGAAATTCTTCCCTTAAGTACTCAATTGTATTGAATAAAGAAGAGAACTTTGTTGTCTTAGCACATAGCTTAAATGATCAAGATGAGGATTGGACCCTTTTTAAGCACAATAAACATAGAGCTCTTCTAGAACTACTTAACTCAGATAATGTGATTTACTTCTATTAATTTCTATTTCGAGGACATAGACGGCAAAAGCACCAAATATTGGAATAACCATTTTTCAAGTGTGGATTCATTTTTCCTATCAAGTTTAGTACAAATTTTTAACACGCCCTATCTCTAGCATTAAATTTACAAAAGGTAGTAGTTATAATTAATGAGATGAAGAATATGGTGGAAAATAAGTGAATCCCATACTAAACAGCAAACATGCCATAACAATAGTTACACAAATTAATTAAGCAAATGCAAAGATGGGCCACACTTAAGCACTTGTGAAGTCCCTATCCTCCTAAAGGCACTTTGTGAAGTGTAAATTAAGTTGAGAGGACCTCTCCTCTATCTTACTGCCATTTTCTGACATATAATTGCCACTGCAATCATTCACCACCCACCCCAACCCTTCTCCCACCCCCACCCCCTATCCTATCCTATCCCCACCTAGCTAGGGAATTATCCTAATGCCAAAACAAAAGCCTAGAGCACTGCTTGTGATATTTACTACTGCTTTCCAATAGGCTGTGGACTGCAGTGTCATCTCATGCAATAAATCCCAAAATACACGAGGAGAGGAAAATTAGTACTTCCTCCATTCCATAGAAGTTGACACATTTTTCATTTTGGTTTATCATATTAAAATTGACACATTTCATTTTTAATATATGAGACCCACATAAAAATAATTAATCTACTCTCATGGGCCCTACATATCACCTCTAATACAACTACCCACTACACATTAAATATTATTTCTCTCAATTCACTTTACATTAAATTATTATATTCTTTAATATCCATGCCCAAAAAAAATTATACCAACTTTAATGGGACGAAAGGAGTAACTAGTAGTAGTACTGCATAAGAGCATACGCATTGGTTATGAGTTTAAACTCAATTTTGAATTTCCATTTTATTTTTGTATAAATACCCATTAAACTCAACTCGTGTCTACGTTCACTTTATAAATTAAATTTATTATTCATGTGGCCCACTACTTAATTAGGTTCACTCTCTTTTGGGATGTGTAATACACCTTCCTATTAAAGTGATGATGTATTATACAAACTCAATAAAAACATTCCCATTATTTTCTCTCTCCCCCATTATTTTCTCTCTTTCTCATTTAAACCGAGTTCATAGCCTTGAACTGGCAAGACTCCTTGAGTTTAAACTGTTCATTTACATTGATTGATTTAAAATAATTTTCAGTTTAAACTCATTTTTTCTGAACCAACGTGGATGATTTGAGATCTAGAGTGAGAGTTAACCACAAATCTGAATGTCCTATCACCCAACCAAATGCTTTTACTCCATTATCACCTTCTCCTAGGCACCCTTCTTAAAGTCTCTTTTCCATCTTTCCTTTTTTTAATAATAAAACCAATGCATTCTACCATTGGATCCTTGTGAATCCATTAATAAAAATGAGGTAAATCGAATAAGATGTCTTGACATGGTTGAGGTTAATAGAATAAAAAAAAGAGGGAGATCGATTAGGTAAATATTTGTGTGGAATAGGGCATAATGATTTGAAAAATTTTTACTCTTCCACATGAATAAAGAAAAGTAACACTCCTACCCTTTGTTGAGACAGTCGTCCGAAAAAATATGTGTAATATAAAAAAATATTAGTATTACTTTTTTTTAAGTGAATAATTAATTATTTGGGATGAATCAATAAAAAAGAATGAGCAATCTTAAGAAAAAATACCAATAAACTACTTGTACTAATAATTTTCAATTGTAAAATGGTCTTTAAGTCCTAACATTTTCAGATTTTATACTCCCTCTGTCCCGGAAATATTGACGTATTTTTTTTGGACACAGAGATTAAGAAGTATAATAATTTAATGTAAAGTGAAATGAGAAAAATAATATTTAATGTGTGGTGTGTAGTTGTATTAGTGGTGAGTGTGATGTGTGTGTAGGAACATGAAAATAAATAAATTATTTTTGTGTGAGTTCCTTTTAAGGGAATAATTAATTATTTGGGATGAATCAATAAAAAAGAATGAGCAATCTTAAGAAAAAATACCAATAAACTACTTGTACTAATAATTTTCAATTGTAAAATGGTCTTTAAGTCCTCTAACATTTTCAGATTTTATACTCCCTCTGTCCCGGAAATATTGACGTATTTTTTTTGGACGCAGAGGTTAAGAAGTATAATAATTTAATGTAAAGTGAAATGAGAGAAATAATATTTAATGTGTGGTGTGTAGTTATATTAGTGGTGAGTGTGATGTGTGTGTAGGAACATGAAAATAAATAAATTATTTTCGTGTGAGTTCCATATTCTTAAAAAGAAAATATGTCAATTTCTGTGTGATAATTAAAAAAAATATATCAATATCTTTAAAACGGAGGAAATACATTAGTATCTAAAGACTAAATTGTTCTAAACCCCTGGATGACTAAACTAGCCAGGTGGGGGCCTATAGTTTTTCTCGATGTAAGCTTAGTTATTGGATATGGCCACTGAAATATGTGACAAATTGCTATTGCCAAAGCAGATAAGACTACGGAAATATGTGACAATTGCTAATGCCAAGGCCCAATCCTTTTCTTCCATATTGCCCAATCAAAACCAGCCTGCTAGAGACCTGCGAACTATTTTAATTAATCCCATATTTATGCCTACACTTAAACTGGTACGCTCATAGATTCGATGCAGAAAACCCAACTTCAAGAAAAGAAAAAAAAAGTTTAATTTAATCCCACCTTTGATATCCGAGCTTGATGAATTAATCTGGAAAGAGAGAGAGGGGGAGAGGCTCTTATCCGATTAATTATCATTAATTAGACACCTGTAGGGATCTGATTACTATACAATGAAATTGACTAATTCACCCTTTTGAACTCACCTATAAGTGGAAAAAAAAAGGATTCTTGAAATTGTGGTTTATTTAAGAGGGTCCAGTGGCGTAACCCAAAGTTATATTTTCTGTGGGCGTTTGGATGGAGATTATGAGATGGATAAGTGTAATTGTGATGTGAAATGAAAGGGCCATCATTTGTTCTCAGATTTTGTCCTCTTTCCTGCAAAAGACTCGTTTTTTCAATCCTTGATATCTATAATTTCCTTTGGAAGTCTGCAGTAGTTTCTGAGATACATCACATTAATTCTGCAACCCACTTTTTATTAATTTTTTAGTACTATTTTTACCCTTTTCATAGTTCCAATTTGAGATAAAACTGAGAAAACAGAGTCGTTTCTTATTTGAGGCATTTAAACGAACGCTTGGTAGATTCCTGATATTATTCTCTTACAACACTCAGAACTCTATTTCCTCCCCCCATTGATTCTCTTGGAAACCTAAAATCATCTCCCCCCCTCTTTATATACCCTGGGATTTGGCGTTTGTGGTGGATGTATACGTATAGACAGAGAGAGGGGCTTAGGCATACCTCCCTGTTCACCAGTGAGGCGGCGATGGCGGATTTGAATGATGGCGGAATGGCGGCGTTTGACGGCGGTGAAGATTTTGAAGAAGAGGAAGTGTGGGGTGTGATGAAGTCGAAGGCAAAGTCCAAAAGTAGTATAACACGAAAGGGTTCATCCTCATCTGCATGGCGTAGTTTCGCATCCACCCCAAGGGCCATTCCGAGATCCGCCACGGCGCCGCCCCACCAGTCGTCGGCGCCGGTGGGCATCCCTGATTGGTCCAAAATCCTGAGGGAGAAGCCGAAGAAGAACTTGTGGGACGATGCATGCGATGATGGGGAGGAGGATGATGGAGGAGAGAGAAAGTACAACTGTTATGATGATCATGGAGATGGAGATGAGATGGTGCCACCCCATGAGTATCTAGCAAGAAGGCTTGCTGCCACTCAGATAGCTTCGTTCTCCATGTGTGAAGGTGTTGGGAGAACACTGAAAGGAAGAGATCTCAGCAAACTCAGAAATACCATTTTAACCAAGACTGGTTTTCTCGAATGAATGATGAATAGTAGGAGTATGTTTATCATCATTGCATCGACGATTTTTGGATGAAGCTTCTAGAAGATATATACTTTTTTTAATTTTTTTTCTTAAATTTTTTAATGGGGGTGATCCATGCATGGATGGTCATTTTTGTTTTGAATTGAGTGGATGGAGATAAAAGGTAATAACCTTGGTTTTAATGTTAAGCTGGGGTTTAGGTAGTGTATCAACCAAGATTTGTGTTTCATTTTGTATGTGTCCCAAAATTATTAAGTTTCATTTTGGATGTGTTCCAAAATTATTAAGTATTCCCGTCCTAATATTAAGCTCGCCTTTTTTTTTTTCTCTCAATTTTCATCCCACCATAAGTTTCATGCTCTTATAAAATAAATAAATAAATAATCAAAAGTATACTAGTATAATTTTAAAATTGTGTCACTTTTTAACATAAATAAACAGTATTTTTATAGTATTTTTATACTCTCCTTCACCTTTAAAGTGTGTCTTTTTTTTTTTTTGCATCGGAAGAGTTCCCTTTATTTTTTTACGAGCATGAAACTAACACACATACTAATTAATACAATTAAAATATAAGATCATACTCTCGCTACTGTAACTCCTCACTATATATCAAATAATAATACTCATCATTAAAAATTACCTAAACCATGCGAAATCAATAAAATTAATTAAACAGTATTTTTTTTCTTAAACCATGTGAAACAACAAATATAAACTCAAAATATTGCATTAGGGTACTTGATAACAAGTAATAGAGGTGGGTGAGGGAATTAAAAATATTAATTATCATTTAGTATTATGTTTGTGTAGGGCTTTTAAAGTCAAAATTCATTCATTATTCTCATTAATTTGATAATTTTAATCTGTAAACACATACTATTATGTATTTATAACATGTAATTGGTATATTAAAAGTTTAATATTAATTCAAAAAATAAAATTAGTTTTTAGTCTATATTTATTTTCCTATAGGGGTATATACCGAAAGAGTTACTACTGCATATCGTTCTCAAAAAGATCCGAAGCAAAGCTTAAAAGTTAGTATTTCAAGTTAATTTGGACCAAAACTAAAGAGTTTATTCAAATTAATTAGGGCAAATATAAATATAACACCCATTCGTTACATAAATTGGGTGTAATGAAAATCTAAAATTAAAAGACCAGGACAACGTTTGGGCTAGGCCCAATGGGCCAAATATCATAATTCTGGATCTTGAACATGTTCGCAATTCACTGGAGTTCATAGTCATAGACATCCAATAGGGGAGATAATTCTGGATCTTGAATTTCCGCGGGATTTTATATGTTTTTTTTTTTTTTCAAATTCCCTTCATTTTTCTTTATGTAGAGCGGTGATGATAGATTCAGGAGCAAGGTTTGGGCATTCGCTCAAGAACGTCAGTCTCTCGGAATGATTGAATTTCTGGAGCCCAAACGCATTTAATTACAGAATATCGTTGTTTTTTTTTCTGCGCATTAATGTGGTTATGGTTTTACTGATTAATGTGTAAATATGTGAATTGGTGATGATGTATTGATTTTCGTTTTGTTTATTCTCCAACATTAAGATTTTAGTTGTGCATATTGGCATCTGAAACTTTAAGTTGCAGTTATCCATCCACATGATGTGCTAAACTATGTTGCTTCCATAACTTAGATGGAATTTGGAATTATGCAGCTATTAGAATTTTACTTTCTCTGTTCCTGTGTTTTAGGCTAGGGTTGATGGGTTTCCTTTTCTTGTTCGGTTATTTGATCCTTACAATTCAGTCTGTATAAGAATTATTCCCTATTGGTATCAGTGTGTTAGTTATATTAAGGGTTCCTCATGTATGCTGAAAGCATGCGAATGTAAGATTTAACTAAGAAAATTATAATCACAGATCAAGTGCCATTAATACTGAGTCCTGTTGGCCCCTGTGTGCTACAAAACACCTTTCTCCATTTTCAAAGAGCCTCCTTAAAATGCCATAGAGTACGTCTACTTCTAATTTTAGAGGGGATATGCCTAAAGTATACACATGTTAGTTCACACAGTTTATTTTACCCTTTATGTATTATTTGCAATCCTGATTCAGCTTATAGATAAATTATTGGGCAAATATAAATACTGTGTTAACTCTATGCCCCTTAGCCGATCCATCCAAATCCATATAGCCTCATGATGATTGGTCATTTCGTGAGAACCTATTAGTTCTTGCACATCACTGCCTTCACTGAAAGATAACGGCTGTTTTCTAATCATTTCAGCATTTGATATGTTTATTTTAATGTCTATCATTAACCTTGCTTCTCTAATGTTTAAAATTTGTGATCCTCAGGCTATCTAAAAATTTATACTGTTTGGCCTCTTCAAAAGCCCTGGATGAGATCTTCTTTCACTTCTACATCAGTCCTGAACAAAATTTCGTGCATGGCCCATGCAACAAATTATACTGTTTTAAAAGCGCTATATATCGTAATTAAACTGCTTTACATTTATTTGCCCATTCATTCAGCCATTCCATTTTTGCTTGACTTTCCTCATTTCCATATATCTTTAGGCCTCAAAAACTGCTGGGGAAAACTTTTTGCTTTCTTACTGAAATAAGCCTATGGTGTTTATTGGCTGAGTGAGAGCTGGTATGGTGCGTCATCTTGTTTGAATGGTGCGTCTTTCAGTCTGAAAATAATTAATGATTAATTCTGTTAAGACTTGCCAAGATTTTTTTATTTATTTTTTGCTTTGGAGGAGGTTAGTGGTGACATGTTTCAGGCTAGAAACTTGGAAATTCTAGTGGTGAAGGAAAAAATAATGCTTGTCATAGTATGGCTGAACAATGTGCATTTAACTTTAATGTGAACGTTTCTTTAATGATTGCTGCAATAGCACAATGTATAAATTATTTCTAAGCATAATCTGGATTATTACCTTAGGATGCAATTTCTGTATGAAGAAAATACTTCCAGGCGTGGCTGCAAGAATAGAACCCGGTAATGTATGTATGGGTATTATACATTACGTGTACTGAAGAATTTTCACAAGCGTATAAGAGTTTTCTTAGGAGTGTAAATAGATCTCTATTCCACATACCTCATCTGATGCCATTTATAGGTGGGATGCATAGAAAGCATTGAGAATTGAGACAAATGCATGTGAAAATAATGCAACATGAAAGCTAGTTGATTTACTGAAAAGGAGTGAAAATGTGATTTTACTTCCAAGTATAGAAATGATGAATAACCAGATCATTATATAAAGCAACTGTAGTTGTGAAAGTATGCACTTATTTTGAATTAGACATTTGATGAAATTAAGATAACAAAATGAAAGATGAAAGATTTTGAACTCTACTCATATTTGTAACTAGTGCAAAATCATAAAAATATAGAAAACAGAATTCCCAAGCACTTCTACATCTGCATCTTTTTTGTGTTTGTCTTGTGTATACGACTGTATTTATTGGAGGGTTTTGTACTTCTATTTGGACTGAAAGCATGGAATCACACATAATTGTTTTTGACACTTTCTCTGCCGAATGCATCTTGTTGATGGCTGGACTTTAACTTTTACAGTGGGCAGCCTTAAGTCATTCCATTTTAAATATGGATTCAAGTAAGTTGTACCTTTTCATTTACTGAGAGTGGAATTACTAACTATTCAGAGGCTTTCAATAAATTACTAGCCTACTAGTTTTGCAAATCTCTTGGGCTTTTATTTTTATTTTTAATTCTGCATTTTCCTTCTGGCTTATAGGCTGAGCTTATCCTTTCTTGCTGTATTCTTAAAGTTCTTTCCATAGAAATTTGTTTTCCATTGAAACCTGGCTTACAGATAAGGCATACTGTACTGTTTCCTTAGTTGTTGTGCAGTAGAGAGTTGTTTTTCCATCCACTGATGGTAGACTTGCTATTTGAGAGAGATTTTTTCCCCCCTCATATTGGATAATAATTAAAAAAATAAAAAAATAAAATCGAGTAACTTTAAACTTTCTTGACATCTCTTTTGAAAGATAGGAATTTGGATTACAGCAGAGTTGCAACTTGCTGGTATTGATTCTTAAGGCATTATTCTGGCATGCAGAAACCATAAAATTTTCAGATCTCACAGAGCATTGCAGTTAAAGGAAGATGCTCTCTGGAGTTTATGTAAATGTTGCTGATCTTTTTATCTCAGTGATAAGATGACAACTCATATTTCACAAAGGTCAATTGGGATGTAAGTCTACATTTCGTACCTCAGAGGTGTGGAGTTGCAATGTACTTTTGTTGCTTCAAAGACCCTGCCTGATTTGGTTCCATTTTTTCTGAAATAAAAAATTAAGTAATATGATTATTATTGATAAAACTCTCATCATGCTTGAAAATATCATGAAGTATTTATTTTTGTTGAGTCTATTTCTTTCCTTTCTCAGTAGTATTTTCTTCAAGGGGGTGAAATGCCACCAGTGAGCTGTTGAATCCCATGATTTAAAATATTTTTGTAACAATATCTTGCTTGCTTCTATGTGATGCAGTAATGAAGAGAAGGAATTGAGGGAGGATGATGATAATGTTTCTCTCATGAGGTGAGTATTGTTTTCCTCTCATATTTGCAAGTGAGTTCTTAGTGCATTGCTAATTACTACATCTTTCAATAAAAGTCATAGGTCTTGCCTAGTCTTCCATGTGATATGATGTGTAATAAACAATATGAAAAGAATGTAAAGACAAAGTATTCAAAATAAATGATTTGACTTATCTTACTTCAAATGCTAAAATATAAAATATACTAAATATTATTATTACTAGTTAAGTTAATGCTTAATAGGAAGTTGGTGAACTAGGTGCTGTGTGCCTAAATGCAGAATCTTCAATTTATCTCGTTTGATGTAGTAACTAGTAATAGTTTTAATTTGAAGACCTGACTGTTATGTTCAATGAGATTATACAAGTTATTAATGTTAGTTGTTTTTAGCTCTGTAGTTTCTAGGAAAGAATGAAAGTTAACAGTGAGCCCTCTCTATAAGCCACTTGAGGCAAATCCTGCGATTTACCTCCTCCACCAATCCCCAGGGCAGGGGCGGTGGGTACACCATTTAGGAAAGAATGAAAGTAACTCAACTCTGAAACTGGTTAGTGACCCCCTTTTGAGATGGCATTAATGATGAGATTGAAAAGTTGATACTCTTTACAACTACCACAAACACCTCGTCAATAAAGTAGGAAGCCTTTAGGTAGAAGTATGTAAATGCAATATGACAGTTTTTTTTTTCTTTTGTTTTTTCTTTGGGAGATATTCTCATGGAAAGATTCTTTCAAAATCACCAAATCAAGTCCTTATATCTAAAATATAAACTGTAGTTAGATATGTTAATCTTGTTTTTATCTTGATATAAAATGATATAGTGACCCACAGTAGGAAGTCAAGTATTACCACATGTGCTAATTTGATGTTATATACATCTGTGTCCAAAAGCATCTAGGAGGCGTAGAGAGTTGTAAAGCTTTTATCATAACAAAAGTGCGTCCTAATGTGGACAAAAACATATCTTAGTGATATTTTCACATTACAACCTTAACACAAGTACAGTTTTGGACCATAGTTAATCATACATGCAGTAATTCTCGAAAATACAGACACAGAAAAAGCATCTAGACCATATTGACTTATTTGTGGTGGATCTGATTTTGAGATAATTTGCCTGTTACATACCCTCGGTTAGAAACACAATAGAGAAACATAGTCATACCTGTTTTAGGATTGCATGTGAAGAAAGAGAGTGATAAGGAGCCGGAGTAGATACACAGCACGAATACGTGATATTGGCACGGCTCAATCAAATAACCGAGCTCTACTCACACGGAGCGCGGCTTTCTAATTGAACCGCACCAATATCTCGTATGATTCGTATCCACATCACTTGCCTCTTATCACTCCACTATTCTCCATGATTGGTAGTTTGGCTTGTAACCATATAAAGAAGTATCCTTGTAGAGGAGTATTACATCTAGTTGGGAGAAGAAACAGGGGGGGAATATGTTGAAAATGATTGCAGAGAATTGGTGTGGTGAGAAGTTTGATTGATACTGAATGAGGATTAGAAGCCATATATAAGAGAGAGAAAGAAATGGAAGTTGGGGGGTTGGGGGGGTTGACATGCATAAGCAGGCATTGAATTTGCCAACAACCCAAACAACAAAAAGGAGGGTATATTTACTCAAAAGCAATGTAACGATGAAAAAGGTTACTGGAGCAAATCTGGAGCCTTCAATATGCATTTATGAGGTCGGGGAAAAGGCGTGTTAACGCCATCACTACCTGCATTTGAATTTCAAACCCCTCTATATTTCTTTGTCAAATATTTATTTATTTATCATTTCATATAATTATTCTCCAAATACATTTTTTGTCACAAATTAAATTTGTGATACAAGTTTTCAAGATTATAAAAATATATGCCGTCGTTTTCAGTTCTCAGTGGTCTATTCTACATTCAAGATGTTCCTAATTTGAATTTCCAGAACGCTGACTAGATTTTCTTTCTCCTGTTTTGTTGCTTTTAAATTTAAATTTAAATTTTTATTTTTCATATTTGAGTGGGGGGTGGGGGGGGGGGGGGTTGGGGGTGTGAAGCATGAATTATTTTGGTGAAATCATTATTTTAATATTTTATTACGAGTGGCGTAACTATAAATACCCATGGACCATTTAAAAATTTTCTTTGTGGACCATTTTTATATATCATGATAACTAAAACAACGAATTGTCCAGTTTCTGTTTGATACATTACTGGGGTGGCTGATTGATTCAACAAGATTAGAAGAATGGTTGACAAGATTCAATAGAAATAACAATTTTTGGAAAATTAATGTTTTTGTCACTCTAGGAAAATGTCATAAATTCAGTATTAATGAATATAAGACACTAACAAAGCAAAATTTTTATTTCTTGCATGGTAACACAAATAAATACTACTCTCTCCGTCCCGGAGAAGTTGATATATTTTTTTTTGGCACGGAGATTAAGGATTATAATAATTTAATGTAAAATAGAGTAAAGTAAAGTGAGAGAAATAATATTTAATGTGTAGTGGGTAGTTGTATTATAGGTGATATGTGGGGCCTATGAGAATATAATAATTGTTTTTGTGTGGGTATTAAAAAGGAAATGTGTCAACTTTAGTAGGACAAATCAAAAAGGAAAGCGTGTCAACTTCTTGGATGAAAGGAGTAAGAATTAGGAGGAAAAATATTATTTTTCAATTTATTTCTATTACTAAATATTTTCCCATTTTTCACGTGCACCTTGTTATTATTATTATATACCTTGTTTGGTGTGTAAGATGGGATTGGTAAGACGCCACTATAATGAGATTGAATTGTGGAAGGATCGAATTAGTTACGTGTATGAATTCAGAATGAAATTTAGGATATTTCATATTTGACATGATTAAATGTTACGTATTTTGTTCGAAGTGTATGATAATCTTATTATAATATTTAAAAAACAATAATAATTGTGTAAGTATAAATAAAAAGTATAATTAGTTTTTTTTTAATAATTATTTATAAAATAGTATTATATGAAGGGGAAAAAAGTAGAAGATTAAAATTTGGCAAAAACTCCTGTGCATCCGGGCGCACGGATCATATTCCATACGCCTTTAGAATTTTGTGTTAAATTGTATACCCTTTAGTATACAGATGTGTACCCTTTATTTTCTAAAGAAAATTATTGTGTGTATCTGGGCGCATGGACAACGCTCCGTATGCCTTTAAAATTTTGTGTTAAATTGTATACTCTTTAGTATAAAAATATGTACCCTTTATTTTCTAAAGAAAAAAAATATTAATGAAAAATGTATACCCTTTAGAACAAAATGATGTACCTTTTATTAATTAAAGTGTATACCATTTAGACCAAAATAATGTACCCTTACCCATAATACCTCACTCTTAAAATTTTTACACGGTATATATAACTATATAAGTATTGCTAAAAAGCCATCATTTTTCATCCATATTCTAATTTTTATGATTTGAAAGGTTCGATGCAAAAATAAAAATAAAAATTATACTTTCTATATTTATATAAAAAAATTAATATAACAATGATATTGTAATAATTTAAAAACAATACAAGTAATTAATCGAAATTAACTTTAAAGAAGTTGTAGATTAGAAAACCTTGCATTTAGTTGTCAATTTCATAAGGAACTAGATTAGAAACTATCAGTATGATAAATTATTTTTATTAAAAATCTCAAGATATAAAAGAAAATTAATCTAATACTTTTAGATCAGTAATATATATAATTTGTTAGGTAAAAAGTGATGTTTGTTTATTTATTTTATAAAAAAGTTGCCATGAAACTGTTTCATAACCTAATAGAAATAAATTTTAATCGAGTGAGTTTGGTGCATTTATGTAAATCCTCATTTTTTACTTTTAAATATTTTAAATTTTAAGAATAAACATTGAAATTTAAGGGTATAATAGATAAATTAGTATGGTTCACATAACTAACCAAATGAACTTGGTTTACAGTTCATACAAATGTTTGCTCTTTTAATATGTTGAATGAACTAGTATGAAGCCCGCATAATACGCGGGCTTTTCATTTGTTAAATTATTATTATATTAATATATATATTTTTAAATATCTTTAATTTTATTTAATTTTCATGATCCTTATTTTCTAATGTAAAGGATAAAAATTGGTTTTAAGGTAATTTTCTAATTTCTTTTCTCCCGAAGAAAATACATAGCATGAGCGACAATGAAAATATTTCTGAAAATAAGAATAATATTAATAATACATTTTCTATTTAATAATATACACTTACTAAATTTTAAAATTAAAATTTCATTTTGAATTTTATCGAATGATAATTATTTTATTTCTTAAGTTTAGATGCAATAGCAATTTTCAGTTAAATGTTGATTTTCAACTGAAAATTACTCAAGTTTGCTTCACCTCTCAAACCATATTACAACTCAAACCATATTACAAACTCCTGCGAATACTTTATGCTTTGGAGCCTAAAGTCATATAGATATATCCAACTTCATAAATTAACAATTATTATGTTTCATTGTTTATTTTTTAAAGGAAATGCATAACCAAGTCAAAGAGTCAAGTCTCTTGGAATTTAAACAAAGTTAAGAAGTTATTCAAACAATGGTAATATTTTTCTTATTGATAAGATGTAATGAGCTACGTTTGATGGATTAGTAATCTAAAGGCCAAAAAAAAAAAAAAGGATCATACATCATAAATAAATTTAGCTCTTGCATCCTTGTAAGAGAGTGGACTCGTTTGCTATATTGGTATACATGCTTGATAGGAGAATACTGAATTGCAGGTGACAACCTCCAATTCAAAAATGCATTCTATTAAACATTATTAAATGAGCGAACACCTCAAAAGTGCACATAGAAACTCATCATCATGCCAAATTATAGCTTAACATTATACACGTCTTCCTCATTCTAACAACCTCCATTTCAAGAAATCCTAATCAGGAAGTTTATTGGGAGAGGAATGGATTATTGAGGCACAAAATGCAGGAGACAAACTTTTGATAAATAAATTTTCTGTCTATAGATATCCCGACTATATAAGCATGAGGATGTTATTTGATGGCAGTAGAGATTTTTTTTTGATGTGGAACACAAAAAAAGTGTAAATCAATGATTTGAGATGTAGGATCGGCGAGAAATAAAATTTAGGAATGTGGAATAACAACAGAATATTTTCAAAGAAAACAAATAATGAAGAACATAGACAAATTTGTTCGCTTATAATTTTGTTAGTTATTCTACTTCAATATAGAATTTCATACCTTAGTTTTCAGGACTCATTGCTCTTCATGAATTTGAAGAAGGAATTCAATATTTTGAGGCCCCTATATCATTAATCAAAAGAAAAATTAAGTTTATATAAAGCCTTGCAAGTTGGAAGAAGTTGAACCAAAGATGAAAACATATGTAACACCAAATTATTCAATTTTTAATAACTCTGTTAAGATAACTAAAATAAAAGATTATCTAAACAGTTTACGAAATGAAAAATAATGCAATCTCTTTAAAATTGCAAGTAATGCTACGTGAGTTTTGTGAAAAGACCGCCTGGATCTTCTATCAATTCCACCTAAGGGGGAGAGAGAGAGGATTTAGAGAGAGATTAAAATAGAAAATTGTAGTAACTTAATTAAGATTACCATAACATCATGTTCTTTTCTTTTAATAATGGCAGTAGCACGTTTATATCTTCTTCTGAGATTTCCAAATATAGATAAGATCAGGATTCTTTCATGAAGGGATACAATAAAAAGAAAATATAATTATGCAATTAACTCTACCAAGAACAACTAATATCAATTAGAATAACTTTAAAATAACTGAATGAAAATAGAATTAAAGTACACGATAACAGTAGCAACGATAGCTAGAAAATAATACTATATAGAATAAAACACTTACAATGTATTGAGTCACAGTAAATCTTGATAATGGAGGGGGTAATCACCATCTACAATTGAGTCTGCAGAATAGAAGTGCGAATCTGTAAAGCAACAAAGAAGTCACGTTTTCGAAATTCAGAAGCGAAAAAATTGTTGTTGAAGATTGAAATTATATTATTTAATTAGGTTTTCGTCAAAACAATAATGTAAATGGATAATCCTTGTTATATATATATATATATATATATATATATATATATATATATATATATATATATATATATATATATATATATATATATATATATATATATAATGTGTTACACTGTCAAGGGAAAATCAAATAAGGCTTCTTTAATTGATAGGATAAGCAGAAAAACATGGAATCTAGGAATGTGAGGAAAAAAAATTATATAATTCAAGAATGAGAAATAATAGATAAACGATTTAATACCTAAAATGAAACTTCTGACTAATGAACGAAGAAGTTGTTCAAAGCCATATAACTTCTAAACGTATGAAATCAGCTTTACTTTGGAGTGGAATTTTGTATTGAAAATAAATAAATGACAGTAGAATTAAATCAAGTCCAAATAGTTTCGACACTCTGAATTTTCTCTTGGATCAATAAATTTGCGACATTATGCTTTTATATCAATTAAGTCAAGATAGTTAAAGAAAACCCACTATAGATACTACGCTAATAGCAAGAAACATCAAGTAAATATCAATGAGGCCTCCTTGTTTTTATGCATAAAGAAAAATGCATTTCATCATAATCCTCTTAAACCAATGCAATATCAGTCTCCAAATCCTTCCCTACCCTACAATTTGCATTGTACATTCAAAGAAACCGAAATAGTTAAATCATATGCAATCCAACAACAAATCAAATGCAACCACAAACAAAGTACGTATTAGGAAAATAAACATAAATAATGCCACCCATTTTATTTTGGACTTCATTCCAATCCTTTTAAACTTATAAAAATGCATATATCTAAATAATATAGAACTCCATCAACATGTGAAATACAATTCACAAAATGATTATTTGGAACTGAGACCAACACATTTCAATTTCAAATTATTATATTGTAAAATTTAATCATAGCTGCAACATGTGAGAATGAAATCTTATAACTTGATTCAAAAATAAATAGAGATGTAAAAATAAGTTCTTGTAATAAAGGGATGTAATATTCATCAAACTGCAAGAAAGTACACAATATAAAGATAATATGCTGTAATATTTTATTTTTCACTACATTCAGCATGTGCAAAGACAGGACTATTTTCCTAAAACCTTCTAGACCCCAACAAAGGGAAACATGACTCAATTATGTCTATCTGAATCTCGAAAACAACTACATGAATAAAAAGGGCAGCAATATGGAAAAGTAGTACCTTGCGTTATTGAAACTTTTAGCTGACGGTTCATAATTACGTTCACACATCCATATTACTAAACGCTGGACAATATGCCTTGACAAAAAGGAACACCTTATCCCCTATAACTGATAGTATTTATTCATCAAAATCCCAAAAATTGTGCAAAATTGATAAATTAATCATTCAAAATCCTAACAAATAAGATAATAAGAAACCTGAACTTCGTTAACTTGTTGAGTAAACGTGAAAGGGAATTTATTTAAAGTATATGATATTGAATTCCTCAAATTGAACATTGTGGGCATTGTGAAATCAAGTAGAATCTTGAACCACGCACAATGCAAAATTATGAGAGAATATCATTTTTTAAGTAAGTTGTCAAATTCTAATAACAATATAAGATCGACATAAATTTAACGTAGATAAGGAAGCCCACCTGAGATTCAAAACTCATATGCAATTGTATTTTCTGTTTTCGTTGAAATCACTGAAGCAAACTTTTTGGGAATGAGTTAGGGATAAAATGATATTAGGAAGAAAGTACCTAAATTGAGATCTGTTGCTGGTTGACATTGGAGATGCAGACGTGAATGTTCTCACAAATGAGGTTAGGGTTTGAGCTTTTGAGTTGAGGATTTTCTAAAATTAAATTTAAGACCTTAAAATCTCTTGAAATTATACTAAATGCACCGATAATCATAAAACAAAATGCCTAAGAAATTGACACATCAGCCTTCATTTTTTCTTAAGATGACACATCAGCAATAGTTCTCTCTTGTGACGACACATCAGCAAAAGAAAACCTTCATTTAGTTATATAAAGATTTGGCATCCAACTTTTATTATATAATATTTTGATATATTATTATTCTTCTCTATCGATTCAATAATCTCGTTTCGTTTTATTTTCCTTTTTCATCTGTCCTAATACTATTTTCATATCCCAATAAAGGAAAATGTCACCCAACACAATAATTTCACCTTACATGTTATATTAAAATTTTATCTAACACATACTCCCTCCTTCCGCTTTCAAGTGTTCCAACTTATTAGAGGGAAATGGAACCCTTAAAAGTGAACGAAAGGTGTAAATAAAAAAATTTAGGGTCCTATGCAGTGAAACACCTCGACACCATCCAAGAACTGCCCTTATTCTGACACATAATTTCAATAAAATGATCTCATACTTTGTTGGAAAATCAACTCATTGAACAAAATTGGCGTCAATGTGAATAGAGTGAATTGAAAATGTATATGGACAAAATAGGAAGAGAAAACGGTTAGTACCACCCGGATTACGTGGGAAAAATTCATCAATCCAAATATGAGTTGGTACCCGATTCATTTACTCATTTGTAGTATTCACCAAATCAATCCACCATTCAAACTTGGCAGCTAGAGTGGATCATTATATGGAGTATTCACTTATCATCCATGTACAAATATACATTCAAATTAAGGATTATATATGTGTGTGACTGTCTCACATAATAACTTTCGTGAGACGGATAAAAAGCGATAATATTTAAATGAAAAAGTGATATTTAATTAAGGAAAAATGATAATAGTGGTCCAGTGAATTATTTCATGAACAATTAAATTAAAAATGATAACATTTCAAAAGAAAAATTAAAGCATTTTTAGTAAAAAGTAATAATTAATTACGAAAACATAAAATGATCCCACCTTGAGATGATTTAACATGAGACTGCCCCCTTTCATAATTTAGTATTAATCTCTGTATGTAGGGTTACATATTTACAAGAAATCAATTGCATAACATATCTTTCGCATGCAATTGAGGGGAGTTGCCTTTTATGTTTTCTTTTTCATTGTGGAAAAAAAGGAAATAATGAGTAATGATCTCATTTGGGTTTCCAGAAACCACCAACCACCCATGCCCTTAACCCCCCATATTATGCTGCTGGATTAAATGGCTGCAAAATTAATCAAACGTGGCCCATGCAATGTCCATAAATTAAGAGAGAGAATATTAATGAGAGAGAGAGAGAGAGAGAGAGAGAGAGAGAGAGAGAAGAAAGCAGCTTCTTCTTGGGAGCTAGCTCTTCTAAGTTAGATTCATGATTTTGTTTGATAAAGTAGGGTGCATGCATGAAAGGGAAGAGTTTAGGTACGTTTGCATCGATGCGACAACGAACAGCGGAGTACTGTTACATACAAAAAAAGTGATGATAGATCGAAGAGAATGAGATGGTAATATAATTATATAGGGGGGTGGGGAGGAAGTGTCCTTCTCCTCATGTGGGTTGGGACCTGTATCTAATGCCACACCATTAAAACCTATGTATTGTTTTGAAGGTACAACAAGCAAACAATAGCATCCCGGGCCCACTGACTGTTTCACGTGAAAATGCTGAGCAACCCCACCACACATTTACTGTCTTAATTAATACAACTCCAGCAAAGGATTGAGATGCTTTAATTTGTTCGTTGCATGGAAATTAATTAGACGGTCTTCCTCTTAACGGAAATAATTAACAACGATTGGATCGGAATCATCGTACTTGTGCCAGCAGATGAGCATGAAGATGCATCTCCTCATGATGTACAGTCTTGATCGCTTCTCCTTCGCCACCGCGGCACATCTGTTCTTCAAGCTCCTCGTCGACGACGATGGTGGTGGAGATTCTTGATCGTCCTTGTGTGTTGATGGTCCAGAGTAACACTGACCCATTGCTGGCTTTGAAATTAATTTTTATTTAATTGAATTGAATTGAGTGCCTTATAATTGTATAACCAGTTTTTGGGACCTTATAATAAAAACCGAGGGGGTGGGGTGGGGTGGGGTGGGAGGTGTTGTTAATGGAGACACCTAAAGATGATGGACCACAAGCTCAGCCCTCTTCATCCAACACTTAATGCAGTTTTTCTACTGCTTAAATAATTTTACTAAATATGCATGTCATTTGATTTTACAAATATAAGCCATCTTTATTTTTTTTTTTATTAATTATTTTCTAATGAAAGAGTTTATTATACTAAACGTAATTAATAAGAACTTCTCCCTTTGAAGATATAACTAGCAAAATGAATGGATAACTGTATATTTATTTTACTGCAAGTCTTTTTACTTCAACAATAAAGGGTTGAACTTCATTTAATCAAAATTGAAGAAACTAGCAAATTATGGATCATAGAAGGGAGATAAACCTAGGGGAAAAAAGTTAACTAAGGTTTGAAATCTAAAAATATAAATTTATAGTTGAATGATAAAATTTGTGTCAAGAAAATCCCTATTGTTAATTAACTTAGCATATAAAAAATCACACCGGATCTTATATGTGTCGAGCTTTGTATTATCTTTAATTTATTTCTTTTTATTATGTGAAATTATAAAAGGATAAAGTTTACTCTATTTTTCTCTCGTGTATACTCTATCTCTATCTACTTCAAACTTCAAAGATGATAGTTTGGAGTAAAGGAGAGAGAAAATAGGTGGTGATTATTTTGGGATTAGAAATGTGGATCTAAAATTTGTTAAATTTAATAAATTTAACATATAATTATATTAATCTATGTTTTTTTTTTTGAAATTTAGAAATGATAATTTTTATTTTATTTTAAATAAATGGGTAAGAGTAATGGATGATATGTGTGAGAGGGAAAGTAGAATATAATGTGTTTTTGAAATTTAGAAATTATAATTTTATTTTTATTTTAAATTAATGTGTAAGAGTAATGGGTATGAGAAAGTAGAATGTAATGCATATAATATGTAAATGAGATTTATGTAATTTAATTATACTAAATACAACTCAAACAATTAATGGATTAAATGATCTTAAATCTTAACAAAAAAAAAATAATAAAGATAGCCTAAAAGAATACTCAATCCCTTTCACAATAAGGTTTACATATTATATCATTTTGGTGTTCAATCTAAAGGTTTATATAATTTTTTTAGTAAATATGAGCAGTGAGCAACACACCTACACATTAATACTCCTAAAAATTTTATAATATTACACAATTTATTATCAATTTAAATTAAAGTTAAGAGCAAAAGGAAAAGTATTGTATCCACTATACATTAAAATACCACTCTCTCTGTCCCATGTTTTTTCACTATTACTGTAAATATAAGATTTTAAAAAAAAAATTTGACCAATTTTATTGACTCTTGAAGGATAATGTTATCTTTTTAGATAATAAATTAATTATAAATTATATCGTGTGTTAAGCGAGAGTGATAAATTTATAATTAAAATATACTTTTAAGGTCGAGAATTGATGTGATATTTTCTTTTCGAGTGGTGACGTTTAATATGAAACGAACGAAAATAGAAAGTATGAAATTTAATATGTGACTAAAAGAATTATTATATTTTTTAATCTTCGTGTTCAAAACAAATATAAATCCAAGGAAGGGTATTAACATGAGAAAAAAAAATGTTGATTGTGAGTGAATTAATAAGATCAAACAAAAACCGTTGTAGACTTGAAAATCGAAACAAAAAATAGGTGATGCTCATTTTAATTTACCACTCCTAAATCTGACATGTACTGTATTCTATGCTACCAGAAATCACTCAAAAATTAATTATTCCAGCAAAGTGTAAAAGACGATTTTGCCCTCAGTCCTAGAAGTAGAAAAGCCAAATATCTTTTCTTGCTTATGTACCTTCCTTTATGTCGAGGTTTGCCCTATTAAAACCACTCTGTTTTTTCCTATTTCGTCCTTTTGTTATTAATGTAACATCAGTTTTCCTTCTACTTCTTTTTTTTTTTTTTGGAATTGTATATAATTTTAATATTATCCCCAAAATATTTAAATGTGATTATTTATATATTACTCTAAAAAACAAAATTACGGCAAAGGAGCTCTTCTCCAGATTTGCCACATCTGCAGTTCCACACTACTTACTCAAAGATTGCAATTCAAATGGACTTAATTGAATTATGTGAATTTTATAATATGAATAAAATATAAATTCATAAAAATTAGTTGAATGAATGAATTACTTGATTCATAATTCATAAAAATTAATGTGTTTCAGTGTAAAATTAAATGATTGTCTGAATCATTACAACTATAACCTAGTAACTACAAATAGTTAACTACTACCTTCGTTCCGCCCAAATATATAACAATAAAACGACACAAGAGTGATGCTCGAATCCTCCTCGTGTTGTGCGTGTCGCACATTCTAAATATTTGAACAACACTTTCAAATTAAATTTAAGAAATAATAAGTGAATAAATAATTTTGCTATGCAAGTGAAGGATTTTTGTTATAAAAGAAACGTACGAGTGAAAAACCAGCTGGTTTGCAGTAGTTGTTTCTGGGCATGAGAAGCGTGGTCCTTTCATCGCAATAACATGATATATCTATCTACACATCAATTAATTTATTTCCAATTAAATTCTAATTAATCTAATTAATTAGTAACTAAATGTGTTTAAAAATATCTGCCAAAAATGTGTTTAAAAATGAAATATTTACTGTTAATTCGTTTCACTATTTAAACTCTCCATCCCACGTAAATTTTCATATTTTTTTGTTTTCGTCACTCTACAAAAATTTTCACATTATAAATAAATTATGAGTATATAAAAAAAAAACTAACCTTTCATATACATTTAACAAAAAAAAATAAATAAAAAAAAACTACAATACATAATACACCTAACTTACTTTATTTAATTACCCAACAAATATCATTATGTCCTTAAAAATTGTTGGAAAACTCACGTTCATGAATAGGGAGAAATCATACCTCTCACCAAAGAGTTTTCCTTGCAGTGGAAGACATCGTATGATTGTTTGTACGAACCGATTGGTACTCACGTTTGGTAAACTGTGATCTTTTGGATCAAATCTCACAACACGATTGTAGATTAATTTCCACGATATTGTATTAATGTAGAGGATATGAAGAATTGGACTTGAGTGTTAACTCGGGAAAGAAGAACATAGAAAGGAAACGCTTTCGTGTCTTGTTCTTGCGTTCTGCGTTCTCCCGCCTATTGCGTCTAGCGTATAGCGTTACGTAAAACTGCCTCCACGCTCGTACATATCTCCAAAGAGATGAGAGTTGAGAACTAACTCTTAAATCCTTTATCTATCTTATCCACAAATCATAAGTGGAATTAATATTAAATAAATATATTAACTATTATTTAAAAAAATTAAGTTAAATATGAAAACCTTTTCACTATCTTAAAAAACTAAGATCATCTCTAGCATAAATGTCACGTCACCATTATTGAGTGAGAATTCAACTCCAGTAAAGTGTCACACTTGTGCTAAAGGTTTCTTCAGCAGTGCTGGATATCAACCTGCATCCGTAATTTGCAGACGGAAACTCCCTCCAGCAGAGCCGCAAATTCACCTGCAAAATAGAGAAAATCACTGTAGCGCTGGAAAAATCCAGACACTACAGTGAAATCTGCATCTTTTTTTATTTTTTAATTTTTTTTACTTATTTTCAATTATTACATTTAAATAATATTATATATTCTAATGGTTAATGACATTATTTTAATGATATTTTCATGGTTAATGATAAATGAATATATCTGATGTATCACATTAAAATCCACTTTTATTTATTTATTTATAATTAATTTAAATAAATTATAAATAAGTTAAAAAATATTATGATTGTAATTTTTAATAGTAAATTTATATATATATATATATATATATATATATATATATATATATATATATATATATATATATATTTATTGTATATGTGAAAAAAATCTACATTTTTAAATAAGTTTAAAAAAATATTTACTTAAATAATAAAATATATTAAAAATTAAAATTACATTACATATTAAAATCCTAAAGACAAACTTACATTACATTAATATTATATTATTTTAATTTTAGGCATATTAATATTTTTATTATATTATTTTTTGTATTCAAAAATAAAATAATAATGAAAAATAAATTAAATGTAAAAAATAAATAAAAATAGTATTAACTAAAATGAATGTGCTGCAAAATGGAGTCAAACTGCTGGAGATGATTTATTGAGTTGTCTGCATTTTAGGGGTGAATGTGCTGCAAAATGAAGTTAATTGCTGGAGATGGCCTAAATTATTGAAATTGAATAGTGTCACGCTATATGTGGCTTGTCATTGTTCCACAATACTTTACATTTTAACTTAGGATGTAAACGAACCAAAGCGTTCGCGAGCTATTCGGGTCTCGATTCGATAAAATATTTGTTCGAACTCGTTCGTTAACCTTAACAAATCAAACCAAACTTAAATTTTGAGCTCGAATAGTCTATCAAAACAAACTCAAGCCTAAGGGTGTTCGGCTCGAAAGCTCGCTAACATATTCGTTAATGAGCTCGTTAATAGCTCGCAAACGTGTTCTTAAATTTTATAAATATTTTTTAGTATTATATATTATTATCTATTTATTAATATTCAATAATTAAATATTTTATATTAAACCACACAAATATGATAATAACTTAAGTCATTATTCAAATATTTAAATATTTTTGTAACGTTTATTATTATATGTTGTTAATTTATTTATTTAATATTATAAATAACATTAGATGTTATAAATAAAATGTTATTTTAATATTTACGAACAAAAATATTTAAATGTTCATGAAAAAATGTTCATAAACAAGTTACTTTATGTGTTCGTGAACACGTTCGTGAGCCTTAACACACAATTTGAGTTCGAGCTCGAGTTCGATATTTTTTTTTGACGAGTTCGAGCTCGGGCTCAAGTTTGATAATTTCTTAACAAACAATATTCAAACCTAGCAGTGTTCGACTCGTTTCGTTTCAATTATATCCCCTTTTTATATAAATTTATTCTTTTATTTTATTTATACAATAATATATAGTATATACATATCAAGTTTTAATTTACTTTGTAATTTTTTTAAATTTTATATAATCTATTAAACATTTTTAATAATGAATAAATCAGATTATATATATTTATTAAATTTTAAAGTTATACTGCAGTGCACCAGGTGCACTGATGTACCTAGATAATCTGAACTGTTAGATCAAATACTTATTTAATCCTAACCACTAAATAAAATAAAATAATTAAAAAAATACAATAATTACCCACTACCCAATAACTTTTATACTATAAACCATCAGGTGCACCCGGTTCACACTGAATAACCCTAAAATTTAATTTAAAATTAAAAGAGTATAAAATGAAATATTCCAAAAATATTTTATATGGTGCGAAAATATAAGAGTCTTACTTGGGTGCACCAGTGCACATATAAGATCTAAACCATAAAAATTTATAAAAATTAATATCTGCCCTTGAATTTTAATAAGTAATTAACTTTTTAAATGATGTAATTACTAATATACTCTAAATTAACCCATTAATCCTAGGGGTGTAGCGGTGCATAAGGATGGCAATTGGATAGGTATTTTCGGGTACCCGGTCTACCCGAACCCTAATGGATAGGGTATATGTAGTTGTAAAAGGTTTGGGACGGGTACGGGTAGTTGTGAAAAATATCATTAGGGTTTGGAACGGGTACGGTTAATGTCTCAAATACCCGCGGGTACCCGATTATATAAAATTAATAGTTATAAGTTTTATTTAATCATATTTATTAAAGAGTGGGGCTTGCGTGCGTCCGGGCGCACGGGAACACATTTCATGCGCCTTTAGAAATTTAGTATTATGGGTAAGGGTACATTGTTTTGGTCTAAAGGAGCACTTTAATTAATAAAAGGTACATCATTTTGTTCTAAAGTGTATACACTTTTCATTGATATTTTTTCTTTAGAAAATAAAGGGTATACATTTTTATACTATTGGGTATACAATTTAACAAAAAATTATAAAGGCGCACGGAGTATTGTTCATGCGCCCAGATACATACAATAATTTTCTTTAGAAAATAAAGGGTACACATCTGTATACTACAGGGTATACAATTTAACACGAAATTCTAAAGGCGCACGGAATGTGGTCCGTGCGCACGGGTGCACATGAGTTTTTGCTTTATTAATTATTTATTTAAAATAATACAATTTATATTATATTTATTTTATATTAATTAATAATAATGTAATTTTTATTATTATACTTATTTAGACAATAAAAAATATAAATATATTAATATAGATGAATATTAAATAGATATGGGTATCCGCGAGTATTGATAAACGGTAATTAAACGGATACGGGTACCATAATAAATTTTTTAAATGGGACGGATACGAATAATTGTTTTTTTAATTAGATATATGGGTACCAAAATAAGCGGATACCCCACCGTTGCCATCCGTAGTGATGCATGTGCACTCCACAATTGCTCCTAATTACATTTTAAATTAAGTAAAATTTTAATATTTAAAAAAATTCTGTCCATATTCTGACCCTTTTTACCGATTATATTGAACATCTCATCTCATAAAAAAATACGATTTGGTGCGAGATATTCGCCCACGAGGGATTTGCCCAGCGGCGTCGTTTTATTTCTTCAACTCCTAAAACGCCGCCGTTATACAGAAACTCATAATATTTGAACATCGGCTTAGTCAGCAGCTTACGAAATATTCGTTTTTGATACGAACCTTTCGTGTATCAATCCATTACTCAATCTTCTTTATATTTCAATCTTCTCTTCTCTTGCCCTACCCTCTCATTGCTCTCTCTAATTTTAATTCAATCTCAATCTTTTTAATTCTTCTCTGATTATACTCTTCTTGTTTATAATAACACAATCTTGTCAAACATCTGTCTTGAATTATTGGAGCTTCTTTGGTAAGTTTTTTGATCAACCCTTTTGCGTGAATTTGTGTTTTACCTATTCTCTTCACGCAAACTATGCCTGTAGATTATAATTTGAACTTGTGTTTTATGTATTAATATATATGGGCGCTGATGCTGATGTTATGGGTGCTGAAGTTTTGTGTTAGAATTGTTTTTCTGATGTTGTGTCGATGTCTGAATTTCGCAGTGGGAGATATGGCGAAGAGTTCTTTCAAGCTAGAACACCCTTTTGGTATGTTGTTGTTCTTCACTCTCAAAGTATGATCAATTCTTTATAGTATTAATATGTGAAAGGATTAAATTAATTTGTCTGCTGATTTTCCCGTGTAATTGTTGCTTAATCGAATTTTTATTGCAGTCTTTAACATGCGTACTTCTGTGATTGCTTCTTGGATACAAATTATATGATGAATCCAATATACCACAAATAGGCATAAATTGGACAATTATGGGATTGGATAATATGATGTTATATTAAAATTTATCGTTGGGGGTCTCATAGGTGTTTGTGGATAGATGATTTTTTACAGATAGATGATTTGCATTTTGTAATATCCACCTATCTTAGCATAAATATAGTATTATTTGCTCCTGTTTGGTACTTGGGTTTGTTCTAATGTAGCTTACAAGGATATAATTCAGACTGTTCGATTTTGTAGCCATGAGTGGAGCATAAAAGAATAACTGTATGGATCCTCATGAAAACTTTGATCGTTTTGTCTGAAGTCTTGTTCTGGGGCATGGTCACCTCATCGAGTCTCTTCTTATATATATATATAAGTGTGAGCATATATATTTTACTAATTAGATCAATTTTTTAATATGTAGAGAAACGAAAGGCAGAATGTGCTCGTATCTCAGAAAAATACCCTGATAGAATTCCGGTGAGTATTTAGTATTCTATTTGAATCAACACATTGTTTTCGTAGCTTAAACCTTACCTTTTTAAGTATATATTTTTGTTACATTTTTCAGGTCATTGTTGAGAGGGCAGAAAGAAGCCAAGTTCCTGATATTGATAAGAAAAAGTAAGATATACTTTATCTAGTACTTGTAACCTAACATCTTACATGCATTACCCTGTTGAACTTAAGAGTAATTACTCCGTAAATAATTCAGTTGAACTAACTACTTTTGGACTATGAATTCGTAAACAGTCATCTGTTTGAAATACTGTAGCACGTCATAAAAAATGGGCAGTTACTTATTTGAGTACTATGCACAAATCACATTTCCTCAGTTTTATTCAAAAGCAAAACTATTTATTATTTGCTTGCTGATACTTGGTATAAATCTTGACCTGTTAGTTTCAAGGTCATTCTTGGAATGATACATTATATGATGATAATCTCTGCGCTTCATATGGCGAGCAATTAGTTCATGTGACTTGATTTCCACACACATGATTATTTTTTTACTTGAATAGTACACAATGGACTAGTAGATGTGTGTTTCAGTCTTGTCGGTGTGTAGTCTTCATGTGGAACTGATTTATTTATTGATTGTAGTTATCATACACAAGAGAACCATATGGATGCCGTGACACTTCCCTTTGGAATTTTTCTCTCTTCCCGATAAATGTGGGAATTGCTTAAATAGCTTGCTTTGTCTCATTGCTGCACAATTATCTCTTCCTTGGAGATACGATAGAAGCTCATAGTTACAAAGTTAGGATCGTAGGACTAGATGAAAAACACTGGCTAGCTTATGTGTTGGTAAGTACAAAACACTGATAACTTTCTTTCTTTGATTAACAGATTCCTTGTTCCTGCTGATTTGACTGTGGGGCAGTTTGTTTATGTGGTTCGAAAGAGGATTAAGCTGAGTGCAGAAAAAGCTATCTTTGTCTTTGTGAATAACGTGCTCCCTCCCACTGGTGAGTGGGCTGAGATCCTTAAGTTGAATATTTCGTTCTTAATTTTAAATTCTCTCACAATAACCTTTTGTTTTGTACAGCTTCATTGATGTCTGCTATCTGTGATGAGTACAAGGATGAAGATGGGTTTCTGTACATGACTTATAGTGGCGAGAACACCTTCGGTTTTCATGAAGGGCAGTGATAGTATATTTCTTTAAATAGCATTTTAATTGTAAATTTCTATTCCTATAGTTACTTTAATCTGCCATTCTTGACTGAATTTGACCTCACCCTTATAGGTTTTATTTAGACTATTAGTTCAATCATGGCATAAGAAATTCACCTTGCACATCAGCCTTGTGGAATACTATCTATATTGATATGAAATTTATTCTTCCGTTCTTTCGCCAATTTATCTATTTTTATAAGCCACTAATCTTGGACAGCTCTTTACCTTAAAAACACGAAGTATGTTTTAATGCAGCTGTGATTTGTGCGCATGTCTATTTGATAGAATTTCTGATTAGTCTAATATAGAAGTACATAGTTCAGCCAATCTGTGACAAAATATATGAATCTAGAGAAAACAATTTTACATCAATGATCATACTCCATTCATAATTTGATGTGTGGTAAAAAAACACATGTTTAGGTGGAAGAATTCTTCTTTTGACATTTATTCTTGATCCATTTGATGCCCATAGATGTGTTGTTTTTGACCTTTTGCGCACCTGCCATTGCTGCTGCTTTTGCCTTGCCAAATCCACCTGCACTGGCCACCTTTTTTTTGTCTTGAGCATCTTTGTCACCTTTAGTGTTTTCATCGCCCATAGCGCCGATGCCTCCCTCACCCCATTGGTCGGCCCAACTTGGTCCGTCCGCAGCCATTGTTTGCCTGCATCATATAGATTGCACAATCAGTTCCTAGTTGTTGGTTTTGATATAAGCTTTCCCAATAATGCATGTGTGAGACTGCGGGAACAAAAACAAGATCAAACATGAGAGAAAAAGAGATAGTTACCTTGTTTAGGAGATGATAAAGGAAGGCTTAGATTTAGGTGTGATGAATGAAGAGAGAGATGATTGTTAAAGGAAAGATATAAGAGTAATGTGAAGGTGTGAGCATGTGGATAGGCTGTCTCTTTAACTAATCCCCTCTTCTTTAAGAAGAAATGCCAACTCATAGGTTACTGTCTATCTAAGCAATGTTTTGCTGGGCATATATTCATTATTATATCTTTCTTGTTTCTTTCTACTCCTAATCTGCTTTGCCACCCACCCTTATTTCTTCTTGCTCAATACATAGAATCCACTTTACTAATTTTACCATTTTCTCTAGTACCCTAAACTTTAGGACTATCCCCCAATTTTCAGCCGTTACACTCCACTTTTCTGCACTCATGGCCTTGCTCGTCGGTCTGTGTTTGTAAAATAGATTAACATTTAATCAGATTCTTTATTCTTTCTAATCACATACTATACAATAAATTATAAGTAATGGGTGTTTGTTTACACACAAAATAGTAAAATAAATCTGGTAAAAATTCAGGGCATTGTGGTTTGGTGATGAGAGGTTATCAATTGGCTTCTCTACCAATGGCTTGTTGTTCGGTTTGCCAACTTTTCTTGATTGTTTGTTGTGTTGGCAACCTTGTTTTTTTCTCCATTCTTGACTTGTCTTTTTGGTCTCCATAAAAATCTTTGAGATCAAACTTGATACAGGGAGGGGGTAGTGCTTTATGTGCTGGGGTGGCTGTCTGTTTTGACCAAAATAGAGCAACTTGAGGGTGAAGCTTCAATGATTCCATGTATAATTAATTATTCAGATTTGATTTACTACTTTCTAAATTCTTTGATTTGCGTGTTAAACAACCCTTTGATTTGTTCTTATGAAATATGGATTTTGGATTTGGCTTTTCACTTTTTCACCCTTTTCCTTTCAGCATCTTTGTTTGGAACTGGAGTGCCTAGTTTTTTGTGTGTGATTTGGGGAAATTAAGAATACAATTAAGAAAACTATAGACTTGTTGAATCAAAAAGGGGGGTTTCCAACTCAGCAAACAATCATAATTACTAATGTAAGAGTGATGATTTTTTAAATAGTGAAGAATGGTTTGCAAACTGAAGATTCTAACGTACCTTCATTATTACAATTGATTATTACACCTCTCTGTTTTGTATCATATTTTAATTTGATAAAAATACTAGATAATTAACTACTGAATCAGCAATAAAGAATAGTGAACAAAGATAGTGTTAAAATTCGTATTGCACTTGCAGTATTAGTTTTGAAACACAACTCTTCTTAATTCCTATCTGCTAACAACAATCATTTACTTAGTTCTCCTACTAGACTTGGACTTTTTCAATTTCCTGTTCTTATCATCAAAACTGCTCCAACTGTATCCACCCGGGACGACAAACGGATCAGTCGATTTGTGGCGGCTTCCGCTGCCTCCCCTCAACCACGACGACGAGAAGGAGAAGTAGCCGCCTCCGTCACCGGCAGTGGCGGTGTCTTCCTCATTGGCAAATTGGCGCGGACTTGACAGCGGAGTGTAGAAATGCTCCAGTGGATGGAGGTCCACGAATTTGGTGAAGGTGATCACAACTCTAACTGTAGGAACCACAGGGATGGCAACCTGATGGAATCAAAGTTTAAGTAAGGTTAATGGGGGCCCACAGGGGAAGGGACAAATCGACAAGCCTTAATAAAAAGCAAAGCATTGGTTTAGTTATGCATGAAAAGAATGAAATTAAAGCTTATGCAAATCACAATTGACCAAAATCTTTCACTGAAACGGGTAGGGTAAAGATGTGTTTTTGTCGATTTTGACCCTTACCTTTACGGGAAACGTCCCGGGTGGAAACGTCGTCATTAGAATCTCCCGCATGCGCCTCACCGCCTTCACTTTATTCACCAGTATATCCAGTAACGGCATTAACTCCTCCGTCTTCAGCGGAAACTGCTCCGTTAACCACACCATCGGCCGGAGACTCTTGGAGTACTCCTTCTCCTTAGTTGCCGGCGGCGGAATCAGTTTATCGCCGCACTTACCCCTCCTGGTATCCACCGGAATGATGTCCACACTCTTCCGAGATACCGTCACGAATTCCCTCTCGTCTCTGATGAAACTGCTGTGCCGCCTTTGTTGCCTGTCGTTGGATACGCTGAATCGAGGATTCTCCGCCACGATGAAACCCTCGTCCGACTCCTCGTCGATTTCCAACGGCAATACGCACGTCGTCGAGAATGGATCCTCCCTGTTCTCTGCGGCGTTTACCTTACGAGAACGGAAAGTGAACAGGACGTTGTGCATTTCGTACACTCTGGCTTTCCAATCACCCACATTTTCCGTTTTCTCTTGGCGTCGCCAATTTGTGCGACCGATTAACTCCGCTTTGGTCACGTCCATTCCGGGACGGTAGACGCTGGTTTGATTGCAGAATTTTGAAATATCAGAGTCTGATAATGGGTTCCCCGCATTCTCGAACGCATCGTAGATTTTCTTCTCGTCGTGGTTGAGGATCAGGAGTGAGCCTTTGGGAATGTCGGAATCCATGGGGTTAATGCAATTGAAGTCATTTAAGAAGAGAAAACTCTGATTGGCGCGTTGGATTTTGAGCCCGTCGTAGCCGGCGAGTGAGGTGTCAGCCCTTAGGTTTCCGTCGCGCTTCCAGATTTTATACGTATCGGAGGGTGCAATTTTCCCAACAAATGGGACAATTGAACTCTCGAAATGAAAAGAAATCTCCATGTAGAAATCCCGCATTCGACGGAGGGCGGCGACGAGGCGTGGGAGCCGTCGCCGCCATTTGCACCAAGCGCCGAGATGATGGTGCTGTACCAGAGGGGCGACTATCTCCGGGCAACAGCGGAGTAGGGCCTCCTGCAGTGGATTCCACCCGGCGGCGTTCTGAAGGGAAATGTTGGCTCCGGCAGTGGCAAGTGCCCGAGCGGCGGCAGCGTCGTTGAGGCGGACGGCCAGGTGCAGTGGGGTTTCTCTGAGGCGGTTATCGCGGCCGTCGATGGCGGCCGAGATTTGATCCGCGATGCGTTCATGGGCTAGGGATTCGGATTCCGTATGAATCAGAGTGGGATCGGGCAATTTGGGTAGGGAGGAGAGGAGTTTATTTAGGGTATAGTGATCGCCTAAAGCCACGGCGTAGTGAACGGGGCTATCAACGTAATCTTGAGGACGAATGACGGCCGCCGCCGACGTCGCAGTCGTCGATGACTTAGACATTAGGGTATGTGAACCGGTGGCCGGTAATCAGAAATTCAGCCGCTCTTCTGCTGTGACTCGAACAAGTGGTGGAACTTTACTTCTTCAACACATTCATTGATAGTAGAAGAGGTGGCCGGTGGGGGGTAGGGGGGTGGTTTAAAGTATGGTCGTTGAATTTTCTCTTTTTATTCCAAGTTTCTAAATATCTTTTATCATCAATTATTCCTTTTCTTTTTTTTGAATGGATATTTCCGCGCTAAGTAATCGGATATCACCTTTTTCTTCTATTATTGTCACACACTCTATATTTGAAACAAAATATTTTGAGTGACGCTTGCATGCACGCTTTTAGAATTTAGTAATATGAATAAGGGTATATTATTTTATTTTAAAGGTATATATTTTAATTAATAAGGGTATATCATTTTGTTCTAAAGGATATATATTTTTATTTATATTTTTTATTTTTCTTCAGAAAATAAAGGATACACATCTTTATACTAAAGTTTATACAATTTAACACAAAATTCTAAAGGCATAAGGAGTGTGCCGATGCACTCGGGTGCACACAAATTTTTGCCAAATATTTCACATATATATGGATTAATTTAAGGCCGCGACTATTCGCACACACCGTTTTACTTCATACACCCAATTATATCTACACAAAAATGATAAATGCACACACTTGAAAAATACTATATTACCCTTAATGAAATACACTCATATACACAATTTATTCCCTCCCACAAATTCCACATTTAATTTAAACATTAAATCATACACTCACTTCACTTTGCACATTTGAAAAAAAAAAAGAAATAAGAGAAGAAGGAAGTGAGAAAGAGGAGGAGAAGGGGGGAAGAAGAAATAATAGAAGATCAACCTCTACTACCAGGATCTTTCATCAAACATACACATTGGAAATTATATTTAGTAGAAGAAATGGTCCCTACATACAAAAGAAAGAGATTAAAACATAAAACTAAGTTTCGAATTGACTGAATATTTCTGTAAAAATACACACTATTTGACGGATTGTGGTCGAAATTTTTGGAAAATGTCGGTTGTCGGTGGTCGAAAATTTTGGAAAATTTCAACCACCATTGGTTGAAAATTTTGAAAAATTTCGACCACCTGTGGTCAAACACGATGAAATTTTTCGGCCCTGGTTGGTCGAACAATGCAGCGATGGGAAAAAAATGTGAAAATCAACATTTTAATCGTTGTAAACACATAAATATACGTACCTTTACGTCCTTAGGTGTTTCTTCTTCCGACTTGATGCTCTTGTGAGTGAATATGAGTGTTTATAGATTGAGAGAAAATTTAGGTTTAGTGAATGTTAGAGGAAGAAGAAGTGGATGTGTGTTTTGTTTATGCAATTTTTGCTTAAATGTTTGATATGAATGTGTGTGTATATATGTTTTTATGATTTATTATTATTGTTAAATTGTTTGGTGTGTGTATGTTTGTATTTATTATTTTATAAATAATTTGTAATAAGTATGTGTATGAATAAGAGATAGTTTAGTAATTTAGTATATATATTTATTAATTTTAAATTCAAATGAGTGAATGAAAGTAAAACAGTTTGGGCGAAGCTGCGGTCTTGATTTAGATCATGTTATAAAATCCAATATCACAATCTTTTCTCATAAGAAGACAATGAAAAATGCAGAGTAAAAACATTAATTCTACTAAAGTGAAGTTGTGGTTCGAGCGTTGTGATGTGATTGAAGAAAACATTAAAAAACTATATGACATGTGACCTCAAAATATGACAACATAACAAATTGACACTTTATGCCCTCTCCTCTTTCTTACATTTTCATTTTATTACTCCCTAGAATGGCTTAAGCATTTAAATATTTATATAGCCACTTTTTAACCAAAAAAAATAATAATAATAAGACATTTAAAAGAAATTATATTCTCTTGATTCAATTTTACGAAATAACATTAAAAACTTTAATTTTTCGTCAACAAAATATCAATTTATATTCGCGTGGTTCCAATTATATATTATTATAAATAAATAGATTAATAACGTGCATTACTCATAATTAACTTGCTTAATTAAATGGAATCAGAGGCAAATATTTTATTTATTTCGTAAAACGGTCTGATGCCTAAAACAAAATCAAAATTTAAAATCGAAAGGGTGATTTTTGGCAAAGATTTGAGATTGCGCAAGGGGCAACTTGGTCTTTATATGTAAACAAATGTGGCACGACTTTTGGTAATTCTTTGTGATTCTTCATGGAAAATTCCATTATTTCCCGAGTTTACCCCACATTTCTTTTTTGTCATGTGGTACATCTTTTCATTTGGTTTCCTCCATCAGGGCAACACCCCCCCCCCCCCCCCATCCCTACAGTTCTCTCTATAATAAAATTTCGGAATAATTTTTTAATAGTCACTTTTGATTAAGTATAATTTTAAGTAGTCACATCCGTTAAGAATAATTTTTACTAGTCACTATTTAGTGGACTCCCCAAATTACTCTCAATAACTGTCGGCTAAAGTACGAAAATAAAGGAGTCATATCATGTCAGTTTTGACTGCAGTAAATGGGGTGAGTGGACCACATTTAAAATTGTACTTAGTGGGTTGGTGGACCACATTTAAAGTTTTAAAATTTTTCAAATTAAAATTTTGGATGTGGGTTGGTGGGGTATATATCATATCATTAACGTCATTTTCATTCTAAATACTTCATATTTCTTCTCTCTCCTTTTCATCCAACATCCTCTCTCCCTTTCGTCCCAAAGCACAAAGAGCAGCGCCACCCATTTGTAGTACTCATTTCTCAGTATCTCCTTTCCATCTGTCGGAATAGGCGTTTCCGATGAGGTGAATTTGGTGAATTTTCGAAATGGTAAATTTTCGGGTATGTATGAAAGCTGTTTTATTTGCATTTTTAAATTATGGGTTATTTGCTTATAATGTGTCCTACATTGAGTTTGTGGTACTCATTTTCGAGGATACGAAAATTTTGTGTAGTTTTGTTCATATGTGTAAAATGTGAATTCATTTTGTAATGTGATGAATGTGACTTAACTGTGTATACATCATGTTTATAATTTTTTGTGTGGTGTTGTTTATTTTATTTTATTTTTGAATTTTTTGGAAATTTTTGTTGGCCGAATAGGGTTTTTTTTTAAGACCGAATAGAACGAATGTGTAGGCCGAATAGAACAAATTCTAGGAGTGTTATTTTTTTGAATTTTTAGAAATGTTGATTGGCCGAATAGAGCTTTTTTAGTAGGCTGAATATAACAAATTTGTAGGCCAAATAGAACAATTGTAGGCCGAATAGAACAAAGTGTAGGAGTTTTTTTTTTAATTTTTTGGAAATATTGGTTGGCCGAATAGAACAAATCTTAAGCCGAATATAACAAAGTTGTAGGCCGAATAGAACAAGTGTAGACCGAATAAAACAAATTGTAGGACTTGAATTTTTAGAATATTTGAAAATGTTGGTTGGCCTAATAGAGATTTTTTGTAGACCGAATAGAACAGATTTGTAGGCCGAATAGAAGAAGTGTAGGCCGAATAGAACAAAGTGTAGTTTGAATAATGTCATAGCACTGACCTTGGCCGAATAGAGCAATATTCGTCGGCCGAATAGAACAGTTTGTAGGCCGAATAGAAGGAAAAGTAGGCCGAATAGAACAAATGATTGAGTGTACCAATATTTGTTCAGTTGCTGCAGTGAACTTATTGTTATTTGATATAATTATCAGTTATTGTCTTATTAAGTAAGCTGGTTGAATTGATGCAGAGTACACCTTTTTTATGTGTGTTACATATTATTTAACAAAAAGTTAAATTTGTGCAGGGTGAATGGAAGCGTCCAACCATGCAGGGGCCGAACTGTAGTGTACATAATTACTGCAAATCTGGGGTTGTTATGGTGCTTATCCGTAAGCAGTTAACAACGGTTGGGGATAATGTGGAGGAGATGTTCAGGCGATCTTATTTTGGTCATTACTGGAGTCTTCGCGATGATTGGATCGCGCATGCTAATCTCCACGGACTCATGACACGGGAGATCATACGTGGCGGGGATGATGTAACCGCTAGATATTTTTAAGTTGGGAACGAGTGTCTTAGCTTTAGTAGGGTAGAGATCATGTGGATAATGGGGCTCTACTTTCGGGACAGAGTGAGGTTTGATCCGAATTTGTCGTATCATATCTCGTCTGGTGGGTGTACGATATGTATTATGGTCAGGGCGAAAGACCATTAATAAGTGAATTGTCCTGACTTTGAGGGTACAAAATTTAGTAGTGTTAGCCCCGAGAACGCGTTAAAATTGCTAAGGTGCTGTTGTTGTACTATTTTTTCCTTGGATAGGATGTTACCAAGGTGAGTGTAGACAACTGGGTTTGGACGAGCGTAGCTGAGATTTATTCCCTTGGGCCAGGTCAGTTATATGACTCTACTGCACTTTATGGACCATATTTTGATCGAACTTCCTAAAGGAGCAAACCCCAACAAGTACAGATACCACTTTTACGGGTGTACATTTGCGTTCCTGGTACATGTTGTAGTAGATCACTTAAAGTTATAGTGTATTACTAGTTTCAGCAACAGTAATAATCTAACATATGAGTGCACATATGCCTTTGTGTTTTCCTTTCATATGAGTCTCGTCTATGACAATGACTGGACAGAAATCCCCACCTAGATGCTCCAAGAGCGTAAAATGAAAACCGTAAATGGTCATCTTCATTAATAGAGATACAGGTGTGTGTATTGGGATTTGCCAACTCCAACTGATACATGTACGTATGAAGCATATGAAAGAGCTGTCGTGATCCCCGTACATGCCACGTTGTAGCTAATGTCGAACCCAAAATCTTTTAATATTTCTTGTCTCATCGTCTGGGGTCGGAGCCCAGTAATTATGTCAAATTGCCTAGCAGCAAAATATTGACCGATGACGTTGGATGACATCTGTGTAGGATTGGGTCTGTCTGGATCATTTAAACACTTGTGATGTTGAACGAATTTAACTACCCCCCACAGCCTATAGCTCATTTGTGCATGTATCGCAAATCGACAATCGATTTTACTTTTGAGCTTATATTTCACGTTATATCTGGTCGAGCTAGATATTTCAACAGTGGTCTCAACTCCGTTCCGCAAGTTATACATTTCTACAGCAGTCTGCAACTTCTTTTTTGTATCAAATACACTTTTCTTGTGAAGAACGCCAGACGCATCAAAGTCAAGGACAATCATCTGATCTTCTCTGTCAGCTACAACCGAAATGCATATAACCGTATCAGGTGCATTAGTTCAAAGTACAAGTTTACTTTAGTTTTCCTCTAAATAAATATAGTATTCATACCTGGAATCAACCAGGGACGGGTGGTGGGTCGAATATTTTAACAATCTTGTGGCTGCATTTCAAGACGGGACAAGTCGCGACTAATCGGTTCAAGAAAGCTAGGGTCGCCTCTCTGACGTATGTAATCACAGACTTTTTCATACAATTGGATTATTCTCTCCTCAGCACCATCATCACTTTCGCTAGAAGACTGATTACAATTCTGCGGTATGTCATCTTTGTTGTTTTTATGTTCTTCTTCGATGGTCCTATTCTCGGGCTCAACATCATCATTATAAGCATGTACATCATCCTCACCCTCACTAGAGTTGTCATTATCTTCAGCATCTACAGATTCCCTAAAACCACACCGCTACATCTCTGAGGCCGGACTGTATGCCACATTCAAATCAAAATCAGGCCTAGCACTAGACTGTGCCCTCGAACATGGATCATTGCTCGGACCATCACTTCCGTCATTATAACCCAACCCTAACTCCAAACTATGCCCTGAACCTTGTGCAGGAGGTTCAACGGATGCATTGTCAGCGATATGAACGAGTGTCACGTACATCATTCCTACATCAACACAGTTAAAAACTTCTACCACACGAGCATCATTCTTTATCTTATATTTAGATATACGGCCACTGTACTCGATGAGAGAATAAACTTCATAACCTCAATTATCCAAATCAACTTGTATTATGTTATGAATTTCTAATAGCAAACTAGTATAGTACAGATTGTCATCCCGCAAGTATAACCAGTGAACCTGTCCACCTTTGTCTAGTAACCCATCCCAATATCCACCCCAACACATCCCAACTTGTTTATAGCTCATCTGTATATTTTTTCAAGAAAATATAAATGACGACATCATAATTAGTTGCAAGTATTCTATTCAACCAACAATGTACTCTATTCAGCCAAAGTATTATTTTATTCGGTCCTATACTGTTTCACTATTCTGCCTACCTTCAGATGCCTTTCAAATTCTGTATGTTTTTCTTCTATTCGGCCTACGTCTCTCTTATTCGGCCTATAAGGTTGTTCTATTCGGCCAACCAAAATTCTTCTATTCGGCCTACATATTTTTTTAAAAATAAAAATTAAATGTGAAAATTTAAGTTCTTCTATTCGGCCTGCGTTTATTGTATTCGTCCCATAAGATTGTTCTATTCGGCCTACAACACTTGTTATATTCGGCCTACTTATTTTTTTATCGTAGGATATATTTTTTGGGTCTTTTCGGCCAATGTTTCTTCTATTCGGCCTTCAAAGTTGTTCTATTCGGCCTTCAAATCCTGTTCTATTCGGCCTACGACTTGCTAATTTTAAAAAAAAATAAAATTTAATGTGGATACATTTTACACTTCACATACACTATTCGGCATACTATTATTTCTATTATAAAATATTAAAATACATAAAATACACTCATGCGGCATGTAAAAATGATCAAATTAATGCATTCATAGATGTTAAAACAAGTTTACAACATAACTTGTATACTGCTCCCCAAATTCTCTCGCCTCTAAAAATCTAGTTAAAATAGTTGCTCCCCGAATGCTCAACACTAAAAAAAACTAGAACAATGAAAATGCATATATGTGTATGATGAAGCACCATGGTTGAACGGCTATTATATATATACCTCATTTTTTGTAAGCATATGAGGGAACACATGCCTACATAGTTGTACTTTGACATCTTTTTCAGAAATAGAGAAGAATCAGATTCCTCTAGTATACTTTTCGTACTTTTGGTCATAAAAGTGAGGAATCTGATTCCTTAAACATGTAAAAAAGTGGGTCCCCTCAAGGGTATTTTGGTCTATTCCATAAAAGTGGCTAGAATAAATTGTATATAACATCTGTGGCTACTTAAAATTACTTTTAAGTAATAGTGGCTACTTTTTGCCATTTTCATATAAAATTTGCTCTCATTTTAGTGTGATTGGTCACCGGATGACACTTTTACATGGGATAGTGTCAAGTGTGCTGTAAACTACCCCATGTGAGAGGGTCATCCGGTGACCCATGGTTACCTAAGTAAGCCTTCTTATTTTATTATGAGTGTAATTTGAGTGGAATCAGTCGCATAAATGAATTGATGGAACTTGTGAACCCTTTTAATTAAGAGTTAATTTTTTGTAAATTAGGTTTACATTATAAATTTAGATTAAATAAAAAAAACAAAACTAGCTATTGCCTTTTATTATTATTCCTTCATTGGAGTATCTTATTAATATACACATTCTTATTTCTTTTAACTTCAATTTCAATATTCCATAAAAAATATCCTAAAATATAATTTAATTTTAAACTATTATATTTTATTTTACAAATAACATACTTTATAATCTATTTATTATTTAAATTTATTAAATTATTTTTAAAAATATTTTTTTTAAATTTTCTTGTAAATAATAAACATAGAAAGAGTTTCTTGTAAGAATGTGCTTATGGTTTGGGTGACATATTAAATTTTGATGAATAATATAGTATTAGAATATAATTATACAGTGTTATAATATAATTTGCTACATATATATTTTAAATATAAAAATAAAATAAAATTTTACATATTTAATAAACAAACTTTATTAATGGGTGTTCTCATCTTAAATCTATATCACAAATATCCAACTAGGAAATTACCTCATAAAAAATACTCTCTCCGTAATACTCTATCTGTCCCTCATCAAGAGGGTTTTTTGCTTTTTGGCACGTAAATTAAGAAGTATTATTATTTAATATGTAGTAGGTAATTGTATTAGTGAGAGTGTGTAATTGTATTATTGGATATGTGTGGTTTCATGTATGTTGAAAAAGAAAGATGACTCTTTGAATGAAACGACTAAAATAGAAAAAATAGCCTATTTAAAGGGGGACTGGGGAACGGTGCTCCATACTTACTAGTATGAAAATGGTTTGAAGGAGTTAACTTAGAACGAAATTTCACAAGTCACATGAGGCCTTCCCCAACGGGAAGGTTTTATCCAACATGTCACTTTTAAAAAACATGAGAGTACAGGTTTAACCATTGGGAGGGGGTAAGATTTTTTGTAAAAGTTCATCCTACTCTACCTGGGTTTTTTGCAATGAAGAGAGAGTGGGAAAAAGTGAGGTGGAGTTCACAGCCAAAGTACGTGGAGAGTATGGAGAACGCACGAGTGGGCTGAAATTTAGTGGGGCCGCTGTGCTGTCACACCCACTTCCTCTTTTAACTTTTTTTTAAACATTTATTGTGGACGACAATTAATAAAAAAAAAGAAATCAAGAGAAGACTGGGGTATTATTCACACACTGTCACAACATAAATTTAAATTCTATCTTTTTTTAAACGTGTAGTTGATCCAGATGTGACCATTCAAAATTGATTTTGAAATATTACCGTTTTATGAACGTTATAATATTACCATTGTATTTTTTATTTTTTTAAAATTAAATTTCCACTATAAATATATCTTCTATCCATTTTTCCCTACATTATCTTCTACTCTTACTCTCAACTTCAAATTTTATAACTCAAAATATTTTCTTCTCATCCAAAAAAAATGGATAAAGATTCGTGGATGCATTTCGCAGTCAATTCTTCAAATTCCGGAGAAAATTCAACGCCTCCAAATATGAATTTTCGTCCACGACCCAACTTCCATCCACAAAATTCAAATTTTTATGCTAACCTTTCAACAAATTTTCCAAATAATTTTCTACCCCAAAACGTTCCTACTAATCTCCCGAATTTTCTAGAAGGTAGTTTTCCTCACCCCAATTCATTTGGCTCACCATTCTTCATGTATCATAATCTCTACATGACTCATCATCCACAATATGGATTTTATCCTACCATAAGTACAAGTTCACCAGATACAAACAGAGACACTACATCTCTAAACTCTCAGCGTTCGTCTTTTTCATCTCAATTCTCTCCCACAGGACTTGATCGGGTTAATATCGCTGCTGACTTTGAGGCCACTGAAGTTTTACCAACAACTCCTACTGCTAAAAAAATCCTTACTCTTTTGATGAAAATGCTCTTCTCTCAAGGTGTTGGCTCGATATCAGCACGGACCCATTAAAAATTGGAGCAAATGTGGATTCGGATCGCCGAGGCTTACAATAATAACCGTTCAAATGACATGATAATTAGGTCTGTATCTAAATTGAAGTCACATTACTATACACTACAAAAACATGCAAAATGGTTCAATTGTTGCTACAATCAGGAGAAGAAGGCTTGGGGGAGTGGTTCCAGTGATGCTGATATTGAAGATAAAGTAAAGATTCAATTCGAAAAGAAATATGGATTTCATTTTTCTCAAATGAAAGCTTGGAAAATATTAAGAGACAGTGCAAAATTTGCTGATCTAGATTGCGTTGTTCGTGGTTCAAAAAAGGCAAAAATATCATTGACGGGAGAGTATATGTCACTGAATCGGAAGCTGCAGATGAAGGCATTGAAGAGCCACATCGTCCAATGGGGAGAAATGCAGCAAGACGAGCCGAGAAGGGTAAAGGAAAAGCAACTGCGTCTACAGGAGAAAGCGACAGAGCTCTTGAAAAAAGGCTTAAGAACTTGGAAGAGCAGCTCAAGACAAAGAACGAAGGAATTACTAAGATTGCCAGACATAAAGATTATAAGATACTCATGAAAGATACCTCGAACATGACAGAGGATCAACTACGTATCAATCTCCATGCTGTGGATTTTATTAAGAAAGAATGGGGGTTGTAAATTTGAAGAATTAGTTGTTGTATTTTTCAGCATTGTAATATTAGTTAATGTATTTCGTTTCATATGAAAACTCATCAATGGATTTCTTTTTGTTTTGAAAACTAGCCGTTGTGAAATTATCCGTTGTTAAACTATCCGTTATAAAATAGCCATTATAAAACTAGCCGTTACAAAAATCTACTCTAGTTAAATGATGTAATTGAGTTGTTGGAACTCCTATCTGAGACCAATACACTCATAGAAACTCTTTATCCTTCTATTTATTTCCTTCTCTCAAACATGTCTTCTTCTTTTTCTAAAAATGATAGTTGTCTTGAGTACATGTTTGATAACACGATAGAGGAAGAAATAATATTGGTTCTTAAAAAAAACATGAGTTACACGGTGGTGCTGGATCTTCTGCTGGTGGTGCCAGAAAGCAAAAAACGTACGTGGATCGAAATCGTGAAGCGGGTCACGCAAGACTCTATTGCGACTATTTCTATGAAGATCCGATATACGAAAGCGAGACGTTTCATCGTCACTTTCGTATGTCAAGAGAGTTGTTCATGCACATAGTTGATGTATTGGAGTCCCACGATGAGTATTTTCGGTGGAGGGTAGATGCAGCTGGGAAAAATGGGTTCTCTCAACTACAAAAGTGCACGATAGCCATTCGCCAATTGGTATATGGTGGACCTGTAGACCATTGGGATGAGTATCTACGTGTTGTCGAAACAACCGTTGTAGAATATCTCTTTAATTTTTATCGGTGTGTGATCGAACTCTTTGGCGGATACTACTTGAGAAAGCCTAATGCCCTTGATTGTCAAAAGTTGTTACAAATGCACGAAGAAAGACACGGATTTCCTGGAATGCTGGGGAGTCTTGATTGCATGCATTGGGAATGGAGAAACTGTCCGACAGCTTGGAAATGTCAATTCACCCGCGGTGACCATGGCGTTCCAACAATCATGCTCGAAGCGGTTGCCTCTGCAGATTTATGGATATGGCATGTCTACTTTGGAGTAGCAGGATCCAACAACGACATAAATGTGCTCAACCAATCTCCTTTATTTACGGATACTCTGCATGGACGCGCTCCATCTGTTAATTTCACAATCAATGGTAAACAATATAATCAAGAATATTATCTTACTGATGGAATTTATTCAGAATGGGCTGCTTTTGTGAAAATCTTTCCATGTCCTCAAGATCCAAAGAGGCAGTATTTCAAACGACTGCAAGAGGCTATTAGGAAGGATGTCGAACGAGCCTTTGGAGTGCTTCAAGCTCATTGGGCAATGGTTAGCGGTCCAACTCGTTTCTGGTACAAGAATAACTTGAAGGATATAATGTTAACTTGCATTATATTGCACAACATGATAATCGAAAATGAAGGAAATGCAGCGATAGATTGGTTCGATGATCCAAATGTGGTCATTCCGCCTCCACAAGTAAGTCAAGGATCAACTGGATCATTCAATGACTACGTTAATAGAGGTGTTCAACTACGATATAAGCAAAAATATCTCCAACTTCGACAAGATTTAATTGAGCATGTTTGGAACCAATCCGGGGAATAATTATCTACACATTAAATTGGTGGGAGTGAATTTTACTTTGTTGCTTTTGGAAGTTTTACTTTTATATTTTAATGTGTCTTTTTATTTGTGTTTTTATGTTTTATGTAATTCAAAAAAATAAATAATATATATATTTTTTTTAATTATATAAAATTTAAATAATTGGAATACATAATTATTTATAATTTATTTGTAAATTAGATATATATAGTTGATAAATTAAATGAGAATAAAATGAAATTGAGGTGGGTCCTATGAAAAAACCTACTTTTTAGTTTTATTGTTGGGGAAAAATTTTATTTTGAAGATATGAGTTTTTTACTTTTGAGGTGGCGATGCTGCCAACTTTGGTTTTTTCATTGGAGAATGCCTGATTGGTTAAGAATCTGTGTTCTACCATTCGGCGATGCTGCCAACTACTCCATAAAAAACTGGACTCTAATCCGTTACACATGTTTTTTTTTTTTTTTACCACATTCATATTTTATTATAATATTTAAAATGTTTATTTGATTAATAAATGAAATGAGAAATACTAGACAGATAGTTGGAGACTAATAAATAGTTTTAATATGAAAATTACACTAATTCAATGGACTAGTTTGATTTTTGAGAGAATTCACGTGTATAAAATTTAATGAACTAGTTTGAATTTTGACTCCGACACTGCTATTATTGTTGTAATAAAATTTATCAAATGCACCTCTTCAAATCATTTGATTCTACATAAGCTCACTTTTTTTTTTTTTTTATTTTAGATCTCCATAATTAAAATCTTATGGTACATATTTCTTATTAAAATATTAAATATTAAATGAATCTACATGTAGTGTAATAAATCTTCTTATTTTCTTTGGAGATTTAAATGACTTTACGCAGCCCCTATCTACACACGCAGCCCCTATTTCTCTAAAATTATTACTCGGGTTAATGGTAAAAAAAACCACGAACTTTACTCCTATTGCAAATTAATCCTCACTTTTTTAAAAATTATAAAAAAAACCACCACCTTTAAGCATTGTTGCAAAAAATCCAATTTTTCAATAAATGTAGGATTTTTTTTTTGCAACAATAATTAAAGGTGGTGGTTTTTTATTTTTTGCAATATCTTAAAAGTAAGGATTAATTTACAATAGGAGTAAATTTTGTGATTTTTTTTTTGCAATTAACCCTTATTACTCCATGAAAGAAAAAAAAAAACTCAAAAAATTTAGGAGTAGAAAATATGAGATGTCCATTTAAATTTGGAGTTTGTCAAGTGACAGATTGGGCTGAGCCCAGTTGATTATGATTCAGGCAACCAATGAAAGACTAAAATGCCCATCATAAATTCAGAATGTATAAGTATAGACGTCTCACTCAATCAGACAATCACTCCAATGTTTTATGGGGAAATATTTACTCCCACCATTAATTAAAAATAATATATATATGGCAAAAGTTTCTGCACACATGGGGACACGGAGGAATTCTCCGTGTGAACACAGTCATTCCCCCTCTAATCCTATTTAAACTTATGTATTGTTAGGGGTCTAAATTACAAAGGGGCATGGAAATTGTAAAGGCACACGGAATGTGATCCGTGCTCCCGGGTGCATAGAAGCCTATATATATATATATATATATATATATATATATATATATATATATATATATATATATATATATATATATATATATTCAAAGTAGTTTGAGAAAAATGTTATTTTATAGAGATATTTTAAGATTAAGATTAAGATAAAGATAAAAAAAATTAATCACATATTTTTATTTATTTAAGCCGTTAAAAATGTCTAACTTAATTTTTTAACTTGCCATTAATATCAAAGTGGAAAACGGGAAGATAAAAAAAAAAAAAAAAAAAACACTAAATGCAATCGGCATTATAATCCAATCATTGGAAAAGTATGTTTAAAATTCATTTTAATTTAGAAAAATGAATTAAATACAAATTGATAAAATTTGCCAAAATGAAAAAGAGAAGGGAGAGAGTAGGCAGTAGAGAGAGATGAGTCCGTATACATACACATACATACATTTACTACATTGTGATGTGAGTAGCTCACAGTAGAGTTTGTTTTCAGTATTCACTCCTCCTTCCTCCGCCGTTTGTTGAAGATCCAACGGCTAATCTCCACCACTCACCCTGACGACATGCAGAGGAAAGTACACACACAGGAGGAGGAAACGTAAAACCAACATCTTGCTCAACCACCTCTCCTTTTCTCTCCTAAACCTCTGTCTACAATTGCTGCTCTTCTACATTTCTGTTGCAGGCCACGCCAAGTTCTTTCTTCCTCATAATCCATTTCCCTTTCATCGAGAAAAAATTGGTCGTAATTCAATCACGCACGTTGGGTTCTCTTTCTGCTCTCTCTCTCTCATGAATCTCAGTTCTTGTGAGTGCGTGGCTTCGTACGGGGATTGGTGGAGCAATAAGAAATGGGTTCTGAAAAAGGGTGCGCCTTTTTTGGTTTTTGGAGCTGATAAAAACATAATTACGCCAAATTGTCAATTGGGCTTTTCAGATAAGCGGCCCATTTTCTCGAATTTGAGGATTCGAAGGGAATTGGAGTGTTTGTCTCATAGGGCAGTCACTCCTGTGGAAGATGAGACCCCTGCATCCCCTGATGTTGTCCAACAGGAGACACAGATTGCTCTTGCTTCCGGATTTCACAAGGATTTAAACTCTCTCCCGAGTGAGTGAATACTGATTTTTTTCTTGCAAAATAAATTTTCTTGATTCTGGGTTGTTATGAATTTTTGTGAGATTGTTTATTAGTGGATTCGAGGGAAAGATTCTTGCTGCTTTTTCGAAAAGATTGAGAAAATTAATTTAACATTCGTTAATTAGTGAATAACATTTGATTGCATCATAGAATGATGTTTTGATTGTGATTTTAGACGTGTATATGTCGTTGACAATGACGGAAGGTTATGTATAATTTGTGGTGATTATTTGAATAAAGCTGGAATTCTGCTTTCCAGAGTGGATCTTATATGTCGTGGAGTTACTTGTGATTAATTATAATACTTTGGCTTTATATTTCTGTTCGGAGTGGATTAGTGATCAGAAGTTGCAAAGGTTTCTATTAAGCCATATACACATGTTCGGTCGTGATCTCTTTCATCAGCAAGCTTTTAGGAAGAAATGGTCAAAAAGCTGAATTTGTTAGTTCCTAATCCGTATATATAACATTGAGGTGTAGTTTACACTTATAGTTACTCATATGCCAATTTCAACGAAATATGGATTTCTGTGGACAAGACATTAAAGTTATAAATTACTACGTATTATGATCAGCCTGTCACATGCATCATATGAATCTGCAACTTTCAGATAAAATTAATCTACAGTGATGGCATAATTTATGTTTTCTATTTTTTATGGACATCGCTACTACGTGGGAAATCTAGAACCACTGTCTGCAACCAGTCTTTCCGGTTCTTCTAGTGATGGGGCCAAGGTTCGTGTTGCTTATCAGGTAGGCTACCCAAAATTCTGTTGCAAACATTTTATATTTTGGCCTATTTTTCTTAGAGTATATTGCTTGTATCATCTAGGGGATTCCAGGAGCGTATAGTGAGGCTGCTGCTCTTAAAGCATACCCAAGTTGTGAGACTGTCCCATGTGATGAATTTGAGGCCGTGTTTAAGGTTATGATGTTATTCAAGATATGTGTTTACTATTACTTAGTTATTTTATGTTCTCTTAGATCTTCACATTACTTATTTCAGGCAGTCGAATTGTGGCTGGTGGATAAAGCAGTACTTCCCATTGAGAATTCTGTTGGTGGGAGCATCCATCGTAATTATGACTCGTTGCTTCGTCATAGGCTTCATATAGTTGGAGAAGTTCAGTTGATTGTTAATCACTGTCTTCTAGGATTGCCTGGGGTGAGAAAGGAGGAGTTAAAGCACGTATTGGGCCATCCACAGGTAATCACTCCATAATCCATATCACTTCCATGCATCACGTTTTCTTTACTATGAGAATAAATAATGCTGTTCTTCACATTTTAAAGTCTTCAGCTTCTAATAATACCAACGCTGGAATGAAAATCTCACTCCTTGTGGTCCAAATTACTGAGATTGATTTCATGCATACCATAAATTACTTGGGGCAGTACATTGTCATTTTTGTTGCCTGATTGGGGTTCCATACATTTGTCCTTTGCGTCCTTGAAAGTAAACACAGTTTTCAATTGTGCGGTTTCAGTCATTTGATCAGTGTGAAATAATTCTGAACAAATTGGGTGTTGCAAGAATCAGTGCTGTTGAAAGTGCAGTTGCTGCTCAGGTAAACCTCTCGATAGTTTTTGGGCCTCATGTAACTTTAGTTAAGATATACTATTAACATTGGCACAGCTTGTAGCTTCTGAAGGGATGAGAGAGATGGGTGCAATTGCAAGTGCTCGAGCTGCAGAAATTTATGGACTTGATGTTCTTTCTGAAGGAATACAGGTGAAGCTTTTGATGGATCCTTGTTTTCATGGTGCCTTTTTCCTTTTTCATTTTTTTGGGGTTAATACTTTGAAGCCTTTAAGTTAATCCATCTCCTTGCATAAATACTTCTTACATGCTGTTTATATTGTGATGAATCTGATTATGGTTTCTTATTCCTTAATGTCAATTTTCACTATCACTATCAGACTATCAGTATTGCATGCATGCATGCAGCGCTTTCCTTTTTTGTAAGAGAAAATGACCAAAGTTAATTAGTTATCTTCAGGTTTGGGACCCGAATTAGCTTTTGCTTAGTAATGGAGTGTGTTCTGAGAAACTTGAAGAAGAGTATATGCAGTAAGGCTTGGCTTTGTTAATTAAACCTTTCCAAAGATAATTTTAAAACACTATTTTAATTGATTTTCACGACCTCTGCACGAACAGGTGATCTCGAAAATTAATAATTACAAAAATAGAGGGAAGAGCTCGATCCATTATTACCTTTCTATTTGTATATAATTAATTAAAAGTAATCATAAATGTGCTGTCCCTCACTGTCACATTAATGGATTAAGCAAGTGAGCAACAGAGCTGAGGGTTTTTTTTATGTTTGCCTTTTATCATACACGTGTAATTGGCACGAAGTACTGTTACGCGTGTAATTGTTGTTAAATACTGTTTGTTACACTTTTCACTTGGTGTCTGCTGTCTGCATGTTCGAGTATTAGAGGAAAATGTAAATTCTGAAAGTTACAGGTGCACTTCGTTGTATCTTTATAGAGATTGTACTAAATTTAAATCCTTCTCTAAAAGAAGTCATGTCCGTTATTTTTGTTCTCGGCCTTTTGACTTTGGGGTTTTAGGGGGACAGGGGTTGTTGAGTGGATAGGAGAACTGATTATGAACATTTTTGTACAAGTTTCGTGATATTGTGCACATACCATTTCGAAGTAAGGTACTTTGAAAATATAATAACAAAGTGATCTACTTCTCTATAACCTATTTCACTCTAGATCAATCTATACAGAAACACCACAGAAACTTGAAATGTCGTTCCCTCCTTAATTTATTTCTTATATTTTATTATGATATTGGATCCAGATAAGCTTATACCCTTAACCTTTTGTCCTAATCATCGACAAGAGCCATGTATAAAACCAATCCTGAATTTATGTATTCTAGATGATATACTTTATTAAAATGTGATAGGAGGGGTAGAGAAGTCTAAGAATCGATAGGTGTTTCCATGAATAAAGTAAAATGTGATTTTTTGATGCCACTTTAGTAATCATAGAAATAGCAGTAGAGTGAATGCAAAAATTTATGGGCATGAACTTATCCCTTCTAGAAGCTTTTAATAAAAATGGGAGATCTATGAGAATGTTATACAGATAATTCAAGTAGCTTGAAATAAAAGTAGAAAAAACATTATCATAATTTTATGCTAAATTTTAAAGGAAACTTATATTAAATTGCCTTGAGACTAGCATTATTTTATGGATTAGAGTGTTGATCAAAATAAAAGGAAGGGTAGCACAAACATATGAGATTATCAAAGAAAGGTGCTTAAATGATTTAGACTAATGTGCATAGGAAACCTGCTGATGCGTTACATTGATTTTAAAGTAAAGAATTAGATTAACTGGAGCAGGGGTCTACCTAAGAAGGACAAAGAAAGTGTGTTTAAAAACAGTTAACATTAAATATAAATGGAATTATTGTCTTAACCGAACACAATGATGAGATATGATTCTTATAGCATGAGCAAATGTACACGTTAGCTGCAAGTGTTCCAGCCTCGAGAAAGATATTCTTTGTATTTATTTTTTGGTTTCATTAATTGTTTGTCTTGTTCAAAGAAAAAAAATTAGCACTCTGAAACTCAAACTCACCTTATAATTTTGACCCAACTTCATTCTAGAAATTAAACTAATTTAGCCCTAATGACTTTATTCGCTGTTGTAGCCTTTTCTAAAGTGATAATTACGTGGTGCAAATAATTTTTATGATTCCATCTCCTACTTTTTATTCTGTTTTGCTTTCACACTAACTATTTCGAGATGAGCATCTTTAGGGAGCTCAGACTGTATATTAGTGCTGGCTAAATTGTATGAATATGACTTCTTAATTTGCTCATTGTCATTTCTTTAGATTCAAAAGAAAAGCTGATGATTGTGTAACATTCTTTTTTTCAATTAATTCAGTTCATTGATGCAACAAACAGGATGATTTTGATAATGTTACCCGTTTTCTGATGCTTGCAAGGGAACCTATAATACCAGGAACAGAAAGATCTTATAAGGTATATTTCATTTATCAGGCACATGCCTGTGTGTATGTTATGATAAAAATTGTTCTTCTTTCTAGACTAGTATCGTCTTCAGCCTGGAAGAAGGGCCGGGAGCTCTCTTCAAAGCTTTAGCAGTTTTTGCTATGAGAGACATTAATTTGTCAAAGGCAAGTGTGAGACTGACCTTTTGGCAGGCGTGTCTGCCAGTCTGCCTTTTGGTTATATGTGAATGCTTACAAAGATTCTCTTTTTATCAGATTGAGAGCCGTCCACAAAGAAGGCAGCCTTTGAGGGTTGTTGATGACTCTAACCGTGGGACTGCTGTGTGAGTGTTTATTTGTCCAAGTTTGGAAATGAGACTATTGTGGATGAAGAAGTTAACTTGAGTTCTTTCCTTGTTAGATGCCTATAATGTTGGCTGAAACTGACTTTTTTAAATGACTCGGATATATCAGATGCAAGACAAACTAGAAAAACTATATACGAAGAAAAGTCACTATTTGCCCCACTATAACTGGAAACTCTCATTTTCGAAGTACAGTAGTGCCTATCATGCTAAAGCCAAAAACTTGTGTACACCTCGCTGTACGTGCACCCATGTGCTATGTTACTATTTTGCTCTTAGGATTTAATGTTTTTCTTTTACGGTGCACCAAAGACTCACTCCATGCTAAATTGTATTTCCGTTCCTTATTTTGTCTATTGAAGAATGTTAACTAATCTTGTTTATAATTGTGACATGTTCACAAGGAACCTAAAAGATTTCTAAAGGTTGATGAATTTTTGCTATCCATATGGTTGCTGTGTATAGCAGTGAACAAGTACCTGTTATGTTGGCTTATTTAGCAGATTATCAAAAAAATTATATAAATTGCAGTAGAAGAATTTGCTCTACTTTTTATTAGCTTAAACGAAATGACGTGTGCATAGAAATTAAATAATACAGTCCCTCTTGCAGATACTTCGATTGCCTCTTTTACATAGATTTTGAAGCTTCCATGGCAGAATCTCGTGCCCAATATGCACTGGGGCATCTTCAGGTCAGTGTTCTCTTTTTATTCTACGTTGTTTACAATGTAAACGTTTATGTTATCCAACAGAAAGGGAAAAAAGATCATCTTGATTGTGCAGGAGTTCACAAGGTTTTTGCGAGTCCTTGGCTGTTATCCAAAGGATACAGTGCTTTAAACGAGCTGCATTTCCCTGTGTTCTGGAGCTTTAAGAGAAAACGAACGATTAGTCTGTGTACATTCCTTAAAAAACGAGGAAGTGGAGTCAAAGAAGGCAAGATGATGTGAGTTGCAGAGATTCTGAATCATTCAAATTCTCTTTATTGATTATCCATACCATTTTACCTGTAGTAAAATTTATGGCATACATGCAAAATTTTCTTTGAAGTACAATAATGTAAGTTTTCTTTGCGGCCCCTCACTTTTGCTGCTTTACTTTTTCACCCGCCTAACTTCTAACTTAAGATTATTAAAATATATTTTTAGCTGTAAATGATAATTTAAAGAATAAAAAATTTCTTTTCTTTTCTAATTTTATTGCAGAATGCTTTATAAACAAAATATATAAGATAGATACTTGATTATTCTTTTGTACAAAAGTTAATATTTACGTTTCTGAATGAGAGAATGACATCCCACTTCTTATAAGAGTTTTTTCCCCTAAAAATTATACCTACACCTTGTATGAAATTATGTTTCAAATAATAATCTCATTGTCCAATCTCATCCTGCAACTAGGATTCCACAAATGATTTTATATAAAAATTTTGCTCCATTACTTTTTTTTTTTTTTGAAAGAGCTCCAAATTCCAATTACTTTATTAAATAATTGAAGTTATATATAGAAATGAATTAACTATTCAAATAGAGTTATTTTCAATTTTGAAATCGTAAGAATTCCAATATTCCACGAGTGCCAACAGTTTCACTGATTCAATATTAGTCCCCTTGAGAATCATGTTTTGTTACAACTGTAACCCACAAACCCGAACCACATGCACAACATAATTCAAGAATGGAATTTTTAAAGTTATTAGCAATCCATATTGAACAAATCTTATCACCGACAGAGATTAGTAATAAAATACTAGAAATCCTAGTCAGAGAATAACCAGAACCAGTCACAATCCCACCGCCACCATTGCCATTTCACCCATTCCTCAAACCCAATACATAACAGGAACAATTACTCCGAAATAATTAAGTACCCTACCCTACCCTACCCTAGTCGGAAATGGATCCTCCATGATAAATTAAGTACCATACCCATCTTCTCCTGGCCATAAGAATCACAGATATGTTAACTGCCCACATACACAACACAAATAAAGATAATAACACATCGATAATTATAGTAGACCAAGGTTTTGAACTTTCAATCTCCCACTTCAGCTCGTACAACGTACTAATGCATTATTAGGGGTGGGGGTAACACACTACATTTTATCCAGAGACTGTTGTAAGGTACACATCTCCAGCCATTTTCAGCCTCCTACTTCGATGCTTCCTCGAGTTCCTTGAGAAAATCTACGTTGTCGACCAGCACCTGCATGCACCAGAAAAAGTTAAAGCTTTTTAACTATTGTTATAACTAGTAACATTTACATATCATGACAATTTCTAATGTTTCTTGAGCAAATATAACTTACAGTTTTCCACCCATCTGGATCCAGGAAAGAAGTAATTTTGGTGTTGAGTCCAGGAATTGGACCTGGTTGTCGAGTTATCTTTCCTCCAAGCTCCTGGATCAAGTGGTTTACAACCTCCGCACTCTTATAGACATCATCAGTGCTTATGGCAATCTACGGAAACAGAGATCAAATCCATAGTGAGGCAAAAAAGAAACAGAACACAAATGTTGATAAAAGCATTAAACTAAGTAGCCAACCTGTGCATATGCATTTCCTTTGGTATATTCAGTTACACCATAGTTGTATGTCAGTTCCAGCACAGTTGTCTCATATTCATCAGCATATCCCATCATTGCTATAGTGTACTGCAGAATATACAAGAATGCGTAAAAATCGGAAAGAAATTGTACCAAGTTGAAACAACTTGCATTCTTTCAATAGTACCTTTTGTTCTGCTCTGTCAGTTTTCTTCAAGAGTCTCATTCCCAATGCCTGTATGAGTCAAAACCATGAAATTAAAGATTATATGATCATTCATAGGGTGTGCACACATCTAGGTCATACTTTATATACATTTGATTCCCAGAGGTAGATAGACAGATGGGTAAAATTTAAGAAAGAGCTCAAATTAAGAAAGAATTCACCTTCTCATAGAACTTGATGGAACGATCAAGATCACCCACACGAAGCATGACTTGGCAGAGTGGTTGAGGAGTGGGACCTCTTTGAATTATTTCAAAAAGGTAGCCATCTGGATCCTTAACAAAAGCAATCACACTTGTTCCACCCTTAACTGGACCTGGCTCTCTAGTGACAGTTCCTCCTTTGGCCTTTATATCTTCGACCAATTTGTAAACCTTCAGAATGAAAATTATAAAGTTTGAAAAACATTACAAACTGTAGCAGCCAACAAAAAGAATCACTCATCGATGATCAGTTGCCAAAGAATAAGAAACAATCGAGATCTTACATCTTGTGTTGCAATAGCAAAATGTCCAAAGCCTGTTCCGATGTCATATTTATCAACTCCATAATCTGTTAAGAATGCCAAATAGCAAGTATGATGGTAAATAAATGCAGTCATACTACAAGCAGAATTTACTTCCTGAAATAAATATAGTATAAAAGTAAATTGCCTTGGTAGAGAATGCATAATATTTAGGAGCTCAGTACTACAATCAGAATTTCCTTCTCAAAATAAATTCATACGAAAGTAGAAATTGCTTTATTAGAGAGTTTCAAATATTTAGGAACTTAGTTCAATGGTGTCTGTGATTTATCTCGTCTTGAATCATATTATTTCTTTAGTCTAGAGTCGAGGAGAAGTTAAAACAGGTTCACAAACCAAGTACATATGGGGCCCATCAGCATGGATGTACTACAAAGTAAAGGGGAACAGGTAAGGGTAAGGCTGAAAATTTACTCAATCAAATGTCCTCGACATGTAATAAGTAACTTACGAGCAAATTTTGGGATGCATAGTCTTTAGCAAATTATAGTACCCAGGAATGGTATCTGACACTTGTGTCTTTAATAATCTTATATACTAAATAAATTATGAATATGAAGAAGTGCAAAAGCGAAGCAAAGAAGCTATAACATACTGTAAGTCAATTCCACCACAAAGTAAGAATCCTCAGGGCCAAAACCAAGAAAAGCATTGGCATATTTTTCTTCTGGAACGTTTCTTTTCCTCAATAGCTTCATCCCAAAACATTCAGTGTAAAACCTAGCAGGTAAGCAAATATAAGCACTTAAGAAAACAAACGAAGGAAACTGCATCTCAGAAAATACATAAATATAAAGTCTCCAGTGGACAGGACAACATACTTAATGGTGCGATCAAGGTCTCCCACTCGATATACAGCATGTAAGAATCTGCGCTTATCCTGCTTTGGCCATTCCAACAGCTCCTGACTTGGTACAACTGAGCTTGCACCCTCGGCCATTTATAAGCCTTCAAGAATAAATATTAAGTTGTGAACCTTAGATATCTACATTTTTAAGCCAAAAAGTTTTGAAAAAAGTACAAAATATATTTCATATTTTCTTGCAAAACTTAAAGCATCTCTGGTGAATGATCCAACAATCCAGTTTATCTTTGGAGGTCCTATTGCCATATCAAAAGCACATAAGCAAATCATTTCTATATTCTCTCCACTATCAATAACCCATACAACTTATTCATGTTCCTTTGTGCATTTATTTCACCACCTAAACCATTTGCACACCCAGTTCATCTTAATTTTGTTGGCACAATAACATGGTCACCATTAAGGAACCAGGTTATTAATTTTCAAGAATGCCCCACCTTGGAAGGATCGTTGTCCATGGGGTTTGGATTATTACCAAATTATCAGTTAAGATAGTCTCAGTGTGTTTTGCTAGGCTTGTGTATATAGAGTAGTTTGTATAATTGATAAACGTATATTCATAAAATAGTTATTTGAGATCAGCTTTTAGATCTTTCGAAACAACAGGTTATCCGATGGTATAAACTCAGGCAAACCCTACTCAATTCAACTTAAGAAATGAACTGTTTTCCATTCTCTCCAAGGATTCAGAAGTAAAGGAAAATAAAGTTAATAAAAATTAACAGCAGCAAACTCAGACATCCATACTCTAAAGTAGAAGATATCACACCTCTGACTTTCATCAAACAATGAGAAAACGAAGCTATAATTGAATTCATGAATAATTTAAACTTGTCGAACAAAAACGTGAAAAGGGAAAAACGAATTAGTTACTGCATAATTATGAGAAATTGCAACGTAATTGCATTTTTCATCCGTACACTTCACTTTCCACCATTAAATTCTGGACCAATCCCTACTTCAGCTTCTAAAATCTAAAAAGAAAGCAAACTGATAACAGAAATTGCAGAAACGAAGAGGTTTCTTCTCATCACCCACACCTGTTGTCGGTGGAAGGTCGAAGAAATTGCATAAATTAACTTTGACAAAATTTACACCCAAAAATCTTGCAATTTCACAATGCCAATCCAAAGGAGAAAAAATACTCCATGAAACAAAATAAACAACGAGGAGAGGAAAATTACCTGAGAGAATGATGAGGGTTCTGAAGAAGTGTGTAGAGAGAGGTTCACTGCGACTACAACAGTGATGGATGCGGTGATTAAAGTGTTCCGTATGCGCACAACAAATGTGTGAGCGAGAGTAGTCCCCCTCTCCCACGTGTTGACGGATCTCACAAGGGTCACACCAAAACGATATCCGATTCGTCACAAGATCTACGGCTCAAAAACCGCCTGTCGTGTTTCCCCCAAGTACCCTATCAAATCATTACAATTTCTAATTAATTTAAATTTTCCAGACCCCAAATTTACTAAACGAACCTAATTAATTTATAAATTTAATACGTTGTTTGTCTCAACTTCAACTTCACACTTTTCGCTTTGATCCGTCCCAAATTTAACTTCACACACTTTCATAAAAGAAAAAAAAACCAACTAATATCCATCTAATATACTTTAATTTCAAAATTGTCATCACCTTTTTAACACACATAACATATTTTTATCATTTACTCCCTCAGTCTCATGGCAAGGGTAGTTTTTGCTTTTTGGCACGTGGATTAATGAGTATTATTATTTAATGTGTAGTGGGTAGTTATATTAGTCGGAATATGGATACCATGTTTTAAATGTATTAGAGGGGATGAGTGAGTCTCATGTGTGTAAAAAATGAAATAGGACTCTTTGGGTGGGACGACCAAAATTAAAAAAAGAGACCCTTATTGTGGGACAGATGGAGTATTTATTAGCTAAAAATATCATATTGCCCTCAAAGTCAAACTTCGTATCTAAGTAAACTTGAAGTTTAATTTGGGACGGAGTGAGTACTCCCTCTGTCCGTATTCAAGGGTGTCATTTGCTTTTGGGCAAAGATATTAATGAGTATTGTTATTTAATGTGTAGTGAGTAGTTGTATTAGTGGAGGTGTGAGTCTCATTTTTTAGTTGTATTAGTGGGTGTGTGTGGATAAAAAATAAAATGAAACCCTTGGGGGCGGACGTCCAAAATGAAAAAATGATACCCTTGAAAGCGGACGGAGGGAGTATATATTTATGTGAAAAGATATAAATACTCTTATATAAATAATAAAATGACAAATTGTTATACATATCCCAATTAAATTTGCAAATGCACTTGAAATTTATATGGAAATGAACCCCTCAACGGATTCCAGATCTGTGTATCGCAGATATCATTCAACACAATCAGGTAGGTACCTTATACCCTTCAAACACCTGTACAAATACTCTCCAAATTCTTCCTTATCTTCCCAACTTAGCACACACTGATCAATTCGAGAAATAACATCGATCAAGATATATTTCAGCTCGTACTTTGGGCCAATTGTGACCATGGCACGTACGTGAAGAAATGGAGGATTTGATGCTTGTTCGAAAATTTGCCAAGAGAGGAATGTTCGACCGGTGCATCCCTCCCCAACGATGGAGACGATTTGGAACTCATACGATTCGATTTTTGTTAGGTTTAACTTCAATTCAGTAAGTTTGGCATCAGATAATCCGACAATGTTGGATCTATTGTTTCTAAATGGACCCCGTAAATCTGAAATTTAGGGGTGCATTTAGAAATTTAATTTGAATCTATATAACAATTTGTCATATTTATACAAAGATATTTACGTCTTCTCATATAAACATATTTTAATTCTATAAATTAATGGGGTTCGTTATAAACATATTTTAATTCTATAAATTAATGGGGTTCGTTTAGTAAATTCGAGGGTGCAAATAGTTGCTCGTTTCCTAAAAATATTTTACTTTTTTTCTTTACGATATAATTGTAATTATTTACTAATAATTTTTAGTAGTTCATTTAGAATTGTAATTAGTGAGTTTTTTAATTAAAATTAATTAATAGTACAATAAATTAAAGAAAAAAAGTTATATGATTAATTTTCTTATTTATAATAAAAATTAGTACTTTTTTAAATAAAATATAAATTTACAATTTCGAATGTTCAAATTCGAATATTTGAATATGTTCGAATAGTTCGTTTATTACTTTCGAATTGGATACGAATCGGATTTCAAATTAGATTAATAATTTAATATCGAATATTTAATAAAATATCTACAATCCTAGCCACAACTTCTTCTTCATCACCCATCAGTTCCTCTACCATCTATTAATTTCAACTCCAGATAACAAAAATAATCTCCTCGCCCATGGACATCAAGAGCAATTTTCAATTATATCCACTCCTCTATAATTAGAGTTGTTATACGAGCCTAGCGAGCCCGAGTAGTCGGTGCTTGAACTCGGCTCGAGTTGTAAACGAGCTCGGCTCGAATTACATATGAGCTAATAACTGAGCTCGACTTGACTCGAAATTCTTGCATTCAAGCTCGACTCGTAAATCATAAAGAGCTAAGTTCGTTAGTCTCCCTTAACTTTCTTTCACGAATTTGAAGATTTCATTGAGCACAAAAAGGATATTAGAGAGAAGAAAGATCGCACCTACTAAACTATCATTTGTCTCACAATACATTAAATGCAATACTCATCTTCTTTCACTTTCTAATCTTGCATTTACTTTCCCAACTCTTCTTCATCTTCGCATAAAAAAACTCAAAGCAAATTCAACAAGAATAGAAGAAATCATGAATTGAACCCACTCCAGAAATGTGTCGTGGAGATGAAATCAAAATACACCTGAATTCGTTAGATGAGACGAGGTGAAAACGGTGGAATGCAGAAAGGGTTTTCGAATTGTGATTGCCACGTGGAAACCCTAGAACAGATGTAGAAGGGGCCGGCTGCCCAAGGCCTTAGTAATGGTGTGAGGTTGAAATTTCAAAATCTAATGCCATTAGTTGCCGGCTGTCTTAACACACTACCAGTCTACCATTACATTATATATATACATTATAATAGGGTTAATTCCTAAAAAATTTACCACCTTATTGTGGGTTTTCAATTCAATCACGAACTTTTATTTTTGTCAATTAATACACGATCTATTTATTATTTTTAATTTTATATCAACTTTTATTTTTTTTCAATTTGATACACCATTTATTTTAATTTTTCAATTCAATCAAATACATTATTATTATTATTAAATTTTATTTAAAAATTAAAATACGTATGTTGAAAAAATAAGATTTTCCTTGTTATTATAGTACGTTCATAATTATAATTAGCTTATGATATAAAAATATTTTAATAGAGTGATCTTATGTAAAATTATTTTTTATTATGTTGAATAAAATTCTATTAATTGTTTTATTCTATTTTATTACTGTTATTATAGTAAATTCACAATTGATAACAAAAATAATATATAAATGAAATTATTTATTCAAAATAAAGATTTAATAACGAAGGAAATTAGTAATTAATTAATTTGAACTTAAAAAAAGAGAGTATTAATCCCATTAATTAATAAATACAAAGTTTTACTATAATAATAATAATAATAATAATAATAATAATAATAATAATAATATGAATTGAATTGAGAATATTAAATAGGTGGTGTATCAAATTGAAAAATAAAAGTTTTGATAGAATTGAAAATATTAAATAGATCGTGTATTGAATTGATAAAAATAAAAGTCGTGATATAATTGAAACTATTAAATAAGTCGTGTGTTGAATTAACAAAAATAAAAGTTGGGACAGATTTGAAAACCCCTAATAAGGTGGTGTATTTTTTAGGAATCAACCCATTATAATATTATATTTTTAATATTATTATTGTTAGGTATTATATTTATATACACATTATATATAATATAGGAGTATTATTTTATAAATTACACGAGTACTCGCGAGCCTATAGAGTCGAGCCGAGCTCGGCTCGTTAATGAATCGAGCTTTTAAGGGGGCTCGAACTTAAGCTCGAGTACATACGAGTCGAGCCGAGTCGAGCTTTCAAGTAGCTTGATACTTTTAACAACACTATCTACAATATCAGTTTCATTATTAATCATTATGAATGCAATTAAATATTTTTCTAAGAAAATTTTCTTATTAATTTAAAAAGTCATCAGTCAAACCCAATTTAAGATCATAAAAATACTCTTTCTCTTTCAATTCTACACATCACCATTTTTTCGTTTACGGCCATGCCATTAGTTACAAATCTGACATGGATAGTATGCACATCAAAATTTCTGTGCTGGAGCCTTCTCCAAATTTCATCCAGGGATCACACTTCAATGTTATTGGATGAAATTAATCATTTTCGCTTATTTTCTAGATATTTTGAGGATTTCTTCATATGTTTTGATGTATTTTATTGACAGAATATTGTTTCAAAGATCCAGATGTGCAAAGTAAAAAAAATTAGTATAAGTTTGGGTGATAATTAAATCTTAAATGAATTCAAATTATGGTTATTTTCGTCTCTTCAAGCTATTAAATTTAGAGTATCGGGTGCCTTCAGTAGATTATCGGATGGCAATACAGTCGCCCTAAAAAAAATAGGGGAAATGCTTTTGGGTAAATTGCTGGTCATTTGAGCCAAAGCCCATAACCTGTCATCGATTCTCAGCCCAATTCTACGCAATTAACTATATGATGAACTGAAATTTATGAGGACAATTGCATCTTACAAACTATTTTTCCCCCCCAAATAGTTGTTAGTTATCTAAAAATTATTAGGCACTTTACCAAGAATAATTAATTCATAAACTAATTTAAAATAATAATAATAATAATAAGTACGTATTTTTAGTAATAAAATAAAATTATAATATTCTTAAAAAAATATATATACTATATGTTCGAGTGCTATGAACCAATTAGTGCAAATACGTAAGAATGATATTATGGCAAGAGTAAAACTTTATTGCATAATACTCCTACCTTACAACTTTATTATTATTTAAAAGTATCGTAACTATCATCTTCACTAAAAGGCATTACTTCTCTAATTATAATATCTTTTAATGACGTTAGAGAATAAATAAAATATTATTATTGAATTATAGCACATAAGTTTTGACTAAATGTTTTATGCTAAGAAAACTCATGCCAATATAATTAATTACGTAAATAACACGTATCGAACTCAAAATATTTAGTAGATCCTTTTCAATTCTTAAAATTAGGCATTTAGCATTTACTAATATATTAATTAGGCATAGAAAAGGTAAAAACAAACAAATTATTGTTTTGCATAGAGAAACCCAGCTTAACAAAATGAAAACAAATAGGATATGTATGATTTTATTTTATTTTAAATTATAAAAACGAGTTTTGGGATTTCAAATAAAAAAGAGAGTTCTAATTAGGAAATTAAAATTTTAGTTTCTAAAAACACATAGCATATAATCATTACAAACCACACAAACATTAATTAATACTCCTATCATAATATCTAAAAATATTATTCTACATTTGACATAAAATAAAATTATATAAAAAAAAATAAAAATCACCTTTAAGCTTAAAAGTTAAAACCATGCAATTAAAGTATAAGTACAGTGGAATATATATATTCCCATGTTGTTTATCGTCTTAAAAAGCTAGGTTTTATAATATTTTCTGAGATTTATTACATTAGTCGACTGTAGATAGTGGATTTTGGGAATGCAATCACGACTTTGACCTTTCATAATTGTGGTGGTCCTTTGTTCGTTTACGTGAACCGTTAAATATTAAAATTGACTTAATTATAATTTATTATTTAAAAATGATAAATTTTGTAATAATATACTCCCTCCATCCCCAAGTACTTTACGTATTGCTATGTGCGGAATTTTGTTATTTTATGTATAAAGTAAAAAAGAGAATAAATATTTCAATTAATTTAATGGAAATAATGTATTAAGTTATTGGAATGTGTAAAAAAATGAGAATTATGTTGGGATATGTGTAAAAATTAAGTATTGTTATAGTGTATTTTTTACTATTTTTAATAAAAGTAAAGTGTGAAATATTTTATGGGATGAATGAAAAAGGAAAGTGTGAAATACTATGTGGACGGAGTAGTAATTGAGGATGGATAAATATCATCCATAAAATTATTTCACAATTAAAAAAAAATACTATTGAAATTTGAAAACTAATGGAGAATCCGGAATCCGACAAGTTTCTACAAAGATTCGCATACCCCACCCCTCCCCTCCCCTCCCCTCCCCTCCCCACCCCACCCCAAGCCCCTTCTCTACCTCTGCCGGCCACATGACGAGTGTGCTGACTAAAGCCACAATTTGGCGTTCAACCAATAATATATCGCCACGTCGGATTAGCATATATATGCTCAAAACACGTCCAGGTTCAATGAACCTGCATAAGCCGCCGGCTCCCCTTAATTTCTCGACTCTATATTTTTCCACTGAATTCTTCCTATCAACACTGCAATTGCAAACAAAAATTTCGCAAGGAATTCTCCAAAACCCAAATTCATACATAGTTTCTCTCTTCATTTCTGGGTATAATTGAAGGTACAACAATGGCTTTCTCTGTCGCCTCCTCTTCTGCCGCCCACAGCTCTACTTTATCCTCTTCTCTTGAGCATACGAAAGGTAACTTTTCTTTTGTTATATTCATGTTTTTTTTTTTAATTTATTTTGCTAATTTCCGTGTATGGAACTTGATTAAAAACCTGATCCTGTTCTACAGCCGCACAATTCGGTGCATTTCAGCCGTTGGATAGGCTTCATTCCTCATCAACGACGGTGAATTTATCGCGGAGGCGTTGCTCCGTCAAGCCGTTGAATGCTGAACCGAAGAGGAATGATTCAGTTGTTCCGTCGGCGGCTACTTTGTCTACTCCTGGTACGTGAAGGTTTTCTGCATGTAAATGATAATTTGATTGAACACGGGTCGTCGGGAATTGATTGATTCAATTGATCTGTTTTATCTGCAGAGGTTTCCGAAAAATTTGAGGTAGAGGTCTATGAAAAATTGGCGAAGGAGCTCGAGGTTTCATCCCCGCTAGAGATTGTGGATAAGGCCCTTGAGAAATTTGGAAACGACATCGCAATCGCATTTAGGTAATTCGGAAAATGATCGATTACTTATCATTGTTAGAATGCCCTGATTACATTTCATAAATTGCTTGAATTATTAAATTTGTTGCTTCATCGGTGTCTGATAACCTTATACCCGTAATCCTTCTTCCTGCCCTGCAATTTTTGTTGGAATGTCCTGTGCTTGTATAATGTTTTCCAAAGTTTACCTCGAGCTTGTGTTGGGTTTAATATTGATGAAGAATTGGCAGCTGTTCTTGATTTGCCATTATAGATATTAATACTATTCGAAATCTGACCATACCTCAAGGTTAGGAAGAAAAGGGTACAGAGGAAGTTGGGTTACTACTTCAGTATGGGTTCTTGACTTCTTGTGAGGAACTTTGTGCAAATGAGAAATTAAAATAACAAAATAAAAAGGTAAAAATGTGATTGAAATGTTCTAGCTATATAATTTTTTATAACATTTCTTCCAATTTAGCCATTTGAGAGAGGGTAACTAAAATGCAAGGATGAATAATGATTCGTCTTAGGTCTAGAGCTGATGATGCTGAATTATTGCACAACTTCTAATGGCTTCAATGAGATATAACCCTTATAAAAGATGCCTGGCCTTCATATTTCCCTTGAAACTTCAGTTGCTATTTTCTGCCTTTGCCATCTTGTGCTGTCATGAGATCATTTAGAAGTCCTCGTGAACTTCGCTGACTCTTGATATGAATGATTCTGTATATTAACTCGTAACAAGTTGATGGTTTCATTTAGATTGTTGTACTATGCAGATTTTGTTCCTAATTTATTCACTAGACATGCATATGAATCACAAAGAGCCTGTTAAGATTTTAGTTTACTGACCAAATGGTTGTAATTTGCAGTGGTGCAGAAGATGTTGCTTTGATTGAGTACGCACATTTAACTGGAAGACCGTACAGAGTTTTCAGCTTGGACACAGGGAGGCTGAATCCAGAAACATACAAATTCTTTGATGAAGTTGAGAAGCACTATGGCATTCGCATCGAGTACATGTTTCCTGATGCTGCTGAAGTTCAGGATTTGGTCAGAGCTAAAGGTTTATTCTCTTTCTATGAAGACGGGCACCAGGAGTGCTGCCGTGTAAGGAAGGTTCGGCCCTTGAGGAGGGCTCTCAAAGGGCTGCGCGCATGGATAACCGGCCAACGAAAGGATCAATCCCCTGGCACGAGATCAGAAGTCCCTGTTGTTCAGGTTGATCCAGTTTTTGAAGGGTTGGATGGCGGGATTGGCAGCTTAGTGAAGTGGAATCCAATTGCGAATGCAAAGGGAAATGACGTATGGAATTTTCTGAGAGCGATGAATGTGCCTGTTAACTCACTGCATGCTAAGGGTTACATCTCGATTGGATGTGAACCATGCACGAGACCTGTACTCCCCGGGCAACATGAGCGAGAAGGAAGGTGGTGGTGGGAAGATGCCAAGGCCAAGGAATGTGGGCTTCACAAGGGCAACATCAAGGAGGAAAATTTGAATGGCAATGTAAACGGTGCTCACGTGAACGGTACAGCTGCCCATGCTGATCTTTTCAACACAACAAGCGTTATAGAATTGAGCAGGCCGGGAATCGAGAATTTGTTGAAACTGGAGCATAGGAGTGAGCCTTGGATGGTGGTGCTATACGCGCCTTGGTGCCAATTTTGCCAGGGAATGGAGCAATCGTACGTGGAGTTGTCTGAGAGGCTGGTGGGATCGGGCGTAAAGGTGGCGAAGTTCAGGGCGGACGGAGAGGAAAAAGCATTTGCACAGAGGGAACTGCAATTAGGGAGCTTTCCTACTTTGCTGTTTTTCCCAAAGCATACTTCACGTCCGATCAAATACCCGTCTGAGAAGAGAGATGTAGACTCATTGCTGGCTTTTGTGAATGCTCTGCAGTGATGGAAAAACAAGTATACACCGTGTGATGTGATTTATAGTTGAGAGGTAACAAGGATTTGGATAGAGAGTTTTGCTTTTATAATCTGTTGTCTTTGTGTTTGTTTTCTCTTCAGCAAATAAGTAAGTCTGTAGGCCTGTATATTGTAATGAGAGCCCGTGTTAAATTATCATTTGATATGGCGAATCATTCATCACTTCTCCTGAAATTATTTCAATACAAATATTTGGCGAATGATTATTTCTCGCTACTTATGCGCGTTACTCCTACCACCATCCAAACAAATATTGCCTACCGGCGTGGCTACCGCTCATTTGAGTTTCAACCAACTATTCATGCAAACTGGCTTATCCTAGTCAATTCAATTCTTATGTATTATTATTTCATCATCATTTAAAAAAGAAAATTTGATAAATGAGTTGATATTTCATTATTAGAATTTACTCGAGTGGCAATAAAACTTTAAAATTTTATATTATAAATTCAAGAAGCTTTAAATTTTAAATAGTTAGGATAAAATACTAGTATCAAGGGTTGAAAATAAAAAATCTAATAAACCTAAAATAAAATTAAACCGAGTTAAAAACAATAATATAGTACCCCTTGATGTACAAAATATTTAATACATAAAATATTTTTTAAGTGACGTTTGTGTTGGTTTAAGTAGAAAATAAGAATGAAAAATGTAGATTTAGATTAGACATAATTACTAATTTCAACCAATAATGTTAATATATGTTTATTTTTTAAATTTAAGTAAAGTTATGTCAAATGAATAAAAAATGGGTGAATATTTATTATAAATTAATATGATTTGTAGATTTACAAAGGAAGGTTTTAAAAACTTTGGTCTGCATTTTGAAAATAAAATAAATAATAAAAAAAACCTGAGTTTTGAAATAAAAACAAATATAATTATATGGTTTAATGTTTATTCTTAATTCTTAAAGTTTAAAATATTTAAAAGTATAATTATCTCTATAAATTTTAAAAAATATTAAAGTGATATTCGATTACGATTTTAAAAATCAGGATTTGATTTACAAAACTTAAATAAATTATCCCTATATACACCTACAAATCCTAGCATCCTCGGCATACACACCTTTTATACATTCCCTCTACTCATTTTATAGGGAAAAAACTAAAATAGTCAAATTTAAAGTTAAAAATAATTTTCATCCAATAACTTAACTTTATATTATCATTTATACTCACATGATTATTTTTGGACTAAAATGTCCCCCACTCATTTTTTTTATTGTTTTATTATTATTAACCAGTATTATTAATGGAGTCAGATGTCTGACATAGAATACTAATATTATGTTTGACATCATTGGATGCCGAATTTGATGTCGGTCACGATGACATACGGTGTCTGTATTTTATGTCGGGGCTCCGACATCCGTTACTATGACGATAATGTTGAACATGATGTTGTCTGTTAGGACTCCAACATCCTAAAATACACTGAATAATTAAATTAAATTATTAAAAGAATGTGGAGGCATATTAGTAAAAAAAAACTCCAATTATTTGAATGTAGATGATGAAAGTTAAGCTTTTGGGTGATAATATTTTTAACTATTCAAATTAGTTATAAAGTACTAATACATTATTGCGTATTGATCCTATAATAAAATTAAAATTTACCCACCAATAATTAAAAAACAAATATATATTATTATTCATTAAATTTTTAAATAAAACATCAATTTCATCTCTCAATCAAGGAAGTTGTTTCTTACTAAGCTTGATGTCTTGTAATTCGCTTGGTACTCCCTTCGTCCGCCCGGAACATACACATTTATTTTTTGCACGTGAATTAAGAAATATTATTATTTAATAAATAGCAGCTAGTTGTATTCACTTTACATTAAGTAATATAATTCTACCCACTATCTATTAAAATATTCTTTAATCAATTTGTAAAAAGTAAACATAATCATTGAAACGAGACGGAGGGAATAAATAGTTTTTTGAGCTGCGGACTTGTAAAATGAATCAATATATTATTAAAATATATTTATTATATAACTTAAATATATTTATAATAAATCATACTTTATCATAATTTTTATTATAGTGCAGCTAGATACAACAAATTTAACTGGGAGTAGTAATTTTTATTAAAGAAAAGAAAAGGAAAATATAAAAAAAGAATTGAACGTTGAGGTAGACAGTGGCACTGGCACAGTCGTTCTATTCTATCACTTATAACTGAAATAATTTTTTTACTGAAATAATCACTTATTAGATGTACAGTATAAGCAATTGCAAGTTGGTCCTGAAACGTCTGTAAGGGCAGCATTGTCATTTACATAAAGACAAAGATCCAACCTGGACTATCAGAAGAATCCCAGGACTAAAGCTCAAATTTTTGAAGTAACAACAAGCCATCTGTCCCCACCACACAAAGCTACCTTTTCCTTTTATTTTTTATTTTATTATTATTATTACACTTCTTTTATCACCAGCAGCATTCATTTATTATTTCTTTCCTCTTTTAAAATATAGGAGGTGGTAGACTGGTAGTATTACTTTGCGGAGACTGTCCAACCTTTATAGCACAAGGTCCAACTCCCCTTACATGCTCATAATTCCAAACAATAATTTCAATGTCGGTCAACGAGGTCATTATAGTCATTTTGACCCCCAACGTAGCAAATCTAGCACACTCGATACGCAGCATAGCCAGTAGTTTTATTTCTCCACTCCTCCATCAGTGTCACTTCTCCATCTCCGGATCCCAAATCAAGCCCCCTAATTCGCACAAACCCTAACTTCAGCTGGCGCGCAATTCCAGAAGATGATTCGAGAGACCCTTCTGTTTTGCTGCAATGGAGTATCCTAATAGGCCAATGCCCTTCTTTCTACTGCTCATTACTGTTTCTCTCCTGCGCGCATCGCTTTCTACAGGTAACCATTGATCTTAATGCTTTTAGTAATCATTCGTTGTGCCGACCGAATAAATGTGAGTGATTTGTGTTTGCAGTAATTAAGGTACAGCAGGATAGGGATGAGCCTTTTGTGGGGGTGAACATTGGGACGGATGTTTCTAATTTGCTTCCTGCGTCGGATTTAGTTGCTTTCTTGCAGTTGCAGAAGATTACCCATGTTAGACTCTATGATGCCAACGCTGAGATTCTCAAGGCCTTGGCTAAAACCAAGATTAGAGTCGTTGTCAGTGTGCCCAATAACCAGCTGCTTGCTATTGGCTCCTCCAACGCCACCGCCGCCACCTGGATTGGCCGGAATGTGGCCGCCTACTACCCTGAAACCCTCATCACCGCCATTGCAGTGGGTGACGAAGTTTTGACCACCATTCCCACCTCAGCCCCTTTGCTTATGCCGGCTATTGAGGCACTCTATAGTGCACTCGTGGCATCAAATTTGCACACCCAAATCAAGATTTCAACCCCCAACTCTGCTTCCATAATTCTTGATCCGTTTCCCCCTTCACAGGCCTACTTTAATCAGAGCTTAAGCTCGGTAGTGAGCCAGTTGCTTCAGTTTTTATCGAGGACTCAGTCACCTCTGATGATGAATCTGTATCCTTACTACGTTTTTATGCAGAACAAAGGGATTGTGCCTTTAGATGGCTCTCTTTTCAAGCCATTGACGCCCTCTAAGGAAATGGTTGACCCCAATACTTTGCTGCACTATACTAATGTTCTTGATGCCATGATTGATTCAGTGTATTTCTCTATGAAGAATCTCAACGTTACTGATGTGGCAGTGCTGGTTTCCGAGACTGGCTGGCCTTCAAAGGGCGATTCGAAGGAGCCTTACGCCACAATCGACAATGCAGATACGTATAATTCGAACTTGATCAAGCATATCTTTGATCATAGTGGGACACCATTGCACCCTGAAATCACATCCAGTTCTTACATATATGAGCTGTTCAATGAGGACTTGAGATCACCTCCGGTGTCTGAAGCCAATTGGGGTCTATTCTATGCGAACTCAACTCCAACTCCAACTCCGGTCTACTTGCTTCATGTATCCGGAAGTGGTACATTCTTAGCAAACGACACGACAAACCAAACATATTGCATAGCTGCCGATGGTATAGATACGAAGACACTGCAAACTGCATTGGACTGGGCTTGTGGTCCGGGGAAGGCGAATTGCTCGGAGATTCAGCCGGGGGAGAGTTGTTACCAGGCTAATAATGTGAAGAGTCATGCTTCATATGCATTTGATAGCTACTATCAGAAGGAGGGGAAGTCCCCTGGTTCTTGTGACTTCAAGGGTGCAGCTATGATCACCACAACTGATCCTAGTAAGAAAGACTCTTCCTACTTAATGTCATTGTGATTTCATATCTAATTTGTGCTTAATCATGAAGAACAATACAGTGGTCAGTGTTGGGAGAAATGTCTTCTGTAATTAGTGCTGGAAATCTTGTGTGTGGAAAGTGACATCTCATTCAGCATTTTGTTTAATTTGGGTACATAAGTTGAAAACATGGGGACCATCCCTGTCTCACATCTTGAATCACATGATATCTTTATCTTGTTTTGATCTTTACTTAGCTAGTTCTTGATAGTAAATTAATTTTACTCTGGATTGGAAATCATCTCACTCATGAACTATGGTTTTCATCTTTTGCAGGTCATGAGAAATGCATATTTCCTGGAAGGTATGCATCACATCTCACTACTTCATTATTGATGATAAATCCACTAATTATGTGTTGTTTAACTGTAAACACTGCATTAGATTAACATAAACTTACAATGTGCAGCAAAATGGTGAGCAATAAGACAAATGAGGTGGTGAACTCAACAGAGACCAGTGATGGTGGGAGGACAATTGTGGGCTTCCATTTCACCCCAGCAAGTGGTGTGGGGATGGTTTTGCACATGCTCTACGGTGTCGTTTCGTGTCTGTTTTATTACTCATTTCTTACCTAATTAACTGTAAAGCCCCTTTAATAAAATTATTTTGCTAGGTGAATTTTAAGCTTTGAGTAGCTTGCTTCTTTTGTTCCTAATAAGTGCATTATTTTTATAGCCCTTTTCAGGAATCTTGTATGTTACAGGGCAATTCTTTCTTTCATGCTTCTTTTGTAAACACAAAATTCTATCTATTTTGATTCATCTTGACAAATTTTCTTGATTTCGTGGTACCAATTAGCATCGTCACATGTCGGACATGCTTCCTCTTGGAAGGTAGATAGACACAAGAGGTGGGTCACAATATATAGTAGCTATATATTATTTTTGTATGTTTTTTTTTAATCACATGTTAGTAATATATTTTCTATTGAAAAATTAAAGTTTAATTGGATGAAACCGTCTCATTTGTGAGTATTTTATGGTTAACGAATGACAGTCTCTTGAAATCGGTATTTAACGAGAGGTGTCGATCAATTATTTGTAAAGTGTGATTATTAATATGCAAAGTATGCTTTATTGAAATATCTTGAATTCAAGTATGATTTAAATGGGGTGAGATCATTTTTTATAAGGTTTCAATTTCTAGTTTTCTTCTTAATTTTGAGTTTCATTTTGGAAGTGTTTTATTTGAAGGTTTAAATTTTACTTTTTCTTTTTTTTAAAAGAAATTTTACTTTTTCTTGATTAAGGTTTGTCAGTAATTTTTTTTTCTTCCAAATTTAATGTATAGTATATTATAGAACAATATAAAATATTAAAAAATATATAATATATTTGATTTAATGGTTTAATTAGAAGGTGTATAATATTTTTTTAAAAAATTAGTATCTTATTTGAAATGAGAAAATAAAAAAAAAATAAAAAAAATTGGGTTCTAATTATAGTAAAGAAATTAAATTTAAATCTAGAATTGGGTTCTAATTCTAGTAAGGAAATTAAATTTAAATCATAATAAATTGATGTACTTATAAAACTAGAACTTAATTACTAAAAGGCAAATACTATTGTGCACTAGTTTTTAAGGTGCAATTGAGTCAAAATTTAACCCATGATCCGAATATATATACTCCAATCAACTTGGGTCATTCAATCTCACACACAGGCTCTCTCTCCCTCACGATCTCTCACTCTTTCCCTCTACGCATTCAACTTCATCGTTCAACTTCACTGTTTTCTCTCCGTCGCCGTTGCGCATCATTCACCCTTCTATCTCCGACCTGCGCGGCGCCACCTCTCACCTTCTTCTATCATATTCGCTGCCTTCTCTTTCGGTGGAGATGAAGATATTCTCATCAGATCTACGTGATTAAAGGTATGGAACTAATCAAATATGACAATCATTCTTTTCGGCGAATGCTTCAGATCTGACAATCCTTCTTTCCGGCGAACGCTTTAAATGCGATGATAGATGCAACGAACCTAATCAGATCTGAACAATGTTAGATGCACCAGTGCCGATGAACTTCTTTGGAAATTACTTGGGGATAAACTACTTCGGAAATTACTTGGGCGATGGGATTGGGATTGTGATGCTCGTACAGGAAATGACTGGTGGAGGAAGATGTATTTGTGTATGTGATTGAATATGAATTTTTGAAAGAGATAGAATTGTGTGGGAAACTATTTCAATTTGATAGTGTATACGTTTTATTATATAAATGTATTACATTTTATCATTATATATGAATTTCTGGAATGGACGAAGGGATGATATATTTCTGGAATGGATGAAAGGATGATAATAGATAGGAGTAGTGTATACGTTTTATATATATTTTACTTTTAAATGTATATCATTATATTTATACATAAAAGTTAGTATTAAATTTAATTAATTTTTTAAATGTATTTTCATATAATCAAATGTATTAATTGTAATTTAATAGTGTTTATGTTTTTCTCCATAAATGTATTATTTAAAAAATTTATATTAATATTATATGTATCAATATTTTCATCGATATATTTATTAATTTTTGTTATACATGTTAATATAAAATATTATACATTTTCGTATAAAATCTAATACAATTATTAAAAAACACATGTACATTAGTGGATTAAATATAGTTTATTAAGATTAAACCGTTAATCTAACATTTCTTAATAAATGTATATATCTGTATAAGTTATAACTTTTCTTAACTTTTTTATATTGATACGCAGTTTTATATTGATACATTTACTTATTTTCTAATTTTCTTTGGCTCTCTGCCTTTTCTTTTCTTTTTATTGCTTTCCCATTGCTTCGGCAAAGATAAAGAAAACCACTGCCCAATCTTTAATTCCACATCTACCATCAACAATTCAAAATATAATTATGAAAATAAATGCTCTACATTACTGAATTAAAATTTATACAATAGAAATTTCACACCTAAAAAGTCATCAAAGACCAGCAATGATCAGCAACGTTGATTCTCACCGTCCAATCCACAATTTCATATTCGTTCAATCTCAAATTCCAGTCCTCAATTCTATAACTTGACACCTAACAGCCCCAATCCCTAATTCTAATACCTTAATTGAGAAAATCAACTTGACATGACGAGACATTATACAGAAAGGGCGATGTGGAGGGTGGGCAGAGTTTGAGATCTAAGACATGACGAGACATTATACAGAAAGGGCGATGTGGAGGGTGGGCAGAGTTTGAGATCTAAGAGTGGGACGGAGTTTGAGATCTGAGAGGACAGAGAAATGTGGAGACAGAGGCGGCACACAGACTAGAGAGAAGAGAAGGGAGAGAGAAGAAAGAGAAGGGTGGGGAGGCTGTGGCGCAAGATAGAGAGAAGAGAGGGAGAAGAGAGAGAATGGTGGAGAAATTATCGCGCAGAGAGAAGAGAGGGGAAGGAGAAGAGAAAGAATGGCGGAGAGGCTGTTGCGTTCGACAGTGAATGACCCATTTAGAAGTATTTTGGGTTATATATCTGACCCGTTTCTAAATATGGATTATGTTTTTAAGGTGCACTTGTTGCACATTAGATCAACTCAAAATTAGTGTTTGTATGAAATTACCGTTATATTTTAGGGTGATTACAGAGGGATGTAGTCGAACCGAACCGAGTCGAATACTATTAGGTTTGAGGATCGTTTGTTAAGAAATTATCGAACTCGAGCCGAACATCCTTAGGCTTGAGTTAGGTTTGATAGACTATTCGAACTTAAAATTCAAGCTTTGTTTGGCTCGTTAAGGTTAACAAACGAGTTCGAACGAACATTTTATCGAACCGAAATTCGAATAGTTCGCAAACGGTTTAG